>JANAVB010040216.1:7625950-8121193 GCA_029216955.1 Iris pallida | reverse complement strand
TAAAGAGATGAGTTTATTTAAAGAAATGTTTTATTAAAATATATTTTCTTAACTAGGAAAATAAATACTAATGGTTTTTAATAATTAATTTCAGAAAAGAATATGGGTTCGAGTCGGGTTTTAAGTCAGGCTCAGAACTGGTCAAGACCAACATTCGAAAATCCAGGATTAAATATTTTCTAAAATATGATTTTCATTAATAATAATTTATAAAATAAAATTTTACAGGTTTTGACTTAAACTCTAAAATTCCAGAAAATATATATAATAATAATTTTTTTTTTCTAAAAAAAATATGGTTTTCATAATTAACAGGTTTAACTAAATATAACAATTTATTTATCCTAACTAGAATAAACACAATATTTAATTAATTAGAAAAATATGATTTTTGACAAAAATTTTCAGAATTAATTAATTAACTAATTCAAATAATTAACTAAAAATTACGGGTTTCACACACACACACACACACACACAACACACACACACACACACACACACACACCACATATATATATATATATATATAATAGATAATATATATATATATATATATATATATATATATATATATATATTTCGAAACAACAATTTATTGAAATAGAAAGAGTGGCTCAAGAAGAGCATTACATGTAGTACCATAGGCAGAAAACACAAAAAGGCCTTGGAATACTAGGTAGGGAACACAAAAGTTTTAAAAGAGAAAATGCAATATTACGAAAATTCGAAATATTAAAATTTGACCGGGGTTCGGTGGACGAGTGTTCAGCCGTTAGGGACAATGTCTCGAAATTTCAGAGATCCAAATTCGAAGAAATTTGAACATTCGAAATTCGAAAATCGCATGGGGGGAGCACGGGAACGGGCTGAACATTCCAAATTTTGAAGAAATTTGAACATTCAAAATTCAAAATTCAAATTCGAAATTCGAAATTCGAAAATTTGAACATTCGAAATTCGAAATTAATAATTATATATATATATATATATATATATATATATATTATATATATATATATAGCGCGCGTGCGTGCACACACCCACACATATTTGTGTGTGTGTGTGTGTGTTTAGCTTTTGAAACAAAAATAGTTTAAATCCCTGTTGAACAGTGCATGCGGCACCGTTCACCATCCCCATCCCAAAACCGGCACACAGAATAGTATCCCTAGGAAATATTTTTCTTTTGACTGTTAATCTCCATTGAATTCGAAACCAACTATCCAAAAGAATTATTCCCCTGAAATCCTAATCGAATTCTTTATAGATTGGATTAAGTCCTAGATTTAAATCCATATCAAATTTATAGGAAATCGAAGTTTAAGAACCGAGAATATATACTCGATAACTTCGTGAAACCTATATTTTTCTTCGAATCCAAAAATGCCCCTCTCGTTCTCGATCCCATCTCTATGACCTCCGACGTTGGGCGACCCTCCCTAACGTTTCCATATCGCTGTCGCAGCTGGCCGCCCGCCGGAGCCCCAAAAACCCTTCGGAACAGGGCCACTCTATTTCAGAAACCAGTGTGAGGTACCGATGTTTCCAACAGTTTATCTATTTCAACACACGATCGAATTTTGATTTTTAAATTCCTATGAACAGCCTAGGTAACCCTCTAGAAGCCCTAGTAATTAGGTTTCGATATAGCGAGCCCATCGGTCCAAAATTCGACACAAAGTCGAAGGAAAAAAAAGCAGCCCGAAACAGGACAGGGGATCGATCCAGGTACCCCTGTTTGTGGACTATTTTTCGTCAGTTCAATAATTTTTTGTCTAAATTTTTTACAAAATTTTTAGTGCACTTGTAGCCCTTCCAAATCTTTCTTGTAAATTAATTTTTCATTCACTGTATGGAAAGAAATTTGATTGTAAAGTTTGCAAAAAAATAGTTTTTAAAATTAAAAAATTTAGGAAAAATCTCTAATACGACGTGCATCCCGTCAAACCGGATGATCGAGTCGCAACCCATGAGCACCTAAAGACGCATAAGGATATTTTCAACGTTTGGGAATTGACATAACTTGATTTGGTCGCATGTGCGTGACGACATCAAGTCGTGTCGTTCGCAATACCTCGTATCAGCCACTTTGGAAACTAAGCCCTAACTTTGTGCTTGCTCGTCACATCGAGACAAAACTTATGCCACTGGACTCGTGTTATTTTTTTGGTCCTATGACCCATGTTTAGTCCGATTCTGAGAAGGTCGACCGGAACGCTATTTTGGCGGGCCCGTGACCCGATCAAACGCGCGAGATTTTGCACCACTCATAGGAATGCAAATATGGATGTATGGTTGCATTCGTGTCGTCAAACCGAACTCCTAGGTATACAGTTTGATGACTTTAGAGATCGTAGGACTTGGCACACTTTTCGCTGCAAAGCGGGTCCAACGACTAACACCGATTTGGTCAAAAATTACGATTTTGTCCCTGCGTCCAGAAATGGACTTATGGGTAGGCTATCTTAGATTTTTTTATGCCAAAAACACTCATGATGTTCATTTCAGCATCCGGAGACGTTTGCAGAAGTCTCACCTATGTAGCTTTTATTGGCTTATCGTGTTTGTCTTCTAGAAGTTGTCAGATCATCGCACCATCACAAGAAAGATACCTTGCCACTATATTTTGATTATATAATGTCATTTAGCATGCTTATTTAGTGTTTATTATTTTCTTTACTTATTGTCATTTTATTGCCTTTATTTATTTATGCAGATAACTGTTTGGTCATGTTCATATTACTTTTTTTGTTTATGCATCGACTTAGAGTAGGAGACTGCCCTATATTTGTGATGCATTCATTGGCCTTGACACAAGTGATACACGAGTCACGAGTCGCATATAGGTCTCGGACTTGCGTACTCGGCTGGCCACTAGTACGTAAGGACATGCGTTAGGGAATAACTGTTAATAGGATTGCATGCTTGAAGATTTAGCAGTTATTAGTTAACTATATAGGACATTGGGCTGGAAGAACACAATTCGGCTTTGAATACCTCCCTATCTATCGTAGACTCGCTCACTACTGAGGAACGATAGGTAGACTATATGTTATAGACTCGCACGATACTAAGGAATGGTATATAGTATTTAGACTCACTACTGTGGTACTGTACTGTATTATTATTATTACTCCTGACATGACCTAACCTGATACTCATGCAACCATGTACTGTTCTCAAAATGCATTTCCACTTAGAATAGTTAGGCGACCTTTATCCATTTTGGTATACGCACTTTTTCGTATTAGTTGTGTACTTATGCACGATCATGGCTTGGAACATTATTTTATCGCGAACTAGTGTGCCACACTTTGTCCTCGTTTGGTTGTAGGTGTGATTCACTACTTCGATGATAAATTACTCAACCATGTTATGATCCGAATTAATGTTGAGCAGTTTATATTCAATTTATATATCAATTCTTGTATAGCGTCCGGGTATAAACGCTATAAAATACATTAAGTTATGAAATGCTATAATAATTGCAAAGTATTATTTAGGCGCGATCAAGGGAGAAATTTAGGCATGAGGTGGGCGAGTAGTTTAGGTGTGAAGAATTATATTAGGTTTTAGATGTATAGAACTAATCAAATTCTTCATCTCCTCTTCCGAAACAAAACCCTCCCTCTCGCTGAACACTACAACCCTCCCGCTCTCTCTTTCTTGTTCTCTCTGATCAGCACAAGTATACTTTTAGGGTCTGCTTGGTAATGGTGTTTTCACCGGTTTTGGGGTGTTTTTGAACCGACCGTTTATGAAAACCCCTGCTTGTTAATTTTTTTGAGGCACTGGTTTTCGTCGGCTCAAAAACCCCCCAAAACCGGTGTAATGTATTTTTGGGTGGCTTTGTAAACACCCCAAATCGGCGGGTTTTGAGCGGCTTTATTTTTTTATTCCATTTATATCCTCACAAAAATAGATATAATTATAACTACCGATACCCTTCCCTATTTAATTTATTCGTGTAAAAAACTTTCAGAACCGCTCGTTAGTGAATTACCAAGCATGGATTGGACTGGTTTAAAAGCCGCTACTTAAAAACCATCCAAAATCGGACCCCTCATAACCGCTCATAACCGGTACTCTAAAAACACCTCATAACCGCTACCCCGATAATTGCCAAGCAGACCCTTACTTTTCCCTCTCTCCATCTCTCTCTCAATATGTGTCTCTTGCTCTCTCACACGTTCCCCTCTCTCCCTCTCGCCATCTCTCTCTCTCTCTCTCTCTCTCTTTCTCTCTGTGAGATCTATCTTGCTCTCACAGTCTCTGTCTCACAATCCTCTTCTTTCCCCTCTCTCCATCTTTCTATCTGTGCTTCCACGAACACACACGACACAGGAAACACATGCGACCCCCTCTTACGGTCCTCTTCTTTCTCCTCTCCTCTCACAGTTCTCTCTCTCTCTCTTTCTACATTTGGGTATTTTAACTTCAATGTTGGGGACTGATTTTAATTTCCATGTTGGTTCTCAATTTGGGTTTTAGGGTTTTGGATTGTTCATATTCTTCAAGATCGAAGGCTTAATTTGAAGGTAAACGATCGATCTTTTTGTTTCCTTTATTATTTATATTCATGAAATCAATTATGTTTGTGCATCTATGTATCTCCATTACTTGCATGTTTTCCTTTTTTCAGGTATTTCAATACAAGGGATTCAAAAATTTTATAGGTATGGCAGAACAAACCATAACATTAATTTTCTGGACATGTTTCCTAATGTCCCATGAATCATAGAGGGGCAAAAGGTCCACGTTATAATACTCCCTATTATCATAAGGCTTCTCTCTCGTTTTATTTATATGTCTGCGAGAATGATGTTTTAGCTGTGCTGCCCCAAAAATGAAAATTTTGTACATAAAGTGGAGAAAAAGATTGTTTTGTGCGTACACCTTCTTAAGGAAATCCCTATGGAGATGTCTATCATGTTTGACTTCAACAATATTGTTTGAACCTTGTTTAGAATGAATTATTATAGTCGAAATGAGGATAAATTATTTCAAATAATCATTGTATGTTATTATTGCCATTTTAATAACTTCATGGGCTATTCTTCAGCATTTTATCGTACTTCTTGTGCTTACAATCTTGGAGCATCTGTTCACTGATATCATGATTTTCTTTCTTAGCATATGGTTATAATGCTCGCATTTTCAAGATCAAATGGCTATGTGCTGATTGTCATGTAATTGTTGTTGATTGCAGATAAACAAGATAGAATATGTGCACCCAAAAGGTTTTTTGCATAGGGACATCAAACCTGATAATTGCCTTATGGGTCTCGGAAGAAAAGCGAACTAGGTAGCTAGTTTGATCGGCTCCTACACTACAAGAAAAATGCCTTTTTATGGCGGGTAAAATCCGTCATATATGACAATTTATGACAGTTTTTTGGAAGCAGGCAACCGTCATGAACACGGGTGTTATAAAAGTTTAGAAATATTGTTATATATGACTTAATCTTATGTGACACCTTTTTATTAAAAAATGAGATAATTAAGTCAATTATATATAACACTAAATTTGAAAACGATATTAATATTATCATTATATATAACATATATATCCTAAAGCGTTATGACTAAGTTATATATACATAATGCTTGCTAAAATGATTTGGTTCTGAAACTATTTATAAAACGTTCATGAAACGTTTAAAAAGAACTTATAGATAACACTTTCTAACATTCTGTTCTGGTTATTCACACACATATATATCACCTGTCAATGCTTATAATTCAATGTGTTATAAAAAACATATTAATTTTCTGAGACAACAGAAATATGATTTAACTAACATTTGAAACATTTCATTAAAAATATCCAAATATCACATCTTAATTACATTTCAAAATATATCACTCTTTTTCCAACTTTTGTTTCACCAACATATCACATTACATTTCAGAATCCAAAAATATATACATCTTTCCCTTTTAGGGCAACCGGCCTCAAACATTGAAACATTGCATTCACCAACACCAAATAGTGACATCCCTTCAAAAGCCCTGACACCCTAAAAATTGTTACTATGCCGCTTCCTTTGGCTTCATCAATACCACAAAAACTGTCGACATCCCTCAAAACTATCAACACCACAAAAACTGTTGACATCCCCTTAAAACTGTCAACACGTACAACTGCTACAACAAAAATCCGTTATATAAGCAAAAGCAAAGGAACAAAAGTGAGCCTGGTGACATATGTGAACAAGTAATCAAGCAAAGCAATAATATTTGTTGATCTGATAGAAAAATGTGTCTTTTGGAAAAGAATAGAATAGAAAGCTATGACTTCTTTATTGTGCTTCATATATTTGTATATCAAATATTAGACCTGAGGTAAGTAGTCATTGAACAAATAGATTTATCTGCATGTTAGGCTGGTATGGCTACAAGGAATTCCACCATTAGCAAAAAGAACACCAATTAACAAAAAAATACAACTCTACAAGTATAAACAAGCCAAAAAAAAATATAAGGTCAATCTGCTAAAAACTTTAGACTTATGATAACTTCACCGAGATGATTGGGGGTTCAGCAAGTAGAAGGATGGTTAGGTTCCAAAAAAGTGCTCAAGCCAATGTTGGATGTGCGCAATCCCATTCAACCTGACACAACACAATATCTGCTCGGGAAATTCTTCAGGTTTGCTTCCCTGTTCAAAAATCAAGATTTCGATGACTCTTCATTATATTTTTATTCTCAAGAGTCAAAATTCTATCTGTAGAACAGAAGCTGGGAAAAATAACAATAGTAAATAATTACCTGGATTGTTAGGCTGACATCCAACACACACAGCTTCAACCTGTCTACAAATGTTTCACATCCTTTCCTTGAGATATAACTGAATCTATGCATATCCAAATCAATTTCAAAATAATTCTCCCCTGTTAAGGATGCAATTATTAGTAAGTACGTGGGAAGATAACTGCATATTAGCCATGTGGTCGACATGCCAGATCTGAAAAGTATATTCCTTTTTTTCCTTGTGAATATAAAGTAAGTAATGCATCAGAAAGAGATGTAGGCTAGTGGAGGCCCTCCACACGTGCGGACACAATTCTGTCGGGGACTACCACATCGATAGGACCAGGTTGGATCTAGAGAAGTTTATTGTTTCCAGGTTGGATCTAGCATTTGTTAGGATACATCCATTAGTTTCATCTAGGATCCTTGCATTCGTGTGATTGATTTGTGATAATTTGAATCATTCTGTCCAGTTTTCTTTTATTCGTGTCTTGCGTCAGGGGGACTTGTGTACTTGGAACAAGAAACTTTTTTGTGTAGTTAAGTTAGGACTTAGAAAATGTTGGCTTAGTTAGAAAGTAATATTATGTTTCTTAAAGTAGTTGAAATGTGCATCAAGTATTTCAAGCTTATTACTTTAATGGAGGTCCAATGATTATCTAATTTGATATAACTTGGTAGAACTGCTAGAAATCTAGAATGATCAACAAGTATATCTTCCTTTTGTAAAGCATAAACTAATTGTTCTGAAAGGAACTTGTCATTGATATCAACCAAGGAAGCACGGACATCGGAACTAGGGTGTGTAGCCATCAGACAAGACGTTGTACACTTGTCCAAGATGTATCAGATGCAGACATGGTCTGCACACAACTAACACACGCACGTTTACAGCTAATATATGTGCCAACTTGCTAATTTATATAAGCGATGATGTAAATGACCTTAAGTTTTTCTCAGTGTTCTAAAAATCGGCCTAGGCGGCCGCCTAGGCGGCGCCTAGGCGCTAGGCGGCCGCCGGCCGCACCGAAAAGGCCCTAGTCGGCCGGCCTAGGCGCTAGGCGGGCCTAGGCGCCTCTAGGCGGGCCTAGGCGGGGATAGGCGCCCCTAGGCGGCCTTTTAAAATGCAAAAAAAAAAAAAAAAAAAAAAAAAACACACGCACGCACGCGCACTTACCGGTGGTGGTGGTGGTGGTGGTGGTGGACCGGTGGTTGTGGCGGTGGCTCTGGTGGTGCTGCTGTCTACAGTGGTGGTGGAGGCGGAGGCGGTGGTGATGTGGAGGCAGCGGTGGGGTGGTGGAGGCGGAGGCGGTGGTGGGGTGGTGGAGGCGGCGGCGGTGGTGATGTGGAGGCGGTGGTGATGGTGGAGGCGGTGGTGATGGTGGAGCCGGGAGAGGAGCCGGGAGAGGAGAGAGGGAGGAGAGGAGAGGAAAGGGAAAGGGTGAGGGAGAGGGAGAGGGAGAGGAGAGAGGGAGGAGAAGCAGAGGAGAGGGATGGAGAGGGAAATGGAAAGGGGAAGGAGAAGGAGAAGGAGAAGGAGAAGGAGAAGGAAAAGGAAAAGGAAAAGAAAAAGAAAAAGGAAAAGGAAAAGGAAAAGAATTTTTTTTTTTTTTTGATTGAACCTACACTCGAACTGTGGACCTCTCCACCACCAACAAACAATACTCAAACACAACCTGCTAACCAACTTGCCAACTTCAACTTATGTTCTCATATGGCATATACATATATATATATATGATATCCACATATATACATTAATAAAAAAAAACAGTTCGGCGCCTAGGCGCCGCCTAGGCGGCGCCTAGGCGCCCTAGGCGCTAGGCGGACCCTCGGCGCACCGTCTCCGCGTAGCGATTTTTAGAACATTGGTTTTTCTTCTACAATTACTTAAGAATTCCATGTAGGACATCAATGTAAAATATTTATCTAATTTCCAAAAATACCATTATCCATATTTATGAGTTCTCTTGGAGCCCCAAAAATTAAATCACATTCTATCTTAATCAAAAGCCTACATAACAAAGTTAGTCAAAATGCAATCAAAAAGCACATCCTACTAGGTATAATCATTAGAAACAATAATGTGTGTGTCCTAGGATTTGCAAATTTGTTGTGTGATTTGTCCCTTTCCATGTCAAGTCCATGCCCATACCCATGCTTCTTAGATATAAAGGAATTGTACAAACAATATATAAATGATGTACAGAAATGGGTGAATCTCAACTGCGGCAATAAAAGTAAAGGTAATTACTCAACAAAGTAGTGTAGCTACGATTCATGAAGCATGATATCGAGCAATTTGAAAGCACAACTATATAACCATCTTACACTAATATTTTCTTAAAAAATTGATGGAACCTCCTTTGAGTAACTTTCAGAAAGTCTAAAGTATAAGACAATGCTCATGCCTTCTCCATCAGTTTCATATTGAAAGGTAGTAGCAGGGTACAATGGAACCTGTAAAGTTTACAAGAAGATTCTTCATAAATGTTGATTTGAACAGTAATTAAAGATAGAACTGTACTACAAAAAAATTGTTTCAGACTACTTGTATATGATTGAACCTACTACCTTAAATCATGCAAATCTCCTTCTAAGTAACTAACAAATGAAATTAGCTCCCCTAGTGTCAATCCTAGTATTTTTAGTAAACACATTCCTCGAGTACAAAGGGCATAAAACATACTCAAATTATTACGTTAAGCATCATGATAAGGATTTCAAGAATGATCATTTGAACTTCTTTATTATAACTATGGTATATCTATCATTTGTAAGTTCAGAAGAGAACAATACAATATAATAAATATATCAGTAGGAATACTTTAGAATGGTGTTTCAAAACTAAAGATTTCTTCATAGATCATCTATACAAGTATGTTCTTTCTGGATAGTTAAGCATGTAAAATTTGTCATAGAAGTATTACTTGCAAGTCAAAATTGCTAGAATCATGTACCTGAATATTTACAACAAGAATAGATGGAAACTTTCTAGATGAACCCACAGAAGGAAGATTCAAAAATCGAGTAATGTGATCTATTTTTTGTTGTCACAAGAAGACATCGACACCAAAAGGATAATGCTGCATAATTTGGAGCAAACTCTTTCTTCTTATCCCTGAGAAAAATTCATGATGAAAGCTATAGTCAAATGATCCACCATCTCTATTACAAATAGGATTTTCTATTACATAATCTAAGAACAATATTGGCATGACAAATATGTATAGATATGAAGTTCTCAGGTAAGTGAAAATCAAACTTCACCTAAAGTAATTAACTTCCCGAACTCTAAATGTACTGGGATCTATTTGAGAGTTGGTCCAAACCAACTATGAAGAGAACTTATGAATCAACAAACAGTTTCACAATAAAACTCTTATATAAAATTAAATAAGAAAACCTATGCTATGTATCATCTTCACTTCTGAGTTGTAACTTGATCCGATAACCATCACACTCCATTCCAACTTACCTGTATGAATCAGCTAAACAAATCCTACAAATATTCATTTACCAAGCTCCAGATAAAAGCATGTTCCTTACGTCACTTGGTTCAGAAGCACAACTAAATCAACTGGCTAAAATTGCTATAAAAACCTTGTTGTGCAGGTAACAACTGTCTAGCATCTCAAATCCTTGAAAACTTCTGTATCAGAGCTTCCAAGGTCTACCATTTACTACAAACATTGTGACACTGTATATATTGTATGCCACAATCCTCTGTAGCATGTTACCCATCATGAAGATCATAAGATCAATGATCTGTGTTGCAACATTATCGTGACACTGTATATATTTCTCAAGCACAATTCAATAATACAAAGTTTTTTAGAAATTATAGACAGAAAGTATGCAATAAACATCATAGAAGAATTGTTGATCATACTGAAACAAGGTAATCCTGGACCTTCTCATCTTGATTTTGAATTTTTTCATCACAAAACATCCCGTACATGGACAATTGGTCATATTGTAACCACAAATTGATTGTCGACTCAGGCACAAGCTCTAGCAATCCAACAAATCGGCCAAAACGTGAAACATGCAGCGAGTCTTCAGTGTTGTAATAAAAAAAGGCCAAAATGTGAAACAAATCGACCCGGGACAGGATACGCTTACCTCCCCCGTGCCGACGATATCCAGCTTCAGCCTCTTGAGGCTCCGGAAGCGGATCTCTATCTCTTCGAGCTCGTCGACCAGGGACAACACCTCGAGGTTGGGGTAGTCGGAGACGAGCCTTGGGAGCGAGGGGCCCGGCAACCTTGGCGACGAGGCCGAGCTCCAGCACCCTGAGCTCGCCCATCCGGATGTTGCTCTGGAGCTAGACGGGGTCCTCGAAGGCAACGTCCAGCCTCAGGCGCTCGAGCGCAGGGTGGCCAAGGATATCGTCGGGCAGCATCACATGCATGCTCCACCGGCACCAGAGCTGGATGTCCACGTCCGCGGCACGGTGGGGGTTAATTTGGACTTTCGGAGGGTGGGGAGGAGTTTAGAGTTAGGATTTAGGGCAAATTTGGGTTAGGGTTTGTGGTGGGTTAGGGTTTGCGATTCTCTTGCCTCATGAAAGGAATGAGCGAGGGAGACGAGGGAGAGGCAGATGAGCGGGGGAGATGGCGGTGGTAGGAGGAAAAGAGGAGATGAGGAGGGCGAGAGGGGGAGAGAGCCTCTGGAGATGAGAAGAAAAATGAGAGAGAGAGAGGAAAAAAGAAGAGGGAACTAGGCTTTTGATTTATGGTCAGGTTTGAGCGGGTGTTTGAGCTGGATTTCAATTTTTTTACCACTTTCTATAACGATTGTGTTGTAACAATGTCATATATGTGTGAACAATATATAACGCTTAGCGCTATAAATCGTTATAATAGGCCAAAAATTCTTCAAAACCGTCATATTATGCAGTGTTGCTGAAATCCTGTGACGCTTGTATATGAACCGTTGTAATAGCTTCTTGTCAAACGTTATAGCAGGTTATTTTTCTTGTAGTGCTAGTATGTGTGGCTCATTTTCATGGATGCTCTTTCTAATTACTCTGTCATTCTCAATTGTGGTTTATTGTCTCTAGGTATACATAATTGACTTTGGGTTTGCAAAAAGATATCGGGACTCCACCACCAATCACCATATTCCATACAGGTAGGCAGTTATGCTTCGTGGGTTAATCTAACAAGTGAATTAAGCAGTCAAATGAACATTTTTGCCATTTAGTTGATCAATCTGTTGATCTTTTTATTTTTCTTTCTACCCTATTGTGTGTATAATTCAGTGCTATGGGATGACAATATGCTCTTCATACTTTGTCATATGTACAGTAGAAACACTGAATCCGTATGGGAAGGGGCACATAGTAAATTATGTTCTCTCTCTTTTATATAAATTGAAAGTAGGCTACTAACTTTATGTTAAAGCTTCCATTTTCTAGCAGTAGAATATAGTAAGAAATAATTAAATGCGTATGCGTTGGAAGGAAATCATTAATTTAAGACGGGGAATTTGACGATTTTGATTAAGAAAAGAATATTGAAGCCATGTCATTCAAACTGGCATTTCTTTGCATCACTTAAATGTCAGTTAGAGGCACAATCGACCGATTTGCCTGTTGTGTCTGCTAAATATTTTTGTATTGCTCTTCTTTACAACTCAATAATTACAATAATTTTCACTTTCTCTTATTTAACAACGCCAAGCACTAATATGCATAGACAAAAGATTTTTGGAAGGTAAACAAGTACCTAATTGTACTTTTTTATTATGCAGAGAAAATAAAATTTTAAGTGGCACTGCTCGATATGCAAGTTGCAACACTAGGAATTGGTAAGAGAAACAACTTTTATTTTAAGTTTCTAATTATGAATTAAACATTCTAATAGGAATTATTTTGTGTATTCAGAACAAAGCCGTAGGGATGATTTGGAATCGCTTGGCTATTTGCTTCTCTATTTCTTGAGAGGAAGGTATGCTTTAGCATTAACATTGTGCTCTAACATATAATATAATGGGATTAACCAAATTTTGCCATATTTTCTCTTTGGTAAGTGTTATTTTATTGGCTGCAGGCCTTAGCACTTTATAGTACATTAGTTGGAAATATTAGTAAACTTATGAGATATAGCTAAAGTAGTAAAGTCATTTCTTGCTTTGGATTGGATGAATTATTTCTATCTAGACATGCATTAGTGAGATTTTAGAGAATTTTGGATGGACAGTCAGTTCAAGGTGTTTCTTGGCTTCTTGCTATCCATTAGGAACTAGGATATTACAATAAAGACTTTGGTTGATATGCATGAAGGCAGTACAATATGATGTCATCTTTTGCTGTTTTCACATCTACTTGTAGAATGTTTTTTGGTTCTTTCAAACTAAAATGTTAGATTTCCTTTTCAGAAAGAGCTTTCACTTATTATGTTTTACCTTACTACATGCTTATGTTACTGCTTTTATTTAATGAAAAATCAGGTAATTAGTTCTTATTTTGCCTTTTATAATTCTTTTTCTGCACATATAACCTATGAAGTTTGCCTTCTTTAGAAATGTGATCACCAAGAACAAGATAATGATGACGAGGTGAATACGGATGAAGATATGAATTCCCAAAGTAAAGTTTATTCAATGCAAGGGCAGTTAACTCAATATCTAAGTTACTTAAAAAAACAAAGCAATTTGATTGATGCTTTAATGAAAAATCAAGTAAGTTTGCTAATTCTAATATGCAATGATATTTTTTTTTCCTTTTTGTCGTATATGTAAGATTTCCCTATATGTTTTTTTTCCCTATAGGGTCATGATCAAAAAGCAAAATGAGGATGAGGAGAATGACTAGGTATGGTTATCTTTCTTTCTAAGTTGTTCTACTTATTTTTTTTTTATCTCACTACACCTATTAAAACATATATGCATATAACTAGTATACCAAGAAATCGTAGACAACTGTAGTTGTAGACTGGACTGACTAGTTGAACTGGTCAACCGATGAACTAGCTAACTACTTTGTGCATGATACGGACACATGCACCAATTTTAGTGTTCACATGCATGTAGAGACAATTTTGGTGTTCACATGCCACCCATCCATTTTGACATTATCATTTATGCACATAATCTCCTGGACATTTTTTCTTAATCATCCGAAACACTCCGAAACCCATCCATTTTGATAGTTTATTGCAGTTTACTGCTGTGGTTGCAGTTCCAGGAACTGCTCCATATCTGGAGTTTATGCAGTACTACTGGTGCTCTTCTTATGGAATGTCTGATACCACTATCTCACGCACATAGGTTCATATGTGCACACGATAATATTTTTCTCATTCGTCAATTTCTTTTCATATTTATGTAGGTTGGCGATTAAATACTTTTTGCAAGAAGAAGAAGCTACCCGTAAATATATTTTTTGGATGTGGATGAAAAGCTACAAGAAAAGACATGTTGATGGACGTCAAGCATTATTTTTGATATCATACATATAAAGCTAATGGAGTTTGACGCTTAAATTTCTAGGATATATAGTTTGGACTAGTATCAAGTCACTTTAACTTTGTTCAACTTTTGTACATCTTGAATGTTTGGTTGAAATGGAAAATGAATGGATTTGTTTAGTTTGGACTAGTATCAAGTCACTTTAACTTTGATAAACTTTTTGTACATCTTGATTGTTTGGTTGAATGGAAAAAGTATGGATTTGTTTAATATATTGTATGACTTATTTTGTATAACTAAATTTTATTACAGCATTCAGAAACTTGGCAATTGCAATAGAAAATTCTATAAATAACGTTTGAAATTGTGATCACAGCAGGACAATAGCGTTCAGTAGTTTAATAATTTTATACGTCTATAGCCACAAATGTTATAAATTAATAGCAGTCACAAACGTTAATATCGTTCCTATGTGCTATAAATATATAGCGTTCTCTATCTACAACGTTCATGTACGCTACTATTTAATAACGTTATGTTATAGCGTCCCGAGCACTATAATTCAGTTACAACGTTCATAAATGCCATAATATTATAGTGTTTCTATATTATAGCGAGGGCAATTATAGCATGCCTAAAATTTTATATTAAGAAAAATATAGCGTTTGTGGATGCTATTATATGTCCTATTTGTTGTAGTCCCTAGTTTTCTCTCCAGGTATGGATGGTCAGAACTTCCATACCTGGTCAGAACTTCCCACAGGAGTACGGACTAGGTTCAGCTTCTTCATCTTCTGTCGAGGAGATCTTACCCTTCGACGTCGCTTGACTCTTCTGTTTACTTGTATCTTTTATTTATTTTTATGAGGTCAGACTCCATTCTCTTTCTAGTTTGGTAGTGGATTTGTTTCCACTCGTCTATATATCTTTGAGTCTTTATTTTATTCTATCGGTAATATTGCATTATTTTTTTGTTCTGTGGATGATATAGATTATCTGTGACTGACCTATGATTTATTATTTATAGATTATGTAAGTATACGAGGATTCCATATATTAGAGTATTCTTCGTATGCATGTAGCTGGCATGTTTCGTATGCCTAGTCCTACGTATTTTGGGACTGGGGCGTTACATCGGTGCCGTGGCATACCAATTGGCCTTGTCGCCTGTATTGGAGGGTGTACACAACTTTTTCATGTGTCACAACTGAGATGATAAGTGGCAGACTCCAGTCATGTATTAGATCATTCAGAGATTAAGGTGGGACCGAATCTTAGTTATCAAGAGCAACCCGTAGAAATCTTGGACCGGAGAGAGAAGGTACTGCGTAACCTGACGATTCCTTTCGTCCGTATCGCTTGGAGGAATCACTCTCCTGGAGAGTCCACATGGGAGAGAGAAAATGAGATGCGCGAGCGGTACCTTTATCTTTTTGAATCATGAGGTATTCTTTTTCTATCTATCCATCTTTAAATTTCGAGGACAAAATTTGTTTAAGGAAGGTAGATTTGTAAACCCTTGAATCAAAATTCTTATATATATATATATATATATATATATAATTATTAAGTCCCTAGTGAGTTAAATTGTAATCATATTATAGTTAGAACCAATAGAAGAGTATTGGTTATGCAAAACCATGTTTTAAAGGGGTTGATTGAAATATTACTATTCAATTCAAACAAATGGTGAATTCAAATCCAATTTGAATTCAAAAATTGACATCTTCCTTTTATCTCCTACAATCGACAAGGGTTACCTATATATTGGGTGGAGGTGGAAAATCGACCCTCTCCATCCACTCCCCACAAAACCCTCTCCTTCCCCTACTTCTTTCCTCTCAAATTCGAAACCAACCTGGGTGCTCATAGAGGAATTAGTAAGGAGAAGTAGGAGTCTTGGCTTAGAAATTCACTACTACATCGATCATCTTAGATATCAACATCCAACAGGTAATCATTAATCCTCCTCTACTAATCGTGCATAAGTTATGTTTTGATACAAGGGCATAGGGATCACCATGTGTTTGATACAATAATAGGTGTCATGTATCCGGGTAGAAGTCTTGGTGTAAACAGGATTGGGTATGCTCCTACAACAAGAAAACTCAATGTGTACCTAGGTATAGGTGTATGATCGAATAGGCTATCTAGGCATACATAGATAGAGGTCAGGGGTATAGTGGCTATGTACAGAGTTAAGATATAGCCTGATACCAAGCCATATTAAAGAGAAGTGCAAGGTAGGGTGTCAGCAGATATGTGTGCAGCAGGACGGGATGATTGTAGTACTCGGTATTCCTGTGTTTGTGATGATCTGGGCATATGGGTGTAACGTTGTGTATAGGTGCGCGTGCGTATTAGTAGGAATACAAAGGTGGATGTGCAGAATATACATTGGTAACATGGATTCTGGATGCTACTAGTACAACTGCTTAGCGTAGAGAATCCTGTATGTACAACACATGGGTACATTATATGATATAGGTAAGTATCTTGGTAGGGAGTAGGGATTTGAGCATTCAAATTAATAGGCTGCCAGTGAAGGGGCGGGGTAACCTGCAGTAAGTAGCCTTGCAATTAGGTTAAGTGAAGATGGTATGGTTCCTAGAGACTGTATTCTACCACAACTAAAAGTGTGATCATGTGGGGATATGTATACTTCCAATATCTAGATGAAGGGGGTTAAGATACCGGTGTGTCCTAGTATACACTACATATGTGTGTTCTATATAAGGGTAGCATGCGATGTTGAATGAACAATAATAGCAGAAGTATCTATGCTCGATTTACTAGGTGAGGTAACCGTATTGAAGGGAACGACAATTAGGAGATAGGGAAGTCTAAAACTCCGTGCATATAGGCGTATTAGGCGTGCCACCAACCTAAGGTTGAGAATTGGTATACAATAGTTGGGATAGAATAGGGTAGTTGTATGTGAGCATATTTATGTCAAAGGGAGGTTTTAGGGAAGTTAAGGTAGAAGAACATTAGGTAGCAGTCATACGGGGAAACGAGTGTGGGTATGAAATATATGGAAATGAATTGGTGTATCCTGTATAGTCCCTTATGGATATAATACACTAGGTACTAGAAGAGGTAGCAGTTGAGAAACAACTATGGAAGTATGTGTTGGCCTATTGGTCATGGTCAAACCTGATTTTAATAATTGATCAAACTTTGTCTCGAAATATGAATCAATTCAGATGTTTACTAACGACGTTTTGGACACTGATCAAAGATGGATATCTACTCAGTTCAAGACCGAAGCTGTTTGCCATTCAAGAATGTATTTCCTTAAAAGCAATGTAATTTTTATTTTTATTGAGTCTAGGAATACATTATACACCAAGTCATACTGGCAAATAGGCTATCCTAAACCGTTTTTCAAAACTGACCTATCTTTTTAAAATAACCTATGTTTTTGAAAAACATCTATTTTTACAAAAAGCTTCTGAAGGACTTTTCAAAAAGCCAAAATTATTTTTCACAAAATCAACTGACCAAACCCTGACAGAATTCGGCCAGAGTTCGGCTAGAGTTCGGCCAAGTTGAACGTTATGTGAACGTTTGATTTTGAACTTGGTCTCCCTTCAGTTGCGATTGGTTACAAAGAGTTCTGTCCGAATTCTGCCCGAATTCTGTCAGAGTTCTGCCTTTGGAAAAACTATAAATAGAGAAGGATTTCGATCATTTCAAAACACCAATTCACTTCCATCTCTTCTCTTATAAAGCTTACGTTTCTTCCAAAGAGTTCTCAAAAGCTTCTATTTTCAAATCCCAAGCCAGTTACAATCCTCTAGTCGATTTGCCAGTGCGGTGCGGTCTAGAAGTTTCAGAGCGATTGTAATCAGAGGCTTGATTGAAGATTGACTCTTCACAATTGAAGTTGGTCGAGTTCTTCGTATCAAAGCTCGTGTCTGTAGAGGTTGCAAGGACTTCGTATGAAAACTTGCAGAATTTTCCAATAGTGGATTCAACTGGAAGCTAGAGTTCTTCCGACTGGACTAGTCCCCACAAGAGGGAAACCAATATAAATTTCGGTGTTTGTGTTTGCCTTTTGATCACTCTTTTTCATTACAGTTATTTATTTTCATGATTATTATTATATCTGTGATCTAACTGCTAACGAATTTTTTAATTAGCAATATTCCATTGCCTACTCTATTCACTCCCCCTCTAGAGTATTCTGCTTTACGATTTTGTTCCTACAATTGGTATCAGTGCAGGTTATACCTATAAAGCAAGGTAAAATTGTAGCTATATTCAGTTATTTTTTAATTATTATATAGATCACAGCATTACACATGGCAACTGTGAAATTCACAAGTGAAGGCCAAGCCACAAATAGACCTCCACTGTTTGACGACACAAAATACACTTATTGGAAAACACGTATGAGTTTCTTCCTGAAATCTCTTGATTTTGACTTATGGTTTGTAGTTATTGATGGATACAAAAAGCCTTCTCGTATTAATGTTGATGGAGTTTTAGTTGAAAACCCCCATGACGAATATACAGAGGATGAAAAAAAAAGGCCAGTCTTGACGTACGTGCTATTAACGCTTTATTTTGTGCTTTAGACAGAACTGAATTCAACAAGGTGTCTACCTGCACAACATCAAATGAAGTATGGAAACATCTCGAAGTAACACACGAAGGAACAACACAAGTCAAGGAGTCAAAGATCAGCAGACTTACTCAGGAGTACGAGGCGTTCAAAATAAAGCCAAGTGAATCAGTCACTCAGATGTTTACAAGATTCTTGGATATTGTAAATCCTTTGTCTTCATTAGACAAGGATTACAGTAACCATGAAAATATTCGCAAACTTCTACGAGCTCTCACAAAGAACTGGATTCCAAAGGCTACAACAATCATTAAAGGAAATGACCTCTCAACAATGTCTCTGGAAACACTCATGGGTAAGCTACTCACTCACGAGTTAGAACTTCAAGACATTGAAGACGCTACACCAAAGGAGAAGTCAGAAAAGTCGATCGCACTCAAGGCTCAACATAGAAGAACTGTCGAAGATGATTCTGACAACAACGACTCTGACTCTGAAGATCAAGCTCTTCTAGTAAGAATATTCAAGAAGTTCATGAGATTTAACAGGAGAACAAAAGATAGCAACATCAACAACAACGAAGAAGATACTATTTGCTACGGATGCAAGAAGAAAGGACATATGAAGAAAGATTGTCCAACAGCATCATCATCAACGAGAAAAAGCAACAAATATGACAGGCTACCAGAAGAGATCTACATCAAAGAAGTACGCCAACACAAGCATATGGCATGAAAGCGAAGCCAGCAATTCAGAAGACGAACA
This sequence comes from Iris pallida, assembly GCA_029216955.1. Classification (NCBI taxonomy): domain Eukaryota; kingdom Viridiplantae; phylum Streptophyta; class Magnoliopsida; order Asparagales; family Iridaceae; genus Iris; species Iris pallida. The sequence continues at coordinate 8,101,686 of JANAVB010040216.1, read as the reverse complement.
ATCAGATGACGCTGCAAATGTATGCTTGATGGCTTGCGATCAGGTAATCACTAATCCTCTATTTGATCCTTATGATGATTTCACCTTTGAGCAACTAGGAGAGGCTTTCAGCGACCTGTTAAATGATTACAGAAAACTGCGTAATAAATATGAAACCTCTAAGAAGGTACTCAAAGAGTAGAAATGTGAGATAGGAAGACTTACCGACCAACTAGATCATGTTAGAAATAATGACTCTTTAATTGTGTCTGGTGAGCTTTCATCTATTAAGTTATTGTTACACAAGACTATTAAGTTATCCGAAGAAAAAGACCAAATCATCATCCAACTAAAGGAAGACCTATCTAAGGAGAGAAAGAGTCTCCAGTGTGCACAAGTCAGAATAGAAACACTTACATCTGACTACACTAGATTATATGACACCTCCAAAAAGTTGGAAATTAGTTTAGGAAAATGGCCTGAAGGTGCTGCTTCCTATTCTAATACGTGTCAATTACCTAATCATCGAAACACGCCCAAACCAAACACTGTCAGACCAAACCATACCAAACCTATACCCAAGAAGACTAATAGGCATGCATTCTTCCATACTAGTAAACCAAAACCTACCAATCATGCACCTCACACAACTTTCAACACTCAACATACAAAATATCATTATTGTGGCCTCATTGGTCATATATCCTCTGCATGTAGAATCAAAAAGTTAGTAGATTTAAATGTTTATGCATGGATACCAAAAACTAACCTGTCAGGTCCCTACAAGAAATGGGTACCAAGAGTTTCATCTGCAAATTATTTTGTAGGTGGAACGCCCTTCACATGCTAGGAGCAAATGGATCCTCGACAGCGGTTGCTCACGGCACATGACCGGTGATGCTTCATTATTCGCAACACTGTTGAAGAAGAATAAAGAAGGATACGTCTCCTTCGGTAATAATTTAAGAGGGTACATAATCGGTATTGGTGACATTGGTAAGGCTCCCTATCCTGTGATTAAAGATGTTTGTCTAGTTACCGAGTTAAAATATAATCTGCTCAGCATAAGCCATTTAGTTGATCATGGTTATGACATTAACTTCGTAAAAGACAAATGTACTATAGTTGATAGTTCAACTGGTAGTACTATCTTTGAAGGTATCAGGTAAGACAACATATATATTTTCTATTTGTTAAAAGATGCTAACAAAGCAGGTAGATGTTTGATGGCCAAAAGCATTGAGAGTCAACTATGGCATATGAGACTCGGTCATGCAAACATGGATACAATTTCAAGACTATTTACAAAGAAGATGGTACGCTGCTTACCAGACATATCTTTCAAAAAGGATACGGTATGTAGTGAATGTGAAAAGAACAAAGCTACCAAATTCACATCTAAATCTAAGAACGCTGTAAGTACCACTAGACCTTTACAATTGTTGCATATTGACTTATTTGGACCAAGTAGAATTGCTAGTCTAGGTGGTAAGTTATATGCATTTGTCATTGTAGATGATTTCTCTAGATATACATGGATTTATTTTCTTGTACGCAAGAACGATGCGTTATCATAATTCGTCACCTTTTGCAAGAAAGTACAGAATGAAAAATGGTTCATGATTACTCGCATTCGTAGTGATCATGGTGGCGAATTTAAGAATATAGAATTCAAGCAATTTTGTGACACACACGGTTATTTGTATGAATTCTCTTGCTCTATGAATCCACAACAAAATGGAGTTGTGGAATGTAAGAACATGACTCTATCTGAAATGGCTAGAGTAATGTTAAACCAGTTTAGTCTACCCAGATACTTTTGGGCTAAAGCTGTCAATACATCGTGCTATATTCTCAATCGGGTTCTAATTCGACCTATATCGAAGAAGACTCCCTATGAACTATGGTTTGATAGAACACCCAATATTTTATATTTTAAGATTTTTGGTTATAAATGCTTTATTCTTAATACTAATGATAATCTGAGTAAATTTGATGAAAAGGCCGATGAAGGTATATTTTTAGGTTATGCAGCAAAGAGCAAATGATACAGAGTCTTCAACAAAAGAACTATGATCATAGAAGAATCAATTAATGTCAAGTTTGATGACCTAAATCAACACTTAGACGATGACGACAATGAAGACGTAATCACACCAAGTGTAGTGCCCGCTCCTCGCGGTCCACTATGTAATACCTACGGCTTGTTGACTCAGTCTTGAACTGAGTATTTGGAGAAACCTTTGCCTGTATCAATTGATCACGAATGAAATGCAATGAACCTTTCCAATTAATGGATTGGCTTCTATTGAAATGAATCCAAGAGTTTTGTTGGATATTTTCTTTCGCTGCTTGGTTTTGATGAATGCGTTTTCGTGTTGGTTTTTGATGATTGGTTTTCATTGTTCGCTTTCATCGCATTTTGCATTCATTCCGAATCTTGAGAGAAAGAGACGAAGTATGTTAATCAACTGTTGGTGCCAATGTAGGACGCATGAACTGTTCGTGAACGGCGTGTGAAGTCCCTCCTTCTCTCAACTAAGATTCATCTCGGTGAGTTGCTTCAACCGAACAAACATTGATCTGTATGCCTAATAAAAATGATCTCTAGTCCACTCGGTTGCCTTGTCCCTATGATCAACGATACCACATAAACAAAAGATAAGAGAAGATAATTGAATTGAATCAAATGCAAGAATATGTATTGCTACTCTATATGCTCCATAAGAATGATCATCTGTTTGGTTACTAAGTATGCTTGAAAATGTAGACATGTACATATGAAATTGTACGTGTTAAGATGAATATGAAGGCACGAAATAAATATGTCGTATCTCTGTGCATAAGTCCAAATGTGTCTCATCTGATAGAATGGTTAGAGCATGCATTTGGTCTCGGACAACTTGTATACAAGGAAAATATTTGTCTCTAGGGTGGTATCTAGGGGCACCTGGAACCGCTCGGCCTAGGAGAAATTATGGCCTCCATGTGAAAATGGGAGTCGATATCTGAGTCCTTAGCGATGAGATGAACCGGAGAGTCACAGCGACTAATCATGGGGATAACCCATGGACCAACATGTAGAATAGTCCACCTGCATGAACCGAATTACAACTTCAATATCTGCATGAATGAAACATGAATTACTCGTTATGCAAATTGTGCTAACATATTTTTGTGCAGGGATGACTGCCGACGTTGGTAAGTTGCTTATGATATATTTCTACTATCATGTTCTTATGAATTGTTAAAAAGAACCTAGACAAGTAGGAAGATCACTAGTAAATGTTAGCTCCATATGTTGATTTAGTGCAGAGATTTGCTAGTTCGGCCAAAAGCCGCTCGCCAGTACATGATGTGTGCTGACCTACGTTGTGGGCATCCGTTTCAGAAAGCAAAGGAGACAGAAGGATTTCAAGTGAGACACCGAAGCTCGTCTAGCCCAGTAGAGCTCGTGGATTGCCTCGAAGCTTCAATTTCTTTTCCAGTCAAGTTTCAAGTTTCTTTTCCTTTTGAAGGTGTCTTTTCAGTTCCAGCATGTAATAAAGGGATATGATGTATGGGCATTGTGACTATTTTCAAAAGAGAGTTCAAAAGAAAATCATGTAGCCAATATAAGGCACTTTGAGTTTGCAAATCTTTGTACTTGTATTCCTATCAAGTTTATTAATAAAAGAAGTATTCTATTTCAAATCTCTGTGTCCAATATTTGGTTTTCTGCAATGAATGGGTGCATGCGTGTGTTTTGCTTAACTAGTGGGTGCTTGTGTTTTTGCTTGACTAGTTGTTTTGTGCTGGTACATGGCCTTGTGCAAGCACAACTTAGGCTTGAATGGTATCACGCCTTAGCGAGAACGATCGATCCCGAGGCAAGACGGACGACCCTAGCGGGATCGGGGCATGACAAAGTGGTATCAGAGCACAGTTTTACTTCCTTGGCCTCTTGCAAATATCGTTTTCGAAAAACTATACAAAGTATTTTGATGGCTTTCAAAAGAGTCCCGATTTTGAGTTATGAAATCCAATGCCCCATAAAAAAAGTCCATAATATTTTATGAGACTGACAGAAGTCATACTCTTTTGTAGAGAAATGGCCCCTACTCGACAGCTGCCTCGACCGATCCGGTAGAACGGATCATGACCTTGTTGGAATTACAAAGGCAGGACAATGAGGAGCGTAACCAGACACAACAAGCTCGAATTGAGGCCCAATAGAAGCAGTTGGATGCCTTGACCCAACTGGTAACTACGCTTGCAGCAAATCGGGATACCACCGCAGCAACCAAACCAACAGAAACGCCCGAGATTGAGCCCGTGGAGGGTGACAAACCCCAGCCAACGCAAAGGCACTCTTCCTCTAGGCCAAAGGACTTCTTAAACGCGAAACCTCTGAAATTTGAAGGCAGGACATCATCCAATAAGGTGATGGACTGGATTGATAAAATGGAGAGTCTGTTCGCATTCGTAGGAGTTCCGAGTAGCAAGAAGGTAGTTTGTGTCGTTCTGCTTCTACGGCTGCGGGTAAAGGAGTGGTGGAAAGCGAAGAAGCCGACGCTGCTTACAATGGCTAAGAATGGAAAGATCTCATGGGACTTTTTCAAGAAGGCATTTTTGGATCAATACCTGCCTCCAGCCATGAGCAAGAAAATGGAGAATGACTTCATCACACTGAAACAAGAAGATATGTCCGTGGAGGACTATGAGTCTGAATTTACTAAGCTGGCAAATTTTGATGCTATTATGCTACCCACAGAGCAGACTCGCATAGATCAATTTGTTGGAGGTCTGAATGATGACATTCAGTTGAGTGTGTTGAATCGAAAATATGGGTCGTATTCTCAGGCCTTTGAGGCGGCGCTACAGGTGGAACAGTTTTGCCTGAAGAAGGCGTCTAATAAAATGTAGTACGGTCGGAATCAGCCCACCAAAAGATATCACGACGGAGAGAAAAAGACTGATGGGGAACAAAACAACGAGCCTGTATGCACCTTCTTCAGTCGATGAGGACATGTGAAGGAAGACTGTTGCTATGCGAATGGTCTGAGTTGCAGTCACTGTGGCACGAGTAGGCACATCAAGGAGGATTGTCGTGCCGTAAATAACGCTTGTTTTGGTTGTGGCCAACAGGGTCACTCAGTCAGAAATTGCCCAAAAAAGAATAGAATGGCTCAAAACTGTAATGACACTGAAGAGCATGGGCAGCTGCCAGGTCCACCGCCGCTCCGAGATAATCTGCACAATCAGCAGTTGCGGAATGCCAACACCGCGACAGTGCGCATCTATAATCTCTCCACCGTACTTGAACCTGAAAGTGGAGGTGAGTTTGTATATTAAATTTTGACGACAAAACTTTTTCTCAGTAGGTTATTATGTAGTGCCCTGCTCCTCGCTGTCCACTATGTAATACCTACAACTTGCTGACTCAGTCTTAAACTGAGTATTCGGGGAAACCTTTGTCGGTATCGATTTATCATGGATGAAATGTAATAAACCTTTCCAATTAATGGATTGGCTTCTATTGAAATGAATCCATGTGTTTTGTTGGATGTTTTCTTTCGCTGCTTGGTTTTGATGAATGCATTTTCGTGTTGGTTTTCGATGATTGGTTTTCATTGTTCGCTTTCATCGCATTTCGCATAAATTCCGAATCTTGAGAGAAAGAGACGAAGTATGCTAATCAACTATTGGTGCCAATGTAGGACACGTGAACTGTTCGTGAACGGCGCGTGATGTCCCTCTTTCTCTCAACTAAGATCCATCTCGGTGAGTTGCTTCAACCGAACAAACATTGATCTGTACGCCTAATAAAAATGATCTCTAGTCCACTCCGTTGCCTTGTCCCTATAATCAATGATACCACATCAACAAAAGATAAAAGAAGATAATTGAATTGAATCAAATGCAAGAATATGTATTGCTACTCTATCTGCTCCATAAGAGTGATCATCTATTTGGTTACTAAGTATGCTTAAAAATGTAGACATGTACAAACGAACTCGTACGTGTTGAGATGAATATGAAGGCATAAAATAAACGTGTCGTATATCTGTGCATAAGTCCAAATGTGTCTCATCTGATAGAACGGCTAGAGCATGCATTTGGTCTCGGACAACTTATATACAAGGAAAATATTTGTCTCTCGGGTGGTATCTGGGGGCACCTGGAACCGCTCGGCCTAGGAGAGATTAGGGCCTCCATGTAAAAATGGGAGTCGATATATGAGTTCTTAGCGACGAGCTGAACCGGAGAGTCATAGCGGCTAATCATAGGGATAACCCATGGACCAACATATAGAATAGTCCACCTGCATGACCCGAATTACAACTTCAATATCTGCATGAACGAAACATGAATTACTCGTTATACAAATTGTGCTAACATGTTTTTGTGCAGGGATGACTGCCTGCGTTGGTAAGTTGCTTATGATATATTTCTACTATCATGTTCTTATGAATTGTTAAAAAGAACCTAGACAAGTAGAAAGATCACTAGTAAATGTTATCTCCACATGTTGATTTAGTGCAGGAATTTGCGAGCTCGGCCAAAAGCCGCTCGCCAGTACATGATGTGTGCTGACCCACGTTGTGGGCATCCTTTTCAGAAAGCAAAGGAGACATGCGGATTTTAAGTGAGGCACCGAAGATCATCTAGCCCAGTAGAGCTCATGGATTGCCTCGAAGCTTCAATTTCTTTTCCAGTCAAGTTTCAAGTTTCTTTTCCTTTTGAAGGTGTCTTTTCAGTTCCAGCATGGAATAAAGGGATATGATGTATGGGCATTGCGACTATTTTCAAAAGAGAGTTCAAAAGAAAATCATGTAGCCAATATAAGGTACTCTGAGTTTGCAAAGCTTTGTACTTGTATTCCTATCAAGTTTATCAATAAAAGAAGTATTATATTTCAAATCTCTGTGTCCAATATTTGGTTTTCTGCAATAAATGGGTGTGTGTGTGTGTTTTGCTTAACTAGTGGGTGCGTGCGTGTGTTTTTGCTTGACTAGGTATTTTGTGCAGGTACATAGCCTTTTGCAAACGCAACTTAGGCTTGCACAACATCACGCCTTAGCGAGGACGATCGATCCTGCATGGATTCAGGCAAGACGGATGACCCTAGTGGGATCGAGGCGTGACACCAAGTACAGCTACTACAAAACCTTCACACAAAGATGCAGAACCTTCACACCAAGCACCAACTGAGTCTTCAAGCAAAGAATCCAGAACTAGTAATCCTGAGAATACGCAAAAAAGGATGAGATTCTTGGCAGATCATCCAAAGGACTTGGTAATTGGTGAGATTACCAAGGGTGTAAGTACTCGTTCCTCTAATAAAGATATAGCTTCTTGTGTTACTTTTGTTTCGCAGTTTGAATTCAAAAATATTGTAGAAGCATGTAGTAATAATTTTTTGTTAGATGCTATGCAAGAGGAATTAAACCAATTCGAACGAAATCAAGTTTGGGAACTTGTTCCCAAGCCCGTTGATCATCCTGTCATTAGCATCCGTTGGGTATTCCGAAACAAACTGAATGAGAATGGTTTAGTGACGTGTAATAAGGCTCGACTCGTATCTCAAGGATACAGCCAAGAAAAAGGTATCGACTATGATGAGGCTTATGCCCCAGTTGCGAGATTATAATCTATTCGCATGTTATGTGCATTTACATGTTTTCATAATTTCAAGTTATTTCAAATGGATGTCAAAAGCACATTTTTAAACGCTTTTATTAAAGAAGAAGTTTATGTAGCTCAACCTCCCAGTTTTACTGATTTCAAATATCCTGATTATGTGTTCAAGTTGAAGAAAGCCTTATACGGTTTGAAACAAGCCCCTCGTGCTTGGTACGATCGTCTAAGCTCTTTTCTACTTGACAACGGTTTTTCAAAATGAAAGGTTGACACTACATTATTTCTAAAATCTTTGGATAACAACATTCTTTTGATTCAAGTCTATGTAGATAATATTATATTTGGATCTACTGATGAATCTCTTTGTCAAGAATTTTCAAAGTGTATACAGAATAAGTTTGAGATAAGCATGATGGGAGAGATGAAATTCTTTCTCGGACTGCAAATCAAACAAACCAATAATGGGACGTTCATAAATCAAATAAAGTACACAAAAGATCTGTTAAAGAAGTTCGACCTGGAAGCAGTCAAGCCACTTAGCACTCCAATGGAAATATCAACCAAGCTTGATATTGATGAACAAGGCAAACACGTTGACATACGTAAGTATCGAGGTATGATTGGTAGCTTACTGTATTTAACTGCTAGTCGACCAGACATTATGTTTAGTGTTTGCTTGTGTGCACTTTTTTGAGCTAATCCTAAAGAATCACATCTGTGTACAGTTAAGCGTATATTATGATACCTTTGTAGAGCCTAAAAATTAAGTTGCGCCTTCAATATACTGATCAGTGATCAAGTTGCGTCCCAAAAATCAAGTTACGCCACTGATATGAAACTTGGAGAACAGACTGCACCACCGATCAAATTCTGCCCAATATCAGACTGCACCCAATCTTTTTATACCAAATCTATGTGGCATCTGACACTTAATGGTCATCATTACCTGACCATACTGATGACTGACACAACAGTGAACGAGGAAAATCTTTTTGAGTCCCGTAAATTGTGCCGCTCAAGAAAAAGTTGGTGGACAGCTGTCCTGTACACTTCGTAAGTTGCATCCAGGTGCAATCTAAATAAAATTCTTAGTTGCGCCTGGGCGCATCCTAAATGACTTTTACTCAGAAGCTGCCACGTGTGTAGGTACAGCTTAAATCAAGCACAGTTTGACTTGTTGACTGAAGCTCATACAACCTGATAAAGTTGAGACAACTTACATTCTAAAGAAGGACGACGTGGCGCACATGCCACTAATCTCTCAGGACGTGTCTACTATCCTGTATACGACCACGTGTATCTCAATCATATGATGCCACGCGTTTAAATACAGTTAGTACACGATTGACAACTGAATGAAAGTTGGCACAACAGGAGGTTGGCGCAATCCAATATGGCGCAATCCAGCCTCACGCACATCAGAATAACTGCTAAAATAGTTATTTTCTGAACTCTATAAATAGAGTTTCCAATCATCATCAGACAGACAGACAGAGATCAAGAACTCTTGCAAAAATTGCTGTTGCGTTCTCTAGAGGCTATAGTCTTCAAGTTCACATAGTCCAAGGGATAAAGTGATCGTCTCCTGATCAGATTCCTAAAGTTGTACTTCTCTAGAATTCATTGTATTTTGTACTCTTTTACAAGTTTGGAATAAAATAAATTTTTGTTTTTGCAAACAAAATGGCGACTCTGTTGGGGACGACTTTCTCCTCCGACGAGAAAGTGACAACTCAATGTGACATTGCGTCGATCGGCAAGACGCAGAAGACTCTGGTTATTCAAGTCAACTAGACAGCCTACGAGAATATGATCAACACCAAGAGCAACAAGCGCGCGATGGCTATTGCCAAGAACATGACTATATGGACTCCTAAATCTCCCACAGTCGCTATTGCCCAGACGCAACTTGAGTGCTCAATGACCAAGGCGTAATCCGCCTCAGTGGTTCCAGTACAGCCTGTTTCTGTTGCTAGGGCGCAATCTGCTCACTCTGCTACCCATGTGCAGTCTACTACTATCCTTGTTGCCAAAGCGCAGTCAGCTTAAGCTACTATCGAGGCACAGTCTACCAAAGTTGCTACCAAGGCGCTACCAGTAATCCGTAGGACTATGGCGCAACCCAAGCAATCTGCTACTCCGGCGCAACTTAAGGGGACTAGTCTTTTGGCTATACCCTCTTCCAATTCTCAAGTTATGAACTTAGAGAATTCATGTCCTAGTGCTAACACTAGACAGAACAAAGGAAAAAGTCCTATGGCATTTTCTTAATTGGCACAACCTATGCCTAAAATGATCAAACAACAGAACAAAGGGAAACGCTTCTTAGCTAACCCTATTCAAAACAAAGGAAAGCACCCTTTGGTCTTTCCTCAAACTTCCCTGGTCTATAACTCAGAGGAAGATGTATCAGATTCTATTCATGTAAACAGAGGTCCTCGAACCTCTGATACCGGAAAGAATACTGATCAGAGAGGTATCTTACCTACCCCTATGGGGTCTGGTCAAGATCTTCCTACCTTGCAAATTTCAAGATCCAAACAAAGAAAATTGAAGGTATCACAAACAGAGACACCGGGAGCAAAATTTTCAGATTTACGTGTTTATCTCAATAGGCGTCAACCAATATCAACTTTGGCAAAACGCAAGAACCCTATGCCAAAGGCCAATCTGTATCAAAATTCAAAATTTGAAAATAAAGACCCTTCTACCTATGCTAATGAGTTGAGTACGTCCTTGTACACTCAAGGAACCAAACACCTGAAGAATAGGAGACATGTTCCTAACATCATTAAGGAATATGTCCCTCCGACTTCTTCTCGTCCTGTGGTTGTAACTGATCTCCGGCAACGTCTTACGCAAAGGCGGGAGACTACGAAAATGTTTACCTCACCTCCAAATCACGCTTCAAATCGCCACTGCCTACATAAAGTTGTCATCAACTGTTGTTGCCAATCGGCTCGACGATCTGTCTTCGATCGTCTAAACTATGCTTCAACTCCTGAACATATAATAGAAGACGAAGATGAACTATTATATGCTTCTGTTAACGTGACTTCTCAAGGCACTGGGGGTGGGAAACGTCTAAGACGTAATGCATCCTGTAATCCCAGTCAACAATACTTAGACCGGATCCATGCATCCAATGAAGGTGTCTTTCAATACACTAGATCGAGAAATCGTCATTTGATTCAAGGTGTCTTTAATCAAGAAGATCTCCCTATCACTCATGTGGGAGAGGACTCTCTTTCGGAGTTTGATGCAGATAGTGAAAGTTCTGAACAAACTATCTCATCAATAGCAGCAAGAGAAGTGACAGCATACAACATTACAGAAGATCAAGATGCCTCTACGTCAACCAGCCAAGAGCAACGAATTGTTGCTTTAGAAGACAAATTGAAAACCATGGCAGAAATGGTTGCAAGCATGCACACCATAATGGTGGCTCAACATACAGTACCTCCGATTGTAAACCCTATTACAAATCTTGAGCTTATAGCATCTTCTATACCTGTTAATCTGGGGGTACCAGCCCCTCAGGTTGCTTCTGTGCCAATTCAAGCTGATCCAAGTCAGTCTGGTGCTGGGGGTGGTAATTACCATGCTGTTCCTCCTCCTAAAACTTCTAACCAACCCACCAATTTTTAAACATTAGGGGATGCAAATGAGGCTGTGAAACTTCTGCGCACTCAGTTTGAGGCTTTCTAGCAGAAGGATGGCCTACAAAGATTGGGCATAAAGCAACCATATCCTACAGAGTGAAAGGAAGTTCCATTTTCTCCTAAGTATAAACGCCCAACCATTATGCTGTTTGATGGTAGTACTTCTCCAAGTGAGTATATCAATCATTTCGAAGTGATGACTGATCAATTACAGCCAAATGATGCTCTCCTTACCAGAGTGTTCATCGGTTGTTTAGCCGGTGCAGCATACGACTGGTATCGCAGCTTACCTGATGCCTGTATCACTTCTTTTGCTGGTTTCAAGCAAATGTTCTTGGAACTATTTTATGAGGGAATCAATGACATGACAATGTCTGCCCTCATTAAAATTAAATAGAGGCACAATGAATCCACAGAGAGTTTTATTGAAAGATTCCGTCGAGAGGCACTCAAAATGCCTTTAGGTACTCCATCTGCTGTAATTGTTAGCCCAATGATTATATCATGTTTTTGAATATGGCTAATCAATTAAGTTTAACATAATGACATCACTAATATTCATGTAATCACTATCATGTTGCTACTTAAACTTAGCATTGTTCTAATGTTAGCATTGTCCTAATGTTCTATATTATATTGCTATGCTTGTATCATATTGGTTTCGTTTGTCTAACATGTATTTGTAGACATGTTGTAAGCATGATCAAGCTTTGTCAAACCAGGACATATGTAATAGAGAATTATTGATGGGCCAAAGACGGCGTCATACAAGAAGCTTTCTCTGAACCGAAAGGTATTCAGATTTCCAGATCTGTTTATCTTTGGACGACCGCCGTCAAGTGAAAAAGGTGTCTTCAAGTCTGTTCAAGTTTTGAAGAAAGGCGTCATCAAAGGGCTCTTGGTTTTTCCTATTTTATCAATGTATTTTTCACATTTATTGAGTCTAGGAATACGATGTACACTGCATCGTACTGGCAAATAGGCTACCCAAGAAACGTTTTCAAAATACCCTTTCATTTTGAAAACAAGCCCACTTACAAAAGCCCAAACTACTTCCTAACTGTTTGACTTTTCAAAAAGCCCAAAACTAATTTGCAAAAACCCTGACAGAACTCCAACAGAACTCGGCCAGAGTTCGGCCCGATTTCGGCCAGAGTTCGGCCAGAGTTCAGTTAGTGAACGTTGCTTTTTGAACTTGGTCTTCCTGCAGTTACGGATCCCACCGAGATTTTCTCATAGAGTTCTGCCCGAATTTTGCCCAAATTCTGTCAGAATTCTGCCTTTGGAAAAACTATAAATAGAGAAGGATTTCGATCATTTCAACTCACTCATTCACTTTCATATCTCTTCTCTATAAGCCTACTACTTCTTCCAAAGTATTCTGAGCTATTCATTTTCAAATCCCAAGCCAGTTACAATCTTCTAGTCGATTTGCCAGTGCGGTACGGTCTAAAAGTTTCAGAGTGGTTGTAATCGGAGGCTTGATTGAAGTTACACACTTGACAATTGAAGTTGGTCGAGTACTTCGGATCAAAGCTCGCGTTGTAGAAGTTGTAAGAACTTCGGATGAAAACTTGTGGTGATTTTCCATAGTGGATTCAACTGGAAGCTAGAGTTCTTCCGACTGGACTAGTCCTCAACAGAGGAAAACCAGTATACATCCTTGTGTTTGCATTTGCTCTCTACTCTCTACTTTTCATTTACATATCTGTGATATATTATCTGTGATCTTGTTACTAACATTTTTAAATAGTTAATTTCCGCTGCCTACTCTATTCACCCCCTCTAGAGTATTACGCTTTACAACTCGTTCCTATAATCGGTCCTACAATTGGTATCAGAGCCAGTACTGCAACTAGAGGTAATATATTCTAATCCCAATTGCTCCTATAATTGGTATCAAAGCGGGTTATACAGGTAAAGCGAGGTAACATTGCTATTATATTCTTATTATATAACTGCTGTTACATAGATCACAGTATCACATATGGCAAGTATGTACTTCACAACTGAAGAGCAATCCTCAAATAGACTCCCACTATTTGATGGAACAAACTATAGCTATTGGAAGACACGGATGAGCTTCTACTTGAAGTTTCTAGATTTTAACTTATGGTCAATTGTTGTCACCGGCTACAAGAAGCCTACTATCACTTCTATTCTCACATCCTCTATAATCAACAAGCCTTATTATAGTTACACGGAGGAAGAGAAGAAGTTAGCTAGCCTTGATGCAAAAGCTATGCATATTATTTATTGTGCTGTAGACACAAATGTATTCAATCTTATTTCTACTTGCACAACATCTCATAAAATTTGGAAAGTTCTTGAAGCTACTTATGAGTGCAGGTATGAAAGCAAAGCTAGCAACTCCAGAGAGAAGGATAGTCTTCATAATGATGCAAATATGTACATGACGAAATTGGGATTTAAGGTACAGCATAATCCCTTATACGAAGAAGAGCTTGTATGTGACAATTACAAGAAGATAGACCACATCCAAGAAGATTGTACTACTACAAGAAAGGAGAGTCACTACGAACAATCAAATGAAGGAAGATCATCGGGCATATGGTGTGAAAGTGAAGCAAGCGATTCTGAAGAAGAAGAAAAAGAAGAAGAAGAAGAAGATGAAGAAGAAGAAAAGAGACCTCATCAAGCTGCAAATTTATGCACAATGGCATTATCTAACGAGGTACAAAATAATTCTTTTTCTGAAGAGAGTGAATTTTCTTATGATAATTTATCTGATGCTTTCAGTGATCTGTTAGAAGAACACAAGAAAGTATTAGATAAATATAAGCAAGCTAGAAAGGATATTCTATCCTATAAGCGTGAGATTAAAAAGCTTACTTGCTTATTGAATGATGCTAGAGATACTTCTACTTCTGATAATTCTATTGAGATATCCACATTTGAGTTTAGATTGCATGAGGCGCTTGAATGCATTGAGAAAAGCACTCAAGAAAATGCTAAACTTAAGGAGGAATTAGAATCAGAAAAGAAGAAGTATTCTATTGCTTCATGTAGAATTGATGCTCTTTCTGCTAAGTATGATGAGATCTGTGCTAACTCTAAAAAGTTAGAGATTAGACTGGGAAAGCAGGTAGTACAACCTATGACTCAGTCTAACACAAGACACTTAGCACATCACAAAGTCACACACGTCGGATCTTTTAGAAAGGAAGCAAGCAAAGCTAAAGCTTCACATAACCATGCTTTCTATTACAAGTATCCACGCACATCATATCACACTACTGCACGTTCTCATACTGTTGCACATAGTACTAATGTTAATTCTTTCTGTCATTATTGTGGTATGAATGGACATGTTCCTAATCGTTGTCAGATTAGAAAGCTAGTCGATATAAACTTGTACAAATGGGTTCCCAAAGCTAACAAATGTGGATCCAAGTATTGGATACCAAAGTCTTTACCTAATATTGCAGGTGAAGCTTCTCATATCAAATAGAACCATGGAACATGTTGGTGATTGCAAAGCTACAAAGGTCATCTTTCAAGCAATTGCACCAACAGAAGTGTGGTCACTAGAACCACTTCGGTAACATGCTTACTAAATAGTTCTTAATATCTAGCATGTTCTTATTGATTTCTTACTACTAGCTTTCATTGATGTCTTTTAAACTGTTTATTGTTTGAATCAATGTGAGATATAATCTTAACATAACTATTGTCTAGCTTAAATGATCAGCTCACACTATATTTTTTTTAATTTTCTACTAGTGTGACACATTTATCTATGTATGCTCTTTATTTTAGTTTTATCCTTGAAGCATGCATACCACTCTAGTCAATTGGAGCTTAATTTTATTTATTTTTTGGTTAATATGCTTTTGACTCTTTGTATTTAATATTTTTTAATGGTCACTTCTTATCGATTTGTCTTTAACATGTCATATTTAAATTGATCGGTATTTTGTGAGTATGTATGTTTAGCACAAGTATTCTATTTACTTGAAAAGTATATACATTTTAACCATGTGCTTGCATAATATATTCACTATTGATTCTCATATTTTATTTTGATTAACTTCTTATGAATCAATAATATCTTTGTCTGATAAAGTTTATTTATACATGTTTTTGATCTTAATATTTTTTATGCTTATTAAGGATACATGAATAATTTATTTTTATTTATATATTGCTCATGTTTCTTATATTTTTGTATAAATATCTTTATGGGGATATATGAGTTTAAGTTCAAGTTCTATATTATATTATTTTGAAAAGTATTTTCAAACTTGTACTTATCTCATACTTAAGCTATTTATTACTTTGAACAATTTATGTTCTTATCTTTATCAGCTTCTTCCTCAAAACCTCTTTTAATGATGTTTTTCTTGTCTTGGCTTTTTGGTTGATATTTTGGATACATGATATTTTTTTTTTCAATATCTTGATCTTGATAAACCATTGTTTGGGTATTTACTTCTCTTATATTTAGAAATTCTGGATTTCGACGATGTTCGATGATACTGCATATATTCCTTTGAATCTAAGTTCTTAAGAGTATAAATCATTTTGGGAACAAGCCGAAAGGGTCCTTCTGTCATACAGATGTAAATAGCCTGAAGCGACACGGTGTACTAGTCTTCGGACTACCGCTAGCTGGGAACCGGCCCCTATAGCTAACCCGAAGTGATCAATACTTTATAGACTTAAGATTTATTAAAGTGTACTTGCAACTATTATCTAGTTCTGGATCCAAGGTGCTGTCAAATCTCCTAGGTTCCAGAATACATCAACGTATCTAGTTCTACATTTTGATTTACAAATATTTTATATTTTATTGTAACCCAATGATTTTGTAGCACATATGGATAAATGTAATTTATGCTATATGCTACATTATTCTAAGATTTTTTTAAGTCCATAGAATATAATTGATTTCATATTGCACTAATTCTTCTTAAATCCTCGGTTATTAAAGAAGAGATTTATTTTGGGTACAAGCCTACAAAAGGTCTGTCTGTCACCACGACTACGGTCGAAGCGAAGCGGTACTTAAGTGTTCCCCGGTGAACCTCCGTTAGCTGGGACAGTACCTCTACAGCTAACCCAAGATTGATCAACGCTTTTTAAACTAAAGATTTATTGAGATCTAGTTGCAATTGTTATCTTTTGGATTTTTGGATTTTTTAGATTTGATGGATAATATTCTCTCTTTATATTTTCACAAAAGGTAGCATATGTTGATCTATCTTGTCGATTGTGAGATTCTATAGCATAGATCAATTTATGTCATCTTTTGACTTATACGATTATTCATCATGCTAATTTGAAATATCTTTTTATTTTATTTTTAAATGTCCATTTAATGGATATTTCTTCTTTTGTCTAAAGATGATTGTTTTTCGTATTCGTGACTACTCATTGAATATTATGGTATTGTGATTTCATCTTTAGCTTGTGTAATATTCATAATATTCATGATTTTTGAGCTTTATATTATTATCTTCTTATTCAAGTTACTTACTGTCTACAACAGTAACTCTTTGCAGGGGAGAAGTCAAGCATATTGAATCTCTCTCTCAAAGCGTTTCTTTTCTTTAACCCTACGGTTGTCAGTAAACACCGTGCTAAGGCTTTAAAAGGGAAGAAATGAACTTTGATAAGAAGATCTAATATTTTTGAATTAGTTTTCTACTTCTGGAAATATTTCTCTGAATTTTATTTTATTATTATTTTTGGATATAGCCATGTAAAGGTGGAGCAGTTAATTGTTTCAAGTCAATTATCCCCTTGACATGCCATATATCTAGAATACATTATTTTTTGGACATTTATCTGGTTATGTTTATTTGTTCAAATGGATTTATTTATGATTTATGGATTTTTTTTTTTGAAATTGTTTTCGTGATTCGAATCGCCAGCTTTCAGTCTGAGGACTAAATGGACGCATTCGAACATTTATTAAGATAGTTTTTCGTAATAAATTTTACATTTTTGAAAAGTATTTTTGATTTTTTTTGATTTATTGAATCTGTTTGGTACTCAAATGTTATTATTAATGACAGTTTTCAAAATCTTTAATGTCTTGAAATATTCTTATATATATTGGAGATATATTTTGTTTGTTCATCTTTAAGCATTTATTTATTGGATATTTTCTTTTGCCTAAAGATGATATTTATTTATTTTTGGAATTTTATATGCATTTGATCAAAGGAAAGAAAAGATGCATATCTTGAATATCCCTTAGATCTTGTGATTATTTATTTTATCTATTTTATGCATATAAATTATTTTTGAACTATATACGCATATTTTAAGGGGGAGCAAATTAATTGTTTTAATTATTTTATGCCCTTAATATGTGGTATACCTAGTTCATCATGGACATATATTCTTTTACTTTGTTGAGTTGTTCATGATTTTTGGATTTGTATTGAGTTTATGAGAGAATATATGATTTTAATGTTTATTTTTGATTCTCTCATTTTTGAGTTTCTATAAGTTATCCTGCCAAAAGTAATTTAATTTATTGATAATCCTTTTGATTTTAAACTGATTTGACATTTCTTATTGAGATTTTACCTCAAAGTTCATGATTATCTATATTTAGACTGATCATACTTTATGGGGGAGCATTCAAGTTGACTGAATTTCTCCTTCTCAAGTATTTTGTCTTCATTACCTTCATGTATATCTGATGGATATATTTTATGCTAAGGTAATTGAATTCAAATGCATGAACTTTGGTATAGATTTTGCATAGATTCTAGTATACGTATTTTGATTTCTTTTCGATGATTATACTCTTTATGGAATTGATTCACTAATTTGTATGGGCAAATTATGAATCATATTTTTTTGTGATCATTGTTGAAAGTCTCATTGTATTTTTTTATACTAGATCTGTGAATTTCTATTCCTCAAGATTTATTTATGACCAATGATTGATTCCTACTATATTGATATATTTTTTTTTTGGTCTATTTCAAAACACAATATGATGAACGAAATGTGTTTTGAAATCATTGTTGGATTTTTTTTTGTAAACTATGTATTGATTGATTTTAATTTTTTTTAAGTTCAACCAACTATTTTTGACAAGTTTTCATTCTTTAGTTATTCAATTTTCTAAACTTGTCGTTTCATTGTTCTCCTAATCCTTGATCATGTTTATTTATGCTTTCCTCCTTTATTTATGCTTGAGTTTATTTTAGCTCTAATTACGGGGGAGCTTCTTTTTGATCATGTCAAAGGGGGGAGAAATAAGTTTAAGTGAGAAATAAGTTTAAGTGGGGAGAAATAAGTTTAAGTCAGCACACAATATTCTAGTATTATGTGTTTATTAGTGATACATGCATCTATTGTATATATATTAAACTTAAAAGATTTGCCATAATAAAAAAGGGGGAGATTGTTAGCCCAATGATTATATCATGTTTTTGAATATGGCTAATCAATTAAGTTTAACATAATGACATCACTAATATTCATGTAATCACTATCATGTTGCTACTTAAACTTAGCATTGTTCTAATGTTAGCATTGTCCTAATGTTCTATATTATATTGCTATGCTTGTATCATATTGGTTTCGTTTGTCTAACATGTATTTGTAGACATGCTGTAAGCATGATCAAGCTTTGTCAAACCAGGACATATGCAATAGAGAATTATTGATGGACCAAAGATGGCGTCATACAAGAAGCTTTCTCTGAACCGAAAGGTATTCAGATTTCCAGATCTGTTTATCTTTGGACGACCGCCGTCAAGTGAAAAAGACGTCTTCAACTCTGTTCAAGTTTTGAAGAAAGGCGTCATCAAAGGGCTCTTGGTTTTTCCTATTTCATCAATGTATTTTTCACATTTATTGAGTCTAGGAATACGATGTACACTGCATCGTACTGGCAAATAGGCTACCCAAGAAACGTTTTCAAAATACCCTTTCATTTTGAAAACAAGCCCACTTACAAAAGCCCAAACTACTTCCTAACTGTTTGACTTTTCAAAAAGCCCAAAACTAATTTGCAAAAACCCTGACAGAACTCCAACAGAACTCGGCCAGAGTTCGGCCCGAATTCGGCCAGAGTTCGGCCAGAGTTCAGTTAGTGAACGTTGCTTTTTGAACTTGGTCTTCCTGCAGTTACGGATCCCACTGAGATTTTCTCATAGAGTTCTGCCCGAATTCTGCCCGAATTCTGTCAGAATTCTGCCTTTGGAAAAACTATAAATAGAGAAGGATTTCGATCATTTCAACTCACTCATTCACTTTCATATCTCTTCTCTATAAGCCTACTACTTCTTCCAAAGTATTCTGAGCTATTTATTTTCAAATCCCAAGCCAGTTACAATCCTCTAGTCAATTTGCCAGTGCGGTACGGTCTAAAAGTTTCAGAGTGGTTGTAATCGGAGGCTTGATTGAAGTTACACACTTCACAATTGAAGTTGGTCGAGTACTTCGGATCAAAGCTCGCGTTGTAGAAGTTGCAAGAACTTCGGATGAAAACTTGTGGTGATTTTCTATAGTGGATTCAACTGGAAGCTAGAGTTCTTCCGACTGGACTAGTCCTCAACAGAGAAAAACCAGTATACATCCTTGTGTTTGCGTTTGCTCTCTACTCTCTACTTTTTATTTATATATCTGTGATATATTATCTGTGATCTTGTTACTAACATTTTTAAATAGTTAATTTCTGCTGCCTACTCTATTCACCCTCCCTCTAGAGTATTACGCTTTACAACTCGTTCCTACAATCGGTCCTACAGTAATAATAGACACTTGAAAATCAAACTTATTGCCTATTATCAGTATGTGGACGGGATCTACACAATTTTAGGATTGGCCTTCTTTCATTGTTAATACAAAGGCGGCAGAAGTGAGTGCCAAAAAGTTCAAGCAGTTAGGAGTCCAGATGACTCACCCTAACCAAGATGAACATTCTACACCTAGGGGTAGTAATCGCCAGAATAACTGCAAGAATAGCCATCAATCTTAAAGGCAAAGAGTCTTTGGCTGTCAATGTCACTCAGATGGCATCCTCCATATCAGCACCACTGCAAAAGTCAACTCGTCCAAAAGAAGAGTATTCTTTCGACGAAGATGATACTTTAAGCATCTTCGATTGCTTGATCAAAAGCAATAAGCTTCAGCTTCCAGAGGCAAAGCGACCAGAAGAAGTGGGTAAAACTGATCACCCTAAATACTGTGTTTATCACAGATTCATAGGGCATCCAACCAGAGCACGTTATGTGCTCAAGGGCACAACCCAGGAGTTGATCAACTCTGAAGCAATTATTCTATAGCAAGAAGAGAAAACAGTGACTGCTAATGTGGTTTCTCTCCAATTTGGTGATTTTCTACCACAACTCGTACAAGATGGAGCTGTCCCCATTCCAAGGACTACTCTAGAAATTGTGAATATCCCGCCTCCTCAAAATGAAGGTCTTGTTCCGATGTCAACTGACAGAGGAGAGATTATGTGGATTCATCCAGATCCAGTTGCAAAATTTGAAATGCCTTCATCTTCTAAGCAAAAGAAGCATTCCAAGTCTAAATCTAAGAACTGTAATATGGTATCCTTTAAACCATCAACAGAAAAAGAAATCCTAATGGGCACTAGATCTGGGAAACCCTATATTCGGGAGTATTCCAAAAATTAAGAGATCCCTGCTCCATCCCCGGATGCTCTTCCTCCATCATCTTCTCCTGCTGAAGATACACCGTCTACATCTGTGCCAGTGGTCGAGCCATCTTCTTCTAAGCTAACATCAGCAGACAAGGGAAAGCAACCTGTTCATTTTGATAAAGCATTGAAGAAGTCATCATCTTTTGGACTTGAAAAGCCTTACAATTTTGACATATTGGCTCAATTGGCTAATACTCCAGCAAGATTGTCAATCTTTGAGCTTTTACGTCTCTCAAAAGAAACTCGTGAGACATTAAGTGAAGACTTGATACAGGCTGACACTTGTTTAACTCTTCTCAAGAAGCCCGAAAAGGAACCAGTCAGCTGTGCACATTGTCATAGTGCATTTGAATTAATGCCCAATATCACTTTTACACAAGATGATATATTGTTAGAAGACAATCGTCATGATCGTCCTCTCTATTTTACGGGCTACGTGGACACCATAAAAGTCGACTGTATTCTGATTGATCCCGGATCTGCACTTAGCATCATGCCGAAGTCCTTACTGGATGCTTTGAAAATCCTAGTACATACTCTTTCTACAACTATGACTACCATCCTGGGATTCAATCAAGGAAGAAGTGAACCTTTGGGGAAGATACGCCTAAAACTTTAAATTGGCAATCTTCGTACAAAGGTAACTTTCTATGTTATTGACAATCATGGCTCATACAATGCTTTGTTGGGAAGGCCATTCCTTCATGAACACAATATTGTACCCTCTACGCTCCACCAATGTTTCAAATATTTGGATGGTAATGGAGAAGTCCAAAAAGAGGTTGCAGATCTGAATCCTTTCAAAGGAGTTGAAGCATATTACAACGATTCTCGTATGTACAAAGAGGAATTCATGAAGGTGGTACTAGCAATTGACACAGATGAAGAACAAAAGAGTATACCTAATGATACTCTAGTGATTTTAATCAAAGAATGTACCTCCTGTCCTCAGTCTTTCCAACCATTGACTATCTATCTACCTTCCCATGAGAAGCGACCTAAAGGTGATAGTCAGGAACAAAGGGAGTTCACCTCTTCTGAGCCGTTTGTAATTAATTTTCGTCGCAAGAAGCTCCCTCTTCCTTCTCGTTCTTCTTCTTCCCCTCTTGTCATCAATCTGACTAAGCTTGCTAAGGCTAAAGTCCCTATTATAAATGATGGTATAAAAATTAATAAAGCATCTCCTTTGCAGTATACTGATGTCTTTTACTATACTCAGTGTTATCTGGATATGCTAGATAGCTTTAAGCCACTTACAATAGAAGTCGTATCATCTCGACGAAATATGGTATCATTGGATTCAATACAAGAGTCGTACTTCGTAGTACCGTCTCGAAAGAAAGATGAAAAGCCTATATTCTTCAACAAAAGAGAAGAACCAAAAATCATGCTCTATAATGATAATAGAGATGATACAAGAAGGCTATAATTACGACGCTATAGTCCACAATCTAAAGCCATCATCCGTAAAATGGGCTATGATTTCAGAACAGGTCTCAACAATGGTAAAGGAAGGCGAACCCCTCTTCGTATTGCTGTTCCAAAAGAAAAATCACAACAATAATACAGTAAAATAAAACGAGTACTAGGTTATATGTCACCACTACCAACTCCGGAACCTTCTGAATCTGATGAAGAAGAACGTTCAAACTCTTCTGATTCAATCTCATGGGACTCTGATACCAGCATTGGTCATGTTCATAAGGCGATAGTATCTTCTAATATGGTGTCCGCCGAATTCTCAGAAGATGATGAAAGTGACATTGAAGAAGCTACTGAAATGGACCCTTGGGTACAAAAGATGGACAATCAGTGGGAACTTCGTTTTGAACAACGAGAACCACCTACTGAAGATCAACTGGTCCAAATCGATGTTGGAGAGAAAGGTGTATCATGACCGATCTTCATCAGCAAGAATCTCTCAGAAGATGATAAACAAGAAATACTTCACCTTATTCGTGAATACGTTGATGTCTTCGCCTGGAGTTATGAAGATATGTCGCGATTAGATCCTCAAATTGTAACTCACAAGCTTAACATCTTGCCGAATGTCAAACCGGTCAAACAACAACAACGACAATTCAAGCCTGAAATGATGGATGCAATTGATGATGAAGTCAAAAAGCTTATAGCTTGTGGTTTTATCAGAGAAGAACAACATCCTGACTGGGTGGCCAATGTCGTCCCTGTCCTGAAGAAGACCGGAAAGGTTCGAGTTTGTATAGACTTTCAGGATCTCAATGATGCTTACCCCAAAGACGAATTCCTTCTCCCAATTACTGATGTTATGATCGATAATACATGTGGATTCGAACAAATTTCTTTCATGGATGGGTTTTCTGGATATAATCAAATCCGGATGGATCCTGAAGATGAAAAACATACTTCGTTTCGTACTCCTCGGGGTGTGTACTGTTATACGGTCATGGCGTTTGGTCTTAAGAATGTAGGTGCAACTTACTAGTGGGCTATGAGCACTATCTTTCACGATCATTTACGAAAGACTGTCGAATGCTATGTTGAAGATATTGTTGTCAAAAATCGTCTCAAAGAAGATCACATTCAAGATTTAAGCCAGCATCTTTTCTTTGAAAGTTAAAGTGACCAGCAGTTCATTCACTTTCTTTGACTTATCATTCATTGGACATTTATTGTCTCTTGTTTAAATAATTTGAATTCACGTCCTTTACACATCTGAATTTCGATTACTTGTATCAGCAACTTGTCATGTCCTTATTACCTCTGATAAAGTTGTCCATTGAAATAACAGTATTGCTAAAATTTTATATTCTGCCACGTCCATATTACCTCTGAGCAGATATAATAAATATTATTATTTTCCAAAATCCTGAAATATATCACGTCCAGTACCTCTGAATATATTTTCTATTCTATTACTTATATTGATAACAAGATATGCAACAAGTAATGGAACCACATGAAAAGTTTTTACTATTTCTTTTCTGCAAAAGAAAAAAAGTACATTAAAAAAAAGAACAACAGCATTTGCCCATTTTTCACTCTGAAGGATAGATGATAAGTTCTGCAATTTGTTTCTTCAGAACTTGAATTCTTCTATCACGAGAATCTAGCACTCTCTGCCTAGCTTCAATTAATCCTGATTCAGGATCGAAAGGTTGTAGAGCAGCAGTTCGACGTTTTAGCTCTTCATTCTGAAGATATTCGAATTTCTTCTTTCGATCCTATAAAATATCTACCTGATCAACAACAGATTGACACAATTGATTTTCTTGTTCTATGTTCTACTCAGTATTTTGGAGTTCTGCCTGAAGTCGAGCAATTTTGGCTTTTAGATCAACAGCCTTTTTATCTTCTTCAATAGCCTTAGTCTTGTGACTCTCAGCAACAACAGTTACGTCAGAAATTTGAACATCCAGCTCAGAGGACTGTCTAGTGAAAGTCAGCAGAAAGGTCTCAAAATTAACTTTACTAATCTCTGCTTCTTGAACCATGGTTTCGTATTCTGCGTTTACTAGCGGCTCGATATCTCCTCCTTTCAGCTCCTTGTAAGCCTTAATTGAGCTCTCTAGTTCATCCAAAATATGTTCCAAAAATGAAACTTGAGCTTCGTCTCCTTGACTGCGGATGCCTTCAATCAAAAATGTGGTGGTAGTTCTAACGGTACTGAAAGGGACATCTTCTCTCTCCATAACTCTATGAACTAAATCCTCTAGAGACGTAAAGAAGACTCTTGTGAAAGAGGTCACTACAAATTTGTTAGCCGCCAGGGCTCTTGGAGTGGCTACTATGTTTGAAGAAGTCTTCACAACTTTAGTAGGAGGGGTATTTCATCCGGAGCACTAATATGAGAAGTACTTCCTTCCCCGGCTACAGTCCTCGTGGGTGCTGCTACAAATTACATATGTTATGACTCATAATGCTGAAGATGCAATAAAAATCATTTATAGTAGGGAAACTTACTTGGGCTGAGTACATCATGAGGAGTTTCAATCATCTTAGCTGTCTCAGACTGAAGTTTAGACAGAGTCTCTGTAGACATGGCGACCTGACTACTCCCTGCTCCTGATTCAGTCGAAGGTGGTAGAGTTACTGGAGTTTCATTTATTTCAGTTACCACCTTAGGCACTTCAGGTGGCTCAGTGGTTGCGGATTCCTTAACTCCAGGAAGATTGACAGGTTCCACATCCTCCTCGTCTTCAATAGGCGAAGGATTTTTATCAATTGGGATTCCTTGCGATGGTGATACATTCGCTAAAGTTTGTTTTTCTTTAGCAGAGTAATCTTTATCATAAGTTTCATCATCAAAATCACAACCATTCAATGCATCAATCACTGCTTCTCCTGAATGAGTAGATATTTGAGCTTGAGAAGTATCTTGTGGAGGTAGATCTTATTTCAGAGAGGAAGTTTTTGGACTCATAGGAGTTGGAGAGGGAACCGTTATCCCTGCTGCAGCAAGTACATTGGCCGGAACATTTACTGTCACAATGGCAGGAGAAGGACGGACATCTATTTAAGCAATCAAGGAAAAGCAATTTAGATATATATATCTCTGGTAAAATTTAATATAGGAAGATATTTCACAGCTTTGATATTACCTTCTTGAGATGGTTCCTCTTCAGCAATGTCCAACCTTCTTCTAACTTCTTTGAGTATCGATGCACTTAGCCCTACAACAACCCAGGTATGAGTAACTTCTGGATCAATCAAGGAAGCAGAAGTTCCTCCTTCAGTAATCTTCCCTTATTTCTGAATAGAAGAAGGAGTAATGTCCTTCTCTCTAGATGAAGAACTGAGAAGCAGCTCTTTTGATTGAGAACGAGTTGTTCTGGTGGTCACTGGTTCATTGATAACCAGTGATGTTCTTTTCTTCTTCTCCGGAACACTTGGATAATTAGGAAGGTTATTCCGTTGAGGAGAGACTGTCGTTTCCTTATTCTTTCTCTTCTTCAGACTGTTGACAGGGGATTTGTCTTTCCACATCTTTAAAGATATATCTAAAGGATCTTGAACCGGGTCAGCAAAGTTCATTAAAATTGATGCTTCCAGGGGTACATCAGCAGGGTCCCTGTCTTCTATATCTCGAAAAGACTGAAGAGTGCATTTTCCTTGTTTAATTCTTTTTTCAGTTGCAAAGCTATGTGAGGGATGGAAGTTTTCAGCAAATGTGTTCGCTGAAGTGTAGAAGTTTGCATATGAATATAACATATACGGACCTTAGGGAAGTTTGTAAGGCATAGAAAAAAATAGCCTTTGTGCCCCGAGCATTGTAATAATTCCAAGCTCTAGCCCCATCAATGAGATAGCCTGTAGCTTGGAGGCAAGTGGTCGAATTTCCTACATAAAGTTGATCATACCCGAATTGCCGTGCAAATCGACTCGGCAAATACGGCTCCAAATAGCATTCTTCCTCAAATTTATAAACCAAGTAGGACGGTCAGATTATTTTAAGCTAGGAAAAGATGTTTGGACTTAAACGGAGTGTTTCTTCGAGTAAATTCATCATATGTGGAGGCATGGCATCATACCCTGTAGGAGGCCCAACACACTGAAAGAACCATCTTGATCCACGGTTCAGAACAAGTCGGCATTCCGTAAGAGCAGTATATTTTCGGTGGGCATTAGCAAAACGTCCAATGAAATCTCCATCAGGAGGTCCCATATTCGGGTCCATCAAGCAGGGATGGTGTAGTAATAACCATCCGAACAAATAAGTGAATGGCATTTCTGTACGAGGAAAATCCGACCGATTATCATTTTCTTTCAGCATAGTGTCCACAAAAGAACGCAATCCTGCATTCAGGCGACAAGTCATGGCTAAAAGCAGATCCATCTTGTATCCAAATACAAGACGTATCACAGCGAACAGGACACCTCGATGAAACCTGTCGATTGCACTAGCCCCCGGAACTACAAAGCGTCTTAGCCATAAAGATAAAAAGCCTGCCAACTGGGCTTCTGGAGACATAGGTCTGTAACCCTGTCGAAGATAACTTTGAAGAACGTCGCCAGCCTTAAACTGACCCGAGTCTTCAGTCAGAGTGACATCCCCATGATTATGCTTCTCCATCAATAATTATATCACTCCTATCAAAGGGTTCAAAGAAACGGGTCGTACAGGCTTGACTGTCCAGTGGCTTGTCCTCCCACACATGACCCAGAAACATATATGGCATGCATTTTGTGATATAGCAAGTAATCGCAGAAGAACTTTCGTAGTAGAGTAAGCAGATTTTATAGTGGCATAGCAGCTCTTCGAAAATTGTGATCATCTGGGGATTGTCCTTTGCAAGAGCGTCTAATTCATCATTTGTGGGTACATATTCTTCATATGGGTTGTTACCCATCGGCAGATGAGAGATATATTCCATTTCGTTAAGAGCAAACCCTATTTCTCCCTGAGGTGTCATGAAGGTCCCAGTGCTCTTGTTATATCTCTCTACTAAAGACAAGAATATGTGAGGGTTTGGATGAATGCCATACACCGTAGTGCAGATGGGATTGTAGAGGCCTAGATCAATGAGCCTGTCCTTGAATTCCTCCAAAATCCATATGGACAAGCTACTCCAACATTTTATTCCAGGGTTTACCAGGCCTGTCATTCGTATGGCGCGGTCTGGATATCTTTCTTCAGCTTTTGCAAATGTATTAGCAAAAATGGGTACTCTGACAGGAAGGAATAGCGAGGAGTCCTCGAGAGGAATACAGCTCAGACTTAAACCTCTCAAATGTGTGCTATATTTCTCAGAAGTACTAAAAAGAAGGTCTTTGTTATGTGGACCCACTTTATAACAGATTCGGCCGACTCTTGCTTCTTGGAGAGGAGTCAGATCCCATGACATCTTTCTAGGATAACTAGCAAAATCATGTTGAGATAATGCCATGAACATGGATATTTCTGTTAGATGAATGGCGTTGTTTCCCTTTAAGAAATGTCTCGTCTCTTTTCTTGTCTTAGGTTGGGAAGTCTTCTTGATTATATCTCCAAATAAAAAGGCAGGTTTCTTGTGGACTGTAGTATCCAAGCTCTGCAGAGGTTCACCGTTCATTAAATTCAAAAGGGTTTGATTGTCCTGATCTATGAGCAGACTTCTTCGTGCTTCAGGACCATCGTAATGAGGAAAAGTGACATGAGACAAATTCTTCCTGTATTCTGGGACATTAAATGTTGAAGCAAACTTCTCTGCATCCGGGTCTTCCCCTGAGATTAACTGCAGAGAGATGCATAAAAAATTATTAGAAACAAAAATAAAGATGTATGATTTCTTGAATCACAGATTTTCTGTGTTGCGCCACGAGATGTATTGCACGAGACTTAAGTTGCGTGATATATTGAGTTGTGCAACAACCCAAGTTGCGTCATACGCTATGTTGTGCGAAACTCAAGTTACGCAGCACCTCAAGCTGTGCCACAATTTTTACTGTGCACAACAGTATTCGTAAAAATGAACACCGTTCAAGGAGAGGGCGACCACACCCTAAGAAGGGGTGGCACAAAGTTTATGATGCACCACACTCTAAAAAGAGCGGTACAAATCAATTATTGATAAAATCCCAAAAAATCGAATCTGTTCGTCCGTAATCACCTTCCATTGCTGGATTAGCTGTCTCTCGACGAGATGGAGGCGGCACATATTGTGGCGCATGGGTTGATGGAACATGAGTTGAAGAAGTGGCGATGGCCTTTCCCTTATCGGCAGCAGTCCTTTTTGGGGCCATGTCGTCAAGAAGATGATCGGAGAAGAGGGGTGCAAAAGTTATAGAAATTTTCTCAGAAGATTAAAAGTGAAAGTAAAGAATCACAGTGGAGTAAACGGGGATTATTTATAGCTAGAAAATCAGAATCCTAACAGTCATTCCGAATCGTGCATAACAAATTGCATGAGACCGGTGCAACCTGACTTAGTCAAAACTTTTATCAATTCAAAGTATTCCAAAACTTTGCAATGTTTTTAAGTTTTCAAAACTTTGAAGGTGGTCTTGTAGAGCCCAAAAATCAAGTTGCGCCTTCAATATACTGATCAGTGATCAAGTTGCGCCCCAAAAATCAAGTTGCGCCACTGATATGATGCTTGGAGAACAGACTGCGCCACCGATCAGATTGCGCCCAATATCAGACTACGTCCAATCTTTTTACGCCAAATCTACGTGGCATCTGACACTTAATGGTCATCATTACCTGACCATACTAATGACTAACACAACAGTGAACGAGGAAAATCTCTTGGAATCCCGTGAATTGTGCCGCTCAAGGAAAAGTTGGTGGACAACTGTCCTGTATACTTCGTGAGTCGCACCCAGGCACAATCTAAACAAAATCCTTAGTTGCTCCTGGGCGCAACCTAAATGACTTTTACTCAGAAGCTGCCACGTGTGTAGGCGCAGCTTAAATCAAGCGCAGTTTGACTTGTTGATTGAAGCTCGCGCAACCTGATAAAGTTGAGACAACTTACATTCTAAAGCAGGATGACGTGGCGCACATGCCACTAATCTCTCAATACGTGTCTACTATCCTGTACACGACCGTGCACATCTCAATCATATAATGTCTCGCGTCTAAATACAGTTAGTACACGATTGACAACTGAATGAAAGTTGGCACAACAGGAGGTTGGCGCAATCCAGTATGGCACAATCCAGCCTCGCGTACATCAGAATAACTGCTAAAATAGTTATTTCCTGAACTCTATAAATAGAGTTTCCACTCATCATCAGACAGACAGACAGAGATCAAGAACTCTTGCAAAAATTGCTGATGCGTTCTCTAGAGGCTACAGTCTTCAAGTTCACATAGTCCAAGGTATAAAGTGATCGTCTCCTGATCAGATTCCTAAAGTTGTACTTCCCCATAATTCATTGTGCTTTGTACTCTTTTATAAGTTTGGAATAAAATAAATTTTTGTTTTTGCAAACAACCTTAAAGGTACTTCTTCTGTCGGCTTATGGTATCCCAAAACCACGTCATTTGACCTAACCGATTATTCTGATGCTGATTTTACTGGATGCAAAGTAGATAGAAAAAGTACCAACGGCACATGTCATTTCCTAGGAAAAGCACTAGTCTTTTAGTTTAGCAAAAAGCAAAATTCTATCGCGTTATCAACAACCGAGGCTGAATATATCGCCACAGGACGTTGTTGTGCACAAATTTTGTGGATGAAGCAAACTTTAGAAGACTATGGATTACATTTTACACACATACCCATTTTCTGTGATAACACTAGTTCTATTAATTTGACTAAGAATCCAGTATGTCACTCTCGTACTAAATATATCGAGATTCGATATCACTTTCTTAGAGATCATCAACAAAATGGAGATGTAGACCTTGTATACATAGACACATAGAATCAATTGGCTGACATACTCACAAAACCTCTAGCGGAAGATCGTTTCAGTTATTTACGTCGAGAGTTAGGAATTTTAGATGTAAATAATATTAATTAATTTTGTTTTATTAATTAATTTATTCAATACTCAAAAACTATTTTTGAGACAATCCTAAAAAGAGTCTGTCTGTCACCACGACTACGGTCGAAGTGAAGTGGTATTTAAGAGTTTCCTGGTGAACCTCCGTTAGCTGGAACATTACTCCTACAACTAATCAGAAACAGACGCTGGGTAAAGAATATTAATTTATAAAATAATATTAATTGTATTATTTGAAATTTAAAATTACTAAACTTTGAATTAAATATTTGAAATGTATTGATGAAAAAGATGTGGCCCTCAATTTTTTTATAGCCAGGAGAACACTTGGCGAATTCGGCCCAAGTTCGGTCCGAATTCGGCCAGAGTTTGGTTGGGTATACGTATATATCAGTCAGAACCCGAGGCCCCCATCTTCTTCAACTCTTCCAAAACCACATCAACAGCAGCAGCAGCGCCCGAAAACCCTAGTTCTTCTCCACCTTCCTTCTTCTAATCTACGTGGAGATCTTCATCCAAAATTTGGATTCGTGCGAAGAATGCGTCCTCTACAACATACTTGATTCTCGGAAGGTATAATTCCTTCTCTCCTCCACTTTCAAATTATTAGGGTTTCGAGTTTTTGGGATAGAATACCTAAGGGATTCAATCCTTTCAAGAGAAAGAAGACCCATGCCAGTTAAGAGGTATCGTCTTCTGATCCATATACAGATTCCCTCTTTTCTCCGGTCCAATCGGATGACGGTGCATCGGACGAGTTTTATTTCAAAACTCCCGACCAAGCCTTACTTTAGTATGCCGACTTTATTATACGTACTATATGTACCGGATCTTCGATCAAATGGACTGTATTTCCTGACCACCGTCCTTACTTTGAGGCATTAGGGTTACATCACTTTGCTACTTTACAATTCCCTATAGCTACTAATGCCATTAGACTATTTTACTGTAATATCGTGTTAGACACTTTTACCGTAAGAACTCGTATCGGCGACATAGATATCGAGTTCAATGATGAATTGCTAGCGAAAATCCTTGGTCTTCCAAACGAAGGTGCCCCGTTCAATGACATCATTGACATCGATTTCCCCGAGGACATGACTCTCGTTAGTTTCAAGAATTAGCTTTGTGCGCCCGCACGTGCTCGTCCTAGAAAATTCAAGGCCAATAACTTAAACTTTGTTTAACTACGAATTACATCGCATCATCTATTCCACTCTACTTCCAAAATCTACTTCAAAAGATAATGTCACTGCACTCGAGCTTTCTGCCTTATATCATATTCTTAAGGGGATTCCTTTTTCTGCCCCTAAGACTATCATTCAGATGATAGGTAGATGTCGCGGAAGAGACCGCAACCTTTCTTATGCGATGATCCTCACACGCATCTTTCAGAGATTCGATATTGATTTATCCACTTGTGTTCTTGACCCTGAGCCCAAGTTCCTCAAGTTTTCTCGTCGCAGCATTGCCACTGCTCCTCCACCTACTGTACCTGCTTCTACTGTACCTACTCCCACTGCACATGGTCCTCCTCAGTCTTACCTTATGACCTTTGAGGGTATTCACCAGCATCTATCAGATCTACAGACATTCTTCGTTGACACCTCTAGGGAACATGAGTTCCGTGACGTGACTCGGTTCCAGGCTATTGCCAACTCCTTTGCCGATCTGAGATTTGCCCAGACGGGTCACTCTGCTAGCTCTCTTCCTTGAGATCCTTCTATATCTGGTTACCGCATTAATGATGAGGCGGTCCACTCTCTGTTCCAGCTAGGGAACACATACGATTGGTATCTTACTTCTGGTGCTACTCCACATACTTCTGGAGCTGGTCCATCTGGATATGCTGGCACTGCAGCCGATGATGATGAGGATAATGATGACTTTTGAGTTGTTACTTTTAGAGATTGTTGACTTTGTCTTATGTTTACTTGAAAATGCTCCAAAATTTTAAGATACTATCAGTACTCTTTCATTTTGGTTATGATTTGTGATTTTGATAGACATATATTTTTATGCCTCAGTTTGGCATATATTTCAGTTTAGTTTATTATTCAGCACTTTTGTTTCAGCTTTATTATAGCATTATCTTTCTTTATGCTTCCATATAAACTGCCTGTGACAAATACCATGCCATGTGTTGTTTATACCATTTTTGTTTATCTTATTTTTCTATAAATATTTATACCATGCCGGTGATGAATGTTATTATATATTTTTATTGTGCTTCTTCACTGCTTGTTACTTATGCATTTATTGTGGGGGCGCTTTCTCTTTTGTAATTATTTTGCTAAGTGACAACGAGAGAGAAATTGGATCTATCATCTTCATGGATACAGGTTATGAACAATTTTTCATTTACATTTCGGTACACTCTTGAATTGATCAAAACCAAGATGTTATATCGGTCAAGGTTTGTCAATTATTAAAATAGAGAAGATTGTTGGCCCATTGGTCATGGTCAAACCTGATTTTAATAATTGATCAAACATTATCTCGATATATAAATCAATTCAGATGTTTACTAACGACGTTTTGGACAATGATCAAAGATGGATATCTACTCAGTTCAAGGCCGAAGTTGTTTGCCATTCAAGAATGTATTTCCGTAAAAGCAATATAATTTTCATTTTTATTGAGTCTAGGAATACATTCTACACCAAGTCGTACTGGTAAATAGGCTATCCTAAACCGTTTTTCAAAACTGGCCTATCTTTTTGAAATGACCTATGTTTTTGAAAAACATTTATTTTTACAAAAAGCTTCTGAAGGACTTTTCAAAAAGCCAAAATTATTTTTCACAAAATCAACTGACCAAACCCTGACAGAACTCGGCCAGAGTTCGACCAGAGTTCGGCCAAGTTGAACTTTATGTGAACGTTTAATTTTGAACTTCGTCTCCCTTCAGTTGCGGTTGGTTACAAAGAGTTCTTTCCGAATTCTGCCCGAATTCTGTCAGAGTTCTGCCTTTGGAAAAACTATAAATAGAAAAGGATTTCGATCATTTCAAAACACCAATTTACTTTCATCTCTTCTCTTCTAAAGCTTACGTTTCTTCCAAAGAGTTTTAAAAAGCTTCCATTTTCAAATCCCAAGCCAATTACAATCCCCTAGTCGATTTGCCAGTGCGGCGCGATCTAGAAGTTTCAGAACGATTGTAATCAGAGGCTTGATTGAAGAATGACTCTCCACAATTGAAGATGGTCGAGTTCTTCGTATCAAAGCTCGCGTCTGTAGAAGTTGCAAGGACTTCGTATGAAAACTTGTAAGATTTTCCAATAGTGGATTCAACTGGAAGCTAGAGTTCTTCCGACTGGACTAGTCCTCACAAGAGAAAAACCAGTATAAATCTCAGTGTTTGCGTTTGCCTTCTGATCACTCTTTTTCATTACAGTTATTTATTTTCTTGATTATTATTATATCTGTGATCTAACTGCCAACGAGTTTTTTAATTAGCAATATTTTGCTGACTACTCTTTTCACCCCCCTCTAGAGTATTCTGCTTTATGATTTCGTTCCTACAGTATGTACCAGGGTATGTGGTAGTGTTGGAAAAACTGCAAGACAATGCACTATACATGAATAGATTCCTGGAAGAAGGACGAATCAATAATTGGTTGGGCAACCTGTGTATAGCAAGTACCAAGCAATTCTGGTGTATGTGGACACAACAGTAGCAGTACGTTGCAAGTAGGAATTACTAAATAAGAAGTGTACCTAGTATCCTATTCTTTATACCAGCTGGATGCATAAGGGATACACATGTGTTTAACATGGAAGGTGTATATGGGAAGAGTATCTTCTAAGACTGGTGCTAGGATTTACCTAGACCTAAGTGTCTAGATTATGTAGTAGTAGAATAGATTTTGCATCTAACTAGTTAGAATACAGGAGGATAGGGATGTATAGGAAACAGATATAGAGTTCCTAACTTATTTGGGTATTACTGACATAGATAGCATACTTAATAGGTCAGATGTAAATAATGGACCTAGAAGTAAAACAAGAATAGGTAAGTTGTTCTTTTCTTAAATTTACCTATTGATATGGGTAATCCGTATATAGGTTCTTTGGGCTCTGACTCAGTGCCTGACCCGAACCATCAGCACAGGACAACAGGAAAGTGCATATACTGGTTGCTTTCATTTCCTGATAGTCTTTCCATTATATGTTATACATATGCATCTCCTGATTTTTGACACGCTTGTTACACGGGATTAGTATTATGAATTCCATACATGTATCATATTTTGTGATTACTATGTTCATGACAATTGTGCTTACATGATTACCGTGTTTCTGACTTGTTTGAATCCATGAGTGCTAGTCAGGCGGGAAAATATCTCAGTAGACATGTGAACTATCCTTTCCATTCCATGGTCTTTTATGATGAATAGTAGCCGAACACGACACGTACGTTTGGCCAGATTTACCCTTAGTCGTTCAGACATCGAACACGATATTTCAAAACACTTAAACATGTGTCGATTTTTACTTGGCTCATCGTGAATTAGTCATCACATGCCATGTTATCATATTTACATGTTTATTTCTAGTTGCTATGTCATGTCATAGAGTTTACCTATTCCTTTTACTTGCTATATCATGATGTCAGTTTTACCTGTTAGTGTATATCATATATATTATTTTATGTTGTGTAATTTCTATCATGTCTTGAATAGCCTATTATATGTGTAGTTATTCTAATCCTGACTGGATAACTATTTTAGGAGATGAGTTAGAAGACTAATACCCCACTTATTATGCATACTACAGAAGAGGCTGATCTTGACATACAGAGTAACTAGGAGGTGACATTAGCAGAGTTGTTATTTGTCATTCCCCGACTCAGAAAATCGTTCATCCTCGTTTGATTTTGCCGAGTCGATCATCCTCGCTGGGGCGTGATGCCATACGGGTCTGGAGTTGCTCTCAAGATGACAAGTTCTCAAATGGTTATCTTTGATTCAATATTAGCAACCGAAGAAATAGAGTATACAAAAAAAAATCCCTTTACTGATAAATAAACTGAGGTTACAAAGGCTCTCAATAGCCCAACTAAATTTGCCAGATGGTCTTATAACACTGAAGTTCTCTCTTGCCCGCAAAGGATTTCATCGTTCCATACATCACGTCTTCTATATCTCGGCCGCATCAATCTTGTTGCAAATTCGAGCGTCAATGCAATCGTACGCCTCAAAATGTTATGACATTCCATGTCTCAGTGCATTCAAGCAAAGCTCTGCTGCGAGCAGACCATTCCCTGAACCTGCAAGCAATCTGGTAGGAGATTAGTTCTAATCCTCTTGCGTACTGATCAAAGACCCACTTTACTAAACCGACATTAAGTAGATATATAAATCATGCAGCTTAACTTGTGATCTTTCTATCTTTGCCTTAGGATATATTTTATGGCATATTCGAAATTAGTAAAGCATGTTATCATGGAAAGCATGTTATGTTTGATTTATGTAAACAAGCAAGCAGGCAACATACAATTCTTGTGCTCCTTCGTGGCGACTTTGTACCAATTCGAGGTATTCGCCCTAGCTCCGATGCAAGGTGAATACCTATTATTATTTCTATGTCATGTTATAAGTGATCATTGAGCAGGATCTCTGTGTGCCTGCATCATTCAGCTCACTGGTCCCTATCTATATGAAGATCACTAATATTCACAGATGTCAGAATAAATTTATGTTTCTCAACCGCATTGCCACGCTACCCATTCATCTTAGGTTACAATCCTTACTGAAGATCCTGTAATGCATTAGTGCTCCCTAGCACGATTATTCAGTCCTCCTAGGCTGAGCAGTCTTGATGCCTCGGTGATCTGTTTGAGGAAACAAACATGCAAGTTCTCATACAACCAAATAACCTGAGTCTGAAACTCAGACTTTCACATCGTTCCGTATTTCTCGTATTCTTTCAATGTTTTCACGCTTTCTTTCTCACATTCTTTGTATGATTTTATTCTTCGTTTCAATGTTCTATGGTATTATGCCCGAATTTAGTGTTCGTCAAACGAACTACCCGAAGGCCCCGAATATTTCGAGGCACCATGCCACCTTCGACAGTTCCGTCACATTCATGCCATAATTGTTCTCTTCACAACGAAAACATCTTTTATGATTCTCGTGCACGTACGTACGCTTTAACACAATTGTTCTCTATTCTTCGAGTCGTACATGTGATGCATGCCTCGATACCGTATTTCCATGTTCTATGCCTTAGCATTCAATATTCATGGCTCGTGCACTAGGACACTCACCTTAATAGTCTTTCAATGTGCTAGCCTTCTAACTCGTGCTCGAAGGCACGAATGACTCGTGCACAAAGGCACTCGCCGATATAGTTATCCCATGTTCTTATGGCCTGTGCACCAAGGCGCTTGCCGTTGCGGTGTTTCGATGTTCAATAGCGACTCATACATTTGATGCACGTTTTATTTCAATTGTTCTATCATGTATTCGACATGTACTATGTTCATCTCTTGATCGAGCCACACCCGTGGACTCGATAGGTTGACTTAGCATATAATGGTGTATTTTACTTTAGCATGAAGTAGTAGGAAAGAAGGATCAAAGTTCTCCCATAACGCCTTGTTGTCTTGCCGAGCCGATGCGGCTCGATTTTTTAACTTTGTTGCATGGCCAACTTTTCTGACTTAATCATTTGAGCACTTCGTGCTTCGTAGAATTATCCGACTGATTTGGCTTACTTTACATATGCCTTAGTCCGTTGCGAGACGATGATTTGGTTTTGTAGACTCTGTTGCAAACAAGGCAAAATGTTGACCTCTTATAATTTAGCGTAAATGTATATAGCCTGCACACGAAACCAACTAAAATCAATATTCGTTCGAATCGGACTTGTGCGTTGCATCGATTCAATTTCTTAGAATCTTCGAACCAACTTAATGCTTTCTCTCGGGCCGACTTAACACTTGCATCGATCTTAATCGATGCATTCCTCGAGTCAACGTAACTCTTTGCATCGATTCACATTGATACATATTTCGGGTCAACGCAACTCTTCGAGTCAACGACTCAGCATAATATACCGTGCGGGATGGGGAATTATATAGTATACCACTCAAAAGAAGGTTCATCCTCGAACCGAAACCAACACTCAATCTAAGTGTCTCTAGATCGTTTCATGATCTCGCCCAACTATCGATGTTCTGCTTCAAACGCTCGTACAAGCTTTTATTAACTTTTATAGTCTTTCATGCAGCTCGTTTTAAATTTAGTATACAACTTGATTTGGATTGTACACATATTCAAGGCATCCCAGAAATATATATATTTTAGCCAAGTCTAGTGGCAGAAAATTGGAATAAAGCTAACATACAAATTTTTAATCCAAGATACTTGCCATCTCGTACTCTCGATCGGACTTAATCTTTAGCGAATATTTTCGCAACTTTATCACGTATGCATATTCGATACGTACGTGATCAACCAACAAAAGTTGCGGCCTGCGACGCAATTTAAAATCACACTTCTTATTTTATATGTTTTCTACAGACCGTCAATTCTATGCGTTGCGTTAAGCCATCGCACATCCAATCGCAACAAGTTTTCACAATGTCATACGTTTAGAGTCGCTGCCCAACTATTTCTGAAGTTTCACTTTACAACTCAACTCGATATGATTTCCCTTTGTTGACTTGCAAATGCATCAACATTCAGGGCTACACCCGTTTGGTGACTTAGACACCGTGCTTAAATTCTCCCGATACAACTTTAAATTAATATTGCAAAAAGGCAATAATCTATCCGACACAAAAGTTTAATTCTAGACGACAATGCTCAAAGGCAATGGTCTTTCTGATACAAAAGTTAACTCGAGTCGGCAGTGCTCAAGGACAACAATCGCTTTTGACATAAAGGTCTCTATAATGCGTCTTACGTTCGATTCCTTTCGAGTAGGTATTTTCTAGCCAAATTTCCAACTTGTCCATCTCGAAATATCGAATTTAAGTTCGATTCACGCAACTTGTCCATCTCCAAATCTTATGACACAACTCGAAAGTCATTCACTTACCGTTCTCTTTCGTGCATAGCACGATTCTTGAAATCGCTTATTCGTATCACCAAGTTGTTCGTAAAAATTTTATTTTGATCATCGACCAACAAAATCATTCGAACATTCATCCGACCAGTACTCATATGGATCATCGACCAAGAAAAATCATTCAAATATGACTATAAATTTCTTAGTCGAAACTGTTCCATCAATTCTCGAAACAATTATTCGATCACCAAGACTTATCATCAACATGCAGCATATCATATTTGTTCTCGACATAATTCTATATGCGACATCATATGGGTCATCTTATGGGTCTGCAACATTCACTTTTATTTTGCAGTCACGTCTTCTAGGGTCAACTGCCCCGCAACTACGCTCGATAATTGTGGATCATTAACGAAGGTCAGTTACTACGAACCATACTATATTTTATTTTGGAGCCAAATCATATTTCGACGATTTCTATATGCCTACCCAAATTCGGACAAAATGATTTCTATCTGCGCAACTGAGGCGCAACTATCCTCCGAGTAATTCATGCACTCCCGTCGATGATTTTGAAATTGACAAAACATCTACTCGTATTGAGTTTGAATTTATCTGCCCATGGTCAACACCCGAAATACTATATGCATCAAACCAATCATCGATGACTTTATAGTTTCACCCTGATCAATCACAAAGTTTACGATCAATTAGTTCGACATTCTCGTATTATTATTTACAAAAATCTCGATATCGTAGGCCGGCCCCATTTGTATTCTCATATCATGCTTATGTTTTATTGTGTATTGATTTTGATAGGTTATATCAATTTTGATAGCACGAGGGTCAACTTTGAATCTGCATCAACATCAAGTTTTCTCGTATTGTATACATACAAGTTCTCTACAAACTTTTCCATACACATAAACTTGTTTTTCGATTCGTCGCATCCCGCTATACTTCGATCGCGCAACTAAGTTACCGATTATCCAACATCGAACCCTCGAGTTATATGTTCACGCCATCTAAGTTTCACGTGTTTCAGTCGAACTCAAACGAGTTTTATCGTAACATACCAACTATTTTCTTAGGCATGATTATCCGCATCAACCAACTTTTTCATCGAGATCGCAATTCGTGTGATTCGATTTCCATTTGCATAGACCAATATTTCATCGAGATCGCAAGTCGTTCGACCCGATTATAATTTTGCATTAACCAATATTTCATCGAGCTCGCAAGTCATGCGACCCGATTATAATTTTGAGTTTCCTATACCGCCGATCCGATTATTGCCTCGAAGCAAAACCATTTCGCTAGTCCCGGTCATTCGACCAACTTATAAATTATGTTCGACGTATCATTCATTGATACAAGTCCATGCCTTGCGTAATAACCGATTATCGAAGAACACTTGCATCAATATTTCGTCAGACAAATTTTCAATCAAGTCTTAATAATATCTCGTTCATTGCAGACAAACCTTCTGCGATTCATACAATGTGTCGATGCAATCCTTCGCACCAGCGGTATAGTATATATCACTCAAAATTGAATCATTCATCTAATAGGTGGTATGGCATATACCACTCAGAAATTGAGTCATTTCTCCCGCATCATACTCGGTAGGAATCAACAATCTATTCTGACTCACGATTTCCGTAGTAATCGATCATGCCGATCACAACCGTAACATTGATTAATCAAAATCCGACACAACTCGGCTAATGTATTCACTTACCAACACAAGTTCGGTGCACAACCGAATGATTTATTCTCATCGACTTACGATTTTAATTCCATCTGTTGCACCTCGTGCAACGATTCATTTCCGACATCCGTTGTACCTCATGCAATAATTTATTTCCGACATCTGTTGCACCTAGTAAAATAATTTATTTTCGACATCCGTTGTACCTCGTGCAACAATTTATTTTTTGACATCCCTTGCACCTCATACAACTATTCATTTCTGACAATCAAAATGAATACTCAAATTCGTTCAACATATCGATAATCAACTTTCATTTTCATTGCAATGCATCATTCACAATCAACTCATTGCAATTGATACAGCAATATCCCACAACTTTTATTACATCAATGTAACCAACATTTCTCATATCGACTGTTGCATTGAAATAACAAACAACATCTCAATTCACAATTCCCAAATTTTTGCACTTGTAGCAACCAACATTTTAATTTACATCTCATGACTTGTAGTACTTGCAGCAACAAATATTTCACGGCTCATTGCACTCAATACAATAAATATTTTACTAATTTTCTCAACAAACCTCATGTAATTTCCAAAACACATGACACAAAATTACACGATTTGTATTAGACTTATTATATGGAACATCTAGTGCGGCATCGAGTAGAGCCAAGAGTTATTCGAATGTGGGGGACAACTTTTTAGAATTGAAATGAAGCAAGCGTCCTGAGGAAATTGAACCTAGAGCTCTGATACCACTTTGTCATGCCCCGACTCAAAAAATCATCTGTCCCCGCTTGATTTTCCCGAATCGATCATCCTCGCTGGAGCGTGATGGCGTACGAGTCTGGTGTTGCACTCGTACAAGGCAAGATGACAAGTTCTCAAATGGTTATTTTGATTCAACATTAACAGCGGAAGAAATAGAGTATACGAAATAATTCTCTTTATTTATAAATGAACTAAGGTTACAAAAGGCTTTCAATAGCCCAACTGAATTTGCCAGATTGGCTTACAACACTCAAGATCTCTCTTACACAAAAGATTTTATCGTTTCATACATCATGTTTTCTATATGTCGGTCACATCAATCCTATTGTAAGTCCGAGCGTCAATACGATCGCAAAAAACCTCAAAATTCTACGAAATTCTATGCCTCATCGCATTCAAGCGAAGCTCTACCGCGAGCAGACCATTTCCTGAACCTCTAAGCAATCTGGTGGGAGATCAGTACTAATCCTCTCGCGTACCGATCAGAGACCCACTTTAGTAAACTGACATTAAGTTGATATATGAATCATGCAGCTTAACTTGTGATCTTTCTATCTTTGCCTTAGGATCTGTTTTATGGCATATTCGAAAGCAGTATAGTATGTTATCATGGCAAGCATGTTATGTTTGATTTATAAACAAGCAAGTAGGGAACATACAATTCTTCTGTTCCTTCGTGGCAACTTTTTACCGATTCGAGGTATCCGACCTAGCGCCAATGTAAGGTGAATACCCATTATTCTTTCCCTGTCATGTTATAAGTGATTGTTGAGCAGGATTTCTATGTGCCTGCGTCATTCAGCTCACCGGCCCTTATCTATATGAAGATCACTGAGATTCACAGATGTCAGAATGGACCTATATTTCTTAACAGGCATTGTGATGCTACCTATTCAGCCTATGTTATGATCCTTACTGAAGGTCCCGCAATGCATCAGTGCTTATTGGCATGATTATTCATTCCTCTTAGGTCGAACAGTCCCGATGCCCCAGTGATCTGTTCGAGGAAACAAACCCGTGTACGGGTTAATTCATAGTCCATTTGATCATGCAATACGCAACTTCTCATACAACCAAACATAGTCTTAGTCCGAAACTCAGACTTTGCATCATTCTATATTTTTCGCATTCTTTCGATGTTCTTACTCTTTCTATGTTCTCACATTATTTGTACGGTTTCGTTCTTCGTTTCAATATTCTACGGTATCATGTGCTAATTTAATGTTTGTCAAACGAACGACCCGAAGGCCCCGAACATTCCGAGGCACCATTCCACATTTGACAGTCACATTCATGCCATAACTGTTCTCTTTGCAATGAATCTATCTTTTATAATTCACATGCATGTACGCACGCTTTGACACAATTGTTCTCTATTCTTCAAGTCGTGCATGGGATGCACGCCTCGATACTGCATTTTTATTTTCTCTGCCTTAGTGTTCAATGTTCATGGCTCGTGTACTAGGGCACTCGTCTCAATAGTCTTTGAATGTGCTAGCCTTCTAACTCGTGCTCGAAGGAACAAATAACTCTTGTACGGAAGCACTCGCTGATACAGTTATCGCATGTTCTTATGGCTTGCGCATCGAGGCACTTGTCGTTGCGGTGTTCTGATGTTCAATAGCGAGGCACATTTTATTTCAATTGTTCTATCTAGTGTTCGACGTACAGTATGTTCATCTCTCGATCGAGCCACACCCGTGGACTCGATAGGTTGACTTAGCATACAACGATACATTTTACTTTTGCATGAAGCAGTAGGAAAGAAGAGTCAAAGTCCTTCCACCTTAAGCTGATACGTCTTGTCGTTTCGTCGAGCCAATGTGGCTCGATTTCGTAACTTTGTTGCACGTCCAACTCTTCTGACTTAGCATTCGAGCACTTCGTACTTCCACTATAAGAAAATATGGTTTTTGTGACACGTAAAATTGTCACAGAAGTTGTAAAATATGTCACAACATATCTTCTGTAACGAGTACAGTAACAACTTACTTCCGTTACATATACCTCCATAGCTAAAAGAAAAAGTGACGATTAAAACATGGCATCACAAAATATTTTCAACTGTGACTCGCAAACCTTGTCACTATGGCATCACAAAACATTTTTAACTGTGATCCGGACACGCAACCTTTTACACCATAATTAAACATTCTACCATTACACCACAACCATTAGTTTGTTAAAGAATATATATATATATATATATATATATATATATATATATATATATATATTATTATATATATATATATGAATTCTGCCAGAATACTTCTTAAGTGACATAAGACACCTTAAGTGACAAATTTGTTGTTACAATTCTTTGAGGAAGTCACAAAATACACCTTAAATGACAAGTATTTCACTTGTCACATAGAACTTACTGTTACAATTCTATAACGAAGTCACAAAATACACTTTAAGTGACAAATATTTTTACTTGTCATATAATATAGCTTAAGTGACAAGTATTTCACTTGTCACAAAGAACTTGTTACAATTCTTTAGAAAAAGTCACATAATACACCTTAAGTGACAATAATTTTCACTTGTCATATAATACACATTAAATGGCAAGTATTTTCACTTGTCACATAGAACTTGTTGTTACAATTCTTTAAGGATGTCACATAATATACCATAAGTGACATGTATTTTCATTTGTCACATAAAACTTGCCTTTGACATGAGTCAAAAATTAAAATTTTATTTCAGTGACCACATTTTGTGACGACCAATAAAAATATAGTCACTGAATGATTTAATTGTGTGACGATAAACAACTGTTGTCACAAAATCAAGTTAGGAGTGACAACAAAATTTACTTGTCACAGAAATATTTCTTTCAGTGACAAGTTTTACACTTGTCACAAACTAATTGTCACAAAAATTTGAATTTCTTGTAGTGTTCATTGAATTATCCGACCGATTTGGCTTACCGTGCCTATGCCTCAGTCTGTTGCGAGGCGGTGATTTGTTTTACAGACTCTGTTGCAAATAAGACAAAATGTCGACCACTTATAATTCAGCATAAACGTATAGCCTGTACACGAAACCAACTAAAATTAATATTCGTTCAAATCGGACTTGTGCGTTACATCGACTCGATTTCTTAGAATCTTCTAACCGACTCAATGCTTTCTCTCAGGCCAACTTAACACTTGCATCGATCTTACTTGGTACATTACTCGGGTCAATGTAACTTTTTTGCATCGATTCACATCGATACATATTTCAGGTCATCACAATTCTTCGAGTCAACGACTCGAAATAATGCACCGTGCGGGATGGGGCATTACATCGTCTGTAGATGATAGTTAGTTAGATGACATTTAATTTTGACCGGATTTGTCTCCGGGAACCTTTTTGGTTATTAATTTTCCTTGAGGATTATTTTGACATGGACCATCAGATTGGCATTTAATATTCTTTGACTCTTTGAGATTACTTATTTTCATTCATTTTTTACCTCTAGCTCTGTGATTGAGTATATTTGAGTTATTCTTGATTCATTTGTAAAATTGGAAATGATATGGGATATATAAACTATGTTGTTTAGTTGGATGAATTCATTAAGGTTTAGACAGTATTCTACCGTCAATACTACGACATAGGTTGGACGTACCCACGACTCATGCCTGAATTTCTGGGTGGGGTCATGACAACAATGCATGATTTTTTCCTCGGGGATGCATGTGTATGGTAGAGTTTCAGTATCGGACATGAAGGTAGGCATGTTCAGAAGCTCGAATCTTG
Source organism: Iris pallida (assembly GCA_029216955.1). Classification (NCBI taxonomy): domain Eukaryota; kingdom Viridiplantae; phylum Streptophyta; class Magnoliopsida; order Asparagales; family Iridaceae; genus Iris; species Iris pallida. Next base: position 8,057,078 of record JANAVB010040216.1, on the reverse strand, counting down.
AGGGAATGGCACCGTCTTTGTTGGGTCATCTAAGGTGAAGAAGCTCGTTAGAACGAAATCATGTTCCGATAGAAGATAAAAGTCGGAGATAAGAAGTCAAGACTTATAGTGAGGCCAATCATTAAGGCTTCGATCTTGGCCAAGTTATTGATGTCGAAAGGATCCACTACCAAAATAAGTCAAATCAGCGACAAAATTAGCGACGCTGAAGGAAGACGTCGCCAATATTTTGCATATTAGCGACGTCTTTAAAAGACGTCGCAATACGACACTAATTGCAACATCCAGCGATGTCTACCGACCAGCTTTAATTTCATAAAAGATAACATCGCGGAGTAGTCGGTAAACGTCGCTATATTTTTTACATTAGCGACGTTTAGTGACTCCAACATAAACATGTCGCTGTATATTAAACAAATGGCGATGTTTAGCGACTTTCTATATGTCGTCCCTAAGTTTTTAATATAGGGCATCGGGTTTTCTTTTCCCTCCACTCAATCGAGCCCCAAATTTTCGAAACCCCCTCTCCCTCCTCGACCTCCACCCTCCCTCCGCTTACAGCCCCTACCACAGGTGCTCCTTTCCCTCCCCTCCGCCTCTGCCTTCGCCTCTGGTTCTCCTCCCCTCCGGTGACCCCCTCTCCCTCCCCGACCTCCAGCCCCCCTCCGCCTATAGCCCCCACCGCATGCGCTTCTTTCCCTCCCCGACCTCCAGCCCCCCTCCGCCTTTGGTTCTCCTTCCCTCCGATGACCCCACTCCCGATCAACCCCTTTGGTCTCGGTAAACCCTAACCCCCACTCTTGTAGTATAGACACCGACACACACATACTGACATAGGATACTGACACGACACACACATACTGACATGTCACACACTATCACAAACACACACTGACACATGATACAAGACACACAATGACACAAGACACAGGACACAAGACAATTAGCTATTAATTACTTTAGGTAATTATTAAGTGTTATTTATTAGGTTAAGTAATTTAACTATGGTTTAGTATTACCTACCTACCCTAATATCAATTAATCTATCTCTATATCAATCTATCATACATCATATATATACATACCTATATAGTATCATTCATGTCATCACTTATATACCACTGAACAATTTAATGTGAGTAATGCAACTAGGACAGGGATTGATACATGGATGTTCAAGACTGAACTAAATGGTTTGAACATGGTTCAATGAGTTGGACATGTGGGCAGCCAATAAAATAGGGTTGTCATGTATGCAGTAGTCATGCAATATACAAAAGTATGGACTAGGCATGTTCTAAAGGGCCTAACATCAAACACAGGTCTTGACACAGTAAGTTAAACATTAAGGTTGGGCAGAGCAAGACATTAGATTCTCTATAGGACCAAGACATGTTAGTGAGGGGTATAACAAAGATGGTTAGTTTCTCACAGGGTATGTCAGGAATTGCCATCTAGAGAACCCCTCCACTATATGATATGCTACTAAAGACCATCTACTCACAACCAACTAATGCTCAAGACTGAACCCAGGTTTAGAAATCTAAAACTAATTGCAATATAAGCTAAACATGTAAAAAAGAGGCTCCCATATGGGAATGAAGTGGTGCACAAAACTGAACATGGACTTGAACATCCAAATTAGGACATCCAAGTGAAAGGGGGCAGAACAATAGACATGGAGTGGTCTGCACAACAAAATGAGATGAACAAGTTCTGAACCATGTCCAAGAATGGACTGCACATCAATACAGAACAAACACTTAAACCTAAATGTGACTGGACCAAATTGAGTACGTGTAATGTAAATGTAAGTGTGTGTCAACATCAGAACAAGTGCATACAATCAGGAAATATGAATGTGAGAGTGTCCAATGCATTGTCAATGGTGAGTGTGTGAGTTGTGTGTGTGGCAGACAGTGTATACAAGAGTGTCATAGGTGATTGTGTGTGAGCAAGTGCCAAAATAGTGTATGTGTGCATACAAATGTGTCCATCAAGTGTCATGTACCAGTGTCCTTCAAGTTTTTCTTTATCTCACAGTTATACGACCTGACATTCAATATGTCGTAACACTCTAAGACAATTTATTCAGGTTCCATAGTGCTTACTTAGACGCAGCTACCCGTATCCTTCGTTTCTTAAAAGGATAAATTTGTAAGGGAATGTTATTATCTTTCATAAGCTCACTTCATTTTAAGGAATTCTCCAACTCATATTGGGCTGGTTGTCCAACTACACATCATTCTACAATATAATATTTCGCAATGTTGTGTTTTGGATGTTCTACTTTTGTAAGCTCTTTGTTCACAAAGCAAGATATAATAAATACAGAACAAGTATCAAGTTTATAACTCTTGTAAGCTATATACTTGAGTTACGAACTCGATACTTGTTCTGTATTCTTTAATTATAGCTTGCTTTGTGAACAAAGAGTTTACAAGAGTTCTTTTCCAAAGCATAACTTTACCAGCTTTCGAAAATGTGTTCTGAGCCATCCGTTCTCACACTTGTTTCTTTTTTGGAATTATAAAACATATATGAATTATACATTGAGTGTCAATCTTTGCAAAATTATCTTAAAATATATAAGAATTACTATCTACGGAATCGTTTGTGGATGTACAATCGTCATTCTGATGACATGTGCGATGTGCGGGATAAATTTATACAGGGTGTGCAACAGTTCCTGCAGTTTGCCAAGGCGTTCCCTCAGTACATGGACCGTACAAAAATTAAGTGTCCATATGTGTGATGTTGCAACTTGAAATATCATTCGGAAGTGGATGTGACATATCATTTGTATTCGAGGGGTTTCATGCTAAATTATTATCAGTGGACCGCACACGAAGAACTTGTGCCTTTAGCATCCGAGTCAGAGTCTTATGTGGAGCCTTATGTAGATGTCCACGAGCATGCTGATTACGACCAAGGGTGGACTAACATGGTTTTCAATGCTGTGGGGCCTAGTTTCGATCCGAACAATCAATATGCAGCTGAGGAGGCACCGAATGCCATTGCTGCAAAGTTCATGGAGTTGTTGGAGAATGTAAGGACTCCTTTATATCCTGGTTGTGATGACCATTCACCGTTGGAGATGATTACAAGACTGCTGAGCATAAAATTAGATTTTAACATATCTCAAGAATGCTACAACCGAATCCAGGAGTTAATTAAAGATATATTGTCGGAGGGTGCCAAGTTACCTAAAGACTTCTACCGATCCAAGAGAATGGTGAGATCGCTCTGGATGGGGTATGAAAAATTGATGCATGTCGCAACAGATGCATATTGTACTATAAGGACGACAAGGATGAAGACGTCTACAGCTGATCGCTTTAAGGCAACTAGTACAACAAGGACTTCTGGTGCACGCTTGCCAACAGATTCGATGCACTATTTGCCTTTGATGCCGCGGTTGCAGAGATTGTTTATGGCAAAGGAGACAGCTGATAATATGAGTTGGCACAAGCGGGAACAAATAGATGGAATACTGGATCATCAATCCGACGGGGAAGCATGGAAGCACTTTGATCGAGTGTATCCCAATTTTGCTTCGGAGCCGCATAATGTCAGATTGGGGCTTTCCTACGACAGTTTTACCCCATTTGGACTTTCGGGCTCACAATATTCTTGTTGGCCTGTGATTGTCACTCCATACAACTTGTCGCCTTGGATGTGTATGAAGACTCCTTATGTGTTCCTAACTGTTATTATTCCAGGTCCGAAGAACCCGAAGAGGAACATCGATGTGTACTTACAGCCCTTGGTAGATGAGCTGAATCAGTTGTGGAAAGTAGGTGCAACCACATATGATGTTTCTAGAAAGTAGAACTTTCAGATGAGGGCCGTACTAATGTGGACCATCAATGATAACCTAGCCTATGGAATGTTATCGGGTTGGAGCACCCATGGTCGTCTCGTATGTCCGTATTGCATGGATCGCACTAAGACTTTCTGTTTGAAACACGGAGAAAAATCGTACTTCTTCGATTGTCATTGACAAATCCTATAAAAAGATCATCCGTACCGGAGGAACAAGAATACTTTTCTTGCTGGCATGGTATAGAAGTCCAGCCCACTGCCACGGTGGTCTGGGGACACGATACGGAAGGAAGTTAAAGAATTGTCAAGTGCTATTGAAGAGCCTACTGCGGGGTACAAGTGTGATAGATTTGGCCGCACTCACAACTGGACGAAGAGGAGTATATTCTCGAACCTGCCATATTGGAGTGACCATTTGCTCAGACATAACCTGGATTTCATGTATATCGAGAAGAATGTCTTTGACAATATAATAAATACTGTGATGGGCGTAAAAGGGAAGACGAAAGGCAATCCCAAGGCCAAGTTGGACTTAGAAGAAATATGCAGACATCCAGAGTTGCATTTGATAAAGGATGGCAGTGGAAAGTATAAGCAGCCCAAAGCCATTTTCTCACTGGACAAGGAGGACAAAGATAGACTTTATAGGTGGATCCAGGGCCTAAAATTTCCAGACGGGTACGTATCGAATTTGAGAAGATGTGTTAACCCGAAGGAGAACAAACTACAGGGTATGAAGAGCCACGACTGTCACTTTTTTATGAAGAGGTTAATCCCGATTGCATTTCAGGAATTCTTACCCCGGGTCATTTGAGATCCACTGACAGAGCTTAGCATATTCTTCAGAGATCTTTGTTCTACTAAGTTGCTTGTCGATCGGCTTAAAAAATAGGAGAAGGACATTGCAGTAACATTGTGCAAGCTTGAGAGGGTGTTCCCTCCTAGATTCTTCAACTTTTTGAAGCATTTGCCAAATCATCTTTCCTATGAGGCACGTGTTGGTGGGCCCGTCGGTTATCGGTGGATGTACCCGTTCGAGCGCCATCTAAACCACCTGAAGAGGAAGGTAAAAATTAAGGCACGGGTCGAGGGTTCTATTTGTGAAGCCTATGTCCTTGAGGAGATTACAAACTTTTGTTCAATGTATTTCAAGCCTCTTATTGCTACAAATAGAACAAGAGCTCCGAGGAACGACGATGGAGATATAGAATATAATGATGCATTATTGAAAGTCTCCAATGCTCTTGGAAAGCCTTCTGGAAAACTGAAAAAGAGATATTTGAATGACGAGGAACTAAGAGCTGCCCAGTTATATATATTACTCAACTGCGAGGAGGATGAAGTGGAAAAGCTAGAGTGGTAAGTGAAAATTTTCAACGTTCAAGTCATCTATTTGTTGATTACGTTATTATGATTTAACTATTTGATCGATATTTATTTGTTTTCAGCAAATTTAATAATAAGGTGAGGTCAAGTAGACCATACATTACAGATGAAGAAGTAGAAGAAAAAATGAGACTTCATTTTCCGTCTTGGTTGAATGCATATGTAAGAAGCTAGTTAGAATCTTCCTCCATTTGTATTTGTACAAAAATAAACTTAACATTGAACTTAATTTTGTATCTTCTTGTGTTTAGGTCGATCGTCCGGACGTCACCCTTGAGAATGAATCTATTAGAACTCTTGCCAAGGGACCAATTTATGCTGTCAAAATATGGCCAAGTTATTGTGTGAATGGGTTTAAGTTCAAGTCAACAAATGCTCCATCAGAGATAGCTTCCTGGATCTTGATTCCACAAAAAATAGTTTCTTGTGTATCAAATCTACAAACTGCAAAGATGTCACTCCAGGCAATGATTTCTATAGCGTCTTACGGAAGATTGTAGAATTAACGTACAATTATGGCACAGAGCCTGCTAAGATCATGTTGTTCAAAGTTGATTGGTTTGATCCGATACAAGATCAAGGATGAAAAATTGACAAGCATGGTTTTGTGGATATTAACTACCATCGTCGATATCAAGGATACGAACCATTTATCCTAACAAGTCAAGCTCAACTCGTATATTTTATAGCATATCCTAGACGGGGAACAACGAGGTACGACTGGTGGACAGTATGCAAGACTAAAGCCAGAAATACCTACGACATCAACGAAGTGGCTTATCAGGAGGACGAGCTGCCTCTTGTACCAAATACAGTTGATATCGACTCAGCAGAAGTTCCCCATTTCATGTCTACTTGTGTAGAAGAGGTACAAGTATCTGAAGGGGAAGATGAAGGAGATGCTAGTGAAGATGAGAAAGAAGAGGAAGAGGATGAGGAGGAGGAGGCAAACGAAGAAGATGAATTTTCAGAGGATGATTCAGAAACTGTGATTTTCATGTATTCATATTTCTGTAATCATAAATTATGAACTGTGATCATTTCTATTAGTGTTCAGATTTTTGTAAACTTAAATTATGAACTCCAATATATGCAGATATTTCTAAACTGTCATTTTATTTATTTATATTTTTAATTATATGTTAATATCAGCATGGCAGGACGACGTAGAGGCATAGCAGGACGACACGGAGATAGGTCAGGATAAGTCGTGTCCTTAGGTGGGCAGAGAGCTTCGTTACCAGAGGATGGCTCCGGACCATGATATCGTTTGACCCGAGCACCCCAATGTACCATACGGTCGCAGGTCCGGGTGGCAGTACACCTGGGACGAGCAGTTCCAGGCTTGCTGATACTCCTTCCCCTAGCCTTCCTACTGCTGATAGCAGCATGGAGGGTAGGGAGCAGGTGGAGGAGGTAGACCCTACCCCCGCCCGTGCGGACCCATACCAGAGCGGCCCTCCATGCGCACCTCAGGACGAGACGAGGATGGAAATTTGGGCCGACGGTCCTACGAAGTAAGTTAAATGAATATATATATATATATATATATATATATATATATATATATATTCATGAATATAATTATCGTTGTATACAGATATCGTCCCTCGTCGTTACAAAGAGCGTTGGGCTCCTTTCTGAGGTCCAACTATGGGGGTCCGTGGATCAACTACTCGGATGCCTCGGAAGAGTGGAAGGCATTTCGGTTTTCCCACTTTAAGGTAATTCAAGATAGTTAACTTTGTAGGATTAATATAATTTTAAGCATTTTTTAGAACTTATTATTTTAATTTGTAATTCTTGTAGAGGACCTATTTTATCCACCATATCGGGCCGAGCAGATTGAGAGGCAGTTTTCTGTCGTCGCCGCCAAGCTGATCCGTGATGCAATTGACAATCAGAAAGCTCGCCAACGCTCTGAAAAGCCGATTGCTGGTTGGATCACGCCTGACCAATGGACCGCAATAAGGGCTCGATTTGAGAAGCCCTAGTACATGGAGCGGTCGGAGAAGGCGAAGGCGGCTAGGACGAGGGTGGTATGGTGGATCGATTCCTATGACGGAGCATTTTCGTCATCTGGTATGTAATTTATTGCAATATATAAGATTTTATTGATAGTAGGAAAGAAAATTTTCTATTTTAATAATGAATAAAATATAACAAACACGCATGTACAGAGGGGTGAAGACGCAAACATGGTGACCGTCTTCCTGGCCACCCATCGGAAGGACAGGAAGCTCATAGACGAGTAGGCTACTCAGAGCTATGTAAGTACTAATTTAGATTTCGTTAATTTTAACATAACTGGAAGAATATACAGATAACCATATAGTTAATAATAATTAAATACTTTAGACGTTTATTAGGCTAATTTAGGTAAGTACTAATTTATAGAGATGCACAATTTTCTAGGAGGATTTTATTAGGCTACGTGAGCGTGCGAGTACTAGTGCACCTGCAGAGGGAGGGGTTGGTACATCACAGCCCTCTCCGCCTCAGTTGGAGGACGAGCTCTGGAAGACCGTCGTTGGTGGTCTTCATAGGGGTATGTACTACGGTACGGGGTCCTACGGCACATTTGTTGCGACACAGACATCCAGGGCTCCCTCTGCCAGTGCGTATTCACAGCCCTTACAGGCCGAGTCGGCCCAAGTTGAGGATACCATTGCCTGCCAGATTGCTGAGCTGTGCGACGATATGCTGAGGAGGATTTCTGAGCAGCCAGGGTCTCAGGCGCAAAGGGATGCTGCGTCGGTCACCGCATGTTTTGACGAGCTCGAGTGCACCGTGAGGGACGTACAGGGGACGCAAGAGTCCATTCACGGCACCGTTACTAGGATAGCGGCTTGCATGGAGTAATGCAGTGCCAGACTGCTAGCCCTAGAGGAGATCGGACGCACCCATCTCCAGCAGTTATACTGTCTCCTTCTCCAGCGGTTACACTGCCTCCTTCTACAGTGGTTGCACTGCCTCCTCCTTCATCGTCGTCGGTAGTTCTTACACCGGAGCAGTATGCTTTCCTTCTTTTCATAAGCGGTAATGTTCCTCCTGATCAGCCGTAGTCGACATATTGTTATGTGATGGCCCATTGTTGGGTCTTTTATGTGTTTCTACATACATTGTTATTGTATTATATTTTTGGATACTTTGTGTTCGTGATTGTGTTTCATATTGTTTGACACTGTTGTTGAATTTTTTTATATATCTGTGTTTAGTGATGTGATTGTGTTTCATATGTGTTTCACATTATTTGATACTTTGTGTTCGTGATGCTCCTCCTGATCAGCCGATGTTGAGTGTTCCACCGAAGGGGTCGGTGAATCCAGGAAATTCTACGGAGGGTTGCTCCAGGGCTTGCATTGGCCAGCAAATGCTGCTGTAGGTGCTGCTACAAATGCTACAAATGCTGTATTTTATTTTAATTTTTTTCCCAAATTTAGCGACGTTCATCGACATTTAGCGACGTCCAACGATGAAAAGAAACGTCGCTAAATAAGTATCAGAACGTCGCTAAATATGTGTCATCACATCGCTGATCGTCGCTAAACGTCGCTACCGTGCTGACTGGCAAAACTGCCATTTAGCTATAGACGTCGCCAATACGTCGCTAATTGTCGGTAATATAGTGACGTGTCGATGTCGTAGAACATCGCTAATGTCCTGATATGCCAGGTCAGCATTGTTGTAATGGGCATCGCAACAACGTCGCTAGGTGACATCGGTAAAGGCAGTCGCTATACGTCGCTGTACGTCGCTAGTAGTCGCTATATCTGCGACACATCTTCGTCGCTAATTATCATCGCAGTAGTGACGTATTGTGACGTTTTGGTGTTTAGCGACTAGGTAAATCATGACTACGTCGAAACGTCGCTAATTACATCGCCAAAACGATTTAGCGACGTATCTGTCCGATTTAGCGACGTTCTCCGGCATCGCTGATTTGACAGATTTTGGTAGTGATCCTGGTTGTTTAAAAGGTACTACGCATGGCAGCTAGTGTCGATGTTGTGGCTGATGAGCCGTAGACAAAGGAAGATGCAAAACAGATCAGGAGCTCGGAGATCAATGACAAGAAGAAATTGGAACTCTATCGCAGGGCGATAGGCATGGAGTCCAGTTGATGAGCCATGGGGGTCAACACCATTCATCAGACTGGAGGGAGAGAATGTTGAAGTTCTTGTCTCAATGGTTTTTGTGACGACCTGACCGAGTTTGACAAAATTCGGTCGAACTGAGTTCGGTCTGAAACCTATGGATATACGATCAACCAAATTCGGTCAGAATTCACTACTAAAATCTGCTCCATTAGCGACGTTCGTATAACATCGCTAAATTTTGCACATTAGCGACGTTTAAGTGAAACGTCGCTAATAGTCGCTACTAGCGACGAAAATAGCGACGTGACAACGACGTATATTAGTTACATGAGCTAGTCGTCGCGAAATGTCGCTATGATGTCGCTAATAGTGACCAATTTAGCGGCGTTAAAATGAACGTCGCTAAATTCTAATTAAATTCCCTCCAACAATTTATTTCCCCCATTTTACTCTCTCACTCTCTCTCTTTTCCCCCTCCGACGCTCTCACTCTCTCCAACGCTCTTACTCTCTTCGAGACTCTCACTCTCTCCGGCGACTCTGCTCCCTCTCTAGTACATGACTCCCCCCCTCTCTCTATTTTGGTTGTTGGTGGTTGAGGGGTGTGGGTGGCTCGGGGGGAGGGACAGGGGGTACGGGTGGTTGGGGGGTGAGGAATGGTCCGATGGGGGGGTAAGGGGTAGGGGGATACGGGTGGTTGGGTGCTGAGTGGGGGGTGGCGGGGGGGGCAGGGGGAGGGAGGGAGGGAATGAGGGCGGCTGGGGGTAAGGAGTGGGGCTGGGGGGAAGGGAGGGTTTGGGTTCAGGTTAGGGGTGGGTGTGTGTAGAGGGGGGAGGGGTGAGGGTGGCTGGGGGTGAGGAGGGGGGCTGGAGGGGAGGGGAGGGGAGGGTTAGGGTTAGGGTTCGGGTTAGGATTAGGGGTGGTTGGTGGGGGAGGGAAGCAGGGGGGGTGAGGGGGCTGGGGAGGGAAGGGGGGCTGGTGGGGGAGGGGTTAGGGATAGGGTTCGGGTTAGGATTAGGGGTGGTGTATGGGGGGAGGGGTGCTGGGGGGCTTGGTCAGGGGCACCGATAGTGCCAAAAAATCTGATAATTTAGTAATAATTTTTTGTTTACCGACACCGAAAAATCTGATACTCCGATTCAAAATCACCGATAGTGCCGATATTTGTAACAAGTAGTTTTGTTGGTTGATTAATTGGTAACATTTTATTCATGAAATGGATTAGATTGGTATTATTCTAGATACGATAATCCAACCAATTTCTCTCGGCAATCATGATACGATAACCTATCAGTATATCTTTTAGTAGTAAATGATGTCTTAGTATTACATTATGTTGGTTCATCTTGATTCTGTTTTATCCTTCAGATACTAGATTCGATAAGAATATATACTACACCATATGTACAGAACATAGATGATTTACACTAATGTATGCTAGAATGAATTTTGGGTTGTGTTCTGAGCCATCCGTTCTCACACTTAAAACAGATATGAATTAGTACTGTGTGTCAATCTTTGTTTTTATATTTTTGGCGAACCCATGGATTGGATTCTGTATTTTGTATTTTGGATTCTGTATTTTGGCTCCAGTCCAGCTCCATTTACATTAATCTACGGTACGATATGGTAATCAGGACATAGTCCCTGCAGCCATTCGACTAGCGAGGCAGAAACTATGTAGTCGTAGATAAAGTTGACTGTCCTCCGACCCTCATCCCTCGGCAATAATGATATGACAACCTATCACTATATCTTATATAGTAGTAGTTGATGTCTTAGTATTACATTATGTGAGTTCATCTTGATTATGTTATATTCTTCAGATACTAGATACGATAAGAACATATACTATACCATATGTACAGAACATAGACGATCCACACTAATGTATGCTAGAATGAATTTTGGGTTGTGTTCTGAGCCATCCGTCCCCACACTTGGCAATTAAGCATGTGAAATATATCGTTGAATAACATTACTATATATTAGTCATATGATATATTATACCTTTATAGTATTGTATCAGTATTAGAAAGATGGACCTTATATGATATATTATACCTTTATAGTATTGTATCAATTTGGCATGTCCCGATTCGATAACGACCGATACTGACCGATACCGACGTTGGTGATCTCTTTTCCGATTACTTCGACAAAGAAAATTAAACTAAAAAGACAAATCACAAGGGTTTAAAGCATACTAAGGTTGTAAAATCATGTAAAAAAGAAAATCATTCTATTGTATGTAAACCAATCGGGTAATAATGACTACATTTTCATTTAATTTCAAAAATACTAAAAATGAAAATCATTCTATTATGTATAAAATATATATATTTTTAAATGTAAATAATTTATTAATAATTTCTTTTTTTCGATACCAAAAAATCCTATACTTCGATTTGAAACCACCGATACTACCGATATCGCCAAAAAATCCAATACTTCGATCTTTGACAATTGGGATATATTATACTATCTATGAAAGTTTCTATGGAAATGAATGTTCGGCCTTGAACATATGTGGAGAGTTATGAATCTCCTACATTCTCCTACATTTTATAATTTAAAACCAATGGGTCTTACTATTATACAAAATGAGCTCCTATATTCTAAATCTAGAATCTAGAAATTGGGATGAGTATCAAAATCGGTATCGAAATCGGTATCGGTATCGGTATCGACAGCTTCTCATAATCAAAACTGATGCGGTTAGCCATTGGCCTTGATTTTTAGTTCAGCTTCTATAAGGAATTTGTATTAATCTACGTTACGACATGGTGATCAGGACATAGTCCCTGCAGCCATTCGACTGGCGAGGCAATAACTATGTAGCCGTAGATAAAGTTGACTATCCTCCGACCCCCATCCCTCGGCAATGATGATACGATAACCTATCACTATATCTTTTAGTAGTAGATGATGTCTTAGTATTACATTATGTGGGTTCATCTTGATTCTGTTATATCCTTTAGATACTAGATTCGATAAGAACATATACTACACCATATGTACAGAACAAAGATGATTCACACTAATGTATGCTAGAATGAATTTTGGGTTGTGTTCTGAGCCATCCGTTCTCAAACTTGGCAAAAAAATCGAATATAAATTTTTTATCTGCTTTCGAAAATGTACTAAAACGAGATGATGGTTCCTTTAGTTAGCTTGCTTATGTTACAATTATATTCTTTGTGAATATCGATCTTACAAGATGGCACCCATGATCCGAGCAGCGGCACGTCGTTTGAAGAAAATACTGAATGCCGAGGTGGCTCCTCCTACTGTTAAGGAGGAAGTGTCACTGGTAGCTAGTGAGTCCGGGAGTTCCATTCATCCAGCACCTGCAGTGGACTACATCTCTCTTGGCGTCGTCGATCCTACTTCTTCGAAGTGGTTGCATGATTGTATCACTGAGCGTTTGCGAGAGCTGCGTGGTCGTCATTAGTGTAGTATAATTTTATGGATATATTTTGTATTGGACTATTAGTACTTATTACCAGATGTACTTGCTTTATGGATATATTTTGTATTGGACTATCTACTAGTTTGTTTCTTTTTTGGAATTACAAAACATATATAAATTAGTACTGTGTCAATCTCTGGATTGTATCTCCAGCTCCAGATCCAGCTCCATTTGCATTCTGTATTCTGTATTTTTTTTAATTTAGCGATGAATGTCGCTAATAACGTCGCTAAATTACTGACGTGGCAAAGAATCTTTCCTCACCACATCGTCGCCAAAACGTCGCTAAAATGTCGCTAAACGGCGACCACAAATGAACGTCGCAAATAACGTCGCTAATTAATGTCGTCGTAGCGACGTTTTGCGACGTTTTACCGATTAGCGACACGCTTTTTTTTTGTCGTTTCCAAAACGACGCTAGAAACATCGCTAACTTAAATTAGCGACGTTTTGGTCAGCATTAGCGACATTTACAAACGTCGCTAATCTGACATATTCTGGTAGTGATCTGATTTAGTCTAGTTGAACGTACTTCAGGTTATAATCAGCACCGTTGGTGCCGTACGGATTGCCAGAATTATTGTTGGCTATTTTGAGGATTTTCTAAACCCTAAAATAGGTTTCTCAATTTATATATGTGTGTTAACGGGGGGGGGGGGGGGGGGGGGGGTGGTGTTGCCATGAGAAGCTCGATACGAAAGATTCGAGGGAGCATGTCCATAAGATATCTAAGAGAATGGTCGTGCTTTGCTTTAGGGCTCGTTTTGGAAGATAAGATATGTTCAAAAAGTCATCGTCTTCATTCAAGGAGATTGATACAAATAGAGTGAGTGATTTCACAAGTTGTAAATTTCTCTTTTCATCTTGAGTGTTGTGAAGGGGTTGAATCTTTGGGCAAATGATTCAACATTATTCTATTCAATCTTCTATCTCCAACCATAATTATAAAGATTAGCATTTGTCATTATGACGTAGTCACCGAAAATATTGTGTTTTATTTGTCTTTGTTTTCTGATTAGACGGCGGTTGGTTACCTCATGTAGGTTTTGCCTTATTCTCGTTACAGTTAGTTTCATACACGTGGGATCAAGGCGCGGTATCAATGCGCTGTTGTTCTCAACATCTGGTATCAAAGCCCATGGTTGGGGGGGGGGGGGGGGCGCTGGTTTGAACGACTTTAATTGGTTCGAGAAGATTTTGCTGAACGATGTTCGTGCGTATAATTGGATTATACGGGCCGTCTTCTGAAGGTGGAGTTAGGAGCATTCTCCATAAGGTGGTCTGCATGTCAAGAAATTTATAGGCAGAAGGCACCAATATTGGAGGCAACTACACGGATTGATCTCATGGTAGGTCCGACACGTCAAATGTGGAGCAAGACATTAGGGTTGGCCCATAATGGTGGTGTGGATGAACGTGTCAATTTGTACTGTGGTCGAACATATCGAGATAACAATTTATTGGATCTCTGGGTGCTCGGTTGACGGAAACGAGTAGAGGCAGTGAAAACTAACTAAGATGGAGATAATGTAGTTTTGAAAGTTGCATGCAAAGATGGAGATTTGCCTCTTCCTGTTCTATATTTTGTCGAAGGCTAGTCAAATTGCAAACTATAACCGAACTGATGGATGCTGGGTAGAGAAGCGACCAGTTAAGTCAGTTTAATCATATTTTGGATTAATCAGGAACCTCCCTAAATCTGATATGCGGAAGAAGGATGTTTATAAAGTAGTTTGGTGCTTAGTCTTTTTATAAGCAAATCCATATTGCTAAGTAATCACTTAGTTGAAGATGCAAGGAAGACTATATCAACTACTTCTTCATTGTCATTTTCATTTGTACATAGGGAGGCAAATCGATGCGCTCATTCTCTAGCTACAAATGCTCTTCTTTTATCTTCAAATGTTTCAGTGTCTCTATATGATGAGATACCTGATTGTATGCTCCCTCATATCCTTCTTGATATGAGCTTTATTTCTGTTTAACTTAATGAAGCTTGTTATTTCCTAAAAAAAAAAAAAAAAAATATTGCTAAATAATCTCGTACCATCCTTTCTCGACATACCTCATATTGGTATTTGGTACTCTACTCAATCCCCCTAACTTAAGTCTCCTATGATATTTAGTGATCGCTTGGAATGGCACTAAACTGGTTGTCCACCTAATCGTAATGTAGTTTTGAAACTTGCATGCAATGATGCAAATGGTATTAGTTAGGTCCACCTACACATCTATCATGGCTTTAAATTGCACACTTCCCATATGGTATGGTTAGGTCCAACCTTCACCGGACTTATTCAACAAAGTTGGCCTCCATCGCAACCAAATTTTTTTGCATCCCCTCCCTTTACTAATAAAGCACCATCATCCACGTAAAAAAAAAAATGATAGGAAGTGTTCTTGCTAGCTAGCTCATAAAATCAAGAGAGAATGGGAGACTTGTGCTTGGACGTAGACTCGTCAACCTCACACTCGCCACATGAATCAACCTCCCCATCATCTTCATTCTACCAATCATCATCGTCACCTCCACCATCATCTAGCTCCTCATCCACCACCAACAAGCTCGTTGTCAGTAGTCTTTCCTACACCATCGACCCGGCCAAGAACAGTCGACCCGTGTGGCATTGCTTGATGCCCAAGGCGAAGCCCATCAACATCCTCAAGTCCGTCTCGTTCGCCGCCAGCAGCTCCGAAATCCTCGCCGTCGTCGGCCCTAGCGGAACGGGGAAGTCGACGCTCCTCCGTGTCATCTCCGGCCGGGTCGCGAGCTCCAAGTTCAACCCGAAGAGCATCGCCCTCAACGGCTGCTCGGTGACTAGCCCCGAACAAATGCGGAATGTCTGCGGGTTCGTCACTCAGGACGACAATCTGCTCCCGCTCCTCACGGTGAAGGAAACCCTAATGTTCAGTGCGCACTTCCGGCTGAAAGGCTGGAGTAAGAGAATCAAGGAAGAGAGGATCTGCGCACTGATGCAGGAGCTAGGACTCGACCACGTCGCCGACAGCTACGTCGGAGACGAAGAGAGGCGGGGGATATCCGGCGGAGAGCGGAAGCGCGTCTCCATCGGGGTCGACGTGATCCACAACCCACCGATCCTACTCCTCGACGAGCCGACCTCGGGCCTCGACAGCACGTCGGCATTGCAGGTTGTCGAGCTGCTTTCCTCCATGGCAAGGACAAGGCAACAGATCCTTATTCTGACGATTCATCAGCCCAGCTACAGAATCCTTCACCATATCTCTACGTTCTTGCTTCTGTCTCGAGGAAGGGTAGCCCACTGCGGCAGCCTCGGCTCGCTCGAGGAGACGATACTGGACTTGGGTTACAGGATTCCAGTGCAGCTAAATGCCTTAGAATTTGCCATGGAGATCACGCGGCAACTGGAGGACCACCATGCCAAGTTCAACCAAGTAGCCCTCCGCCGCGCTCCCACGATCCACGATCTCGTGTACAGCGATGTCGATCTCGTGGCGGTGGACAAGTACTGCTCGATGTGGGACGAGATAGTCTCCCTCTCGTGGAGAATTTGGAAGATCATCTACCGGACCAAGGAGCTGTTCCTAGCGAGGACAATGCAAGCTGTAGTCGGCAGTCTAGGACTAGGCAGCGTGTTTCTACACGTGAAAATGGACCAGGATGGCGTCGCGGAGAGGCTTGGATTCTTCGCGTTCAGCCTCAGCTTCCTCCTCTCCTCGACGGTCGAGGCCCTCCCGATATTCCTCCAGGAGAGGAGGGTACTGATGAGGGAGTCCTCGAGGAGGATGTACCGGCTCTCCTCCTACATGCTAGCCAACACGGTGGTCTTCGCGCCCTTCTTGCTCGTGGTGGCCCTGCTCTTCGCCGGCCCGGTGTACTGGCTAGTAGGACTCAACCCGTCCCTGGGCGCGTTCATGTTCTTTGCCCTGGTGGTGTGGCTGATTGTGATGATGGCCGGCTCACTGGTCCTCTTCTTGAGTGCGGTATCGCCGGACTTCATTCTCGGGAACTCTCTCATATGTATGTTCTTGGGAGTCTTCTTCCTCTTCTCAGGATACTTCATCCCAAAGGAGAGCATACCGAAGTACTGGGTCTTCATGTACTACATGTCTCTGTATAGGTATCCTTTGGACTCTTTACTCATCAACGAGTACTGGAGCCTCAGAGACAAGTGCTTCTCGTGGCAAGAAGAGGATGGCAATCCAGTGTGCAGCCTGACGGGAGGAGATGTGCTTAGGAACAGAGGGCTGGAAAAGGACACGAGGATGATCAATGTTGGGATCATGTGTGGTTTCTTCTTGGTGTATAGGTTTTTATGTTGGATTGTTCTGGTCAGGAAAGCTACAAAAACTACATTGTAATGTGTGCGTTTTTAATGCATCTCGAAAATGATTTTTTTTTTTTAATTCGTTATGATATTTGAACATTTATTATATAACTTGTTTTGCGTTGTAAGGAGCTCTCTCATCGAAAATCGAACTGCTGACCACTAAGGACCGCATGCATATTTCTTAACCACTAGACTAAGGTTATTTGCTCTTTCTTTCTTTTATATATATATATATATATATATATATATATATATATATATATATAAAATCAGACGGTTAATTTTATATTATAGAACTATCCAATGTTTTATAGGTTGGATTAAAATTTTGTAGTTTAACCACTGGTTGAATCGATATGAACTGATCCAATTTCTTATCCGGGTTGATCCGATTTTTAAAATATAATTTAATATTCTTTGTGGCCTGTTGGTGTTTTTGTCTTTGGACTAGAAAAGATAGTCCCACATTGGCTACACCAAATGGTGAGTATCTCAGTATAATGCATTACTTGTGTTGAGGTGTGCACATGAGTTGTAGTGGGGCACAAGTTTGTGCCATGTGGGAGTATTTTTCTAGAAGAAAAAAAGGATTAAAACCAACAATGATGCAAGTTGATTTTTGTTGTGCGGACTCGGACTCGGACTCGGACACGGACTCCTGGATGTCTCGTGCATGCACGGGAGTGTTCGGGGGGTAGGCGTGGACTGACACATTTCTATGTTGATTGTGGGATGATCTAAAATATCAAACTCTATTTTTGAGTATTGGTATTTTAGTCCCACATCGGATAGGAAAAGAGGTGAAGTCTCAACTCCACTCTATAAATAGAGCCCCTTGGCCTCCTTTGAAAGATGCACCAAGAAGAGAGTTTAGGGAGTCTGTAAATTCCAGGAAGCCCGTTCAAGTCTCAAATATTGACTTACGAGCATTCCAGAAGTTCTTCGTGAAATTGCTGGTTCCTGGGAGCAGATCGTGTGGGGGCGAATCTTGCTTTGAGCAACGGTGATCTTAATCACCCCAGTAAAAACCTTTCCTCTTCTTCTTTCTTCTTTCTTCTCCTTCATTTGAGTTGTAACTCAGTTCTGTCCGTCTGCAACTGCGATTGCAAGGAAGAACGTGAGATTTATTTTCTGAACTCAGTTCTGTCCGTCAGCAACTACGATTGCGAGGAAGAACGTGAGATTTCCTTTCTAATTACTGTTGCTTTTGTAATCAGATTTATATTATAGTGTTCCTCTTGGATCTCGAGAATAATCAGAAGGTTAACGTTTGTTGAACCTCTGATCTCAACATCGAGTCTTGTCACGCCCCGCTCCCGGATAATCGGGTACGGGTCGATGTCATGCCCGGCCTACACTGTCGTTGACAGCGGTAGTGAGCCGTCTAGTCATATAAATACAAGAGTATCTCATCACGGCATCTAATCACGTAATCTATACTAACCATCACAGCCATCACAGCCATCCACTATATAATTATTACAACTTATACATGAATGTCCGGGTACAAAGCCGGTAAAATATAAATGATACAACAACAACAACAACATGTAAACAAATACACTCAATCAATCTCCTATACATGAAACTAATATCTCGATAGCAAGTAAGCTCCAATGCCAGCCATGACAATCTAATATCCATCTCACCTGTAATCAACGATCCAGTCAGGAAAGGAGCAAAGTACAATGTAACTCAATAAAACTCACCATGGAGATCAATGGAATGGTACAATGTAGCAAGTAGAACTGAACAGAGAAACAATGGAACATAATATAAATATGCACTAACTATGTGTACATGTGCAATTGGACGTTATCAACATATGGGAACTAATATATAATCAAGCATATAAAATATATATGCTATCAGTCACGAATAATCAGGCATGTCTAATGACAATGCTATCAGTCACGCAATAATCAGGCATGTCTGACGACAATGCTATCAGTCATGCACGAAATGGACTCAGGCATACAGAGTATGCTATCAGGCAATGTTTGTCCAATATTAGCCCATCACATGTTTCTAGAACGTCCCCCACCCGACACGAGAAACAATGCAAGCAATCAATCGATCGAGAACAAGTAAAATAATGACACGATAACAAGTGTAAGTGCAATGCATGCAATGATGGTAATACTGAGTACATGTACTTGCCTTGAATTCTGGGTTTTGTCCAAGTCTTCTAAATCACCTAGAAAATAGGAAACAATGTTTAGAAGCTTTCTAGGTACACCTCTAGTCAGGTTCTAACATTTTACAAATTCTAAGCCAGTGCCTAAGTTCTATCTACCAACAAGAATCACTTATCAAGCTTATCATGTCATACACTACTAATTAGCCTGACCACTAGACAAAGCCTACTAATAATTCACTATTGGGCTTTGGGTCCAACCTAACTATTCTTAGTCTTGATGACCTAAGAACCCCGAGCCCAATTGCTGGCTCAATAGAAGGTCCATAGCAAAAAGGACCCAAGAATTTATGGACTGCTGGTCCACATAGTAATAATTAACCTAATAATTTAAACAAACCCCCGAATGATCATCTAATTCAAACTGCATTGATCGGCTATCACAGAACCAACACTCCACTGTTCCTCAATTCAAATCATTTGGAAAAACTAACGGCTACTAAACAGAGTAGCTGAACTAAAATCCATCACACGAATCCTAGTAGTCGTGCTAGTGTCAACCGATCCCTGTCCGATCTCTAGTCGTGTCCACTGATACCTAGCTCGTGTCCACAGCGTTCACACGAATGGATCCGACACGAGATAGCAAGTCTCGACACAGTGCTATCGCTGCTTGCTACCACGCGATCTCACCGATACACATCAAATGAAACAATAGGAAAGGGTAAAAAGAATACCTGCAGCTTGAAGTGAACAGGCCGTGCTCCCAGCGTGTCCGATACAGGTGTCCCCGAGCCCACAGCAACTCTGCGTCTCTTTCTGGCATTTCATCGAACAGGTTATGTGCGGAAACAGAGGAAGCAACTGTGAGTTCAATTTGAATATGTTCTCAACTCCAAAATTGGAGAGAATAATCAAGAATCATACCAAAATTCACCAAGAATTCCAGAAACAGAAGAACATCAAGAACTCACTAACAATCTCCAAATCCAAATTCGACAACGAAGCCACGAAATTAGATCAATCTGTTCCCACCGTTCGGCAATTCAATCAAAAAAGTTCGCAGGGACAATACAATTCAATTAATTCGTCGAAATTCGATAATAACTTACAGTATTCGATCATTGATCTCGAGTGGAGGGAAGGGTGTCAATTATGCAAGAGACTTCTCTCAGGAACGATTTGACAAATTGCTGCAGTCGACAAGCAATTTGTGCTGAGGAAGAATGATGACTAGTTGAATCGATAGTAGCGACCTTCAGATCCCTCGAACAGACGTACCAACGATTTTCTCCGGTAGCAATCGCTCGGCAAGGCTCCGCGGCGCATAGACGTCTTCACTGCGAATTAGCTCCTGAAGCTTCGATCGCCATGGCCATGCTCGTTGGACGGATCGAGGAAGAAGAAGAACGGACGTGGAGGAATTTCGACAGGGCCCCGCCGCAATGGTGTGTGATGGAGAAGGAGAACTCTGGGGGTCTTTATATAGGCACGGCGATGGGCAGCAGACGGTTGCGCGGGCAGCGGGCAGTGGTGAGGCGGTTAGGCGGGCAACGACGGAGTGGAAGAGACGGTTAGGAAAATGGTTAGAGCGGTTAGGCCGTTGGGGAAGAAGCTTCTGGAGAAGCCTAGAATTCTTGGCCTTCCTCCGCCGCGGTCGGCGCCGCAGCCTCGTCGTCGACGTTGTCTCCTCGTCGTCGTGCTGCAACAGAGAGGAGAATGAACGAAAGTTGAATGAGTGAATGGAAAGAAATGAATCGGTTTTGAATATATAACGGCTACTGGTGAAGGGTTATCGGGTCTGAGGGTTAACGGGTTCAGGTCTGATCCAATATATGGATCCGCGACTAAATCAATTGGGTGGGCCGAATGGCTGGGCCTAATCGGATGGGCTGAGCATATATAGGAAAATGGCTGAAAAGAAGAATTTTAATCAATAAAATCTAATAAAATTAGTAAAATGGGAAAATAATTTATAAAATCCATAATAATAATTAGGAAAAATTATTAAGTAAATCCAATTATTGTAAAATACCTTAATCATAAGGATTTTGGAAAATACCAATAACCATTATTAAAATAAAATCTTAAATTAATTCTAATCATAGAAAAATACTCAATTTAGAAAAGTGGAGTTACAAGTCTACCATCTTTGATCAAGCCCTGGGAATAACAATCTCAAAGCAAGATCCTTGTAGATGAAAAACTCTCGTGCTTCTCTCATCGATACCAGCTTTAACAAGTTGGAGAAATTCGACGGAGAACATTTCCAAATCTGGAAGAGGAAGGTCACCCTTAATCTTCAACTCGTGGACGTAGACCATGTGTTGATTGAGGATGAACCAACGATTCCAGAAGGAGGAACTGTCGATGCTACTGCTGCTGCACACTCGTCAAGCAGAGCAAATGGAAGAGAGAAAACAGCATATGTAAACTGCTGATTCTCAATTCTACGGAAGACTCTCTGGCTGAGTCATATTCCAAGAAGGAGAATGCCAAAGAGATCTGGGATTCTTTGGGTAAGCTATATGAAGATGATGAGAACAGTTCCAAAATCTTCATCGTCGAGAAGTACCACAAGTGGCTCTTCGAAGACGAGATGGCGATGCTACCTCAAGTAAAGGAATTCTTGAAGTTGCGCCAGAAGTTAGATGACGAAAAGATGCCCCTCGTCGACAAGTTTGTCGTTGGAGGGATAGTCTCGAAACTTCCTGCTGGTTGGAGCAACTTCTATGCTAGAATACATCGAAAGAAGCTGGACATTAGCTTGGAAGATCTTCTACAAGAGATCCACGTTGAGGACAAAATGCGATCTCAACACAAGATGGACTCTCTGTCCAAACAACTTGCTAAGGCCAACTTAGTGCAGACAAGAGAGTTCAAGAGGAAGCAGGTGGCTTCTCATCACAAGAAGAAGGACTCCACTAAATCTAAAAGTGAACGGTCCTTCGTTCAAGCAACAGAAGTCCAAGTCCCACGTGACTTGCTTCAACTGTGACAAAAATAGCCACTACATGAGTGAATGCAAATCCAAGCCTAAACCAAAATAGCAGGTATAGCTAAAATTGGTTATTTTGATTACTTAACTTGGTTGCTATTGTTGCACATGTTGAGTTATCTAACGTGGTAGCTGACTAGTGGTCTGACACTAGTGCATCTGACCACGTGTGCTCTCAAAGGAGCTGTTCACCAAGGACGAGCTATGTTATGACGAAGGTCTTGATGGCGAACATATATCGAGCATAAGTTCTGAAGATCGAGACATTGGTTATTAACCACCGACAAGGACACTGGAATGCGTGTTGCACATACCAGAGATTTTTCGGCGATCTGATCTCAGAAAGTCTGTTATCTGATAGAGACTTGAAAGATGGACATTCGTACTTGCCAGATGGTAATTTCTTGGCGAGGAAAATTCTTCGAAAAGATGTTCGGTGCTGAAGGAATGTTCGAACTTCTGCTGATGGCGATGAAGTTACTTCATTGAGTGGACTGAGAGTTGTTCTATGACAGAAGCAGACTCAAGCTGTCCTACCGGGACCTTATCTTCGGAATGTGGGGGTAAGGAGGTGGATGAGTTTAAGGTCTGTGCAGATACAAGACTGTTGGGAAGCTGCTCAGACGATTGAACTAAAGTACTGATCTTCTGGAGTTAGTACACTCAGATATCTGTAACTTTTATCAATTCTCCACAGAGGCCGGTTCGAAATATTTCTCGAAGTGCATGTTCGCATGACTTCTCAAATAGAAGGATGCAGCATTCGAGTAGTTCAGAGACTTCAGGGCTGAAGCTGAACGTTAAACCGATCTACAACTACTCAGAAGTGATTGAGATGTAGAGTATAGGTCTCATGAATTTGCATCGTTCTGCAAAGAACATGGAATCATCAATGAGACTATTTCTCTGTATTCTTCTCAATCTAACGGGATAGCGGAGAGGAAGAACAGAACATTGACAGAAATGATGAACTCAATGCTCCTAACTACGGGTCTTCCTAAATGCTAATGGGGAGAAGCTGCATTGACGACCACTTTTATTCTAAATAGAGTGCCGTATGCAACTTCGGACATAACTCCTCATGAACACTGGTTCAAAGTCAGACCTAACTTGAATGTCATTCGAGTGTGGGGGTCTCTGGCTTATGTGAAGCTCCCAGATCTGAAGATTCAGAAGCTGGGGACTAGGACTACGAAGATGATCTTCTTTGGGTATGCCGAGAAGAGTGATGCTCGGAGATTTCTTGATATTGAGTCAAATCATATCATCGAATCTCGTGAAGACAATTTACAAGGAACAAGAATATTATTCTTACGAATAAATTAGAGAACAATAAGGGTGCACAAGAAACTAAATTTTTCAATAAAAAAGTAGTCCAAGAAGATGTTGTTGAAACAACGGTTGAACCAGAACTCGCTGAGCCGTCGTTGAAGCGAGCGAGAAGGCCGAAGAACTTCGGAGATGACTTCATCACCTATCATGTGGAAGCAGATCCGCTTACCTATGATGAGGCGATGAAGACCAGAGATGATATTTTCTGGAAGGAGGCGATTGATTCCATCACCTCAAATAACACTTGGGTGTTGGTTGATCTTCCTGAAGGAACGAAACCCATCGGATGCAAATAGATCATCAAGAAGAAGATGAAAGCAGATAGAACTATTGACAAGTTCAAGGCCAGGTTGGTGGCCAAGGGGTTTTCTCAGAAGCAGGGGATCGACTACTTTGACATGTATGCTCCAGTAGCCCGGATGACCACCATCAGAATGTTGATTGCTCTCACAGCAATACATAAGATGGTGATACATCAGATGGATGTGAAAACGACATTCCTGAATGGCAAGCTGACCGAAGAGATCTACATACAACAACCAAAAGGTTTTGTCATCAAAGGTCTTGAAGACAAAGTCTGCAAGTTGGTAAAATCTCTGTACGGTTTAAAGCAAGCGCCCAAAATATGGCATGAGAAGTTTGACAAAGTCATAAGGTCAAATGGCTACAGGGTCAGTGAAACAGACAAGTGTGTCTATATGAAGTTTGCTGACGGAAGAGGAGTCATCGTTTGTCTATACGTGGACGACATGCTAATCCTAGGTACGGATATAAGCTGTGTCACGGAGACAAAGAAGTTCTTTTCGACAAAGTTCAGTATGAAGGACTTGGGGGATGCTGATGTTATCTTGGGACTCAAGATGATCCGGACAGACACTGAACTAGCGCTGTCACAGTCTCATTATGTTGAGAAGATGATCACTCGTTACGGGTATCAGGATCTTCCAGGGATCGATACGCCGTACAAGTATGATATGAAACTGAAGCCTAATTCAAGGAAAAGCGTCAGGCAGCTGGAGTATGCAAGCGTAATCGGGAGTTTGATGTATGCTACTACTGCCACAAGGCCTGACATAGCTTTCGCTGTGGGAATGCTGAGTCGTTTCACGAGCAACCCAGGCATTGAGCACTGGAAAGCTGTGAAACGGGTTATGAGATATCTCAAGAAGACTCAGACATATGCACTGCACTACAGCGGAGATCCATCGGTAGTGGAAGGCTTCAGTGATGCCAGCTGGTGCTCAGAAGTGGAGAGCGAGAAATCCATAGGTGGATACATTTTCACAATGGGTGGAGCTGCTATATTGTGGAAATCGAAGAAGCAGACTATGCTCTCGTGGTCATCCATGAAATCTGAGTTCTTTGCACTTGATACCGCAACGAAGGAAGCAGAATGGCTTCTGGAGCTCATGTATGATCTTCCAGTGGTTGGGGCACAAATACCGGTGATACCGATATACTGCGATAACCAGGCAACTGCGGTGGCGGCATCAAATGACCTCTTCAACGGGAATAAGAGGACTGTGCGGTTGAAGCACATGACAATACACGATCTCATCAAGAGGGATGTTATTACAGTAATTGATGTTCAGAGTCAAGAGAACCTGGCGGATCCATTCACCAAGGGCCTCAAGCGCCAGCTGGTCGATGACACAGCTTGTAAAATGGGCTTGAAGGCATTCTGATATTGTGTTATTACAATCCTACCATAAAGTTTTGTGCTATTAGTTCAAAGAGAAATCTACTAGGCATCTAGCTTTTGGTTCAAGGGAGGACTATTAACCAGAAGAATATCAGGAACGGTGAGTACTTATCCTCTGTGACATGGAGAGGTTACGGACCTACAACCACTGTTGTCTACCGTTGTTTTCTGCGGAAAACGGATCCTGTATGATGGTTGGCTTAAATGCCTTAATGAGTTCTCAGGCAGAGTGAATGCCTGGAGTGCTTTACAGGAAGCACGGTAGCACAGCACTACAAGGAGTGTAACTCCATGCTACAGTGGGGTGACTCCACCATGAGGTTCCCAGGTAGGGGTAATGCCTCGACTTTGCAAGCCAAGTCACAACGGAGTAGCACCGCAAATAGGCAGGTAGCCTAATGCTGTATGATAATCGTAATAAAGAGATATAGACAACACTACAAAGAGGACGATGTCCTCATGTTACAGTGGCATGACACCACGAAGAGGTACCAGGTAGGGTAAAGCCTCGGCTTTGTGAGCCATGTCATAGCGGCGTAACACCGCACGGAAGCGCAAGGCTTCATGTTGGGTAGTTTGGCACTATAAAGAGGCCTGTGACCTCATGCTACAGTAGTATGACACTACGATGAGGTACCCAGGTAGGATAAAGCCTCGACTTTAAGCCATGTCATAGCGGCGTAGCACCGCAAAGAAGCGTAATGCCTCATGCCATGACTCTTTATAAAGAACTCACCTATAGTGTATGGACAGAGATATCAGGCCGTCTCTTGAGGGTAAACTTATAGACGCCCAAAAATTATACACTGAAACCAGGATGGCACAAGGCCTTCAATGTGCAGCCAGAAGCACAGTTGATGTCATTATGTGAGTAGGCAGAATTGCAGTTATGGTGCAGAATTCAAGGCTTAGTCCATTCTTGTATCATACTGTTATTTAACCTATGCGAGAAGATTCAAGTCGTAGCGGCATCTCTCCTAATGCATGATGGGCAGTCACTGTGGGGAAGGCTCAACCCATATATTGAGATATGTGGGGGATTGTTGGTGTTTTTGCCTTTGGACTAGAAAAGATAGTCCCACATCGGCTACACCAAATGGTGAGTATCTCAATATAATGCATTGCTTGTGTTGAGGTGTGCACATGAGGTGTAGTGGGGCACAAGATTGTGCCATGTAGGAGTATTTTCCTAGAAGGAAAAAGGATTAAAACCAACAAGGATGCAAGTTGATTTTTGTTGTGCGGACTCGGACTCGGACAAGGACTCCAGGATGTCTCGTGTATGCACGGGAGTGTTCGGGGGGTAGGCGTGGACTGGCACACTTCTATGCTGATTGTGGGATGATCTAAAATATTAAACTCTATTTTTGAGTATTGGTATTTTTGTCCCACATCGGATAGGAGAAGAGGTGAAGTCTCAACTCCACTCTATAAATAGAGCCCCTTGGCCTCCTTTGAAAGATGCACCAAGAAGAGAGTTAAGGGAGTTTGTAAAGTCCAGGAAGCCCGTTCAAGTCTCAAATATTGACTTACGAGCGTTCCAGAAGTTCTTCGTGAACTTGCTGGTTCCTGGGAGAAGATCGTGTTGGGGCGAATCTTGCTTTGAGCAACGGTGATCTTAATCACCCCAGCAAGAACCTTTCCTCTTCTTCTTTCTTCTTTCTTCTCCTTCATCTGAGTTGTAACTCAGTTCTGTCCGTCTGCAACTGCAATTGCAAGGAAGAACGTGAGATTTATTTTCTGAACTCAGTTCTGTCCATCAGCAACTGCGATTGCGAGGAAGAACGTGAGATTTCCTTTCTGATTATTGTTGCTTTTGTAATCAGATTTATATTATTGTGTTCCTCTTGGATCTTGAGAATAATCAGAAGGTGAACATTTGTTGAACCTCTGATCTCAACATTGAGTCTACCATCTTTGATCAAGCCCCGGGAATAACAAGGCCCAGTTGAACTCTCACTTGAAACGGCAAGGGTGCGGGGTGCCTTTGGGAACAATGTTTGGAAAAACTTGGATTTGATTGAGTTTTGTACCCATAGTCAAACTATGAAGCAATGCTTTTGGAGTTAGAAAAAACTTTATCTCTAGCTCCAAAAGTGGAGTTAAGCAAAACATTAAACGATTAAATTTTTATAAAACTCGTCTAAACACCAAATTTTTTGGGGTTCAAAACTTCACTACTAACTTTAAATTCCAAAGGTCTATAACTTGTATAAAACTTTAATTTGTCAAAGGGATTTCATCATTTCAAATCCTGGTTTCAAATATTTATACTCCAGAATGAAGCAAACATTGTTCTCAATGACCTAAAGCTTTAAGTCCAATCCGCAAGCATGAGCAAGTGTTTTTGGTATTTTTTGGATTTTTATGGCAAACACAACGATACTATCCTTGGGAGAGAAACTATTTATTTGCTTTACGTTTTGGTCGAGATGTCGACTACTGATAAATTTTCTTGAAAATGTCTCTTAGGGTTCTTGATATTTTTGGCTATATATATTTGTGTGCATATGAGTGTATACGCAGTATGTAAATATTAGACTTTACATATACATTGCCATAGAGTTTTATTTATATAAATTTTGGTAGATATAATTAAGAATTATATATTGCAACAATTGCTTATATTTTAAAATATTTTATTGCTTGTATTTGTCTCTTATATATATATATATATATATATATATATATATATATATATAAAGAAAAAGAAGACACACATACACACAGAGTAAATATCTCTCAAGATTTCCAAAATCTCCCGAGATAAACATCCCAATTTTTTTCGACCCTTCCCGAACCGAGAACAGCAAGAAAAGTAAGATTTCAAAACCTTATCAAATTATGATCAAAATCCAATTGAAATTTTTCCATAAAATCTTTTTAGGTCCTCTTCAATCTAATCTTAAGATTCGAATCTAAATCGAATCAAATCCATCTAAAATCAAATTTAAATATGAGTATATGAGAAACTGGTTTCGAGAGCGTAGGTGATTGAAACCTGTGAAGAACTACTCGTGAACCCTGATCCTCTAGTAACCTCCGACAAGCCAGCGCACCTTCCCAGCCACCTGAACCGTCGAAGAAGTCGCCGGACCACCGATAGCAGGCACTGCAGAGCCACGGCAATAGCAGAGACAGCAGCAACAGTGGACGATATTGCCAACTTCTAAGGTATAATTCTTCCTCATCTCGGAACCAATTCTCGAACCAATTAGTTCGATAGAAACACAACATATACCTCTTCAATTCCATAGGATAAGTTCAAATTAAATCCGGTCAAAATTGTTCTTCAACAGTTCGTAGAATTGCCCTAACACACTTGTTTTGGAAGGCAAATAATCGCCGATCCATCGACTAATTTAGAAAATCACCTGAATAGGTTTTAAGATAATATAAACATGATTAAAACCCAATTTTTAGTTTGAATTTGTGTTCATTATACAGTAAGAACATCCCATGTGAAAATCGAGAAGAAAACACAAAAAACAGTATATCAAAAATCCACCGATACGGGATCCGTTCCGACGAACCGGGCGACTTCGTCGCAACCCGATAGCATCGAATGGTGCGTAAGAATTTACAAGAAATTTTGCTTATAGTTATGACGGAGATCAGTCACTAATATATATTAATAGTGACTAAAATTCGTCAGAAATGATGTTAGTGACGGACTAATCACAGAGCGACATTAATACTATACTAGTGACGGACGAATCCCTAAATCTGTCACTATAATTGTACACGCCACGTAGATAAGTATGTATCTTTCAATATAATATGTATTTAATATTTATTACTAAATAATTAGTCAGTCACTATTGTTGGGTCATTAATGATTATTACTAACTAATAAGTCAGTCACTATTGTTTGGTCATTAATAAAATTATTACTAACTAATACGTCAGTCACTATTGTTGGATCATTAATAATTATTACTAACTAATAAGTCAGTTATTATTGTTTGGTCATTAATAAAATTATTACTAATTAATAGGTCAGTCACTAATGTTGGGTCATTGATAAAATTACAAACTTTTTGAACCACATTCCTAATTGTTTGATATGGCATTAATAATATAATAAATCAGTCATGAAAACTTGATCCATAAGTAGAAGCTAATTTCTTTCCATCACATTATGCTAAAATCACAATTTCATCATCCAAAATAATAGAAGTTGATTCTTATTAAAAAAGTTGAAGCCAAAAATGATATATTCATCGGATTAGACAAACAACTCAAAAGTAAAATATACTCAAAAACAAAGTCAAGTATGATATTAACATAAAAAATACATTATACATCAACAAATTGATGTTCTAAATTGTAATGGAGAAACATAATAAAGCACTCGATTTTGCGTCACACCAAGCCCCTCACCACGTTCTCAATTTTGCGTCTCTGGGCCCATTTCTTGGACATACACTTTTTGTCGCAATTCCAGCGTGTCATATTCCTCAAATGTAACCAATGTCTCGAAGTTTTGTACCATCTCAACCTGAAAATTTTAAATTTATATGTAAAACCAAAGTGGTTAATTTTCACAATACTTACAAAACAAAGATTATTAAGTGTATGAGAATAGATCTTACAAACTTCATCTTAGCATATTCAGATACCCATGATATTTTTTTTTTACCTTTTGAGTATGTTTGTCTCTAAAAAAAAGATATTAGATCAGGAGCCTTTTCATGCTTCTTAGCCTTAACATGAGAACATACGTATAAAACCTACATATAAATCACAAGTTCATTTTAAAACACTAAAAAGATAGTCACATTCCTATGCAAATAAATCCAAAAAATTATAAAAACAAACAAATTAAAGAAAATAAAAATAACATAAATAGGGAAAGAAAATTATGGTTAGGGTTTTAAAATATATAGAGCCGGTGGGATCTCCTCCGTGGAGCTGATGAGATCTCCTCCCTAGACGAGAAGCGGTGCAAGGATTGAATCCCACTGACCTAGAGTGGTGGAAGAGAATTGAACCCCCACTGACCTCTCTGGATAACACCTTCAAAACAAAATAAAAAAATTATTATAGAATGAAGAGATGAGTAAATAATGGAGGAGATGAGAGGATTACAAGGAGAAGAAAATCCTCATGACCTAGAGAAGGACAAGAGGAGGAGGATGAGAGGAAGAGGAAATTTTAGAGGAGTAAATATTTAGAGGAGGAGAAGAGTATAAACCCTTTATGACTAAATACCCTGGAAAGAAAAAAAGTGATGGGGCGGGAGAGAGAAAAAGTGGCACAAATTTAAAATTATTAGATTATATTTTCTTATTAAATTTATTATTTAATATTAAACAATTTTTCTGTTAGTGACTGATTTAGAAATCTCTAATATTTTTTATGAAACATATTTAAAATTTTCTGTCATGTCCCGTCTCCAAATAACAGAAACCAGGTGCATTGATACATCTTCCGGCTACGCACAAGCACAACATTCAAAAATTAAGATTGCGATTGTCGCCTGTGAAAGCTAGGATAAGGTACAAGATATATATTACATTCTAAAAACTTCCATACATAACCTTTATATCATTTTATACAACTTGACTACAAGTTCCATCAAAACATTTGATTTACATATTTTGACAATAAAACCGACTTGTCGACATTCCGGCCAAGCAACCCGATGTTCATTCTTCTCCATCTTCTTTATACAGAGGCACCGTCTATTCCGGGTTCTCGTCTTCCCCTAGTGAACAAATACTAGGTCGTTTAGAAACGACAAGCAAGTCCTCAGGTCAAAGGCGTTAAGAATTATGAAATATAATTCAGAAGTACTTAAGGAGTATAAGAAATGTAACGTAATACCTTTATTGTAAGACATTTAGAAGTGCTATATAATCCAAATCAAACAAGTTATCACACAAGACCTAACTACAATACAATCACAAATACTATTCCTCATGGTTATGCAATTTTTATAAAACACATGTGGATCACGATCACTCTCTATTTTCTCGACAATAATCCCAATTACCCGGGACCAGATGGTGTCTGTATTGGGTACGGTACCGTAGATCCGATCCCCCATATCGTGTGGAAAACTAGTATGCATTAACTTTTAAATTCCTATTTTATTTTTGGAATTTATTGGACCATTCTCTGTTGGTGAGCTAGGCCTCACCCCCGACATCGTAAGGCCTTACAGATGCGGGACTACTGATCAGCTTTTACTAGTGTTATTATATTGTAGAGATTTCGATAGATGTGATCCAATTATTCTCTCCCAACCCATGGTGCAACTACAAACACAAACAATAGTCTAATGACTCCTAGTTCTAGGTTCCAACTCAATTTCCATCTCGTATGTCAAAGACAATACGCCATATGGAAATTTTTTGTTGGCGAAAGATTATCCAACTTATCACCATCTCGTGTGTCGGAACAATACGTCATATGGTAATAATCGTTGGCAAGGAATCACTTAACTTAATTTACCATCTCGTGTGTCAAAGACAACACGCCATATGGTAATCTCTACTTGACTAGGAAACTGGACATGAACTTAAATTATTCAATTAGGTTTTCCTAATCCTGAAAATTCTCTAACGTTGGCTAACTTCCGAAATTACTGAAAATTTCGGCAGTGTCTTCTTTTGTTTTTATTGACTCCAAAATTTTACAATAGATATAATGTATCAATAATCGGGTACACCGACCCCTTCCATGGTGCAACCCTCAACACCGGTACCACGCAATGAAATATATATATATATATATATATATATATATATATATATATATATATATATATATATATATATATATATATATATATATATATATAATGCATAGTTAAAATTTAGGCTTTCTTACCTTAGCAAGTAATTAAGCGAATTAAGCAATTTTCTTGGGGTTTGTGCTAAACACTATCCATGTTTCAAAACAAAACTTGTTAGTAGCATAATGATATCAAAATCTCATTTCCAAAATCATACTCAAAATAATTTTATAATTGCAACATTGACATGATGTTATTCTCATACAAGGTAAATCCAAATGTCTAAATTCGACTTATGTTTACTATGTACCATAATTTAACTTCTTGAAAAAGTAAGAGGAGGTTTAATATTTAAAATTTATAGATATAGGATTATGCTAACATATAGGTGCCTAAAAACATCTATTTTAACAAGTTAATCATGATAACATATGATAATTAAATATAATTCCAATATGGACAGATTTGAAATATCATGTTAAATTGTTATTTATTCATTCCTCATATCCATACTAACACAAGTATACACAACCATGCTAGAAAATATAAAATCTGTATATATTGATTTTTCTTTAAAGTGTATAGGTTGAATTTCTAGGTTGTCAATACTTATAGGTATCCATGATCTTGCAAATTCATAATTTTGTATCCACATATTTTGTCAAGTGTATATAGGTGTGTATATATATAGGTTTCATGCATATATACTTATGTATAAATATATAATTATTCCAAGATTTGTATACATATATGTAGGTTTCATGCATATATAATTATTCCAAGAGTTGTATCCACACACATATATATACATATATGATCACACAAATTTATAATTCAAAGTGTCCATTTTTGGGTTGTGTCCTAACCATTGTGTCCAAGTTATACAGACATACATAATTGTCTCCACAAATTGTTCATTATCCAAATTTCTATGCTTATACCCATCTTACATTTTTATAAAATTGAACTTATCATGAATTTTCATAAATTTCAGAATTAAAAATTGAATAATATATATATATATATATATATATATATATATATATATATATATATATATATATATATATATATATATATATATATATATATATATATATATATAACAAGTAGAATATTGAAAACCAATTTCCAAGAGAGAAAGAGGGAGAGGACTTGCCTTTGTTCCTTGGATTAGACCTAGATTTAGCTTTCCAATAATTTCCTAATTTTTGAACCCAACCAATAGTTCAAAATAAATTTGGTTAGTAAAATCCAAACCTAGGTTTGAAATTTGGAAGGAAAAGAGGGTTTTACCTTAGGTTTTTGAGAGTGGAAGAAGATGAGGAGTTGAAAGAGAAGGTGGTGTCCGACGGCGGCGTGGTCGACGTCGGTGACGGCAGTGGTGGCCGGCGATGGCAGCGACAATAATTGCAGCAGCAGCAGTAATTGGGGAGAGAGAGGGAGGAGGAAATAAGAAGGAGAGGTGAAGAGGATGAAGAAGTATGGAGAGAGAGAAGGAGAATATATAAAAAGAAGAAGGTGAGGTGGCTTGAGTTGGAGGCTTCTCTCCATGCTTAAAGACATGTGTTATGGAAAATTGCCACCTATTCTAATAACTTGACACCTAGTCATATGAGGTGTCCATCCTAATATGCAATTTTAAAATCTATCTAAGGGTTTTCCATGCAAGTTTAAATAATAATAAAAATAAAAAAATAAAGAAAATATTTATTATCATTATTATCATTGTCATTAGTATAATTATTAGGAAAATTTTGATTAGGTCATAACATTCTACCCTCCTTAAAAGAAATTTTGTCCTCGAAATTTGTAAGAAGTAAGAAAGTTGAAATGACAACAACTAAAGTTACCTTGATCATTGAATAGGCAGGGATATTGTTGTCACATCCCTTCTTCTCTTTCCCAAGTGGATTCTCCAGGTGAGTCCTTGTTCCAAGATACCCAAACAAATAAAATAGTCTTATTTTTAAGAATCTTCTGTCTTCGATCTAGAATCTCCACTGGCTTATGTTCCACACGCAATGTTGGACCCACTGTGAGTTCAGAATGATCTAAGATATCTAGATCTGGCACATATTTCCGAATTTGGGATACATGTAAGACATCATGAACTCCTTCTAGAGAGGGTGGTAAAGCCAGTCAGTAGGATACATCTCCTACTCGTTCCAGGATATCAAATGGGCCTATATATCTTGGACTTAGCTTTCCTCTTGTTCCAAATCTGATAGTTCCCCGAGTTGGTGAAATCTTTAAAAACACATGATCACCAGCCTTAAAATCTAAGTTTCTTCGATGCTTGTCTGTCCATATAAATTTATATAGGCCTTGCACTGCTTGGAGATGACTTCGAATTACCTTAACCTTATCTATAGTTTGTGTAACTAGATTTGGACCCAAGAGTTGACTTTTTCCTACGTTACTCCAACATATTGGTGACCGACACTTCCTTCCATACAAAGCTTCAAATGGTGTCATTTTAATGCTAGCCTGATAGTTGTTGTTATAGTAGAACTCAATCAAATGCAAATTGTTATCTCATGATCCCCCAAAGTCTAAGGTACATGCTCTTAACATATCTTCGAGGATTTGAATCATCCTTTCTGACTGACCATCTGTTTGTGGATGATATGCTATACTGAACTTCAGGCGAGTACCGAGACTATCTTACAGGCTTTTCCAAAACTTAGAGGTAAATTGAGTATCTCTGTCTGAGATGATACTCACTGGTACCCCATATTGACTAACAATATTTTTTATGTACATATCTGCTAAGATCTCGGTAGGTTGACCGACCCAAAATGGTAAAAACCTTGCAGATTTTGTAAGCCTGTCCACAATTACCCAGATGATATTATTATCCCTTCTTGTTTTTGGAAGTCTGGATACAAAATCCATTTTAATATGCTCCCATTTCCATTCAGGTACACGCAGGGGTTACAAAAGTCCAACGGTCCGTTGATGTTCGGCCTTTATTTGTTGACATACCAAACATTTTGACACAAATTTGGCTATCTCCTGTTTCATTTCATGCCACCAAAAATTTTGCTTCAGATCCTTATACATCCTCGTACTCCCAGGATGAATGGAGTACTGTGAGCTATGTGCTTCAGACATTATCTCAGTCCTGTGTTCTCTATATGGCACACATAAACAATTTCCAAACCTCAAAGATCCATTAGGATGCTTAATTAATCTATTTTGTGTTCCTGTCTCAGTCTTGCTCCATAGTCCTTGTAGTTTCATATCATCCTTTTGTGCCTCTTTAATTCTTTCTATTAGGGGTGATTGTATCTGTAAGTTTTCCCAGATTCCATCTATTACTGGGCATATCACTTCAATCCCCATCGTCCTTAGATCTTCTAATATTTCTTTAGGTGTATTCATAAAGAAAGTTGCGGGTCTTCTACTTAAGGCATCAGCTACTTTGTTTGCTTTTCCTGGATGATACTCCAACTCTATATCAAAGTCCTTAAGCAACTCTAACCAACTTCATTGCCTCATGTTTAACTCTTTTTGAGTAAATACATATTTCAAACTTTTATGATCTATATATATCTTGATTTGTTCACCATATAAGTAATGTCTCCATAATTTTAATGCAAAAACCACAGCTGCTAATTTCAGATCATGAGTTGGGTAATTTTTTTATGAGTCTCCAGTTGGCGAGAAGCATAAGCAATAACCCTTCCATGTTGCGTTAATACACATCCTATCCTTTTCCTAAAGCATCATTATAGATCTCATAGCCTCCTGATCCAGATGGTAAAGCCAGTATTGGAGCTGCGATGTGTCTTTCCTTCAGTTCCTCAAAAGCTGCTTGACACTTATCAGTCCAATTAAATGTTTCATTCTTCTGAGTCAATCGAGTAAGGGGCTCCGCAATTCTTGAAAAATTCTCCACAAACCTTCTATAATATCCGGCTAGACCAAGAAAGCTTCGGATTTCTGCTACATTCTTAGGAGTAGGCCAAAATTTAATAGCTTCTATTTTCTTAGGATCTACCGATATCCCTTCTTCGCTCACTACATGACCCAGGAAGGAAATTTTGTCCAACCAGAACTCACATTTGCTTAACTTTCTATACAACTTCTCTCGTCATAAAGTTTGAAGTACTATTCTCAAATGTTCTTCATGTTCTTTTTCATTCTTTGAGTAGATCAATATATCATCAATGAACATAATTACAAATTTATCCAAGTATTGATAAAATATTTTGTTCATCAGATCCATAAATATGGCAGGAGCATTTGTTAACCCGAATGGCATAACTAAGAATTCGTAATGCCAATAGCGAGTTTTAAATGCTGTCTTATGAACATCTTCCTTCTTCACTTTCACTTGATGAGACCCAGATCTCAAATCAATCTTCGAGAACACTTTTGCTTCTTCTAGCTGGTCAAATAGTTCATCAATTATGGGCAAGGGATATTTATTCTTGATTGTGACTTCATTCAATGCCCTATAGTCAATTACTAATCGTAGGGTTCCATCATTCTTCTTCACAAATAAAACTGGTACACCCCATGGTGAGGCACTTGGTTGAATGAATCCTTTTGACAATAACTCCTTGATTTGTTTATTCAGCTCTACCAATTCTTCTTTGTTTATTGGATATATTTTCTTAGCTATAGGGGCTGCTCCGGGTACCAAATTAATAGAGAATTTCAATGCCCTATCTAGCGGTAATCTGGGCAATTTATGTGGACATACATCCTTAAAATATTCTACAACCCTTGGAAATTGCTCTTTCTCTAACTCTTGGAATCTTTCTCGAATTGGTAGTTCAAGTTTTTCTAATTCTCCAGCATCAAATTCTTTCTGGTTTCGGTTAAATTCATATGTTTTCTTATTGGAGAGTTGAAATGAAACCCTTCCTTTACCACAGTCTATATTGGCAAATGTTCTTGTCAACCAATCCATTCCTAATACTATATCATAGTTATTCATTGGAAATACTAGCAATCTTACCCGAAATGCTCCGCCGCCTAACTTAACTGGACATGCTTTACAGAAATGACCAACCTTCACTACGCCATTCCCCGTAAGAATATTCAGATTCTTAATCAAGGGTTATGATTCAATTTTTCGTTGTGATACAAAGTTAGAAGATATAAAAGAGTGTGTGGCTCCTGAATCAAAAAGAACTGATAATGGATATGATGAAACTAATATAGTACCTGTTACCACTTCGCCTGCGATCTCAGCTTCTTCTGTATCCATCATGAATGCCTGACCATGTTTCTTCTTCTTCTTCTTCCCTGTGTATGGCTGCTTTGCCCCTTGGACTTGTTGGAACTGGTGTGCCTGTGGAGCCAATGCGGGCCTATGCTGGTATTCAGATGGTATAATTGCTCAGGAATTTCATTGCTTGGATCATAGGTCAGGGACCATTCCCTTGCAGCATTGGTCTTGGACCCTGTTGAGGATTCTGCAGTCCGGATCTGTTCATAGCACACTGGTAAGCCTGATGTCCTGGATGTCCACACTTCAAACATAGACCATTTAGTAGTCTACAATTATTCTTGATGTGTCCTACTTTTCCACAGTATTTGCAAGTAGGTACTTCCCTCGCCTGTTCCATTTGAGAACGTTTGGGCGGCCCTTTCCAATGATTCTTCTGGGATAAAGATCTCGTATTCCATGAACTCTTTGAACCTCCCGACCTTTGAGCTTGTCTTTCCTTCAAATCCTTTCTTGATCACGGGCGGCCTCAGTTATCTCTGAGTAGGTCTTGCACCGATATGGTGCTACCTTATGCTTCAGCTCCGCATCCAGTCCTTCTTGGAAGAGGCCCACCTTTGCTTCCTCATTTGTTACCATATAGGATGCGAACTTACTCAATCTGGTAAATTCTGCGGCATATTCATCCACAGTCGAATGTCCTTGCTTCAGTTGGATGAACTTTCGCTCCAGCTTTAGTCTTGCTGATCGTGGAAAGAATCGTTTTTCAAATTTTCTTTTAAATTCTTCCGAAGGAACTTTCTCATTTTATTCTTCAGGATGTTCTGTGCTCCACCACCTATCCTCGACGTCCAAAAGTTGAATTCGGATGACTGCCACCATGTCTTCGGGACTGATATTAGCTGCCTTCATTAGTCCCTCTGTGGTCCTCATCCACTCTCCAGCTTCCATAGGGCTTTCAGTCCCATGAAACTTAGGTGGATCCAAATTCCTATAATCAGCCACCGATTTCTTTTTAGGTTTTAGGGGAGCTCACAGTTGTTCTATTAGCGCATCATTTATTGCCTGTGCTGTGTTAGCCTGTTGGCTCTGGCTTCCAGGATTTGTCGTAGTAATTGATAAACATCTGGAGTGCCTTGTTCAGCTTGGGTGGTAGGAGTGGATGAATAAGGATCATTTGAACTATCCATTTCTTGAGAAATTCGAAAGGTAGTAATTCTCAGGGAAGGATTTGGTTTCAAATGAGAATTGATAAATATCGATTACACATAAAGAATTGAGAAATACAGTTTATCAAAATGTGTATATCTCAAAGATTGCCAGTAATGGAGCGGACAAGTTTTCCAGAAAATAGGAACGACATATTCATTTACTATTGCTAAAATGTTACATTTTGTCATAGAGACAAAATGCAATACAACAGACAAATATGCCCTTCTACTTCCTTAACTTACTATGTATACATCTGTTGTTCTTACAAAATGTGATACAATAGACAGAAGGAAGAAGAACCTCTTCTTCGCTACATACAAGGCTTGAGATTCCTATCCTACTGCCATTATGAGGATCCTTTCTTTAAACATTTATATTGTCAAGTATCCTTATCCTAAGGTTCTTTCTAGACTTCCTAAGAATACAATTTAGGCTCTAAGCTTAACCTATATAGGTCTCTAAAGCCTGACCTGCGTGGGCCACCACTAAAAGACGTGTCATACCTCGTCTCCAAATAACAAAAAACCAGGTGCATTGATTCATCTCCAGGCTACGCACAAACACAACATTCAATATTAAGATTGTGATTGTCGCCTGTGAAAGCTAGGATAAGGTACAAGATATATATTACATTCTAAAAACTTCCATACAAAACTTTTACATCATTTTATACAACTTGACTACAAGTTCCATCAAAATATTTAATTTATATATTTTGACAACAAAACCGACTTGTCGACAATCCGGCAAAGCTACCCGATGTTCATTCTTCTCCATCTTCTTTATACAAAGGTATCGTCTCTTCTGGGTTCTCGTCTTCCCCTAGTGAACAAATACTAGGTCGTTTATAAACGACAAGCAAGTCCTCGGGTCAAAGGCGGCAAGAATTATGAAATATAATTCAGAAGAACTTAAGGAGTATAAGAAATATAACTTAATACCTTTATTGTAAGACATTTAGAAGTGCTATATAATCCAAATCCAATAAGTTATCACACAAGACCTAACTACAATATAATCACAAATACTATTCCTCATGGTTATGCAATTTTTAGAGAACACATGTGGATCACGATCACTCTCAATTTTCCCGACAATAATACCATTTACCCAAGACCAGGTGGTGTCTGTATTGGGAACGATGCCGTAGATCCGACCCCCCCACATCTTGTGGGAAATAAGTATGCATTAACTTTTAAATTCTGATTTTATTTTCAGAATTTACTGGACCGTTCTCTGTTGGTGAGCTAGGCCTCACCCCCAACATCACAAGGCCTTACAGATGCGGGACTACAGATCAACTTTTACTGGTGTTATTATATTGTAGGAATTTCGATAGATGTGATCCAGATGTTCTCTCCCACCCCATGATGCAACTACAAACACAAACAATAGTTTAATGACTCCTAGTTCTAGGTTCCAACTCAATTTCCATCTCGTATGTCAAAGACAATACGCCATATGAAAATTTCTTGTTGGCAGGAGATTATTCAACTTATCACCATCTCGTTTGTCGGAACAACATGCCATATGGTAATAATCGTTGGCAAGAAATCGTTTAACTTATTTTACCATCTCGTGTGTCAAAGACAACACGCCATATGGTAATCTCTAGTTGACTAGGAAACTGGACATGAACTTAAATTATTCAATTAGGTTTTCCTAATCCTGAAAATTCTCTAACTTTGGCTAACTCCCGAAATTACAGAAAATTTCAGCAAAGTCTCCTTTGTATTTATTGACTCCAAAATTTTACAATAGATACAATATATCAATAATTGGGTACGCCGACCCCTTCGGTGGAGCAACCCTTAACACTGGTACCACGCAATGATATATATATATATATATATATATATATATATATATATATATATATATATATATATATATATATATATATATATAGCGTAGCTAAAAATTTAGGCTTTCTTACTTTAGCATGCAATTAAGCGAATTAAGCAATTTCCTGGGGATTTGTGCTAAACACTATCCAAGTTTCAAAACAAAACATGTTAGTAGCATATTGATATCAAAATCTTATTTCCAAAACTATACGAAATTTTTTTTTATAAACCTTGCAACCTTGACATGATGTTATTCTCATACAAGGTAAATCCAAATGTCCAAATTCAACTTATGTTTACTATGTACCATAATTTAACTTCTTGAAAAAGCTAGAGGAGGTTTAATATTAAAAATTTATAGATATAGGATTATGCTAACATATAGGTGCCTAAAAATATCTATTTTAACTAGTTAATCATGATAATTAAATATAACTCCAATATGGACAGATTTGAAATATCATGTTAAATTGTTATTTATTCATTCCTGCATATCCATACTAACACAAGTATACACAACCACGCTAGGAAATATAAAATTTGTATATATTGTTTTATCTTTAAAGTGTATAGGTTGAATTTCAAGGTTGTCAAGACTTATAGGTATCCATGATCTTGTAAGTCCATAATTTTTGTATCCACATATTGTGTCAAGTGTATATAGGTGTATATATATAGGTTTCATGCATATATACTTATGTATACATATATAATTATTACAAGAGTTGTATACATATATGTAGGTTTCATGCATATATAATTATTTCAAGAGTTGTATCCACACATCTATATTTATACATATATATGATCACACAAATTTATAATTCGAAGTGTCCATTTTTGTGTTGTGTCCTAACCATTGTGTCCAAGTCATACATACGTACATAATTTTGTCGACAAATGGTTCATTATCCAAATTTCTATGCTTATACCCACCTTACATTTTTATAAAATTGAACTTATCATGAATTTTCATAAATTTCAGAATTAAAAACTGAATAATATATATAACAAGTAGAATATTGAAAACCAATTTTCAAGAGGGAAAGAGGGAGAGGACTTGCCTTTGTTCCTTAGATTAGACGTAGATTTAGCTTTCCAACAATTTCCTAATTTTTGAACCCAACCAATAGTTCAAAATGAATTTGGTTAGTAAAATCCAAACCTAGATTTCAAATTTGGAAGGAAAAAAAGAAAAAGAGGGATTTACCTTAGGTTTTTGAGAGTGGAAGAAGAGGAGGAGTTGAAGGAGGAGGTGGTGTCCTACGTCGGCGACGGCAGTAGTAGCCAACGATGGCAGCGGTAGTTGGTGAAGGCAGTGGCAGTAATTGCAGCAGCAGCAGCAGTAATTGGGGAGAGAGGGGGCGGAGGAAATGAGAAGGAGAGGTGAAGAGGATGAAGAAGTATGGGGAGAGAGAGAAGGAGAATATATAAAAAGAAGAGGGTGAGGTGGCTTAAGTTGGAGGCTTATCTCCATGCTTAAAGCCATGTGTTATGGCATATTGCCACCTATTCTAATAACTTGACACCTAGCTATGTGAGGTGTCCATCCTAATATGCAATTTCAAAATTTGTCTAAGGGTTTTCCATGCAAGTTTAAATAATAATAAAAATAAGAAATTTTTTATTATCATTGTCATTAGTGTAATTATTAGGTAAATTTTGATTAGGTCATAATATTTTCACGTCTATTTTCTTATTTAATGAGTGAATAAAGTTTAGTGACTACATAGTCCGTTGCCATTAAATATTTATTCTGTAAATAATAGTATCACTAACGTTTTCTTTAATCCGACACAATTAATCTTTTACTAGTGACAGAATATTCATTCCGTTACTGACTTTCGTCACCATAAGCATAATTTCTTGTAGTGGATGTTATGGACGTGTGGGCGTTAACGAAACTTGAATTGGTTGCGTGTGCGTGACGAATTCGAGGTGTATCGGTCGAAGAATGCCATATCGGCCACTTTGCAAAAATTTTAATTGCTTCGTGTACGTTTGTCACATCATGGTAAAACTTATACTGTTGGACTCGTATCATTTTAGTGGTCCTGTGAGCTAAGTTTGGTCTGATTCTGAGATAGTTGACCGGATCGCTGTTTTGGCAGACCCATAATTCGATTCAACGAACGATTTTGTGCACGGCTCATCGAAATCCAAAACTGGACCTACCGTTAGGTTCTTATCAAAAAACTAGCTCGTAGTTATATAATTTGTCGACTTTAGAGATAATAGATTCTGGCACGCTTTTCGGTGCAAAGTGGGTCCAACAGCGGACATCATTTTGATCCTAAATTATCATTTTGTTCCTATGTCCAGAATTGGACTTATGGGTAGCCAATCTTAGGTATTTTTCTTATGCTGAAAATATTGATTATGTCTGTTTTAGCATTCAGAGATATTTGCGGGAGTTTGGCTTTTGTGACTCATTGACTTGATTGGATATTGTTGGTCTATGCACTACCACTATGCAAGTATACCTTGCCGACTTGTATAGTTTATTTCATGCATTTCTATACTATTATTTCTTTTCATCATACTTGCTTACATGTTGCTTATGTTCATGTCTTTATTATATTTCTTGTTTTATGTGCACGTATCTTACTTGTTCTCCATGTATCACTCTTTATTTCTTATGAGTGTTGTGACGATATCTGTTAGTCCTTAGTCTCTGTTCTATTGAGTTGACTTGACCTATAGCCGAGATCGATTGCTGGATATTGACTTATGTTATCGCTAGGACCGAGAGTGTCCCATGGCATTACGGTATTAGAGACATGTTACCGACTTGTTATTCTATCTCTAGGACCAGGAGTGTCCATGACATTACGGTAGTAGAGGCTTATCTTTTGTGTCAAAATTGGGACCGTCCCACGACGTTACGAGATTGTCCATATCAGGAGCATCCCATGGTGTTTTATTGATTGTTACATGTTTTATTTTTCTCTCTTTCTTCATGTTATTTTCTGTTACAAAAGGCATGTTTATATATATCTTACTAGTCCCCTGAGGACCCGATGATCTCTCCTGGTTTAGTCTAGGTTTACTCAGGCACAGACGAGCAGGTTTATGAGTCAGCACTAGACCATGGTACCACTGCAGCTGACAATGTTATTGATGCTTATCATAGCTTGGTGTTAGTTGTTTATTTTGTCTTTATATTCTATTTTCGTCTACTGGTAGTGAATTTGTCTCCACCGGACGTGACTTGAATTCTTGATTACTTAAAACTTCAGTTTACATTATTTCTCATTATTTAGTTCATCGGTTCTTATTTGATTTAGTTGTATTTTTACTTTTATGGATGAGATGTAGATTGCCCTGATAGCTTTAGATTATGTGGACTTAGTTAGACTGCTTAAGTACATTCTTAATGGTTCTTTAAATTGGGATTTTCCTTGAGTGTGTATCAGTTGGCCATGTCACGTGCTAGTCCCGTGACTTATGGGACTAGGGTGTGACAGGTTTTTGTGGTGGCCCATACAGGTCAGTTAGCCATTTCGGTTATGTTACTGTACCGAGCGGGCCTGCAAATAGGATTAGACTCTTAGGATCTCATCCACATGCGTTGACACGTTATTGATCTTTATCCTTGATTTTTATTGAATCCTTGACATACATCCTGCTTAAAATTCATTCAACGTCTAATGGTTTGCTTTCTATGCAGATAATGGACTCATAAGACGTGAGCTTGACCCCAGTTTGTACTCCGCCAAATGCTATTGTGACCCATGCTGATAGGACTCCATCGCCACTTCGCACTACAAAAATTTGTTAGATTAGCGACGTTCCAAAACATCGCTAAACTAGGCCAAAACGTCGCTAAACTAAATTAGCGACATTTTTAGCGACGTTCAATAAACGATGGAAAAAAGCGTGTCGCTAATCGAGAAAAAGTCGCAAAACGTCGCTAGGGAGACGTTAGTCAGCGACGTTTATAACGTTGCTAATTTGCAACGTTATTTGCGACATTTTCAAGTAGTCGCCGATTAGTGACACATTAGCGATGTTATTACGACGATGTGGTGGCATCAGATTACTTGCCACGTCAACACTTTAGCGATATTATTAGCGACCTTTATATTTGTCGCTAAAGTTTAGCGACGAATATAAACGTCGCTAAAAACGTCGCTAAATTGAAAAAAAATTAAAAA
This sequence comes from Iris pallida, assembly GCA_029216955.1. Classification (NCBI taxonomy): domain Eukaryota; kingdom Viridiplantae; phylum Streptophyta; class Magnoliopsida; order Asparagales; family Iridaceae; genus Iris; species Iris pallida. Next base: position 8,012,674 of record JANAVB010040216.1, on the reverse strand, counting down.
AAGAATCCAGAATGCAAATGTACAATCCAAAATACAGAATCTAATCCCTGGATTAGTCGACCCCTTCGGTGGAACACTCAACACCGGCCCGTACAATACAATCCAGAATAGACCAAAAATAATTGGTCGTCTTCTCAAGCCTCTCGGAACATCACAATATGCATCACACATCACACAAACAAATATACATCACAATATGCATCACACAGCATGCTATACCAATATACTTCACACACAAGAAAACAAATATCCATCACAATATCCAAAAGGAGATATATCCATAAAAAAAAATATCCATCAGAATATCCAGATAAGATATATCCATCAAAACAAATCCAGTCAATATATGTATCTACTGTCGTCTATGCTGGGGGAGATAGAACTCCCTCAGCCAGCGTGCATAAGTAGGATCCGCGGCAGCTAGATCAATATCCAGAGGAGATGGATGACTGGAACTCCCGGTGGAACTGTCCTGTGGTGCCACCTCCTCCTTCACAGCTCCCTCGGCTTTAGGAATTACTTCTGGAGCAGCTCTCTCGGTGGAACTGCCCTCTGGAGCTGGAGCCACCTCCTCTTTCATAGCCATCTGTGCCTCCCTCAAGCGAGATCCTCGGGTCTTAGGTGCCATCTGTGAGAACGGGTGCCATCTCGTTTGAGTACATTTTTGAAAGCAGATAAAATACAAAAAATTTGATTTTTTGCCAAGTGTGAGAACGGATGGCTCAGAACACAACCCAAAATTCATTCCAGGATACATTAGTGTGAATCATCTATGTTATGTATATATGGTGTAGTATATCTTCTTATCGTATCTAGTATCTGAATAATGTAACAGAATCAAGATGAACTCACATAATGTAATACTAAGACATCATCTACTACTATATAAGATATAGTGATAGGTTGTCATATCATCATTACCGAGGGATGAGGGTCGAAGGACAGTCAACTTTATCTACGGCTACATAGTTTCTGCCTCGCCAGTCGAATGGCTGTAGGGACTATGTCCTGATCACTATGTCGTACCGTAGATTAATGCAAATGGAGCTGGAGCCAAAATACATAATCCAAAATACAAAATACAGAATCCAATCCCTGGGTTCGCCGAAAATACAAAAACAAAGATTGACACACAGTACTAATTCATGTGTTTTAAGTGTGAGAACGGATGGCTCAGAACACAACCCAAAATTCATTCTAGCATATATTAGTGTGAATCATCTATGTTCTGTACAAATGGTGTAGTATATGTTCTTATCGAATCTAGCATCTAGTATCTGAAGAATGTAACAGAATCAAGATGAACTCACATATTGTAATACTAAAACTTCATCTACTACTATATAAGATATAGTGATAGGTTGTTGTATCATTATTGCCGAGGGATGAGGGTCGGAGGACAGTCAACTTTATCTACGGCTACATAGTTTCTGCCTCGCCAGTCGAATGGCTGCAGAGACTATGTCCTGATCACCATGTCGTAGTCCAATACAATCCAGAGATTGACACAATACTAATTCATATATGTTGTCCAATACAAATAGTCTAATACAAAAACAACCCAATACAAATAGTCCAATACAAATAAGTACTAATAGCTAATGAGAACCATGCAGCTCACGCAAACGCTCAGTGATACGATCACGCAACCACCTCGAATAAGTGGGATCGACGGCGGCAGGAGAGATGTAGTCCATTGCAAGTGCTGCATGAATAGAACTCCCGGTCTCACTAGCTACCGGTGCTGGATGAATAGAACTCCCGGTCTCACTAGCTACCGGTGCCACTTCCTCCATAACAGTAGGAGGAGCCACCTCAGCATTCACTGTTTCCCTCAAACGATGTGCCGCTCCTCGGGTCATGGGTGCCATCTGGTAAGATCGATATTCTCAAATAATATAATTGTAACATAAGCAAGCTAACTAAAGGAACCATTATCTTGCTTGAGTACATTTTTGAAAACAGATAAAATACAGAAAATTCGATTTTTTTGCCAAGTGTGAGAACGGAAGGCTCAGAACACAACCCAAAATTCATTGTAGCATACATTATTGTGAATCATCTATCTTCTGTACATATGGTGTAGTATATGTTCTTATCGTATCTAGTATCTGAAGAATGTAACAGAATCAAGATGAACTCACATAATGTAATACTAAGACATCATCTACTTAAGATATAGTGATAGGTTGTCATATCATCATTATCGAGGAATGAGAGTCGGAAGACAGTCAACTTTATCTACGGCTACATAGTTTATGCCTCGCCAGTCGAATGGCTGCAGGGACTATGTCTTGATCACCATGTCGTACCATAGTTTCTACCTCGCCAGTCGAATGGCTGCATGGACTATATGTCCCGATCACCATGTTACCAATTAACCAACCAACAAAACTACTTGTTACAAATATCGACACTATCGGTGCGTTCGACTCGGAGTATCACATTTTTCGGTGTCGAAAAACAAATAATTATAACTAAATTATCATATTTTTCGGCACTATCATTGCTCCTGACCAAGCCCCCCTCCCCCCTACACCACGCCTAACCCTAACCCTAACCCTCCCCTCCCTCTGTACCCCTCCCCCAGCCGTCCCCACCCCCTGCACCCCTCCCCCAGCCGCCCCCACCCCCCTGCTTCCCTCTCCCAGCCGATCCAACCCCCTTGCTCCCCTCCCCCAGCAGCCCCCACCCCCACTGCTCCTCTCCCCCAGTCGCCCCTACCCCTCCGCTTCCTTCCTCCCCACCCACACATACCCACCCATAACCGAACCCTAACCCTAGCCCCCCTCCTCCAGCTGCCCTCTTCCCCCCTGTCCCACCCCTCCAGCCACCCCCACTCAACCTCCAACCACCCGCATCCCCCTGCCCCTCCCTCTGAGCCACCCGCATCCCCCCAACCACCAACAACCAAAATAGCAAGAGAGAGAGAGAGAGAGAGAGAGGGAAAGGGAGAGTCACGTTCCAGAGAGGGAGGAGATTCGCCGGAGAGAGTGAGAGTCGCCGGAGAGAGTGAGAGCGCCGAAGGGGGGAGGAGAGAGAGTAAGAGAGTAATATGGGGGGAAATAAATCGTTGGAGGGGAATATAATTAGAATTTAGCGACGTTAATATTAATGTCGCTAAATTAGTCGCTATTAGCAACGTCAGAGTGACGTTTCGCGACGACTAGCTCATGCAATTAATATATGTCGTTGTTATGTCGCTTATTTCGTCGCTTGTAGCGACTATTAGCGACGTTTCTATAAAACGTCGCTAATGAACACAATTTAGCGACGTTAATCGAACGTTACTAAATTTATGTCGCCAATTGAGCAGATTTTAGTAGTGTCAGAGCCAACCTAACCATCAGAATAATCAGCCATCGACCTTACAAACAGATGCACAAACTTTGCTGCAGGCACTGGTAGCACAGCCGGGGGTTTCTTTACCTCCACCACCTCTCATGCCTCTGATGTCGTTCATGCCCTTTCCAACGGATCAGCAGATAGACGAACATCAAATATTTTAAATGTTCTACGAAATAATGAAAGCCCAACAGCTAATGCAACAATACCCCTAATAGCAGCAAGCTGAAGCACTGAGAGAGGTCATAGTGATAGCCTTGGCGCAGACGACACCGTCAGCCTATTAGCTGAAGACTGGATCTATTTCTGAATTTAGTAAAATGATACCCCAAACCTTCTCTGTAAATTAGGACCCTACCAAAGTTCATGCGTGGCTCACCAACATCGAGCATCAATTGGTAGCCACTAAACTTTATAAGGAGAAATATATGGTAGCTTCGGCTGGCCACCGATACGTATGGGACATGCATCAGATAGGATATAACTGCTAATAGAATTTGCATGTTTAGTAGACTTAGTAGTTATTAGAGGTATATATGTGTTTTGGAGATGACTCAGATAGAAATGAGGTGGGGTGGATAGTTCCTTAGCGTATGGGCCATGTTTATACTTTTTCTTTTATAACCTTGAGCTTCGCCGGAGACATGGATAAAGTATATAGTTTTTCTATACATTTCTTTTCAAAATTCTTTTTTATTTGTTGTTTATTGTTTATTGTTTTTATTTTCTTGTTTTTTTGTTTTTTCTGAAAAATTTTAATAGTTTTTTTATTTTTTAAGAATGATTTTTGTTTTTTTTTAAAAGATTTTTTGTTATTTTTTCTCCGTTTTAATTCTTTTTATTTTTTATAATTTTTTCCTTAAGAATATAAATTTTCTATATATTTTTTCAAAATTCTTATTTATTTATTTATTTATTAATTTTTTGTTTCTATTTTTCGCTTATTTTTCATTTTTTTTAAAAAAATTCAATAGTTTTTTTTCATTTTTAATAATAATTTTTTATTATTTATTTAGAAAGATTTTTGTTGTTGTTTTCTCAGTTTTAATTATTTTTATTATTTTTAGCTGAAATATGAGTCTTCAATTACAACGCACAAAAATGTATGTCGTAAATGAGTCTTCATTTATAACACACAAAAATGCATGTCGTAAATGTGCATTCAATTACAAGGCCAAAAAATACATACCGTAAATGAGTCTTCATTTGCAACATGCACACATGCATGTTGTAAATGAGCCTTCAATTACAATGCGCAAAAATGCATACCGTAAATGAGTCTTCAATTACAACGCACTAAAATGCATGCCGTAAATGAGTCTTCAATTACAACACATCATGCCGTAAATGAGTCTTCAATTACAACGCATAAAAATGCATGTCGTAAATGAGTCTTCAATTACAACGCACAAAAATGCTACCGTAAATGAGTCTTCAACTACAACGCATAAAAATACATGTCGTAAATGAGTCTTCAATTACGATGTGCATGTCCAACACGCCGTAAAAAGGACAAAAATAACTCTTTTACGGCGCACATATTTGCACGCTGTAAAAATCATCATTTACAACGCGCATCAACTGTGCGCCGTAAATTGTGCGTCGTAAATGTTACATTTTCTTGTAGTGATTTAAAGTTGATTAGGACTAGAAATTTGAGTTTATATCACTTCTTTAATTTTGTTACACTAGGTGCACCTTACCGTTGCATCGATAATTAGAATACTACACTATTTCTTAATGACCAACAACTAATTAGAATACTACACTATTTTTTAATGACCAACAACTTTCACATTCTTAATATAGATCGACCAATCTTCAATCCTGACCTTTGTGTCATTTTTAAACACACTCGCTTGTGCTATAATATAATCACACAACATTCGTTACATAATTCCAATTCAAACCTAAGCATGAACTTATAACCTTCCCAATTGAATTTGGAAACTTAACTTGGCTTGTTCCTCGCAACTACAATATGTTCATGACACTATATTAAGCTCACAACATCCAAGACATGTGTGTCACACCCAAATAGACTTTCTCATATTTTCAATTCAACTACAAACCACACTTACACAAACCCTAATCCTATTGAGCTACCGGTTGACTTCACCCAAATCTAGTCAAAACTCAAACCAAATATTCCCATACCCCCACATGGTTCATGCTAAACTTTGTATACTATTGTCCTCTCTACAAAATACCAAACATAATGATATGACATCCCATACCTAACGCTTAACCTACTAGAAATAATTTCATCCCTATATACGTTGGACTTGACCCAACTATATTACTCACCATTTAACCACTATATGTTGGACTCAAGTATGGTCAAGTACACAAAATGGACAGCTAATATTTTTCACTTATTCATCTTGCATAACCCTAAAGCACCCTTAACCATTCCCTTTCCATAACCTACAAAACCCCATAACCATTAACTCTCCACTCAACCCTTTACCTCCCCCATAATGGCTGGCTATATGGACTTCCCCTCACCCTATTACCTCATAACATTTGAACAAAACTTCTTCCTAACCCTCTTCCTAATATTTTCTCTTCATAAACCATCTCTAAAATCCTTCTCTATTTCTCTCAAAAAAACTATCTTTCCACCCCTATCCAGGTTGAATTTGAATTCAACAACACCCCACCAATCCGGCCATAACTCCCTCCACACAAAGTATCTCCCTCTAAAAATTTCTAAACTTCTTCCTCTCTCTGTCCTCAACATTTTCTCTTCACAAACTTACCATAAAACTGACTCTAACTTCCTCAAAACAAACCATCAGAGGTGTCCAAGATGAATCCGAATTTAGTCTATCCCCTTCTTAGGCCACCGCACCACCTCCACAGCCCCTAAACCATAACCACACCACCCAGATATCCTTCTCCTACCTCTTCTCAACAATTTTTATTTACAATTCAACACCTAAATCATCCCACAGCTCATCCAATCACCTCCCACAAACCGAAGATACCTTGTTGAACTTGCCAGCAGTAGCACCACTTCAATACCTTGTTGCCATTGCTTTCAGGACCAAAAACCCTTCAACAATCACCCCATACTCTTTTACTATTTCTTCACTAACTTTCCTAATCTCTACAGCACTTGAATCAAAGTTTTGGAGCACTGAACAACAGCTATGAGCCGAAGTATCCAAATCTAGATAGTTTTGTGCAAGGAGTGCACATAGTCCATTTCACCCCCATTCACCTTTGGTAAATGTTCAAACTCCTCCTCTTCAAACCAATATTAATTTTCTTCATCTTGTTCTTCATAAACTTTAACTTCTTCTTCATAAATATCATCATTTTGTTGCATAAAATTTTAGCACTCCTTCATTGACAACTAGGAATATCCTTATATAACTAGTTGTTGTTTATCACCTTGTTATGAAAACAACTTTTGTAAACACTTGTCCATCATGCTATTAACTCCATTTATCACTAAAATTTAGAATATAAATTTTACATTTAAGGAGTTACATGCATAGTTACAATTAAATGAGACTTGGTGAAAGTTATGTACTTAGTTGTACACGTCTAGGTTTATTTCTTAGATAGTTATTTAGTATGTATAAATACCATGTTAGAAAAACATATACCATCATGGTAGTATTTAATTATGTGTTTATATATAGTTGATAAGCATGTATATAGAATGATTTATATGAAAGTTGTGGTTGTGTTAACCTTAGAAGTAGTTATTGTTATATGCATTAGTTGTAGTTGATAATAAAAAACCCTAAACGTGTGAAGGATAGAATTATATATAATGTTGCATGTGATTGAGGATAGTATTAGTGAGTTCCATTTACCCTTAAATTTAATGATGACATACTTTAAATGACTACTTGAGTTAGGTTAGCACTTGCTTTATGAGCATTGAGAATGTGTATGTCATACTTGTATAAGAAGACCCTAGTAGGTAGCACACCTAGTACCTACGTATTTGAGAAAGCAACTTAGCAACTACATGGACCTTAGTTACGACCATGTTTAGGATATATGAGAAACTATACATTTAGAGGACTTACAGATATTATGTGACTAGTAGACTTGGTGATTACACACCTACTTGACACTTATTTGGTTAACCTTAGTCAACCCACCTAGTTAGAACCCTTGTTTGGTTTAGACTCTAATGACTAATGTCGTTGCATATGTTGTACTCTTGTGCATGTTTAGTGAATCGTATCATAGTGTCTGATCTGATATTATTGCATATATAGGCTCTTCGTTTAGACTTGAAAGCCAGAGCAGGATATGTACATTTCAGCTTGGAGATCCTGACAAGTGTACCTTGCCATGGTTACAGTTCACGTTCCTTTTCTTTATTGTTATTTTTTCTTGTTTATTATCATTTAGGACATAGGAATAGTCGATACTTTGTATCCATATTGTATTTGGGTGTCGATGATATTTTGTAGTCATCGAGGATCGACAGTAGGCATTGTGTGTACTTTATTCATGTTTCATTAACATAATAGACCAAAGGACACCAACACGATTCATGATATGAAGTTTATATGAGTATTCGTGGTTATGGACTTCGTGATAGGATACTAAATTGATACTTGCACTTGTGACTTGTTATACTCGACTCGACTTCACGTGCTAGTTCTAGACATGGGGTGGAGAGAACATTACCTATATATCAGGCAATATATATATGTGTGTGTGTCTCTGTGTGTGTGTGTGTGTGTGTGTGTGTGTGTGTGTGTGTGTGTGTGTGTGTGTGTGTGTTTCTACTTGAATATCCTCGTTTTCATATATGAGACTTGGCTGTTATTCTACTATTTTAGCCTCGTTTCCATACATGAACTTGGATGGTATTCTACTCGTATACCTTTGTCTCTGTAGCAGAGCTTGGGTGGTTATATAATTATCTACTCGTATGCCCTTGGTCCCACGACACGGTGCCTTAGGGCAATAGCCTGGTAATAAACTTGTGAGCCTCAGTAGCTAAGCCTAATATTCGGAATATGTTATAACATGCATATCACGTAGATTGGATACAGTAGATTCCCTTAGTTTATATTTACTTTTCTGTATGTTGGCATGCTGTATGTACCTTGCTATGTCCCCTGAGGACCTGGTGATCTCTCCAGGTATTCGACTGAGCGGAGTTGGTTGCTGATCATGATGGTTGCTATTTACTATTTCAGGTATCTGTTACGGTTACATATCTATCTCTTTTTAATTACATTCCGCTTGTTAGCCTAGTATATGTAGACTCAAGTTATTCTTTCGAGTCTATTCGGACAAATGTAGCATAGGGTGCACACTATGTTATATCTTGTTCATTCTTGTGTTCGATCTTACTGTGGATTGAGACTTAGATATTATTGATTAGTATCGATAGTTGGTCGTTACTGTACAACTTATACGTATTTGAGCTGGAATGAAGTCAACTTGATATGTAGCTGGCATGCATACGCATTCTTAGTCCCGTGAATTTGGGACTGGGGCGTTACACCCATCAAGTATTTAATGCTCAAGTCAGAAGTCAGAAGTCAGCAGCACTCATCTCGGAGACTGAACAGTCGACAGTTTTCACAAAAAATAAAGAGGCACCAACGTCATCAAAATTATTACTTATTTTATCGGTTGTGTAGAAGCATGGAAAAGAATAAAGAAAGACCTATGCGGCTCCAACAGAAGGATCCCCATGCAGCTCAGAAATCAATGCGGCTCAGGGGCCCATGCGGCTCGGATAGATCCATGTGGCTCAGAAAGAAGCCAAGTGGCCTTCAAATAGTTCTTCTCTACATGTGGCTGCATTTAATGCCCTGACGACTGCTCTGACAAAAAACAACCATGACAGCTCTGACATAAAGACGCAATAATGACTGACATGATGGCGTGTTTATGGAAAAGAGGAGAAAATCTCCTTACGGCTGGCAAAATCCACCAAGTCCCGAGGCCACTCCATGCGACTGCCCATTTTGCATGCGGCTGACTATCCCTATGCGGCTGTCCATCTGCATGCGGCTGTCTATCCCCATGCGGCTGCCCTTCTGCATGCAGCTGCCTATCCCTATGCGGCTGCCCATCCACATGCGGCTGCACGTTTCATGCGGCTGAGATGACCCCCCATATGCGGCTCGGCCGGGATGATCCAGTTGAGACATGCGGCGCTCTTCGCTACAATTGAGATACATGGCAGTCTTATCTTCTCCGGAATTATGGGTGCTAACAAATCCTGACAAAATCAGATTTATTGCGATCGTCATAATAGTCCAGATCAAATCAAATCAAGTAAATTGGACACGTGGCAGGCTATCACAAATCACAAAGATTCATGGCAATTAACATTTATTGTCCACAGAGATTTGATGCAATCTACATTAATTACCTAGATTTGCTACAATCAGAATGAAGGGCCCAGATTAATTGATCCTTAACCGCCGACTTATCAAGGAGGCAATCATTACAAACCCTAATGATCGCATCCCACTCCTATAAATAGCAAGGTGCTATTCTCTTGCAAAAGAGAGGATTTTCTAGAGCACTAAAGCACCGGAGGAAAGCAAAGAAAAAGAGAGAGAGCACTACAGAGACATCCAGAGATCCAGCAACTGAAGGCGCAAGGGAGTCTTCCCACACGTCCAAGTGCATTTCTTCACCGGAGCCAAGGCTGCATCCGATCGTCCAAGGAGTAAGGCAGAGCTGCCATCGCTTTCCCGAGCCTCTACCGTCACCCCCCAGAATCTAAAATAAACAATTGTACTTAGATTGTTGTACCTAGGTTTTCGTCCCTAGGCTTTCTTTGTACAAGCGAGTTTGTATTGTGAAGTAAAAGTCCAGTCCTCCGATATAATTGTTCTGTTCTTTTATAATTCATGGCAAACACGATAGCGACTCTGCTGGGGACAAACTTCTCCACGGCTGAGGAGTTGGTGACGCAATCGGATGCAACCAAACTTGGCTCCACACAACAGAAGATGGTCGTCCGCTTCGACCAACAGGCGTTTGAAGAAATGCTCTCCGACGGGAGCGCTGGCCCGGTCCAGAAGCGAACTCGCACGAAAAAAGCTCGCAGGGAGTGGAGGCCAAAGTCATTTGCTCCTCCCCAAGCTCTGGACGGAGTACTCTCTGCTGCCCAAGACGGCGAAGGCAAGTCTCATGCGGCTCCACTTCAAGCCATAGAAGACTCTGCTGTCCCCAAGTCCGGTAGTGGAAAGCACTACGATGCTGGACTTGCAGGGTCAAAGAGTGATTCTATGTGCTCCAAGAAGAAGCCGAACAAAGGCACTAGCCGCAGGCTGAACATTCAAGCGGCCAAACTTGCCAGCCGCATGCATGATGTCCATGCGGCCGAAACTGCCAGCCAGATGCAGAATACCCATGCGGCCAAGATTTCCAGCCGCATGAAGAATACTTATGCGGCCGAGACTTCCAGCCGCATGAAGAAAGTCCATGCGGCTACGATTGCTAGCCGCATGAAGACTGTTGATTCCAGCCTTATACTGTCTGCTCCACGCGGCTCAGGCTCAGTCTTCGATCGCCTCTCCTATGGTCCTGATCTCTCATGCTCCCAAAAAAATATGTCTGACTCTCTGCAACACCACATAGACTCTTCCTACTATGTGCCCTCACGCACTAGAGTGAAGAAGTCTAGGACAGCACGAGCTTGGCGAGCTTAGTCCGCTGTCCCGACCTCTGACCATCCAAGCGCTCCACATACTGTGATGCGGGCCTCTGATGGAAAGTTGTACAGAACCACTCGAGTCCAATCCCCGGCGGCAAACGGACAAAGTCGTTCCCAAAAGTCTCCCAAAATCCAGGGAGCAAACATGGTCGTTCCAGACCCATCTGACTTGCGTGAGGCTATCCTCCACAAGCGCAAGGAAAGAGAAGAGGCCTCGGGGTGCAAAGAGTCCTCCCACGGACGTCACTGTACTCAAGTCATCGTCAACTGCTGTTGCAATAACGCAACGGTACGAGAAGACCGGCAGTCCGTCTTCCAAAGACTGCAACAACCATGTTCAGAGAATGAGGCTCTTCCCGTCGTCTCCTGCAACTCTGCCCAGAGAATCCCCGCCAGTGGAAGAGCGAAGAAAACAAATATTTCCAGCCCGAAGATTTCAACCACTATGACTAAAAAACTGTCGTCTAAACGGTTTTCCACCACCGGAGTTTTCCAAGGTACCCGTTCAAAAATGAAATCTGCTACAGTGGGAGATTCATCGTCCACATCACTGGGGGTTGCCAGAACTGGGTGTAGCACTCCTCCGAACGCTCAGGACAATCCAATGTTCCAAGGAGACGAGCCGGAGGAAACAACTCTCCCATTAGATGCAATAGATCCCGACGTCCCCGAGGATGTCTACGACTCTCAAGACGAGGCAAACTCGGAAGCTGGGGGTACTATTCTTTCTGAGTCTGAACCAGAGGAGAACATTCCCATATACCCCGATGAATTCTCGGTACAGGGGTATGATTCGGAGAGTACGTCATCCACCGTCCCTTCCACTTCTACTCATGTAAGGACGACATTCATGAAAAATGACGAACAAGATGGTCCTAGTGATCGCCAACGCATCGACACTCTGGAGGCCATACTGCATACTTTGGTCAAATCGGTGGACGAAATCAAAGCATCTCTTCCTACTCTGTAAGGAGGGACGCCTGGCCAAACAAACTTGGGTCCCGCGGTCAATGCAGACTCGAACTCAGCGGCACCAAACCCGAGCAATAATCCTCATGAAATATCGGCTCCTACCGCTGCAGACGAAGCCAGGGAGGCAAGAAGAGAGGTCCAGGAGCTCCGATCCATGTTCCACGCCCGAGAAAACTGCCAAGACCTCAGGATACGACAACCGTATCCCGCTACGTGGAGAGATGTTCCCTTCCCACCAAAGTATAAACCATTCCACATCAATCCATATGATGGAAAGACCTTTGCAAGTCGGTATATCACTTACTTCGAGGTCACCACCGACCATCTGCCCCATAACGATGCCATCCTTACACGATTATTCATTGGGGCATTGGAAGGGGTCGCCTTTGACTGGTACCGTAACCTGCCAGACAACTGCTTCTACTCCTTCGCCAGCTTCAAGCGCATGTTCTTGGAGAGATTCTACGAAGTAGGGCAGGACATCACAATGTCTACCCTCATGGACGTCGTTCAAGGGGAGAAAGAGTTGACAAGGAACTATATTGAGCGGTTCCGCCAAACCGCCATGAAGTTGCCATCCGGTAATCCGAATTCCTCTTTAATTGAAATTTGCCAAAAGAGACTGCTTCCAACAAGCAGCCTCTGGATGGGTGAAAGTCAATTTAAGGACTGGAAGACGTTCATCATCAGTGCCACTAGCGCCGAAGACAGGTTGAAGAAGGCTCGCCAACTGGGATTGCACATCTCCGAAGGAGAGGACAAGGGCAAACGCCCTAATACCAACAAACCACAAGGACAAGTTCCTCAAGAAGTACTATGTCTAAACGATACCTTCCAACTATCTCTCGGATTGTGAGTTATATACCCGCAGGTATCGCTGAACTTACGCTTCGACTTCAAATCTCCCAGATTGTTGAGTTATGTACCCTCTGGTACCGCTGAACTCACACTCTAACTCAAAATCCCAGATTATTGAGTTATGTACCCGCCTGTACCGCTAAACTCACATTCACAAAATCCTAAATTATTGAGTTATGTACCCGCCAGGTACCGCTGAACTCACATTCTCCAAATTCCAGATTATTGAGTTATGTACCCGCCGGTACCGCTGAACTCATATTCTAAATTCCAGATTATTGAGTTATGTACCCGCCGGTACCGCTGAACTCACATTCTTCGAATCTCAGATTATTAAGTTATGTACCCGTCGGTACCGCTGAACTCATATTCTCCAAATCCCAGATTATTGAGTTATGTACCCGCCGGCACCTCTGAACTCGCATTCACATTCTTCCTCCAAATATCCCAGATTATTGAGTTATGTACCCGCCGGTACCGCTGAACTCGCATTCACAATATCCCAGATTGCTGAGTTATGTACCCGCAGGTGCCTCTGAACTTACATTCCGGTCACTCTTTCAGATAGTAAGTCAAGTATGACCATACCTCTGAACTTATTCTTCTGAAAGGGATCCTCCCTCATGATCCACTACCCGTACTCTCAGTACACAAAAAGGGTAACAGATCCACAAAATTTTTAAAATGACCACGTCGATGTTACCTCTGAGTCGTTTCACTTCTGCCAAAAACAAATCACCCCTCTACATAGAACTTCCATGTCCTCATTACCTCTGAGTCGTTCTATGTACCCCTTCGTGGAGCCCACTTCTGCCATGTCCTCATTACCTCTGAGTAGGAAGGCTCCATCGAAGAAACCCTTATACCTGCCATGTCCTCATTACCTCTGAGTGGGAAGACTCCGCGGTAAAACCCTCATACTTGCCATGTCCTTATTACCTCTGAGTAAGTATGTTGGTTTTCTCTCTCGTCTTATTATTCGTATCCTGAACCAGGGTACACCAAGGATAATAGGCCGATAAATGTCCTCTGTTGACCATAAATATCCTCCGTTGAGTCTACTCCTGCCATGTCCTCATTACCTCTGAGTAGAAAAACTCTGCGGTAAAACCCCCATACTTGCCATGTCCTCATTACCTCTGAGTAAGTATGTTGGTTTTCTCTCTCGTCTTATTATCCGTATCCTGAACCAAGGTACGCCAAGGATAATAGGCCCACAAATGTCCTCTGTTGACCACAAATATCCTCCGTTAAGTCCACTCCTGCCATGTCCTCATTACTTCTGAGTAGAAAGACTCCGCGGTAAAACCCCCATACTTGCCATGTCCTCATTATCTCTGAGTAAGTATGTCGGTTCCCTCTCGACTTATTATCCGTATCCAGAACCAGGATATGCCAAGGATAATAGATCTATAAAAAATCTCCCATTGGGGCAACTACTACAAGCAAAGAATGGAGCGAATGTATTTCGGCCATTCAAAATCGGTTACATTCACATAAGCAAGCTAGAAAAGTTCTCTATTATTTCATTCAGATAAGAAGGAAGGAGATTACATCGATGTCCAAAAGAAGCAAGACATAAACCGCAGCTAAAGATGGACATAAGTATCAAAACAAAAATGGACATTTGTGAGAGCCCACGAATCCTAGTTGTGGGGACGCATATACCAATCCTTCAACCATCTTGCATATGACGGATGTACTTGAGCAAGATCCTCGTCCGAAATAGGAAGATCGGAATTCTCAATACTACCGCCGTCAGACTGGGGCTCCTCCTTTACAGCAACGGGCGCCAGCTCTCCTTTCTGTTCCTCCACTGCCGGTGTTACCTCCTCCTTAACAAGCGATGATTCTTGTTTGAAAGGGGGCAGCAACTCTTCCTTCACAATGATCTCAGTCTTCGGCAGGGTTGCTGCAAGAATCAAAGATAAAAAGAAACAAAGTCAAAAGATGGTCAGAGCCTTATGCGGCACAGTCCAAAAGGGGAGTTCATGCGGCTCGATGCAGCACAGCCTCAGACGGCCCAATTTAGACGAGCTTATACGGGCTCGACTCAGAGGGACTCATGCGGATCTGATCGACAGGCCATTATGCGATTCGGTTTATGAAGTGCTCATGCGGCCCACTAAGACAACTCCCATGCGGCTCGGACAAGGGGTATACCCCCATGCGGCTCGGTTATGGGACATGTATGCGGCCCATACAATTCGAATAGTCTGCATTAAAGGCCAGTGCATAAAGCATGCAATAAAGCCATTATTAGGGTTTTGAAGTATGTGACTTTCCCAAATCCTTACCCTTAACAGCGGGATGAACGTTGGAGTGAGCTTCGGGTGCCGCAGCCGACGTCGAGGTCGCGCCTTTACCCTTCGCCGCAGCCTTCACCGCAACCTTGGAAGACTTGGGAGCCATGGCTGATGATCAGAAAAGGAAGATGAAGACAAGAAAGCTAGGGCAATAGCAGAAAGTAAAGAAGTCTTCTTTCCAAGAACACGCTGCTATTTACAGATGAAGCCCATAGACCGACGCATCGATCTATGTGTAATAAACCGTCTCTTCGGTTATCAAGGCGATCCGACTATTCAAGGCTAAACTCTTGGGATCTTGCCCCAAAAAAGTGGCTTTAAATCTGACAGTAAATCAAAGACAATCAATGCAAAGATTTGCAGACGTGGCAAGGAGCCTATGCGGCCAGATAGCCTATGCGGCTCAGATGGCCATGCGACTTAGATGGCCATGCGGCTGAGGAGGCCATGCGGCTGAGACATCCATACGGCTCAGAACATCCTATGCGGCCTGAAGAATTTTTTCATGGCCATGATTCTTATTCAAAGTATTTCAATTTTGTAAATTAAAAACTTTGAAGGGGGTCTTGTAGAAGCATGGAAAAGAATAAAGAAAGACCTATACGGTTCCAACAGAAGGATCCCCATACGGCTCAGGATCCTCATGCGGCTCAGGATCCCCATGCGGCTCAGAAATCCATGCGGCTCAGGGGTCCATGCGGCTTGGATAGATCCATGCGGCTCAGAAAGAAGCCACGTGGCCTTCAAATAGTTCTTCTTTACATGCGGCTGCATTTAATGCCCTGACGACTGCTCTGACAAAAAACAACCATGACAGCTCTGACATAAAGACGCAATAATGACTGACATGATGACGTGTTTATGGGAAAGAGGAGAAAATCTCCTTACGGCTGGCAAAATCCACCAAGTCCCGAGGCCACTCCATGCGGCTGCCCATTTTGCATGCGGTTGACTATCCCTATGCGGTTGCCCATCTGCATGCGGCTGTCTATCCCCATGCGGCTGCCCCTTTGTATGCAGCTGTCTATCCCTATGCGGCTGCCCATCCACATGCGGCTGCACGTTTCATGCGGCTGAGAGGACCCCACCATATGCGGCTCGGCCGGGATGATCCAGTTGAGACACGCAGCGCTCTTCGCTACAATTGAGACACGTGACAGTCTTATCTTCCCCGGAATTATGGGTGCTAACAAATCCTGACAAAATCAGATTTGTTGCTATCGTCATAATGGCCCAGATCAAATCAAATCAAGCAAATTGGACACGTGGCAGGCTATCACAAATCACGAAGATTCATGGCAATTAACATTTATTGCCCACAGAGATTTGATGCAATCTACATTAATTATCTAAATTTGCTACAATCAGAATGAAGGGCCCAGATTAATTGATCCTTAACCGCCAACTTATCAAGGAGGCAATCATTGCAAACCCTAATGATCGCATCCAACTCTTATAAATAGCAAGGTGCCATTCCCTTACAAAAGAGAGGATTTTCTAGAGCACTAGAGCACCGGAGGAGAGCAGAGAAAAAGAGAAAGAGCACTACAGAGACATCCAGAGATCTAGCAACTGAAGGCGCAAGGGAGTCTCCCCACACGTCCAAGAGCATTTCTTCACCGGAGCCAAGGCTGCATCCGATCGTCCAAGGAGTAAGGCAGAGCTGCCGTCGCTTTCCCGAGCCTCTACCGTCACCCCCCAGAATCTAAAATAAACAATTGTACTTAGATTACTGTACCTAGGTTTTTGTCCCTATGCTTTTTTTTGTACAAACGAGTTTGTATTGTGAAGTAAAAGTCCAGTCCTCCGATATAATTGTTCTTTTCTTTTATAATTCATGGCAAACAGGTTGCAGCTATGCTTCGCCATGTGGCCAACTAATTCCGTGCATGCGCTCTAAAAGCAATGTGCCCAGATTTGCATGTGCCCAAAAGCTATGCACCAAGCTTCCTCATGCGCCGGATCTCCCAAGCGCATCAAATCTATGATTTCTCAAACAGATTGAGATCTTTGAGCAATGTACACGCGCCATGTGTCATTGACTCAGTCATACTCACCACCCAAGATCTCAAAAACAAATGAATATTAACAACTGCCACATGTCAGCTCATCCGCAGCCCAACAGTGCAGTTACACCAGATTCAGTTCGAGCTCCCTGGGCACAGCGCCTCTGCGCCCAAGAAAGTCATGCGCGTTGCTTTCCTACATGCCAAATTGTCATGCGTGCATCTCACATGCGCGCATGAATGGATCATTCCACCATCTATAAATACAAGGATTATTTCTTCATTCAACCACCCCAATTTTATCACACATTCAGAGAGTCAAAGCTTACTTCAGGAAAGACGAATCGACATCCAGCCGAAGATTTATATTCGCTTCCTGGTCGTCGTCAGATCATCAACGAAGTAAATAATCAACCATCCATCGCCACTAGTCCCCAGATAAAAAAATGTACTCGAAAGTTCCCACCGAGGATCCAAGTTGTACTCTATTCGTTTGTTAATACAAAAGGTTCTTAATTACTTTTTAGTGGCAAACAGATAGCCCGCGCACAGGTTTTCTTTCCTCGAACATACTCACCGGGGCACCGGGACCGTTCGGCCTAGGAGGAAATTATGGTGCTTTGAAGGTACATGGTATTATGGGATATTTCATTCAGAATGCTTGAGACCTACTATTGAACATGGCGCGCCATAATACTGGATAATGCTGGGGCCTTCAGCCGGGCTAGCAACCCAAGTATAAAGCGTTTACCGTCTTACCACGAGATGTAGTTCATTATGGCTCGGAATGCCAATGTCCTTCATACAGATAAGGGCGCACATCAACAAATGTCTGATATAAAAAGGGCGACGAGCATTCCGTCTTGTATCGGTGTAATGTTGGGTGTATTCATATAGAGCGGCAGCAAGTTAACTTATGTATAAATGGTGGATATTCACCCATTCTTGAGCACAAGGATGGATATGTTGGTGGTATTAGGTCCGATTGCGTGTTTGTTTAGTATACTTGCTATCACATGACAGGGAAGGATGATAACGTTCACCTTGCATCAGCGCAAGGGTGAGTGTGATGGCGTATGGTAAGAAGTCTTTACGATGCGATATGCATGCATGATATATTTACTGCTTCACTTCTGTTAATAAATCATAACATGTTTAACTGCTCACATGCTTTACTGCATTTAAAGATGACATGAAACTGATCCTGAAGAAAAATAGAAAGACCACCATTAATAATGTACGCTTCACCCAATTATATAGTGTTGGTTTAGGCGAGTGGTCACCTCACTCTTCAGTACACGAGAATATATCGACCTACATTGTGGGCATCATTTTTAGGTGCTCGTGCTTGGGAGTCGTTTGATCAATACCGTGGCAACGATGTATATGACTACCTAATTTTGAAAGAGGGATATTTTTTATTTTAATAATTATTTGATAATTGTATTAGTGATGGTAATTTTTGTTACTATATGTATTGGTGGTGTGCTAGCAAATTAGAATAGACCATGTGAATAGTTGGTTAGTGGGCTAGCCTATTTATTCGACTTGTGTTAGTGGATTCAATTAAACTTGACATGACACTAGAGCCTAACAATTAGGATTGACTTGACACTTGGACCAATACTTTATATTAGACTCAATTAGACTTATTTAGTCATTTTATTTGATAAATAGAGATTAGTCTAATTTACTAAATTAGGATTAGAATCTTCCATCCAATAGTTTAGTCTTCATGACAACTTGGAGGGCATTTTGCACATTTCCTAATTGGCATGGAGAGGACCTAGTGCCGACCCTGTAAGGAGGGAGCTCTCTCTCTCTCTCTCTCTCTATCTCTCTCTCTCTCTTTTCCTCTTCATTTGTGCTATTTATCCCCAATTGGTGTTCTTCCCCAAATTGATCCATCCTTCCATTAATTCCACTCAACTTTACTTCAATTTCCTTCCCAATTATTTTCATTTTCATTCCTTGGAGGAGCCTAGGAGCTAGGTGACTAGGAGCACTAGAGAAGGAGAGGCTATTTGCTAGGAGATCGTGTCTGAATCCTGTCCATTGGGCTTTGCATTGGGAATCCAACAATAGCAGTAGGCACGAGTCTAAGGAAAAGCAGGCATTGACTGTGAATAACTCCAAGGATGTGTCGGTTCTGCCTAAAATCCACCACCGTACAACTCAGAAGGAGGTCTACTCCTTCAATGATGAAGACACCCTATAGCTTTTTGAGGTGTTGATGCAAGGCGACAAGATCAAGTTGCCTGACCCTAAACCTGCAGATAAGGTTGACAGAGTCGGCGACCCGAAGTATTGCTACTACCATCGGTTCATCGGGCACCCAACATGAGACTGCTACATACTGAAGAATTGCATACAATGTATAATCAATAAAAATGTCCTCTCTCTCAACTATGAGGACAAAACAGTCCCTGCAAACATGGTGTCCTTTCGTTTTGACACCATACCGCCAATTGAGGCTCAAGATGGCGTCATCCACATCCCAAAGGCGGCAATGGAGGTTACCAACCTTCCTTCGACTCGTGACAACGTGAGTGGGCTGGTGCCACTCACTACATCTCGAGGTGAGATTATATGGGTTCACCCTGATCTAGCCTCAAAGTTGACTCAATTGGTGGTACGCCCTACCACCAAAAACAAAGGCAAGAAGACCAAAACCTGCCGAATTGTCACAGCCTCCTCTGAAAAAGCCTTGTTGGTGACAACAAGGTCAAAACAAAATACTCAGCATGACGAAGCTCCAGCTGAAGAAGCGTCTTCTGCCGCTTCAGGGGAGGGTCCATCCCAACCAATGGCAGAAGATAAACAAAAACAAAAAAATAGCTCATTTTGACAAGCCTATAAGAAAAGAGGGTACCTCAGGGTTGATCAAGCCCCACAAATTTGACATATTGTCGAAGCTAGCCAATACTCCAGCGTGGCTGTCTCTGTATGAGCTTCTCCAACTCTCTAAAGACATCGAGATGCTCTATATGAAGCACTGAAAGACGCTGAGTCTTTCATCAGCCAAGTCCTACAACCTGAAGAAGACCCAGTCGCATGTCCGCACTACCATAGTATGGAGGAAATCATCCCCAATATCACATTCACTCAGCAGGACATGATACTCAAGAACAATAGGCACAACAGGCCGTTATATTATACATGGTACATTCGTTCTATCAAGGTAGACCGGATACAAATCGATCCGGGTTCTTTCCTCAGCATCATCCCTCAAAATCTGCTTCAAACTTTGGGGATACCGATACATCACTTGACTGCATCCAATACACATCAACGGCTTCAATTCTGAAAAATACGATCCTTTGGGCAAGATCCGTATGAAGTGCCACATCGGTGATCTCCAAATAGAGGTGACCTGCTATTTCATCGACCCCGAAATATCCTACAATATCTTGCTGGGACGTCCGTGGATACACGAGTACATGGTTGTATCGTTCACCCTCCACCAGTGCATGAAATACGTAGCTAGTAACGGCATCATCAGGACAACGTTCGTGGATGTCGATCCCTTTAGAGGAATCGAGGCATACTATACTGACACTGAGGGGGACACTGGGCAGGATCTTTTAGCAGCAAATTCCCCATACAGATACAGGTGCCTATCAAGAAGATATTTTAAGAAGTAGACGTCTTTCTTCATAGTGGAGTCGGGGAAAAGAATAGGAAAAATGTACAAAATGCTCCACTTGGACGACGATGCCAATGATGCTGATGGTGAAGCAGACGCCGAAGCAGTCACTGAAGAGCCACTAAAAGTACGGCTCAATGGGAAACATCCCCAATTGTCAGCTACTCTCGTAGCTAGGTTGCGTGTAAAGGCTCTAGCCCCTTTGACCATCAAACTCTCAGGCAAGATTTAGGAACTTATCAGGGTCAAACTCACGAAAAGGTCTCCGAAAACTCCTCCCGCCAAGACGTCAGCTCCACTGGTAGCCAAGATACGTCAAAAGGCCCCTACATCTCCACCAACGGTTATTCCGGTTCTGACAAATGAAGAGCAAGAAGACTACATGTCTGCCAATATTGAGGTACCCTCTCTTGATGATGTAATTCCTTGGGACAAAATCCTTGATTTTATTAATAAAAGGCTGTCTTTGAACTACTCCAATATTCTATATTGGAATTCTATGTATGCTTTAGATAATGTATTAAAAGTGTTACAAATGCAAGTAACGACTATCTAAAACATAAATTGGGTCATCCCGTACCGAGGAGTCTGTTATATAGTTTTGCCCGGAACAAGGACGAAAAACCTATCATCTTCGGCAAGGTCAAACGTCATCAAGACCATCCAGCCGAACCGGAGCCTGATATACCGTTATACCAATCAAGCAAAGTATCTCATCCAAAAGATGGGGTACGACTTGTATAGTGGTAGAGGCTTGAACTATGGCAAAGGTCGACGCCTTCACTTATGACTCCCCGTTCCAAAAGAGAAGCCTCAAGACTAATACTACCGTACTCGACGGGGGGGGGGGGGGGTAGGCTACGTTATGCCTCCGACAACCCTAGAGAGTTCGAAAACTGAGGCTGAGATGCATTTTCACTCATCTAAAGCTTCAACTTGGGACTCTGACACCAGCATCGGCCCAATCTTCAGGAAAGTATTGACGGCCAATATGATATCCGCGCATTCTCTAGAAGATGAAGACGATCAGACCATGTAATTCTTCGAAGAAGAACCTTGGGCTCAACGTCTAGGATCTCAATAGGAATATCGCTTTGAATAACGGGAACTTCCCACTGAAGATGAAGTCGAACAAATCGACTTAGGGGATGGATCATCGCCCAAACCCATCTTTATCAGCAAAAGCATGTCCGGTGAAGATCAGGAATCCTTGTTGCAACTTATCAAGGAATAAAATGATGTCTTCCCCTGGAGATATGAGGACATGCCAGGGTTGGATCAGCATGTCATAATGCACAGACTTAACATTCTACCCAATGCTAAGCCTATTAAGTAGCAACAATGACGCTTTCGTCCTAATATCATGGACGCTACTGAAAAAGAAGTGGGCAAACTCATAACGAGTGGGTTTATTCATGAAGAACAGCACCTGACTAGGTAGCCAACATCGTCCCAGTTACTAAAAAAAATAAAAAAATCCGAGTCTGCACAAACTTCCGGGACCTCAACTCTGCTTGCCCGAAAGATGAGCTTTCCCTTCCAATTATCGACGTGATGATTGACAACACATGTTGTTTTGAACGCATGTCCTTCATGGACAGATATTCAGGCTACAATCAAATTAAGATGTTTCCAGATGATGAGAAGCATACGTCGTTTCGGACTCCTAAAGGTGTCCACTGTTATACTGTGATGCCCTTTGGGTTGAAAAATACGGGTGCAACATACCAATGAGCTATGAGCACCATCTTCCGCAAGCACATTCATAAAACAGTCAAATGTTATATTGATGACATTGTTGTTAAAAGTCGGCGGCAAGGTGATCACTTACAAGTTCTAAGAATAGTCTTTGATCTCATGCGGGCACATCAACTCAAGATGAACCCAGCTAAATCCTTCCTCGGGGTTTCTAGTGGCAAATTTTGGTCTTCATTATCACTGCAAAGGGTATCCACATCGACCTAGACAAGACCAAGGCTGTCCTTGACATGCGCCCTCCGAAGAACCTGAGAGAACTTCGAGTCCTACAGGGACGTCTCGCATATATCAGAAGGTTTATAACAAATCTATCTGGGCGATGCCAACCCTTCGCAAACTTATGATGAAAGAAGTTTTCTACGTCTAGACTGAAGAGTGTAAAAGACATTCGACGATAGCAAAGATTGCCGCATAAATCCTCCAGTTCTGTAGCACCAGTTATGGAGAAAACTTTTTTGCTCTATGTCCCCGCAATGGATCATTCTCTCGGTGCCTTGCTAACTAAGAATAGCGATGCAGGTTACGAGCAGGCCATTTATTACCTAAGCAGGATGATGACTGGGGCCGAACACCAGTTCAACCCCGTCGAGAAGGAGTGCCTAGCTTTGGTATTCACGATATAGAAGACTCGCTACTATGTGACGGGTCAGACGATCCATGTCATCTTTCGAGTCAATACACTTAGGGTTCTCATGACGAAGCCAGGAGCGCTAAACTCTCGATTAGCTACATGGGAAATACTACTATCACCATACGATGTTGTATTTTTTCCACAAAAAAGCTATCAAGAGACAAGCGCTGACCGACTTCTTAGCCGTACACCCGATACTGAAAAAGTCCAAACTCTATGAGGATATCCCGGATGAGGTGTTGGATTCCAATATCGTCGAAGAGAACTCCATCTAGCGGATGTTCTTCGACGGTGCCTCAAGTACAAGCCCTAAGGGTCAGATCATTACGGGAGTAGGAGTGGTCTTGGTTTCTCCAGACAACCTGGTCATCCAGCATGCTTATTCCCTTACGGAGCCATGATCTAACAATGTGGCAGAATACAATGCCCTCATTATTGGGCTCCAATTAGTAAGACATCTGGAGGTTGAATACCTTGAGTCCTACGGTGGTTCGAAACTCATCATGATTAGGTTCGATGATAGTATGAGGTCCGTCATGCAGACCCCTTTACCTATCACAAAGCAGCCCTGGACATCATCTCCACTTTTACCAAATTCTTCATTGAACATGTGCCTCAGCTACAAAACCTAGAAGCTGATGCCCTATATGGCCTTGCTGCCTCCCTAGTAGCCCCTATCGGGACTTAATATTTCATTACGATGATCAGCCGAGAACTGGTGTGCCCCAAAAATAATTTATGCATGTGTTTAAACCATACTATGCCAAAAGACGTCGGTGTAAACGTCAGGGACTAGCAATTTTTGTTTATAGACTTTGCAGTCTACGAAATCCTCCCAAACGATTCGAAGGAAGCCGTGTCTGTCAAAAAATGCTCTCTCTGATTCTACTATGATACAACTACCAAAATATTATATCGTCGTTCGTACGACGGACTTCTTCTTCGATGTTTATCAAATGAGGAGGCGATCAAAGCTCTACGGTTGGCCCATGACAGTACCTACGAAGCTCATCAACCCGGCCCTAAGTTACATGACCGATTCTGACGCATGTGTTACTATTGGCCCAACATGATAGCAGATGCTATCGAGTATGCCAATTGTACGTGGACTTCATTCATCGACCTTCAGAGTTCTTATACCCTACGATCGCCTCTTGGCTATTTGAGGATTGGGGTATGGATATAGTCAGACCAATTACCCCTCCATTATCTAGAGGACATCACTTTATTCTGGCAATCACCGACTACTTCTCCAAGTGGGAGGAAGACGTAGCTCTATCAGAGGTAAAGATCTCAAAGGTGATTAGCTTCATCAAGCATCACGTCATCTATCATTTCGGGGTGCCCCAAAGAATCATCCATGATAATGGTCCGCAATTCATAAGTCATGTGTTCAACAGATTTTGTGATAAGAATCGTATTCAAATGTGGCATCAACTGCCTATAATCCGACAAGGAACAGATTGGCTGAAGTGTTTGCCATAAAAATCAACAGCATGTACTATAGAATACTGGAATTGATTGCAAACTCACTTATACAAAGAAGAGCCTAGAAAGAAAGCCTAGGAAAAAAAATCTAAGTATAATTGTTTATTTTTGATTTTGGGAGTGACGGTGGAGGCTTGGAAAAGTGCTATCAACTCTGCCTTACTCTATGGGCTATCTGATGCAGTCTCTAGCTCGTGAAGATATTGCTTTTTTTATGGTTGCCCACCTTTTATAGGGTATGGCACCCTGCTATTTATAATAGAATAGATTTTGAGCCGCATAGACGGCTTGCCGCCACATAGCTGATTAGCACGCGAAGACTCGCTCTTGGGCTGCTATCTATCAATTTGTTAGGATTTTGTTGTAGCAAATCTGGATAGTTAAAGAATTGGTCAGATTGCCACGTGTCCCATTGCGTATGGTGTTCTCAGTCTTTGATCATGTGGGGTTACATGAGACTCATGCGGCTCGGATCACAGTTACATAAAGTTTGGAAACTTTGGGGTCGCATAAGCTGGGCCGCATGAGGTTCATGCGGCTTGGATAACGCTCTTTTGGCCGCATGGAGGCGTACGAACCCTGCTTTTGGACGACGTCTAACGTCTTATCTTTTTTGTTGAAGTGTCAGAACTGTCATGTTTTGCCATGACTTGTCAGCTTTATCAGTCGAACTGCTCCTCTTTGGTCGCATATTTTCCTTCTACAGCTGTTCGTCGATGGGCCGCATATGTCTTTGAACAGTTATGCGACTTTCCTTCATGCGGACCTGTTTGGCCCAAAGTACCTATGCGGCAATTTGTAATCCACATGAACTCCATATTTTTCATGTTTCTACAAGACCCCCTTCAAAGTTTTCAAATTGCAAATTTGGAATACTTTGAATAAGAAGCATAAAAAATATGTCAAGCCATAGGGAGTCTTCAAGTTGTAGAGAGTGGTTTTTGAACTGCAAATAGATCTTGAGTCGTAGAGAAATACTGAGCCGCAGGAGGATCCTCAGTCGCAGAGAAATACTGAGTCGCAGGGACGCTTTGAGCCGCAGAGATTCTGTCAGCTGTCACTGTTGCATTTAATGCTCTTGATTCAATTTCGGATTTGGGTTCTCTTTTTTGAGATAAAGCTGACGGTTACTAGGGATAAAATTCCCAAACGTCATCATTATCTTTAATGATCTCGAGAATCGAAGCGGCACCCTTTCTGGAACATCTATAAATAGGAGTGATTTCGAAGAGAATTTTTTTTCTCTTTTTACCTCCTTCTCTTTCTTCTTCATCTTCCTGTCTTCAATGGCTCCCAAAGCTTCCAAGTCGACTACGACCAAAAGAAAGGGGCTTACTTCTCCATCGAGGGCGACGGACTCCTCTTCCACTCACTCCGACGTGCACCCTCCCATCAAAGGTAAGGACATTGGGGAGACGATGGCTATGTCGTGCTATATCACTTTCTGTGCAATAAGCTTTGGTCGATGCGTGAACTATCTCAGTTGAACCACATGTGTTCTGTATGATAGGGCCGTATAAGCTGAGTCACATAAGTGCTGCATAAATGACTCAGGATTGATCTTTATCAATGCTGCATGGTTGTGCCGCATAAGTGTCTCCTGACTTGAGCCGCATGTGTGTTTCACATCTCGAGTCATAGGAGACGCTTCGAGTCCAAGCCGCCTCAGTGCCTCATTACTGAGCTGCGTGAATACTTTTTAACTGGGCCGCATAAATGTCTCATGACTGAGTCGCATGAGCACTCTTTTTATTTCGGGCGGCCTAAGTGTCCTCCGACTATGCCGCATGAGTGTGCGACCTAACCGCATGCGTCTCATGCCGTATAAGTCTTCGTTTTGGCTAAGTTAATTGGATGAACTTCTAACTTTTATTTCTTCTCTGTCTTTTGTAGTGGACTTGCCTTTAGCTCCCTCGGGGGAACTCTTGATAGGATATGCCCAATCTGCGTTGGGTGTGAGATTTGACCAAATAGTCGAACGTATGTCGACTCAGATTACCCAAAATCAGCCTGAAGACAGGTTAAGAGAGGTCAGGAACCAGTCGTTCTTTTATTTACTCAGTATGATGAATTTCGAAAAGCTAGGGGCATTTATCTGAAGCCCTCCTTTTTGTTCGGAGATTCTATAGTTGTCTTAAATCCTCGTGCCCAGGAGCTTTTTGGGAACTGGGATTTTCTTTCCAATGAGTTATAGATCCATCTTCCTCAGATGGAACGCCACTTCTCTCTGTCAAGTTTCAACATGGTGCCTATCGAAAGGTGAATGGCGAACCCCATTACTCAGGACCGGCAAGCCATCTTCGTAGGCAATATACACTATAATAGACGAGTGCGGTCGGTGGTCGCGATCAGGGAATCGATCAGTTGTTCCATCGTCGGGCTAGCCCCTGGTAGTTTTATAAACGATCTGAGGCCCAATAATCGACTCACTGAGGCTGACACCTTCCTGAACCAAATTGCCCGTAAAGGATCATATCCCACGGGTAGACTATCGCTGCAGAATTGGATGAGTCGTTCCCCTCCATGGGTCAACTTGACGCTCTGGATCTTGTCAACTTATAGGGATATTTTACAGCAGCTCGGCCTCTATTATGCCATAAGGGGCACTTGCTATGGTCTTCCTATGATCGCCAAGCTATTCATAGCGCTCTTAGAGATCTAAAATTGTCGTACGAAAACCTTTTACACACCTGCTGGGGAGATGGGACTCGTCCTTCACGAGATGCTTGACGTCTCCAAGTTGCCCTGGGGGGATGAAGTTTATAAGGAGTATACTCCTATGAATGAGGAGTTTGATGAATTAGAGCGACGGTTTCCCGGGTTTATTATCGTTTACCGGGAGGTGTTATGTCATCATAGCACTTGTCAACAAATATCAAAGAAGAAGGATGAGAGTTCTGAGGGGACCCTTCCTCATATGAAGGCCTAGGTCAGTTACTTGTTCAACCTTGGCGTCTCGGGCCGGGTTGTCCCTCGGAGCCTCCAGACTCATGCGGGAGTGGACGCTCAGGTGCAAAGCGCTAAGAGAACCAAAGCTTCTGGTGACAGATTCAGAAGTCAGTCTGACACATTCAGCTACTTCTATCAGGATACCCAACCCTTATCCCATAAAACCATCTTGGCCAAATTTTTGATGATATGGCTGAGGATTTGTGTGGTCTCGGGAGGTGCTGGTTCGATTGAGAGAATCAGCCGCAACCTGATCCTTTCTGCTGTCAAGTTAGTTTTCGGAGGCATATTAGCTCTACTCCCAGCCATGGTGTGCAGTAACCATCGGGGTCTTCGTCTCTTTACGACCAGAATGATAGCTCGTGATGTTACAAAGAATTTCCATCGAATTGAGCTACTCTATCATTATCTGATGGGATGGCTGTTGATGTACTGCCCTTCTCTGATGCGACCTGGCCCTGAGGGGAACGCGACGATTCATGATGCATTTATTTACCAATATCATGAT
Source organism: Iris pallida (assembly GCA_029216955.1). NCBI lineage: Eukaryota > Viridiplantae > Streptophyta > Magnoliopsida > Asparagales > Iridaceae > Iris > Iris pallida. Next base: position 7,984,541 of record JANAVB010040216.1, on the reverse strand, counting down.
ATGCCTTGGACCTGTTCGACCATGCCCGAATGTCGTGTTATGCTCGCGTGGGTGGATAGATATTCTTTCTTTGTGTCGGTCCCACCTTTTACTAATGAAGAAATGAGGCATCTTCATCTCGATGGTAGTGTCGTGCCCCAAGTTTTATCTGAGAAGATGTTCCGTTGGTTGCAGAATATCCGTCCTGCGCATCTGGTGTACCGCAACCGTAACATTGCCTTTTTGGAACCTTATTTGCCCAGCCGGTATTCTAGACAAGTCGGGTATTGTCAATTGTTTTTAGATAACCCGAGTCCCTCCTTAGGTTATGAGGGCAACGTCCTAGATGGTATTCGGGCCTGGCATTATTACAGTACGGTCTGTACCCAGACCATCATCTTTCTTCCTGATACCAGGGATGTAGTGCGCATCTCGTACATGGCAGCCCTCTACCACGTCTCCGTGAATGGGCCTCCCCACAATTTCGATGTGAATACAAGTTTTATAACCGGTACTAGGCTGGCGAAAAAGCGTGAGGGGTCCAAAAAGAGGAACATGGCGGGGAAGATGAAGGTCGTTGCAATCTCTGATTCTGATTCTACCGATACAGAAGAGGAGGATGAGTACAATGATTTGTTGCCTCCTGCGACTACTCTGGTGACGCGCCTGTCTTCCCCTGTGCCGAGCCCTTCGCCTAAACGAATTAAACACGAACCATCCGTTGCTAACTGGTCTCGTACTCAAAAGCGGGTCACATTTAAGACTCGAGGTTCTGATCATGCGGGAGAGGGCAATGATACTGAAGCCCTCCCGGAGGTAAGTTTCATTCCGGCCGACTACCACGTTACTTCAGGTATCTGATCTGATTGTTTCTCTCTATTTCTTTCGTGCATACGGTTGAAGACGTAAACCCTCCGGTGCCCGGGGCTGCATTCGAGACTTCTCCAGTTATGAGTACTCTGGTCGAAGGGGGCGCCAGTTTTACAGAATCAAATGTTAAGGCTGTGAGGTCACGATTGGTCGTAACCGACTCAGCTTTACCTCCCTTTGGACTGACCGGGACTGGAGCGACAAATATAGGTGATTTGGCTGTTGCTGTTGAAGGGGATACGGGGGCAGTGGGAAGAATCATGACTGTCCAGAGCGAGTCGCGGACTCCTCCGCCCTCCCGTGGTAAGCTATGTCATATTATTACCGACGAGGAGGTTCATTCGCTCCTTCTTCATATTCTTCGAGTCAAGTTGATAGTTGGTTGTTCTGGACCTACAGGCCCTGCCTCTTCGCTAAACATAGTGGATATGACAACAGAGGAGGGGATAGCGGACGACGTTGGGTCAGACCTCCTGCCGAAGAGAAGAAATAGACATCCCCTCCTCCAAATCTAAAGAACCCGACTGAGCTAAGTTCCGAGCCTCTTCCAACACCAATGACAGAGACGGTGGTTCTAATACCAGCATCGGTGGGCACAGTGTTGTTTGAAGCTACCTCTTCCCTGGAGACTGAACTTGCCGCTCTGCCTAGTCTTCAGCTTCTTCGGGTTGTGAAAGAGGAGATCACTGCTGTGCGGAAGTCTTACTGCTCGGAATTTGTTTCCCTTTTGACAGGGTCATCAAGCTCAAGTGTGCCTGCTTTCCAGATGCCTTCTACTTCCTTAGGTGCTATCTATTCGACACCGTCCTCCTTGGAGAACTTGACGAATCGTCAAGGGACATAGTTGAGAGCTTTTATCGTCACTTAAAATGGGGGGTCGAGGCTGCTTTGAAGAGAGTGACGCCATTTGCCGTAGCCCACCACTGCGTCCAAGGCCAAATTGTCCTGCTTAAGATGCTTTCGGGAGGAGAAGATGTGGCTGTCCTTTTGGAGCACAAGCTGGCAGAGGCTAATCAGTGCCTAATCCAGTTGCAGAAACTGCGACAAGCTGATAGGTCTGCCGTGGTGGAGCAGGAACGTGCTTTCCTTGTGTCAGCCGTAGAAAAGGTGAAAACTATTCGAGAGACGACCAGTCCCTCTTTGGAGAAGGACCTCCAAGATTTGTCTCTCAAGTATGCAAAACCGAGCCGGGAGGGAGAGACTTTCTTTACTCGTGAGGAGACTATTACTCGAGCTATGGCTGATACTAACGAGCAGCTTCTCCAACTCCAGTCTAGGCTAACATCTTTGGAGAGTGAGCTCCAAGCCACTTGTCAGAAGATAGATAAGATCTGGAAGGTGACTGATGAAGTCAACCGAGACTCTGCTGCTCTTGAGGGAGCATTGAAGAAATTAGAAGAAAACTGGCAGGTTCATGCGTATCTGGAGGATGCCGAGAGGTTATCCCAAGAAGCTGAACGCCGAGTCAAACTGAGAATTGAGCGCTCAACTACAAAGCTGGAGGACACCCTTAACAATTTGTGTGTCACTGATGAGTAGTGGACTTTGCTCTCCTTCTCTCTTTTTTTTGGATACAGCAGAATAGATTCACTCCGCTCTGATGAGCTTGTAGTGGCATTTTGATTGAAGAATATCCAATGGGGGGACTTTTTGTGGACCTATTGCCCTTTGGTGCATTTTTGAAAATACGAGCAAATATATTTGAAAGATATTTTATGGATCCACTAATCTTTGATACACCGATGGTGCGAGTAATAGATTAGGATAATTTTTTGGGGGACTTATTACCATTTTTGTGTACTGGCGATGCGAGTACTGATAACAAGTGGAGAGAAAAACCGACATATTTACTCAGAGGTAATGAGGACGTGGTAAATATAGGTCTAAAGTATGGCCTTCCTACTCAGAGTTAATGTTGACATGGTAGGAATAGGCCAGATGGGGACACACAGAACAACTCAAGGGTGTTATCAACGTGGAAGTTCTATGTATTTGGTGATTTATCAGTGATGGATAGAAAAACAACTTAGAGGTAATATGGACATGGTTGTTTTTCCCGTTTGGGGAATTTTGTGGAGCTATTACCCTTTTTGTGCACTGATGGTGCGAGCAATAGATTAGGATAAGTTTTATGGACCTATTACCCTTCTGCGCACTTGTGGTGCGGGTAATAGATTTTGAAACGAAACCCAAAAGGGGAGGTATGGGCGTGATATATGGTGGTCGAAACATTAAAGCAAAAGTTCAGAGGTATCAATATACATTACTTGTCACTCATAGAGATGTAATGTGAGTCCCCTCGGTAGGGGATGGAAGAACAGAGTGTAAGTTCAGGGGTACTCTAGTACATAACTCGACACTCTAGGTAGTATTTATTCTCTTTTTTTTCTTTTTTTTATTGGCAGCCTCTTATTATTGAGATAAGGAACTCCATCCATGAGGATTACGTCATCAAGTGAGGTACAATCTACCTGTGCCACCAGGTATTCGGCGAGTTCTACGTCCTCTTCGGCTACCCCCTGCGATCCCAAAGGTTGGGATGTCGTCTTGGGCATGTTGACCACCAAGGGTCGAACTTGAAATATTCGCTTGCTTGAGTAGGTCGGATCGGCATTTAGTTTCTGACTCATCTTGGGAATACGGGTGACAATTAGCTCGGCAAGGGATTCTGTGTCCTCCGACGGTCTTCGACTGGATTTTGGTAATTGGATCACCATCGACCCTGTGATGGGCTCTGGCTCTTGAATTTGGGAGTTGACTGACTAATGGTTCCGACTGCGCAGCTTGAACGAGAGAACCAGGCACCTCTTCATGCAAGGTTGTGATAAGGGGTGCTACTTTACCTGATTTACGGGTCTTGAGGTGAATTATCAAGGGTTCTTCGGGCCCCGTGATGGTCTCCAGTTTGTTAATGATGTACTTCTTGGATTCTTCGTATAAACAAGCCTTCGAAGAATAACTAGGCTTAACTCCTTTGAAGGGATCGATGTCGGCAAATTCGGTCCTCACGAAGCCGTGTCTATTGACATACTTGAAGCACTGGTAGAGGGTGGATGGCACGATCATATAGTCATGTATCCAATGGAGCCCCAAGAGGATATTTTAAGGTGTGTCAACCTCTGTGACGTCGTAGGTAACTTCCGTCCTCAGGTCACCAATCTGGCACTTCAACCGGATCTTCCCTAGGGGATAGCTTCTCCCTAAGTTAAACCCGCTAAAGGCAGTGTTGGTTGCTGCTAGCTGGTGCATAGAGATGCCAAGAAGTTGGAGCAGGCTTTTCAGGATTATGCTTATTGACAATCCCGGGTCGATATGCATCCTATCCACCTTGATGTCGCCTATATATCGAGTATAGTACAAGGGACGATCATGTAAGTTGGTCTTAATTAACATGTCCTACGGAGTAAATACGATGTTGGGCATTGCATTTGTGCTGTCGCCATCCTGTAGATCCATTGGCGAGTCTTCCCCTGGAGGCTTGACCTGAGCTAAGTAGGCATCAGCATTCTGGAGTGCTTCGCTTAACGCAACATGAAGATCCTTGGAGAGCCTTAGGAGCTCGTATAGCGACAACTTTGCTGGCGTATTAGCGAATTGTGCTAATATGTCAAAGTTGTAAGGTCTCTCCAGTCCTTGAGGTATATTATTACGAAGCGGCCTGTCGAAGCGGGTCTCCCTTGTCTTGGACTTATCAGCCAGCGGAGGCTGAGATGGCCTTGGAACATCGGAGGGAGGCAACGTTGCTAGCTGAGGATCTTCGGTTGGACTATTCCGTGTGGGCTGGACTTGTGCTCCAGACCGGGTAACAACATCTGTAGCTTCAGCTAAAATTGTATGGCATGCTCTAGACTTCCTGTCCTTCTTCTTGTTGGTAGGAGATGACACCCCCTGGGTAACTTCGGGCACCAAGTCTGGATGTACCCACATGATCTCTCCTTGCGATGTGGTGAGGGGTACCAATCCAGATGTCTGGCTCCGGGCGGGTGGAAGATTAGTAACCTCTATCGTTGTCCGGGGGACAGGTATTACCTCATCTGGAGTGCTTGTTAGAGGGAAGTTGCCGAACTAAATAGATACCATGTTCGCCGCCATAGTAACCTCTTCAAAGTCTATCGACAGAGCTTTGGAATCGATAAGACTCTGAATGTACCGCTTCAATTGGAAGCAATTCTGGGTGGCGTGATAGACATAGCGGTAGAAGTGACAGTACTTTGGGTCCTCCATTTCTGCTGCTTGGGGCTCACATCTTGGTGGCGGGAGCTGGATCCTACACCCTTGCAAGAGCATATCGAAGATAGGTTTGACATGACTATCTTCGAATGAGTAGTTGATCTTGGGCCACTAACCTTCCGTCTGTTTTTGTTCGGGCTTCTGAGTCGCATCAGTGACCATGGCCTATTTGCCCTTATTGTCCCGATTGGTGGTGGCGCCACTGTTGTTGTTACTGGAGATGGGACCAGGACGTCTGCCTTATCTTCTCCGTCTGGGATGTGTAATCCCAATTGGCGAGCCTTTTAAATTTTGCCTCCGCGTTGGTAGCACTTATGATGAAAGTCGTCCAGTCTCTGAACTGATCTTCTCCCATCCCGAGGCTAATTACAGGGAGCAGCTTCTTCTGGCAGATTTCAATTAGGGAGCTCTCGGGATTGCCATGAGGCAATCTTATCGCGGTTTGGCGGAACAGCTCGATATAGTTCCTCGTCAGCTCTCTCTCTCCCTAAACGACGTCCATGAGAGATGACATTGTCACGTCATGCCCCACTTCGTAGAATCTCTCCAGGAATATGTGCTTAAAGCCGTCGTAAGAATGGATACAGTTGTCGGTGAGGTTGCGGTACCAGTCGAACGCGATCCCTTCCAATGCTCCGATGAATGATCGCATGAGGATGGCGTCACTATGCGGCAAGTGGTCGGTGGTGACTTCAACGTAAGTCATGTACCGACTAGCAGAGGTCTTCCCATCATAAGAATCGATATGGAACGGCTTGTACTGTGGTAGAAAAGGTACGTCCCTCCATACGACGGGATATGGCTGCCGTATTCTGAGATCCCGAGAGGAGTCTCGGGCATTGAACATCGCTCGGAGCTCCTGGAATTCCCTCCTAGCCTCCTTGGCTTCATCTGCACCTAAAAGAACGAATGGTGCTACGGGATCATCACCCAAAGGAGGGGCGGTCGTGTTGGAGTCCACGTTGACTACGGGTCTCAAGCTTGTTTGTCCGGGTGTCCTTGCTGTTTGAGCTGGCAAGGCGGCTTTGATCTCGTCCACCGACTTGACTAAGGACAGGAGCATGGCTTCGAGCACATCTAGCCGTTGTCGGTCGGAAGGTGCTTTATGATCGTTGTTAGTCATAAAGACCGTTCTCACGTGGGTAGAGGTAGAAGGGATTATTGCAGAGGTACTCTCGGTGCCGTACCCTTGTATAGAGAAATCGTTAGAAAACGTCAGAATATCATTTTCGTCAAACTCGGGAGGGGTGCTACACCCTGTGCAGGAATTCGCATCGTCTTGGTGAGGGAGGTGGCCCTCAGGAAAATCTAATTCTTTTATAGAGTTCTGGGGGATCTCTATCCCCTGTGTGTGCTGTTGGTACACCGGGTTGTCGCATACATTGAGGGGGCTGCTACCCCCAGCTTTACCTACGCTCAAGGAGGCCGAAGGTGCACCCCCGAGTGCCGGAAGCTTCTTCTTGGATCGAGTGCCTAAATAGACACCTCATGTGGTTGATGAGAACCCCCTAGATGAGGCTCTCCTTGCAATACTGGACGAGATGGCCGGGCTGGAAGAGCCTGTCTTCTTTTTTCCCTTGCCAGGGCGAATCTTTTGAGTTGAATTACAGGAGGCAAAAGGAAACACTTTGTCCCCTAGAATTTGCACCAGTCGGACGGGTGCTGGCTGCTGCAGCTGCTGGAAAACTAACTGTCGATCTTCAGGTGCTGCTGATGTATTGCAACAACAGTTGATGATGACTTGAATGCAACGACGCCCCGAGAGGGAATCATTGCATGCTGACGCTGTCGTCTTGCGCTTGTGAGTAATCACGTCACGTAAGTCGGTAGGAAGCTGCTCTGCCTTTGCACCAAACTTGTGAACTCGGGAATCCCGAGCGCACGAGTGCTTAGGCATCATATTTGCTCCCTGATCCGTGGCTAGTAAAAGCACTTTCTCTAGATCTTTAGAGGGAGACATTAAAGACCCACCCTGTCCGTTAGCCTTGAGGGACTGGACGCGGGTGGTTCTGTACAACTTTCCATCAGGAGCCCGTGTAACAGTTAACGGGGCCCACTGACAGTAAGCAACTTGGACAGTTGACTGGGCTGGTTGAGCCCGCACTACCCTAGACTTTTTTGACTTAGCGCCCAAAGGCGCGTAGTAAAAAGAGTCAAGATTGATACATTCCGCATCCTCGGTGGGCCGCATGGCATCGGGCCTGCATGAGAGGCTGTCGAACATAGAGCTTCTGATTGGGCCGTATGAGACGTCCTGTCAGTGGGCAGGATTGGTCGTCGCATGGCCCATCTTCTTGCAGCTAGAGCTGGTTGTCGGATGGTTCATCTTCCTGCGGCGAGAGTTTGTTGTCGTATGAGTTGTCTACCTGCGGCAATAGTTGGCTGTTGCATAGGCAGATTGCCCATCTTCTCTCTGCGGCCTCCTCTTTGTCCGTATGGAGTTCCCTTGTGCCCCTAAAAACTCAGCATCGTAGTGTTTTCCTCTGCTAGATTTGGGGACAATGGGGTCCTCTGCGGTCGAAAACAGAGCCACAGGAGAGTTCTGGTCACTGTCTTGGGTTGCAGAAGGAGCTTCTTCTAGAACATGGTCGCGGGTAACAGTTTTGTGCACCGACGCCTTGCGAGTCCTCTTCGGGTTGGCTCGCTTCTGAGACGGGCGGGCGCTCCCTTCAGACAGCAATTCTTCGAAGGCTTGTTGGTCGAAGAGGACCACAAGCATCTGCTGTGTAGAGTCGAGCTTGGATGCGTCAGATTGCGTCACCAGCTTCTCACCGAAAGAGAAGGATGTCCCCAGCAGAGTCGCCATCGTGTTTGCCATAAAAATCAACAACAGGTACTATAGAACACTGGAATTGATTGCAAACTTGCTTGTACAAAGAAGAGCCTAGAAAGTAAGCCTAGGAAATAATCTAAGTACAATTGTTTAGTTTTCATTCTGGGAGGTGACGGTGGAGGCTCGGGAAAGTGCTATCAACTCTGTCTTACTCCGTGGACTATCTGATGCAGTCTCTAGCTCGTGAAGATATTGCTTTTTTTAAAGTTGCCTTCCTTTTGCAGGGGTGTGGCACCCTGCTATTTATAATAGGATGGATTTTGAGCCGCATAGACGGCTTGCGGCCATGTAGCTGATTAGCACGCGAAGACCCGCTCATGGGCTGCCATCTATCAATTTGTTGGGATTTTGTTGCAACAAATCTGAGCAGTTAAGGAATTGGTCAGATTGCCACGTGGCCCCTTGCGTATGGTGTTCTCAGTCTTCGATCATGTGGGGTCGCATGAGACTCATGCGGCTCGGATCACAGTTACATGAAGTTTGGAAACTTTGGGGCCGCATAAGCTGGGCTGCATAAGGTTCATGCGGGTTGGATGACGCTCTTTTGGCAGCATGGAGGCGTACGAACCCTACTTTTAGACGACGTCTCATGTCTTATCTTTCTTATCAAAGTGTCATAACTGTCATGTTTTGCCAGGACTTGTCAGCTTTATCAGTCGAACTACTCCTCTTTGGTCGCATATTTTCCTTCTGCAGCTGTTCGTCGATGGGCCGCATATGTCTCTGAACAGTTATACGGCTTTCCTTCATGCGGACCTGTTTGGCCCAAAGTATCTTTGTGGCAATTTGTAATCCGCATGAACTCCATATTTTTCAAATTTCTACGTGAAGCCTGCAACAAGACGATCGTTAAACTCCATAATCTAATAAACACGACTTGGACGAGAAGTTATGCGAATGCCTTTGGGCCTATCGTACAACGGTTCAGACTCCAATGGATAACACACAATTTTTACTATTATATGGGAGCGAAGCGGTCCTTCCTCTTGAAATTCAGATCCCCTCGCTGTGAGTGGCCATTACAAACCAGTTAACAGACGAAGGCAATCAACGTCGTCGACTACAGGAGTTAGAGGCACTTGATGAAAAGCGTATTTTGGCTCAACAACGCATTGAGCTCTATTAGGCTCACATTTTTAAAGCCTTCAATAAAAAGGTTAAATAAAGAACCTTCGAAGTGGGTTACCTTGTCCTATCAGTCAGAAGGCCAATGATGATGACTAACAAAACAGCCGAGAAGTTCAAACCCAAATGGGAAGGCCCCCTCATCATAGAGACAGTGTACTCTAATGGCGCCTACTGACTCGCGAAACCCAACAAAGACTTGTTTATGATCCCGATCAATGGCAAGTTCATAAAAAAATACTATGTTCGAAGCCTGTCAACATGTATTTCCACATCCCATCAAGCAATCAGGTTCACCCCTCTTGATCATCATATGTCTCTAGAGCCCAGCTACTCTAGGACATTCCTTATCATTCCTCCAGTAGAAAACATCCAAGTCCATACCACCTCTGAGCTGTTTTCTATATCCCCACGGAGTCATATCCTACCTCTGAGTAAGATAAATCTAAAAGAAAGTTTATGATGTCCAAATCACCTCTGAGTTGTTCACTATGTCCCTACAGAGTTTATTCTTACCATGTTTATATAACCTCTAAGTAAAAAAATTCTACCATAAAATCCATGTTTATCATGTCCACATTACCTCATATTGGCTAACCAAATTTCTATTATCATCTTAACTTATCATCTGTACCTAAAAATAAGGCGAGTTAAAGATATTAAGTCCGCAAAATCTCATACGAGTTTATGACAAAAAAGAACAAACAAAAGTTCTTCATTCTCATAAAAAAGAGAAAAAAAAAGGAAGTACATTTCATATATATATATATATATATATATATATATATATATATATATATATATATATATATATATATATATATATGAAAAAGCAAAATACAATAAAAATTAGCAAAGGAAAAGCTAAGTATCGGCACATAGCTCAACGATGCGACGTTTCAGAGCTTCTGCCCTGGATTGGACATTCTCCAAAGCCCGACGTTCGGCCTTGCGGCGCATCTCCTCCTCATCCTTGAAGTCAATGATTTCAGTATGTTTGGTGTCCAGCACCGCCTTCTTCTCGGTCAGCTAGGGTACACATTGAGTAAGCTTCGTCGCCTCGCGACTAAGCATGTGCTGCTTAGCTGTCGCCTGTTAAGAATCAGCTATGAATTGGGCCTGTTGTTCCTGGAGCAGGCGGATCTTATCGTCAACCTCGGCTATGCGCTCGCCCAAAATCTCTTACATTCTGACTTGTGCCTCCACAGCCACGGCAAGTTCAAGCTTTCTGGCGCTAGCCGCGACCAAGTCTTGTTCCAAGGCGGTTCGGCTGGATGAGTAAGCCAATTTATCCTCAGCAACTTCAGCGACAAGCCGACTCTGTTCCTCTCCTATCAAGGAGGAAAGATCATTCATCTGAAGGCTCTGGAGTTTAGCTAGACGATGGTCAAGCTTGCCAGCCGGCGCCTCCAATTCCTCAACTACGGCCTCATAGCCCTAGTGAGACCGTATGGAGGTAGCTTGTGAAAGTACTGACATCCTGGCCACCATAAAAGACCGATCCTACGTAAAATAGTAGATACCCCTCTCAAGATCTTGTAAAAGACCTCGACCATAAACTTCACATAGTCGTCCGCTTTGGCTAATGTTTGAGGTGTCATGGGGGCATCGTCGAGAGTTCCCTAAGAGCTGGATGGACAACGGAAGTCGACAGTGATACGATCTTCTGACTCGGTAGAGTAGCAACCACTTTGCCAGTCGAACCTCCAGCCATCAATGCGTCGGGATTAGTATGCTTTTGGGGAGACCCTGACTCAGGAGCCTCCGAATCAGCATCTGTAGGCTTAGGCTGACCTCCAACGTTATCGAAACTAGGGTCCACAGAGGATAATGTCTCTGAAAGGCCACCTTAGTCACAGTTCTCCAAGAGACATAGGTAGGAGCAGGATCTTCCACAACAGGGTCCTTACCCCGATCAAGACTTATTCTGGAGGACTCACCAAAGTCAAGGCCCATTCTAGCTGGATAGGGGTTGGACTCGACGGTGGGGTCGGCTCCTCCATTCTGCCTTCTGTATATGGAGCAGGTGTAGGATTCGACGGCAGAGCCGGTTCCTCTATCTCACTTTTTGCCGCCAGGACAGGCGTAAGACTCGACAGCGGAGCCGGTTCCTCCATATCACGCCTATGGGATGACTCAGTGAAGACCACCCCTTCAGCTTCCCTGGGCTGGTTGTCGCCTCTAGTCGGTGGTTCCTCCTTCATAAACCCAGCAGTAACATCTGGGACATCAGTCAAAGGGGGCAATGCCCGAGCTTCTTTTGTCCCCACCTCGAAGGGAGCCTTCAGATCCTCCCTCTTCGGAGGTTGCTCGGCGGCTACTTCAGCTACAATATCGGCACCAGCAGCCGACCTCTCCACGCCCTGCGAAGGACCCGCTTGATGCGTATCTACCAACAAGGCATGTCATTGCCACTATCAAAATGCAAAATTTTTGTATAAACAAAATTACCTAAGACGTTCGTTTAGGGTTGTTCAGTATTCAATGACTCCAATAGATTGCTGAAGTCATCCTCTATATAATTTAAAGAGGTGGGAGTATGGACCCGGACATTGACATATTGGTCCTCCTTACCCGAAGACTCCACAACGGGAGGGATGTGCTCTTCGGGAGAGCTCGTGACTTCCTTTTCGAAGGACTCATCCAGGCCTCGCTTCGAAGAGCTGGATTTCATCTTATTTGCACCCTACAAACAAAAGAAACATGATAAGAGAAGGAAGACCACTTTTATCCGTTAGAACGTATAATAATCTGTTTACCTTTTCGGTAGAGGACTCTTTCGGTCTCTCCATGGGAAGAGATTTTGTGGCCCCTGACTTGGACACCAAGACCTTCCTTAGCCTTTTCAGTGCTGAAAGACCCGCTCCCGTTGAAGCACATCTCTTCAACTGATTATCCGTGGACTCCACCAGCGGTTCCTCTCTCCTTACCTCTGGGGCAGCTGTCAGTGCTGGAGCACCCGTCGGGCGATATGCTTGGGCTCTCATGATCATGTTATGGAACGCTTCGAGCTGGGTCCCAACGATAAAACTATCCTCCCTATTATAGCCAGAGATAAAGTGTTCGCCGAACAATAGAGCTTGATGGCGGAGTACAAAATATGTAGCCTAGGATTCAGAAGTGGAGCTGTGAAACGTACTCCTGTACTCCTAGCATTATGGTACTGCCAAGCCCGGGTTATCCAACATCAGCTGACTATAGCCGAATTGACAGGCAAAATAGCTTGGTAGATACGGCTCCATGAAGCAGTGGTTCATGTTCCGATACAACAAATGAGAGGGTCGAATGCATTGCAGCCAACACAACCCTCAATCCGAAAGAGTGGTGGCATCTACACTTGTATCCTCTAATTCCTCGTCAGCATCAAAGCCCAAAAAAATGGAACAACCTTAGAAACATCCCATCCTTGAAAATAGGACAAAAGATTTTGACAAACGGGAATACCAGTATGCAGCCACTTCCTTATATGGGCATCGCCCGTAACATGCCCTCCTCCCTGTCAAGGCTCATTACGTTGGGGTGATGTAGTATCAACTGCCCTATAGTGGTAGGGCAGCTTCACTCGGGGAAAAATTTTGTTTTTGCCCTTCATGTCCAGGACCTTCTCTATAAACTCTCGGAGGCCCCGCTACAAGTTGCACACCATCACGGGAAGAAAGGCCAAACGACGGCCAAATACTAGCTTCAAAGTAGACAGGATAAGGTTTCGGTTAACCCTCTCCACAGAACCTGACCTGCCAGGGAACACATAGTCCCGGAGCCATATCATTAGATAGGAAGCTAGCACAGCCTTCGGGGACATTCTGTGTGTGCAGTGCCAGAAATAACTGTAAATGTTGTCAGTCGACTCCTTGTTTACATCCTCTCACAGATTCCTCTCGCGTAGTTCCTTCATTTGGGTAGCAATATCTTCACTCGTGGAACACTGAGGGGTAGTAAAACGAAGCTTCTTTGGGTCATCTTTTTACTGGGTAAAGACATAATCCCTACAAACAGTCACATGGGGGATGTACTGGTCTTGTCTTTCCACTAATTCATATGGTGGTGGCATAACAATCCCTCGTATACCGCCATCATCTTTGAATCCTTTGCATCCAAAGCGAAGGGCTCCTCATTTGTTGGAGAATACTCTTCATATGGCTCAGTCCCCCAAGGGAGTTCTGAGACTTCGAACATCTTGTGAAGCGCTAGTCCCAACTTCCCTACAGGTATATAAAACATCCCGGTATGAGTATTGTATAGCTCCAGGAGGGCCAGGAACATAGGCTCGTTCATCTCCACGCCAGCCTGGGTAGCCCGTATGAAAAAAATCCAAACCAAGATCCTTGAGCTCGTCCTTGTACTTTGTCAAGATCAACAAGTTCAGAGCGTCCCATTTTGGTATGTAATGGGACTAACCATCCATCAGAAATTAGCCCTTCGGGTACGTAATCTTGGCCGCCGGCATCAGATTGGCGAAGGTCGAAGCACTGAAGGCAAAAGTGTTATCGACATGTCACTGAATATCCTCCCAGGACGAAAAACTCAAAGAGAGTAAGACGGCCCACCTCGTACGAATGTAATAGTGTCTTTTTGATCAGAACTGGAGTCGCTTTTGAAAGACCCCAAAATTGCTCTCCCTTGGGTTGGGGTAAGTTCCCAGTTCATCCTCTGCTTTGAAGCCAATCTGGTGAATGCGGACAACGGTAGTTGGCATTCAGTCTTCAACACATACATGCGAAGACCATTAGCCTCAAAGAACCAGTCTTCCTTGATCTTCAATAGGATTGCTGTCACCCCCCGTTTTCAAGAACATGAGTATTTTGGCCATTTTCCACTTTAGAATAATTTTGGAATTATTTATTTATTTATTTATGATATTATTTTGGGGTTAATTGAGTCGAGTTCGAATTTCAACTCAATCCGACTTGTATCAGGGACCCGGAGTAGTTTTGACTCTCGTGGAACCCACTCATTAGTTAGACATGGCCCACATGACAATATTTAAGTTAATATGGTTAGACTAAATTTCATGACTAAGTTTGGTTTAATTAGAGACTTAAACTTGACTAATTTAGCCTCAACTAAAACCTAATTTTAATTAAATCAATATGAGACAAGTGGGGGGAGGGGTATTTTAGTCTTTAGCAATTAGGGACACCTTGTCCACACTTGGCCGGCCACATAGAGCGGATAGGAATGAGCATTTCATTTGTTATTATCCACAAAAACTCTCTCTCTTGTTCTTCCCCAATTTTGAGAGGAGCCTCCATTGATTTCCACCTAAAAATTAATCCCTTTCTTCACCAATCGTCTTCTTTTCTTCTCTATTTCAATCAAGAGGAGAAGCTAGCTAGTTTTGGGAGTTTTGGATCTTGTTCGTGTCCTTTTGGAGGTATCTTCGTGTCGGTGTCGTATCGGGAGGAGTTTCTTTGGATTTGATCTTCCGGAAGGTATAATCTCTCCTCTATTTTACTCCTACATGCATTTAGTACCATTTTGAATCCATAGAAATGACCCCCATGGTTGTGTCTCCATTTGTGTCCATTTTGGATCCATTTGGAGGTCATTAGAATGTGTCCATGTTCCAAGTGGGAAACCCCCAATTTTGGACACACCTAATGTTTGAAATTTTGTGTGAATGATTTTATTTGACTTTAAATTCAGATTTGGATGTTTGAGACATGTTCTTCATGGTATCATAATGAATCATATTGTATCTTAATGTATATATATATATATATATATATATATATATATATATATATATATATATATATATATATATATATATATATATTTTAATATATATATATATATATATATATATATATATATATATATATTAAAAAATATATATATATATATATATATATATATATATATATATATATATATATATATATATATATAAGTTTGTGTATGTGTGTCTTTCTCTCTCTCTATATATATATATAGTGTGTGTGTGTCAAATGTATATATTTATTGGTGTGTGCGTGTCTATATCTATGTATCTTAATCTATATATATATATGTGTAGGTGTTGTTGTGGTTTAGAGAGAGTGTAGAGAGGATTTAAAGAGTGAGATGAGAGTGGAGTGAGGGGGGAATGTAGGCTGCTGCCTTAGTTAGCAGAACACAGTAGTAGCAGTGTGAGGGAGGCTGCAAAATTGCAACAGGGAGTGAAGGGAGCTGCTGTCCTGAGGACAGTAGCAGTCCAGTTAGCAGCAGCTGTAGTAGCAGCTGTGAAGGGGAGCAGTCCCCTATACCCATTCACCAATTCAGCCCCCTCCATCCACCATACATTCATTCATCCATCCTTTCACTCATTCAGTCACACATATATCTATTAATCCTTTCATCCATCAGCCATTCACAATATTCCTCCATTCAGTCCCTCCACATAAATGCATCCATTCATTCATACAGCCACCTATATATATTCATTCATCCATACAACCATTCATTAATCCATTCGACCACCCATACATCATTCAGTCCCCCTCCACATTTATATATCCATTCAGTCATTCATTCCATCATTCATTAATTTTTCATCCATTCATTTATTAATCTTCATCCATTCATTCATTAATCCATCCACTCAATTCATTCAGCCCATTCATTCATGCACCCATTTATTTATGCATTCAGCCCATCTATACATCCATATCAGTATTTCCCCATACACAAATCAGCCACCATATATTATCTATCCATCCATTATTCAACCATTCATTCAGCCCTTCATTCCACCAATTCGACCGTCCATTCATTCTTCCATACATTCATATATGCATTCAGTCATTCACTTCATCCATTCATTAATCCTTCATCCATTCATTCATTTACCAATTCATTCACTTCCATTCAGCCCTGGTTATCAATTCACCATTTCACCACAGCCCCTTAACCCCTTGTTAGTGTGAGTTTAAATGATGTTAAGTTCTATGTTAGTATATTGGTATTAAGGTAATATGTTAGTAGGGTAGAGGTTAAGGTAATTAGCTAACTATTGGGTATGTGATTTAAGGTTAAAGATATAAGTAGAATTTGGTTCCCTTGGTTGGTAATGATCAGAAATAGTGCTCCTAGACTAGTTTTGACCTCGGTTGACAGTTTTGACCAAAAGTCAACCGAAAGTCAAACTTAGCCTAAAAGTGACTAGAATTGACCGAAACCAAACCAGAGTTGACTAGTTGACTGAAAGTCAACAGTTGGTCAATATTAGCCTAGTTTGACTTAGGATTGACCTAGAGTTGACCAAAGTTGACCAGTTGACCAAAATTCAACTGTAAGTCAACCTTTGGCCCGGATTGACCTAGTTTGACTTGGATTGACTTCCTGTGACCTAGTATGACCTAGTATGACCCAATTTGACCTAGTATGACCCAGTTTGACCTACTTTGACTTAGACATGCATATCATGACTTAAATTAGTTTTCCTTTCAATATTAAACCCTATTTTGAATTATAGTATCTCATCTTTAGGTCGGTGATTACTCTGAGCATCTGTTCACCTTATCAGCTCAGGACCACAGGCGAGTACATTTACTGATAGTTTTCATTGTCTTGATATCTGCTATATCCGATTCAGTTGAAGTATCTTACTTGATTTCCAGACACGATAGTTCACGGAGTAGTATATGTTAGATCATGACATGAGATGTTGTTCCTAGATTTTCTTGGTATATTGGTACATTTCCTGTCTTATTCCCTGTACTTATGTAGACACCAATTCCTAAGGGGACTTGCTACCCTCTTATGGAATCCCATGTCATGACGTGTCATGTCCGGATCCATTATACTATTCGGGGATGGAGAATTATTAGGGGCTATGTGATCAAAGCCAACCTGTCAATATATTCTTGTGCTTGCGCCACTCTCACCTCACGTATGGTGTAGCGAGATCCTATTCATTGTGTTTGTTATCCAGGTTGGCCGACATGACCCTTTTCAGAGATTTTGTTTGTGATTGTCGGGCCAAGTGGATAGCCTGTCATGTAACTTTTCCAAAGCCGATCACATAACGCTCTAATAATTCAAGGCACCTTTTATATTTATTTTATCTCATTATATATCCTGCTCAGTTCTATATTCAGTACTTTTCTCACCATATTATGATATTCATTACTCACATATTCTACATGCTCTTATGCTAAACCTTGATTGGAGGCTAAGTTCTGTTCGGGAGAAGGGTTACAACCCCGGTCCTTGTTTGGTTTAAGGGTTGTAACTCGGCTTCCGAATAGTTTCCAAGTTATACTATATCTTTGTCTTATATTTTATTATAATTGTCTCTTATAGAATTTGTCAATTCATATGGAACTGCTGTTAGTATTTGTACTTGCTTATTTTTCTGACAGAATACCGTTGATATATTACAGATTATTCTGAGGTAGACTGCCCGACCTACTATTGGGTTGAGGTAGATGTAGTATGTCACGACCCGCTCCCAATTTTAGGATACGAGTACGTGGCCAAGTCCAGCCTACGCCGCAGCATCGGCGGTAGTACGCTGTCTATGATAACAATGGTCCACAACAAGCACAACACGCATATATATTTCATCCATAACTAAGCCAGCAAAACTCACCAAATATCCAATAGTCTCAATATTATAAATATAAAAAATCTACTACAACTCAGAAAGTCTCGGAAACAAACCCGGATAGCAGAAAATAAAATAGACAACTGACTCCATAACTATAACTACTAACTAATGCGAATCCATAAGGAAGAAAATATGCTAATTTGCATCAGTGCTGGAACCGGGTACGCCAGTGACGTCAGGGTCGCCAACATACTCACTGTAGACCTCGGGACAAATCTCTTCGTCTAAAGCTGAAAAATAGTTATCCAGTCAGGATTGGAGCAAGATCACCATAACACTACATTACACAATATAGTATACAAGCATGAAGGAAAGATAAAAGGAATTTAACTGAAGATAAGTATAGGCATGACATTGTATAATAAGAAAATACATTTGAGACATGATAACAATGTGAAGGTAGACTTGACATACCACTAAGACATGATGACGACAAGAATGTAGACTTGACGAAAGAATAACAATAGACAATAGAGTAACAATAATTAAGTCACGTGTACTGTGTGTTTTAGAATACCAACGTTCAGCATGTAGACGGCTTGGGATATCCGTCAGTCATACGTGTGGTGCATGACTGATATTATGCAATCAATGTATAGGGGGTCTGTATTCAATTCGTTGACCACATGCTTACTTGTTGTATTCCCCCGCCCGACTCACTCACAATACGTGTCCACTATGATAAACATTAGTAATACGATAAACTGTAAACAATAGAAAACAATGAGTAAAAGATGAACATGTATATATCCTAACGATTCTAACTCTCGTGCACAATAGTAATCATGAACAATGACAATCATGAACCAAAAGGAAGTAATAGTGAAAAGACGACACGAAGATACATGCAGCATAAAATAAAGGAAACGTAGGTCATAGTGATACTTGCCTGCTCCGATAGATGGTAAAGTCATAAGTCAAGACGTTGTAGTCCGATCTACCCCGTCACATAAAAACCACAAGTTAGATCAACGATTCCCACCCTAAAAATCCTAGAAAGTGGCTAATGGGTTATATCAATTAATACTATTCTAATTCTGGAATAAATCACCTAAAATCCTATTTTAACCTATTTAATTCTGAAATAACAATCTACACACAAAAATTTGGCCAAGAAAATTCACGGTTCCAAATTCGGGACTCGTGGCACGCAAACCGAGACATACTGTTGACTAACTGGTCAAATAATATGAATTCCATGTTTGAGTGTGCAACATGGTAGATTTCAGCGCCATGAGTGCACTGGAATCGACCGTGCCGCAAAATCACGACTTGGTCAAAAGTTATCGCCATTATGGCTAACCATGACCAAATCGATGAACCGTTGACCAAATCTGACTTCTATGAATAAAATAAAATACTAGATGAAACTCTGAATTTCTGGAAAAATTATATGTTTTAGGGCTCGGTGTCAGCTTTCCAAAACTTCAAACGGATCATGAAACGGAGTTCGGGATTGCTCGAAATCTCGAAAACCGTGCGACGTGTTGATTTTTGGACAACCGACACTCAAATAATTATTCAGAAATTCAGATCAAAATACCAGAAAACAAATTCTATATTCAGAAACCTAACCTCAATACGCTTCCAAAAAAAAAAACGGCGCACAAAACGGACGTCTAGATCAACGGCAATCGCTCCGCGAAGTCGAAGATCCCAATCAAACTCTCCCACTAAAAGCTGCTGAATTTCTAGGGTTTTCGAAACCTAAACAAACATTAATATATATAGGGTTTTAGTCGGTGGCTTGAGCTTGAGGCGGCTGGCTAAGGGGAAACGTGTCAAAATCCTGTGGTCCCCGCCAGGATCCTGCGGTCGAGAATCAAGCCGGCTATGACTGGGCGGCTCCGAGCTTGGCTCGGATTGGTAATCCGGCTCGGAGACCGAGCTCCCCCGCCCCCCTCTCACTGACACGTGGGGCCCATCCTCCCGCTTTCAGTGGCTGACGGGTGGGCCCCCCTGGCTGACTGTGTATATATTTTGGAAAATAGGTTTTAAATTACAGAAAATTAAATAAAAATTCAAGAAAATTCCTAAAAATTCCAAATAAATCCCAGAAAATTCCTAAAAATTCCTAGAAAATCTAGAAAATATTTTAGGGGTTCTAGAGCCCAAATAAATTACTTGGCCTCAAAAATACCCTCGGGTGCTCTCACAAAAATTCCTAGAAGCTTAAGAAAATAATGAAACCATATAAAAAAATTATCTAAAAATCTCCTAAAAATCTAAGAAATTCTAAAATAATAAAATTATACTATAGAGGCTGTCTGGGGACTCTGGGGACCACATATGTCCTAGTTTTACTATACTTAAGCTATAGGCTTAGGCACGCACCCTTGTGATCCCAAATCAAAACTTCATTTACCTACGATTCAAACCATCATATAACTAATAATAATAAACAAAATAAAAAAAATGCTCTCTAAAATAAATAAATAATTTTAGGGAGACAAGTGCTACAGAGTAGTCCAGGACTGTGGCCTGATAGTTGAGCCACTAGACTTTGCACACCCAGAGTAGTATAGCTTAGTTAGGTTTGCCTGGATTGTGATCCAGCTAGTACTTTTAGACTGTAGTATTCTATATTATATTTTGTGACTCTGTGATGTTGTTTATAACTCTGGGCTTGTGTTGGATCTTGAACTTATTTTCTATTTTTACTTCTATCATATTTTCATTCTGTTCTATCTACCTTAGTTTTATCTTGTGATTGAGTTATGCCATATTATATTCCTCCATACGGAGATGACAAGTACCTTTATACTATTTAGTTGTAGTACTTACAGACGTCATATACAGCGTTCTACCGCTGATTCTGCGGCGGAGGCTGGACGTACCCACGTGCTCGTGCCCCTGATAAGGGTGCGGGTCGTGACATGCTTTTATGGTGGCCCATGCAGGTCAGTGTCGCAGTTAGTGCAATCTCGTAATGGTGCTCAACTTAGAGTACTAATTACGAGCCTGTGATTAGGACATAGGATCTAGGATATGATAGGAGTTACTCAATCATATTTTAGGAAATTTCTGATCTTTTGATTACCATGACAACTCTTTTGTGTTGAATTTAATTGTCCTTCTTTGATATTCCCTATCATGTGCCATATTGATTTCTTATTTCAATCTATCCACAGGATGACGATTACTCGCTCTCAGGCAGCAGGATCTAGTGCTGTTCCAGAGAGGCCCGATCCGGTAGGACCTCTACCTCTGGTTGAGGGAGCTGCAGTTGAGGGAGTTGCCACCTCAGTTCCTGACATTCTGGCGGGAGTAGCAGTGACGGTTCCAGGAGGTCTTCCACCTCCAGCTGCAGGACCGTCCATAGACACTCCTGAGACTCTTCTACCGCCGCCTCCGCTACCGACTGATGCACAGCAAATGGTGGCCCTTCTACAGCAGATGTTGCAAACCCAAAGAGCCCTGGTCGAGGCACAGCAGCATCAGGCTGACGCATCTCACCGCCAGACAGAGGTGTTACGGCAGAGCTTGGAGAACTCCTACCAGCTGGTGATGGTAGCAGTTGAGAGGGTTATACCGGGTACAGTTCAGGGTGCCCAGTTCAGCAGCAGGGTCAGGAGAGGCCTGACACATGTCTAGATTTCAGAAAGATGAACTCGAGGGAGTTCAAAGGTACCGAGGGTATCCTGTATGCAGATGACTGGTTGGAGGATGTCCAACGAAGCCAGGAGTTAGCAGAGGTCCCAAAAGGGCTTTGGGTAACGTATGCGGCGAGTCAGTTATTCGATATTGCCTTGACTTGGTTTCGCCCGGATCCTCGTGCATCGGTGAGGGGTTTGACATGGAAGAACTTCAGGCGACTCTTTAAGGAAAAGTTCTACCCCGATGTGGCTCTGACAGCTCTGGAGGGCTAGTTTGTCGGATTGGTGCAGGGGAACTCGTCGATGGACGAATATGATCTGATCCAGAATGAGGGGTATAAGGCCTGCAAGTTTCGGAGGAGTCTTATTCATGCGGTTCGTACTCGTACTTCTGGGCGACGTGATGCGACCTTCGAGCAGATACTGATAGAGACGCAGATAGCAGAGGAGGACTTCGGCCTTAAGTCGAAGAGGGGTAGCGATGTTCTTGGAGCGAGCTCTAGTACGGGGCTGGTGAAGCACCCTTACTTCCAGCCGAGGCAAATTCAGTAGCAGCCTCAGTTACAGCTTCAGCAGGCACCAGCACGTGCCCAGCAGCATCAGGGCTAGAGGCAGGCCATACAGTGTACTTTCTGTGGGAAGCCGGGGCACTATCGAGAGGCCTGTAGGAAGAGGTTGGGCGTATGTCTATACTGTGGGGCACCCGACCACCAGCTGAAGGATTGCCGTCCGGGGAGGCCAAGACAGAGTGCAGCAGGCTAGAGGACCAGCAGCTCAGCAGAAAGGTCCTCCACTTCATACCCAGCAGTAGCACTTCGTGCAGCACCAGAAGGGAGCACCTGTGGGTAAGGTGTTCACCTTGACAGCAGAGGAGGAGGTAGAGCCAGTTGGTGATGTTATGGCAGGTCACGTTCTTCTTGATTCTTTTCCTGCTTTTACCTTGTTTGATTCCGGTGCCACTCATAGTTTTGTGTCTGTTTCCTTTGCTCTAAGACACAACGTTATTGCTGAGTATATGGGTAGGACTTGCAAGATATTGACCGGGGGAGGCATTATTCTAGTTAATAATATCTATAAGGGGCGGAGAGTTACATTACGAGGCCAAGATTTGAGCGCATGCTTGCTCGTAATGCCCCTTCCGAGGTACGATATGGTACTCAAAATGGATTAGTTGAGCATGCACCATGCTAGTATAGACTGTAGAGGAGGTAGGGTTCTGTTTAGGCCACCGGAAGAGCCAGAGTTTGTGTTTGCCAGGGGAGCAACTGAGCCGAAAGATAGATTCTGTGGAGCTTTGTTGGCGGGGCAGGCATTGCCGCATCCATTGATAGCTGATTTCATGGATGTCTTTCCCAAGGAGTTACCTGGGATGCCACCAGATAGAGACGTTGAGTTCTCTATAAACTTAGTGCCGGGCGCTGAGCCTATTTTACAGCACGTCTATAGGGTCAACAACAGTGATTTGGCAGAGCTGAAGAAACAGGTCGACGAGCTACATGACAAAGGATTTATCAGATCCAGTTCATCACCTTGGGGCATGCCAGTTCTGTTTGTACCAAAGAAGGATGGTACGATACGCATGTGTTTCGATTACAAAGCGCTCAACAAACTCACTATCAAGAACAAGTACCCATTGCCGAGGATTGACGACTTGTTCGATCAGTTGAGCGGCGCGAAAGTGTTTTCGAATATAGACCTAAGGTCCGGTTATCATCAGCTGAAGGTAAAGTGGGAAGACATTCCGAAGATGGCTTTTCGGACTCGGTATGGCCATTACGAGTTTACTGTCATGCCATTTGGGTTGACCAACGCCCCAGCAGTATTCATGAACTTGATGAACAAGGTATTCCATCAGTACCTTGAAAAGTTCATGGTAGTCTTCATAGATGACAACTTGGTCTACTCGAAGACGCCGGAGGAGCACGAGGTGCATCTGAGGATTGTGCTCGAGACTCTGAAGAAGGAGCAGTTGTACGGGAAGCTTTCAAAGTGCGAGTTCTTCCTGGACCAGGTCGAGTTCTTAGGTCATATTATGACCGAGCATGGGATCTCTGTGGACCAGAAAAAGATTTCAGCAGTGGAGTCTTCGTCTACACACAGTTCAGTTGCCGAGATTCGGAGCTTTCTGGGTTTGGTTGGCTATTATCGGAAGTTCGTCCAGGACTTCTCGCGGATTGCGGAACCGATGACTAGACTCACCAGAAAGGACGTGGAGTTCGTCTGGACTGAGGAGTGTCAAGCCACCTTCGATGAGATGAAGAAGAGGTTGACATAAGCTCCGATCTTGACTTTAATATCTGGGACCGGTGGTTTCTCGATCTACAGCAACGCTTCTGGCAGGGGTTTAGGTTGTGTTCTTCAGCAGCACCGGAAGGTGATTGCATATGCATCTAGGAAGTTACGTCCTCATAAGAAGAACTATCCGACTCACGATCTGGAGTTGGCCGCTGTTATCTTTCCCTTGAAGTTGTGGAAACACTACTTGTATGGAGAGCGGGTTAAGATCTTCACTGATCACAAGAGCTTGAAGTACGTGTTTACTCAAAAGAAGCTGAACATGCGGCAGAGACGGTGGCTCGAGCTGATGAAGGATTTCGATATTGCCTTGCAGTACCATCCAGAAAATGCCAATGTAGTTGCAGATGCCTTGAGCAGGTATCCAGTAGCTATGTATCTGACGGCAGATCGTCATCATTTGGCTGACCTGGACAGTTTGGGAATCGAGGTGATTATTCTGGGCATAGAGGTGCAGATATGGGGCTTACAGATTCAGTCTGAGTTGATGGACAGAGTCAGATCAGCACAGTATGATGATGTTGCCTTGAGGAGCATCAGGGAGCAGGTGTGGGCAGGGTTGCTCGATGATTTCTCTATTGCCGAAGATAGGTCGTTGCGGCACGGTACTAGACTGTACGTTCCGAGTGGAGAGCTTCGGAAGGAGGTTCTTCAGAAGGCACATCGCTCTCAGTACTCTATGCATCCTGGGGCCAAAAATATGTACAGAGATCTGAGTGAGCACATTTGGTGGTACAGCATGAAGCATGAGGTTGTTCAGTTTGTATCTCGCTGCTTGGTATGTCAGCAGGTGAAGGCCGAGAGACAGAGGCCTGGTGGGCTGCTACAGTCACTACTCATTCCTGAGTGGAAGTGGGAGCACATCATCATGGACTTTGTATCTAGACTTCCGCAATCTCCTGGAGGGAAAGACGCAATTTTGATCATAGTTGATAGATTGACCAAATCAGCCCACTTCTTACCTTTCAAAGTGGGGTTGTCTATGGAGAGGCTGGTAGAGCTGTGATCGTGAGATTGCATGGGGTTCTTGTGAGCATAGTTTCAGACCGGGATAGTCGTTTCACTTCCCACTTCTTAAGGAGTTTGTAGACTAGCTTGGGGACCTCACCCAAGTTTAGTACCGCTTATCATCCCCAGACAGACGGGTAGTTAGAGAGGACTATCCAGACTTTTGAGGATATGCTTCTCACGTGTGTGCTTGATCTCGGGGGTTCTTGGGAGGACCATCTTCACCTGGTAGAGTTTGCTTACAACAACAGCTATCAGGCCAGTATAGAGATGTTGCCATTCGAGGCTCTATACGGTCGGAGATGCCGTACTCCCTTGTCATGGGATGATGTCGGTAAGAGAGTGCTACTTAGACCGAAGATGGTAGTGGATGCAGCTGAGAAGGTCAGGTTGATTAAAGACAGGCTTCGGGTGGCTCAGGATAGGCAGCGGCATTGGGCTGATAGCCACCGGAGATCGTTAGAGTTCGAGGTTAGTTTTAGTTCCTATTTGTGATGCTTGTGATTGTTTGTTTGTCTTGTGTGCTGAGTTTGTTTTATGTCTAGGCTGGTGCTTTAGTGTTCCTGAAGATTTCTCCGACACGGGGCACGATTTGCTTTGGCGGGGGCGGGAAGCTTAGTCTACGCTACATCGAACCTTTCACAATCCTTCAGAGGGTAGGTGCAGTAGCTTATCGACTAGACTTGCCACCTACGCCAGAGGGGGTGCATAACGTGTTTCATGTGTCGCAGCTGAGGCGGTACGTGGCAAACCCCAGCCATGTATTGGACCATTCAGCGATCCAGGTGGTGCCTACTCTTCACTATCCAGAGCAGCCAGTGGAGATTCTGGATCGTAGGGAGAAGGTGCTCCGGAACCAGGTTAGACACTTGGTTCGTGTTGCATGGAGGCATCACTCTCCAGGTGAGTCTACCTGGGAAAGAGAGGACGACATGCAGGAGCGTTTCCCTTATCTCTTCGAGCCCCGAGGTATAATCCTTTTATTTTTGCATGTGATTTCGGTGATTGTTTGTTTTAATTTTGAGGACAAATTTTTTTAAGGTGGATAGATTTATCATGCCAGTTTTCAAGAACAGGGGTATTTTGGTCATTTTTCACTTTAGAATAATTTTGGAATTATTTATTTATTTATGATATTATTTTGGGTTTAATTGAGTCGGGTTCGAATTTCAACACAATCCGACTTATATCGGGGACCCGGGATAGTTTTGACTCTAGTGGGACCCACTCATTAGTTAGACATGACCCACATGACAATATTTAAGTTAGTATGGTTAGACTAAATTTCATGACTAAGTTTGGTTTAATTAGAGACTTAAACTAGACTAATTTAGCCTCAACTAAAACCTAATTTTAATTAAATCAATAGGAGACAAGTGGGGGTATTTTAGTCTTTAGCAATTAGGGACACCTTGCCCACACTTGGCCGGCCATATAGAGGGGATAGGAATGAGCATTTCATTTGTTATTATCCATAAAACTCCCTCTCTTGTTCTTCCCCAATTTTGAGAGGAGCCTCCATTGATTTCCACCTAAAAATCAATCCCTTTCTTCACCAATCCTCTTCTTTTCTTCTCTATTTCAATCAAAAGGAGCTAGCTAGTTTGGGGAGTTTTGGATCTTGTTCGTGTCCTTTTGGAGGTCTCTTCATGTCGGTGTCGTATCGGGAGGAGTTTCTTTGGATTTGATCTTCCGGAAGGTATAATCTCTCCTCTATTTCACTCCTACATGCATTTAGGACCATTTTGAATCCATAGGAATGACCCCAATGGTTGTGTCTCCATTTGTGTCCATTTTGGATCCATTTGGAGGTCATTAGGATGTGTCCATGTTGAGTTTTGTGTCCAAGTGGGAAACCCCCAATTTTGGATACAACTAGTATTTGAGATTTTGTGTGAATGATTTTATTTGACTTTAAATTCAGATTTTGGATTTTGGATGTTGGAGACATGATCTTCATGGTATCTTAATGAATCATATTGTATCTTAATGAATCATATTGTATCTCTCTCTCTCTCTCTCTCTCTCTCTCTCTCTATATATATATATATATATATATATATATATATATATATATATTGTGTGTCAAATGTGTATATTTATTGGGGTGTGTGTGTCTATATCTATGTATCTTAATCTATATATATGTGTAGGTGTTGTTGTGGTGTCGAGAGAGTGTAGAGAGGATTTAGAAAGTGAGATGAGAGTGGAGTGGGGGGGGGGGGGGAAGAATGTAGGTTGCTGCCTTAGTTAGCAGCACACAGCAGTAGCAGTGTGAGGGAGGCTGCAAAATTGTAGCAGGGAGTGAAGGGAGTTGCTATCCTAAGGACAGCAGCAATCCAGTTAGCAGCAGCTGCAGTAGCAGCTGTGAAGGGGAGCAGTCCCCTATACCCATTCACCAATTCAGCCCCCTCCATCCACCATACATTCATTCATCCATCCTTTCACTCATTCAGTCACACATATATCTATTAATCCTTTCATCTATCAGCCATTCACACCATTCCTCCATTCAGTCCCTCCACATAAATGCATTCATTCATTCATACAGCCACCTATATACATCTATTCATCCATACAACCATTAATTAATCCATTCGACCACCCATACATCATTCAGTCCCCCTCCATATTCATATATCCATTCAGTCATTCATTCCATCATTGATCAATTCTTCATCCATTCATTAATTAATCTAGATCCATTCATTCATTAATCCATCAACTCAATTCATTCAGCCCATTCATTCATGCATCCATTCATTTATGCATTCATCCCATCTATACATCCATATCAGTATTCCCCCATACACAAATCAGCCACCATATATTATCTATCCATCCATCCATTATTCAACCATTCATTCAGCCCTTCATTCCACCAATTCGACCATCCATTCATTCTTCCACACATTCATATATGCATTCAGTCATTCACTTCATCCATTCATTAATCCTTCATCCATTTATTCTTTTACCAATTTATTCACTTCCATTCTGCCCCTGTTATCAATTCACTATTTCACCGCAGCCCCTTAACCCCTTGTTAGTGTGAGTTTAAATGATGTTAAGTTCTATGTTAGTATATTGGTATTAAGGTAATATGTTAGTAGGGTAGAGGTTAAGGTAATTAGCTAACTATTGGGTATGTGATTTAAGGTTTAAGATATAATTAGAATTTGGTTCCCTTGGTTGGTAATGATCAGAAAATAGTACTCCTAGACTAGTTTTGACCTCGGTTGACCGTTTTGACCAAAAGTCAATAAAAGTCAACCGAAAGTCAAACTTAGCCTGAAAGTGACTAGAATTAACCGAAACTAAACCAGACTTGACCAATTGACTGAAAGTCAACAGTTGTCAACATTAGCCTTGTTTGACTTAGGGTTGACCGAGAGTTGACCAAAGTTGACCAGTTGACCAAAAGTCAACTGTAAGTTAACCTTTGACCCGGATTGATCTAGTTTGACTTGGATTAACTTTCTGTGACCTAGTATGACCTAGTATGACCCAGTTTGACCTAGTATGACCCAGTTTGACCTAGTTTGACTTAGACTTGCATATCATGACTTAAATTAGTTTCCTTTTCAATATTAAATCCTGTTTTGACTTATAGTATCTCATCTTTAGGTCTGTGATTACTCTGAGCATCTGTTCACGTTATCAGCTCAGGACCATAGGCGAGTACATTCACTGATAGTTTTCATTGTCTTGGTATCTGCTATATTCGATTCAGTTGTAGTATATTACTTGATTTCCAGATACGATAGTTCACGGACTAGTATATGTTGAATCATGACATGAGATGTTTTTCATAGATTTTCTTGGTATATTGGTACATTTCCTGTCTTGTTTCCTGTACTTATATAGACACCAATTCCTAAGGAAACTTGCTACCCTTTTATGGAATCCCATGTCATGACGTGTCATGTCCGGATCCATTATACTATTTGGGGATGGAAAATTATTAGGGGCTATGTTATCAAAGCCACCCTGTCACTATATTCTGGTGCTTGCCCACTCTCACCTCACATAGGGTGTAGCGAGATCCTATTCCTTGTGCTTGTTATTCAGGTTGGCCGACATGACACTTTCCAAAGATTTTCTTGTGATTGTCGGGCCAAGTGGATAGCCTGTCGTGTAACTTTCCCAAAGCCGATCACATAACACTCTAATAATTCAAGGTACCTTTTATATTTATTTTATCTCATCATAAATCCTGCTAAGTTATACATTCGGTACTTTTTTCACCATGTTATGATATTCATTACTCACATGTTCTACATGCTCTTATGCTAAACCTTGATTGGAGGCTAAGTTCTGTTCAAGAGAAGGGTTACAACCCCGGTCCTTGTTTGGTTTAAGGGTTGTAACTTGGCTTCTGAATAGTTCCCAAGTCATCATATATCTTTGTCTTGTATTTCATTATAATTGTCTCTTATAGAATTTGTCAATTCATACGGAACTGCTGTTAGTGTTTGTACTTGCTCATTTTCCAGACAGGATACCGTTGATATATTACAGATGATTCTGATGCAGACTGCCCGGCCTACTATGGGGTTGAGGTAGATGGAGTAGTCCAGGACTGTGGCCTGATAGTTGAGCCATAAGACTTTGCACCCACCCCTTCCCAGGGGTCGAGCCCTTCCCCTCCGCCGTGGCTCCCCTCCTCCCTCGTCGTGGTGAAGCTCCAGCTCCCTCCTCGGGGTCGAACCCCTCCCCCTCCGGCTCCTCCGGGTCCGAGGCCCCCTCTCCCTCCCTCCTCGCCTCTCCCAGGTGGCTCCCTCCTCCGTCGTGGCTCCCTCCCACCCCCTTCCCGGGGTCGAGCCCCTCCCACTCCGGCTCCTCCGGGCTCGAGGCTCCCTCTCCCTCCCTCCTTGCCTCTTCCAGGTGGCTCCCCCCCTCCGCCGTGGCTCCCGCCACCCCGTCCCCCCCGAGGTCGAGTCCCCCCCCCCCTCCGGCTCCCCCTTGGTCGAGCCCTCCTCCTACCCTCTCGCTCCACCAGGGTCGAGCCCCCTCCCCTCGCCGTGGCTTCCCTCCCCCCTCGTCGTGGAGACGCTCCCCCCTCGGGGTTGAGCACCCCCCATTGGGCACCGCATTTGGGAGTCCCGAGACCCCCTCGGGCTGCGTGTCGTTTGGTGTCCTTTCCCTTCCTGTTTTTTGAATTTCTAATTTTGAATGTTTTTTTTTGGTGCCCCTCTGGAGCTCGCCCAGCCTGTGGGCCCTGTGTTCTACTTCTTGTGAGTTGTTTGCTTTAATAAATTTTCTATTTCCTTAATATATATATATAACAAAATTTTCTATTTCCTTAATATATATATTTCCTTAAATTTTTTATAAAAACCGAACAAAAACCGAACCGAATTAATTCGGTTCGGTTCGGTTTCATGGACCAATGTGCATGGTCTTCAAGTTTTTAGCAAAATGGGCCTATTTAAATAACAAAAGTTAAAAAAATATATGATTTATTGTACTTATGAATTGTTATATTACATAGAGTGAAAGATATTAGTATATATAGATTGAGGGTAGATAGAGAGAGTGCTCAAAGAAGCACCGACATAGAATAGGAGAAGAGAGTGCGCTCAGTTAGGGGTTAATAAACATTAGTATATGTATATTGTGGGTAGTTTGATAAATTACTAAATCTAAATCGGTTTTCGGTTCGGTTCGGTTTTTCGGATGAAGAACCGAAAACCGAACCGTTATTTTAAATTTTTAAATTTTCAAACCGTAAACCGAACCGATAAACCGAAAAACCGAACC
This sequence comes from Iris pallida, assembly GCA_029216955.1. Lineage (NCBI taxonomy): Eukaryota > Viridiplantae > Streptophyta > Magnoliopsida > Asparagales > Iridaceae > Iris > Iris pallida. The sequence goes on along the minus strand of JANAVB010040216.1, from coordinate 7,954,249 downwards.
GTTTGTCATATTTCGGTTCGGTTCGGTTCGGTTCGGTTTTCGGTTTTCAACCGTTATATGCTCACCCCTAAGAACCATAGCAGTAGCTACCAATCCCACCAAACTCCTCCACCCTACTGGATTCTTAAATGGAACCCCGTTAGCCAAAACCAGGGCCACTTAGCAAGTCATGAACCAGCATTAGTGATCACACATTAACACAGTTTAAGCTCATGAAACTAAACAATAAATTAGGATCGAACCTAAAAAATAGAAATGATATGGTTCACAATAGTAATTTCCATTGGAAATCATACTAAAAGAGCCTTGCTGAAAATGTCTATACTTCCCCATGGTATGTTGCAAAAGATGATACAGAAAGCACTGTACTATCTGTACAATATTATATTTACTCTTCGTTCATGATTTTACTACAAGATGCCTTATGATAAAAATATTTGACACTAGAAGAACCTATATGTCATGATGTTTAGGAAACCACAAATTAGGAAATACATGAAGAGTTAGAGGAGACATGAGGGATAAAATAAAGAGAGGCATGAGGGATATTTGACACCATAAGAACCTAAAGATTTGTTACCATATATCAAAGACCATAGTAGCAATGTTTATAGAGTTGATTAAGAGGAAAAAAAATAGAAGTGGATCATTTACTCTTCAAGAAAGAAATCATGTTCGAGCAAGTGAAAAATAGAATATCAAAGCTGTCAAAACAAGATTGTAAAGCAGCAACCAGAAATGTTTAGACTCCATAAAATAAGTAACCACTAGGTAGTGACAACCAATCCTTTATGCCTTCCAGACAACCTTTATCAAAAAGTGACCAGAAAAAATCAATTAAAACCATGACAAAATAGTAAATTGAAGGAAAGGGGGGAATCTCAAGAAATTACCGATGGTCCGGAGCTTGTGCTCGACGACACATTTACTTATCGATTTGTTGCTCAGATGAGCCTCCACTATTTGCCAGTTGAAACCTTTTCCCCAAGGAGAGGAAAGAAAAACTTCATAGTTGGAACTTTGACCCAGTAAAACTTAAAAACTTCCCATCTGAACTCTGAGCAATACTGAATAAATCAAATACCCAAAAAAAACTGTCTTATAGTGATATTTGTTTAATTTAGACTTTAGTACAACAAAGGAGTTTTCAACAGAAATGATAAATGAGAAATTGCATGATCTTAGTAACCACGTATCAACAATTGAGCCACAACAATAACGTGAGCGTGATTAAAACACACAATTGTGTTATATCATCAAGCTTGTTGCAGCTTCAATCTAGTTTCTCAATCTCTGTGGTCCATAAAACCCCTAATCATGACATGAATTGATATCATTATCAAACTTTTATGTTATAGTGATAATTTAGGTAATGCATCCATTTAATTAGTTCTAACAAACACAAACTTTGAAATCATTGGTACAAATAAAAATATGTCAGTGAACAATTAACTATAGTAGAAACGTGTAAAGTAGTAAGGCACATTTCATAAATAATCGAATGTTATTAGTAACCATAATGCTCGACCTAAATTTTTTTCATCCCTGAAATTTTTTCAAGATAATACCAAAGGAGCTTTGGGAGGACCACTCCCCTCAAAATGATACCAAAGGAGCACATTTCATAAAAAATTGAATAGTATTAGTAACCATAATGCTTGACCTGAATTTTTTAATCCCCGAAAAAATTTCAAAACGATACCAAAGGAGCTTTGTGAGGACCTCTCCTCCCTCTCCTCCAAAGACAATGATAAGCATCTCTATTTTTGGGCTCGACTTTGTGCCAAGCCCAAAAATATCTTCTTTCCTACATTTCTATTTTAGATGCTACCGTGTCGCAGCTAACAAAATATCATATGTACACAAAAATAGATATGGAGGGTAATCCTGCCAGAAACTACAATAATATGGGTCGTACCGTGTCAGACACATAGAGGACACACCAAAATACACTAGGACGCACCTACATACGTGACGTGTCTGTATATCACCCTGTCCTTGCTATGTCATATGTGCTACATATAACTAGTCCAAGCAGACAAATATAGCAAGCCCATCATGAAAATCCTTACCAGCTCCAATACAACTAACAGATACTTGTTTCTTCTTCGAAATCAACCGCACATAACCTCCCTATGGACAATAGCATAAGGCATCCAATTTAAAAAATATTATATATACATCTCTACTTTATTCCTAATTTTTCGATTTTATGACAAGCAAGTCGTAGCATCGTAACATATAAACATCGGCACCAAACTAGACCCACATGGAAACATGGTACAGAGCATGAGAAACCCTATAAATACTTTTTTTGTAAAATTAGGATTTTCTTACCAAATGATTTGTGCCTCTTTTTCTCTTCCCTCTTCAGCTACAAAGAAATAACACAAGTCATTATATCAAGAAAGAAAAAAAAGGGAAAAACCTAAATATTTCTCAAAATAGAGAATTGGGGATTTTAGGCTATGGTTAGGGCTTTTTCTAGTATTAACTGACCTAGGCGAGGTGGAATTCAAGAAGGGACGTATTGGAGGACCAGAGCTCGTGCTGGAGGTTGATACAAGGTTTGAGCCATCTTTGCTGATGGTAGCAACCCTGAGTTTGGCCATCGTTGGCAGCAGGAGACATGGACGAAGACGAGGGGAGCCCCTCCTCTGTGAACCTAATTATGCTGACCACTAGGCAAACCATAGCGAGCAGCTCGAGCTATGATGGGGAGGGGCTTGGAGGTCAGAGGGAGAGCAGAAGGAGTGAGGCGGAAGATGGTTTTGTTAAGGGAGATGAGGGAAAGAAGGGAGAGGGGTCTCATAGGCGGCCTCTGAGGAGGAAAGGGGTTTCTTGAGAGAAGTCTCTAAGGAGGGGGGAGGGTTTTATAAGAGAATTTTTATATCGGGGGAAAGTTTACTGGATTTCTTCCACCAACCGTCAACAAATACAAAAATTTTGAAAAAATTACCATAATGGCAGCCAAAAAATTTGTGCCTATTTTTTCGCACATACATTAGTTGATGGTTATCACCAATACGTCAATAAGAAAAATGGTGTTTCTTGACGTATCCTCTAAAACGGTCAATTATTATGGTAAAAATTTGCCAAATCAACATAACATGTGTACTTTCTTGACGTACAGCTAAAACCGGCAAGATTATCCTATTCCTTGATGGTTTTAACAACCGTCAGGAAATAAACCGTCAAGAATAGCCATTTTTCTTGTAGTGACTTCAATTATGAGTTCCAAAAGCGATACATAAAATCAAAGGAGTTTATTCATTTATTTATTTATTTAAAATATATATATATATATATATATATATATATATATATATATATATATATATATATATATATATATATATATATATATATATATATATATATATATATATATATATATATTTAATATATATATATATATTAAAATATATATATATATATATATATATATATATATATATATATATATATATATATATATATATATATATATATATTAAAAAATATATATACATATAATTTCTCTTTTTTTGTAAATATATATTTATATATATATATATATATATATATATATATATATATATATATATATATATATATATATATATATATATATATATATTATATATCTATTTATAATAAATATATATATATATATAAATTATATATATATATATATATATATATATATATATATATATATATTCTTTTTTTTTCTTTTTTTTTTTTTACCAAACAACATTTTATTGAACAATAAAAGTGGCTCGAAATGAGCAGTACAGGGGCCAGGGGCCAAAAAACACAAAAAAGCCCTAGAAGGCCAGATAGAAAATACATAAAGGTTAAATTCTAAATTTCAAAAATTTCGAAATTTGAAATCATAGAGGCTCTGCAAAATACCGAAAAAAAGCGGGTGTGGGCGCTCGGCCCTAGGGGGTGGGGGGACACACAAACAGAGAATCCCCCCCCCCCCAATTTCTTTCTTCTTTTCTTTTTTTTTCTTTTTTTTTTTGCGAACGGAATTCAAAAATTGAACTAACGAAATTTGAAATCCGAACGCGGGGGGGGGGGGGGTGTTAGTCCACGCGTGCGTCCCGAGGACGCAGAGGGGGGCGCGTGGCCCAATGGGCACGGGGCCGAAGGGGTTGGGCGCAGGGCCCAAGGGGTTGGGCGCGGGGCCCTAGGGGATGCATCGCCCGGAGAAGCTCCGGTCCCCCCGCCGGCGGGTCACGGGGCGGGGCGACGAGGAAGGCGGGGGCTGGTTAGCGCCGGCGGGGAGGAGGTCAACCGCCGGCGGAAGATAGGGGGGACGGGGAGGGGGGCGGGTCGCCGTCGACCGCCGGGGGGCGAACCAGGCGTCAACCGAGGAGAAGAGGGGGGGGGAAATGAGGGAGGGGAGGGGACGGGGAGCGGCAGACCGCCGGACGGAGGGAGCGACCACCGGCGACCAACATGCGGCGACGAAGGAGGCCGCAGGAACCCGCGAGAGGAGGGGGCCGGCAAGGGGGGCCGGTCAAAAGCGGCGGGGTGGGGGGGTTGCCTCCAGCGCGCGCCGGAAGCTCCTGAGATCGTATGGAGGCGGAGGGGCCGTCCACGGAGGAAGCACGGAGCTCACGGTCGGAGAGGCGGTGACCGAGAGGCCGCCACAGGGCGACCGCGCTTCGACGGAAGGGGGCGACGAAGACGCCGACTGACTTGGTCCGCCAACCACGAGAGCCCAGGAGGTGGCCTCGGAGCGGGGGCCCACCGACGCCGGGGAGGGCTCCGGAGGAGGAGCCAAGGCAGTGATGGCGCCGGAGGAGGGGGACAGCGGCGGACTGAGCCAAGGAGGGGGGCGGCTCCACTGGGAAGACGACGAGAGGGGGGAGGGGAGCGGGAGCGGCGCCTGCCGAGGGGGCGGGAGCAGCTGCGACCGAGGGAACGGGGGGGGGAGGCACGGCGAAGGAGGGAGGAGGCTCGCTAGGCAGTGGTCCAGACGACCTCAACGAGGGCGCACCACCGGCCGGAGGCTGCCCGGCAGCTGCAACGGAGGCAGGAGCACGACGTCGCCGACGACGGGCACGCCGGGGACGTCGGGGACGTCGCCGCGGGGGGAGAGCGCGGCGGCACTGAGGGCAGCATGGAGGCTGCCAGGGGTGGGGGGCAAAGCCGCTTGGAGGGGGAGGAAGGGGGAGCAAGCCGAAAGCGGAGGCCGGCGGAGCAGCCCACCACGGCGGAGCAGCCCACCACGGCGGCGGCCACCAGAGGGCCGGCCACCAAGGAGTTCCCCACCCTAGGGCTCCCCAAGGAGCTGACCTTCTCTCCATTATATATATATATATATATATATATATATATATATATATATATATAAAAAACAAATATATATATATATATATATATATATATATATATATTTGTTTTTTATATATATATATATATATATATATATATATATATATATATATATATATATATATATAAAACAAATATATATATATATATATATATATATATATATATATATATATATATATATATATATATATATATATATATATATATATATATATATATATATATATATATATATATATATATATATATATATATATATAAACTAGAATATACCTATTCTATATACCTAGAATATACCTATTCTAGTTTATATATATATATATAGAATAGGTATATTCTAGTTTATATATATATATATATATATATATATATATATATATATATATATATATATATATATATATATATTTATATATATATATATATATATAAATATATATATATATATATATATATATATATAGAAAAAAAAATATAAATATATATATATATATATATATATATATATATATATATATATATATATATATATATATATATTTTATATATATATATATATATATATATATATATATATATATATATATATATATATATATATATATATATATATATATATATATTCTATATATTTTTTTATTTTTTATACCTATTCTATATATACCTATTCTATATATATATATATATATATATATATATATATATATATATATATATATATATATATATATATATATACATATATTTTTTTAACTAGAATTTATTGAATGAAAAGCAGGATACAGCAGGTGCCCAAAGGCAAAAGTTCGAATTTCAACCGAAATTTGAAACCACAAAAAAAACAAAAAAGAATTTCAAACGAAATTCGAAATTTAAAAACAGCAAAAGACCCAAAAAGGGGGAGGGAACGGTCCCCAACAGCGGGCCACCCGAGGAATCTCGTGGCGCGCGCTCGTACTGCCCGAGGCGTCCTCGACGATCAGCCCGAGGGACTCGACGCCCAGACCGAGGAGGAGCTCGGCGAGCAGCTCGAGGGAGGACCACCGCGGAGGGGAGGGGGGCCGGAAGGGCACGACGACGGCCAACGCGCACCCGCCGGATGGGGAGGAAGAGCTCCATTCACGGCGAAGGGGGCCACGGCGAGTGGGTGCCGGAAGGGGCGGGGCCCGAGGGAGGGGGTGCAGCCCGAGGAGGCTCGGGCCTCGGACTAGGGGCGATCCGCCAGGGAGGATGGGGGGCTCAGGCCCGCCGGAAGAGACGGGGGGACGGGGGCGGGGGATCCGCCGGGAGAGGGAGGGGGTCACGACGGAGATGGGAAAGCCGCGGAGGAGGGAGGGGGGCACGTCCCCCGAGCCCGGTGGGGGGGGGAGAATCGAACCCGGCGAGGAGGGAGGGAGCCAAGGCGGAGGAGGAGGAGAGAGAGGGCTCCTAACCCATGGCGTCCGGCTGAGGGGAAACGGAGAATACGGCCAGCCGGCGCGCGGGGGGGGGGCCGATCACCGGCGAAGGGCGGCCTAGGAATACTGGGAAAAAGATAGCTGAGCTGCTGCCGACTTAGGGAAGAGGGCGGCTAGATTTGCCGGGGGGGAGGCAGCGGTGACTGTAGGGACCTCCGGCGGGGGGCACGGCGTTGGAGCCGGGGGAGGAGGAGTCGGGGGGCGCGCAGCGAAGACTGGGAAAATAAGGAGAGGAGCGACGGAAGGAGGGGAAGGGGTGGCGGGTTAGAGGAGGGCAGTCCGAGCGGGCCAGGAAGCGATCTCGACGGAGGGCCGAGGAGGGAAGGGGGCGGAGGGCCTCCTTGGAGGACGGTCGACGATGGGGGGCCGGGTGTAGGAACAAAATCGTAAAGCACAATACTCTAGAGGGGGGTGAATAGAGTTGGCAGCAAAAAAATGCTAATTAAAAATGTTAGCAGCAATATCACAGAATAATAATCACAACTAAATAATGTAAAGGCAGAGATAAGAAAGCAAACGCAAAGACAGCGATGTTTACTGGTTTTCCTCTATTGAGGACTAATCCAGTCGGTAGAACTCTTGCTACCAGTTGAATCCACTATTGGCAAAACCGCAAGTTTTCTTACGAAGTCCTTGCAACTTCTACAACACGAGCTTTGATACGAAGAACTCGTCCAACTTCAATTTTGAAGAGTTGAATCTTCTATCAAGCCTCTTATTACAATCACTCTGAAACTTCTAGACCGCACCGCACTGGCAAATCGACTAGAGGATTGTAATTGGCTTGGGATCTAAAATTTGAAGCTCGAGAAAACTCTTTGGAAGACTGAAAGCTTTTTAGAAGAGAGAAGATTGAAAGTGAATGAGTGAATTGAAATGATCGAAATCCTTCTCTATTTATCGGAATTACAAAGACAGAATTCTGGCAGAATTCGGGCAGACTTCGGGCAGAACTCGATGAGAAAATCTCGGTCAAATCCGCAACTGCAGGAGGACCAAGTTCCAAAGAATTCAAAAATTAAAACGGCCACTAACCGAACTCTGGCCGAACTCTGGCCGAGTTCTGTCAGGGTTAGGTTAGGTTTTAAAATTAGTTTTTCAGGATTTTTGAAAACCTTTTTGAAAAACCTTTTTGAAGCTTTTGTTAATATAAATGTTTTTCAAAACTAAGGATATTTTAAAAACATTTTGAAATCATTTTGGAATAGCCTATTTGCCAGTACGACTCGGTGTACAATGTATTCCTAGACTCAATAAAATGAAAAATATATTGCTCAAAGAAATACAGACTCGAACAGGCAAACATTGCTTCGGTCTTGAACTGTGTAGATAGCTGTTCTTGATCATGTCCAAGAGTCCAAGATATCCTGACTAGCTTCATATATCCAGACAGAGTTTGATAAATTATTAAAATCAGTTTGACCATATGACCAATGGGCCAACAATCTCCTCCATTTTGATAATTGACAAACTATGAATGATATAAGATCTTTGCTTGGAATAAAAATCAAAAAATAGCAAAATTGTTCATATTCCTGCATTTTCTCAAAAGAATGTTAGATCCTTTATTTTCTTCCCCGTTGTCACTTAGCAAAATAATTGCAAAAGAGAAAAACTCCCCCGCAACCAATACATAAGTAACAAACAGTGAAGAAACACAAAATAAAAAATATGAAAAATTATGACAGATGGTAGAGACAGAAAAAAAACATCACAGGCATGTATTTGTCTCAGGCAGTTTATAACAGAGAATTATTTCACAGACAGTTTATAATAAAGAAGCAGATAAAGATGCTATAAATAAGTAAATAAATTGATGTGAAACATAAACTACGCATCTCATAAAGATAAAAAGATGTCCAAGAGACAAAAAAATATCCAGTACAAGTCCTCAAAAGAAATACTGATAATAAAGTCTAAAGACAGAAACTTGGAATGTCGGAGCATTTCCAAGTATACAGTAGATAATGTCTAAGTCTCAAAAATGAACTAATATATCACAACTCCTTCTCCTCCTCCTCCTCATCATCATCATCAGCATGACCGGCATGTCCAGAAGGACCAGCTGCAGAGGTACCAGCTCCAGAAGGGTGAGGAGGAGCGCCAGTGTAAAACTTACCGACATAGTCTCGAGGAGCACGGTCAGAACGGTACCAATCATATGCGTTACCGGGCTGAAAATAGGCATGAACAGCCTCATCCTCACAGCGGTAACCAGAGAAGGCTGGATCTCTAGGAATAGAACCGGCAGAATGTCCAGTCTGGGCGAATCGGAGATCAGCGAGAGAATTCGCTATTGCCTGATAACGAGTGACATCGCGGAACTCACGCTCGTGAGCCACATCCGTCATCGAGACATACAAATCCGAAAGGTGCTGGTGTATGCCCTCAAAAGTCATGGCATACTGCTGAGTAGGTGGAGGAGGTGGAGCAGTAGGAGGAACAGTAGGAGGAGCAGCAGCAGTCATACTACGACGAGATAATTTCAGAAAATTGGGCTCAGGGTCTTGAGTACAAATTGACAAATCAATATCGAAATGCTGGAAGATGCGTAGAAGAATCATCGCATAAGAGAGATTTCTATCTCTTGCATGACAATGTCCCATCATCTGGATAATGGTCTTAGGGGCAGAAAAAGGAATCCCCTTAAGAATGTGATACATAGCAGATAATTCAAGAGATGTCACATCATCCTTTGAAGTAGACTTCGAAAGGATAGTGGAGTAGATGATGCGGTACAATTCATAATTAAACAAGATCAAGTTGTTTGCCTTAAACTTTCCAGAGCGAACTCGATCAGGTGCACAGAGTTTCGCTTTGAAAATAGTAAGTGTCGTGCCGTCGGGGAATTCAAATTCAGTAATATCAACAAGCGGTTCACCTTCGTTGGAAATACCAAGGATTTCCGCTAAGAGGACATCATTGAAATTGATATCTAATCCGCCAACACGAGTACTTACGTCAAACGTGTTTAATATGATATTACAATAGAACAGTCTAATGGCATTAGTTGCTACTGGGAAACAAAGTTTAACAAAATATTATAACCCTAATACCTCAAAATAAGGGCGATGTTCTGGAAACACAGTCCACTTGATAGGAGTGCATGTGCATATGGATCTCATGGAGAAGTCTCCATACCACAGTAGGGCTTGATCTAGGGTTTGAAAGTAAAACCTGTCGAACGCGCCATCGCTAGATTGGACTGGCGAAAAGAGAGAATTCGTGGGTGGATTCGAAGATGAACCTTCCTCACTAGGATTGGTTGTCTTCTTCCTCTTGAAGGGGTTAAATCCCTTAGGTGCCATTTGTGCAATAAAAGTAAAATATGCACAAAATTGAAAGAAGGGGAAATACGAAGTTATACCTCCCGAGATTCGAATATGTTGTAGAGAACAATGAACTCCGCATGAATCCAAAGTTTGGATTGATTTCACCACGTGGATTGGAAGAGAAGGAGTGGTGAAGAACTAGTGTTTGGAGAGCTTTCGTGCGGTTGCTGTTACTGTGAAGGTGGGTTTAGAAGCAATGAAGAAGAAAGGCCCTCGGGTTCTGGTTATATAACCTGATACCCTAACCGAACTCGGGCCAAATTCGGTCCGAAGTCTGGCCGAATTCGCCTGGGGTTAGTTTGGAACATTTTTTTTTTTCATTGGCTCATTTCAAATATTTAATTCAAAGATTAGTAATTCTGACATTAAATTAATATAATTAATGTTATTTTACAAATTAAATTTTGTTACACAGTGACTGTTTCAGATTAGCTGTAGGAGTACTGTCCCAGCTGGCGGAGGTTCAACGGGGAACTCTTAAATACCGCTTCGCTTCAACCGTAGTTGTGGTGACAGACAGACTCTGTATTGGCTTGTCTCTAACACAGTTTTTGCGTATTGACATAAAATCATAAAATAAAATTAATTAACATTATTGACGTCCAAAATTCTTAATTCTTGACGTAAATAATTGAAACGATCTTCTGCTAGAGGTTTTGTGAAAATATCAGCCAATTGATTCTCAGTATCTATGTACACAAGGTCAATATCTCCATTTTGATGATGATCTCTAAGAAAATGATGTCGGATCTCAATATGCTTAGTACGAGAATGACATACTGGATTCTTAGTCAAATTAATAGTGCTCGTGTTATCACAGAAAATGGAAATGTATGAGTAAAATAAATCATAGTCTTCTAAGGTTTGTTTCATCCAAAAATCTGACACAACAACGTCCTACGGCGATATACTCAGCCTCTGTTGTTGATAGGGCTACAGAATTTTGCTTTTTACTAAACCATGAGACTAAACCCTTGCCTAAGAAATGACATGTGCCACTGGTACTTTTTCTATCAACATTACATCCAGTAAAATCTGCATCCGAGTAACCAATAAGGTCAAAGGACTTAGTTTTGGGATACCATAAGCCAACAGAAGAAGTGCCCTTAAGGTATCGAAAGATAAGCTTAACTGCGCACAGATGTGATTCCTTTGGATTAGCTTGAAAACGTGCACACAGGCAAACACTAAACATAATATCTGGACGACTAGCAGTTAAATAAAGTAAACTACCAATCATACCTCGATACTTACGTGTGTCGACCGACTTGCCTTGTTCATCAATTCAAGCTTTGTTGAAGTTGCCATCGGAGTGCCAATAGGTTTGACATTGTCCAGATCAAACTTCTTTAGCAAATTATTTGTGTACTTGGCTTGATTTATGAATGTCCCATTGTCAGTTTGTTTGATTTGCAGTCCGAGAAAATTTTTTAGCTCTTCCATCATGCTCATCTCAAACTCATTCTGCATACACTTAGAGAATTCTTGACACAGCGATTCATTAGTAGATCCAAATATAATATCATCAACATAGACTTGTATCAAGAGAAGCTTGCCATTAAAAGACTTAATAAAAAGTGTAGTGTCAACCTTGTCTTTTGAAAAACTGTTGTCAAGTAGGAAAGAGCTTAGACGATCATACCAAGCACGAGGGGCTTGTTTTAATCCGTACAAAGCTTTCTTCAACTTGAAAACATGATCAGGGTTTTTAAAATCTGTGAAACCCGGAGGTTGTGCTACAAAAACTTCTTCTTTTATAAAACTATTTAAAAATGCACTCTTGACATCTATTTAAAATAATTTAAAATTATGAAAATATGCAAATGCACATAACATGCAAATGAATTCTAATCTCGCAACTGGGGCATAAGTCTCATCGTAGTCGATACCTTCTTCCTGATTGTATCCTTGAGCTACGAGTCGAGCCTTAGTACGAGTCACTAAACCATTCTCATTCAGTTTATTTCGGAATACCCAACGGGTGCCAATGACCGGATGATCAATAGGCTTGGGAACAAGTTCCCAAACTTGATTCCGTTCAAATTGGTTTAATTCCTCTTGCATAGCATCTATCCAAAAACTATCACTACATGCTTCATCAATAGTTTTGGGTTCTAGCTGTGAAATGAATGCAACCCTAGAAATAATATCTCTACTGGATGTACGGGTACTTACACCTTTGGTAATATCACAAATTACCAAATCCTTTGGATGATCAGCCGTAAATTTTAATATTTTCGGCAGACTCTGAAGGTAGCTAGTTCCTGGATCTTCTCTAGAAGGATCATCTAGTGCCGAACTTGGTTAAAAATCAGCTGTTGTTGAGCTTGGTACAGTTGGATCTTCGTCATTGTTATCGATAGTCATTTGATTTAGTTTATCAAAAGTGACGTTAATTGACTCTTCGATGATCATGGTTCGTTTGTTGAAGACCCTGTATCCTTTGCTCTTGGCCGCATAACCTAAAAATATACCTTCATCGGCCTTTTCATCAAACTTTCCCAAATTGTCTTTTGTATTCAGAATAAAGTATTTACAACCAAATATTCTAAAATATGGAACTGATGGGATTCTATCAAACCATAACTCAAATGGAGTCTTCTTCGATTTAGGTCGAATTAGAACTCTATTGAGAACAAAACAAGTTGTATTGACAGCTTCAGCCCAGAAATATTTGGGTAGACTAAACTGGTTTAACATTACTCTGGCCATTTCGGATAGAGTTCTGTTCTTACGTTCCACAACTCCATTTTGTTGTGGAGTCCTAGGGCAAGAGAACTCGTGTACAAAATCGTATGTGTCACAAAATTGCTCAAACTCTGTATTCTCGAATTCGCCACCATGATCGCTTCTAATACGAGTGATCATGTTACCTTTTTCATTCTGTACTTTCTTGCAAAAGGTGACAAATTCGGATAATACATCATTCTTACGTGTCAAGAAGTATACCCACGTGTATCTAGAGTAATCATCTACAATTACAAAAGTATAAAGCTTACCTCCGAGGCTAGCAACTCTGCTAGGACCAAATAAGTCCATATGTAGCAATTGTAGAGGTCTAGTAGTACATACTGCATTTACTGACTTGAATGTGGATCTGGTAGCTTTGTTCTTTTCACATTGGCTGCATACCGAATCCTTCTTGAATGTTATGTCCGGTAAACCGCGTACAAGTTTCTTTGTGGATAATCTTGAGATTGTGTCCATATTTGCGTGACCGAGTCTCATATGCCACAGATGACTCTCATCACTTTTAGCCATTAAGCATCTACCTGAAATGTTAGTGTCTTCCAACAAATAAAAAACATATATATTGTCTTCCCTGATACCTTCAAAGATAGTACTACCAGTTGAGCTATCAACTATAGTACATTTGTCTTTGCCAATGTTAATGCCATAACCATGATCAGCTAGATGACTTACGCTGAGTAGATTATGTTTCAACTCGGTAACCAGACAGACATCCTTAATCACCGGATAGGGAGACTTACCAACATCACCGATACCAATGATATACCCTTTCAAGTTATTACCGAAGGAAATATAACCTTCCTTCTTCTTCTTTGACAGTGTTGCAAATAATATAGCGTCACCGATCATATGCCGTGAACAACTGCTGTCGAGGATCCATTTGCTTTTAGCATGTGAAAGGTGTTCCATCTACAAAACAGTTTGCAGATAAAACTTTTGGTACCCATTTCTTGTAGGGTCCTGAAATGTTAGCTTTTGGTATCCATGCATAAATATTTAAATCAACAAGCTTTCTGATTCTACATGCAGAAGAAATATGACCAATGTGGCCACAATAATGACATTGTGCATGTTTAGTGTTGAAAGCTGAGTGATGTGCATGGTTGGTAGGTTTAGGTTTTCTAGTATAGAAGAAAGCATACCTATAATCCTGTTTGGGCTTAACCTTTTGGGGTAAAGGTTTGATAGGGTTAGGTCTGACAGTGTTTAGCTTAGAAATGTTCTGATTTTTCGGTAAGTGACACGTGTTAGGGTAGGAAGCAGCAGTCTCAGGCTGTTTTCCTAACCTAATTTTCAATCTTTTGGAAGTGTCATACAACTTAGTATATTCAGAAGTGAGTGTTTCCATTCTGATTTGTGCACTTTGAAGACTTTTCTTCTATTTAGAAAGTTATTCTTTCAGTTGGTCAATAACCTTGTCTTTCTCTTCAGATGACTTGGTAGTCTCGTGTAATAAGAGCTTAATAGAGGAAAGCTCACCAGACTCACTAACATTATTTCTAACCTCAGCTAGTAGGTCGGTAAGTCTTCCTATTTTACCTTTGTACTCTTTGAGTACCTTCTTAGAGGTCTGATATTTGCTACGCAGTTTCCTGTAATCACTTATCAGTTCACTGAAGGCATCTCCTAATTGCTCAAAGGTGAAGTCATCATATGTATCAACTACAAGTTCAGTACGTACCTGATCGGATGCCATAAAGGATACGTTTGCAGCGTCTTCTGATTGTTCATCTTCTCAATCGCTGGCTTCACTTTCATGCCATATGCTGGTGTTGGCATATCTCCGAGATGTTGATCTCTTCAGGTTCCCTTTTTCATACCTTTTGCTCTTCTTGCTTGATGATGTGTTTGTAGGACAATCCTTCTTCATGTGTCCCTTCTTCTTACAGCCGTAGCAGACAGTATCATCTTGATACCAGTTGTTGCTGCTATTGTTTTCTTTGTCTTTCTTCTCATATCTCATGAATCTTTTGAATTTCCTTTCTAGGAGTGCTTGATCTTCAGCATCAAATTCACTCCTGTCTGAATCACCTTCAGCAGCTTTTCTGTGCTGAGCCATGAAAGCGATTGTCTTCTCCTTTGGTGCAGGCTCTTCAAAATCTTGTAGCTCCAGTTCATGAGTGAGTAGCTTACCCATGAGTACTTTGAGGGACATAGATGTGAGGTCGTTCCCTTCAATGATCGCAGTAGCCTTTGGAATCCCGTTCTTGGTAAGTGCTCGCAGGAGTTTGCGAATCTTTTCATGGTTACTGTAATCTTTGCCTAGAGAGGACAAAGGATTTACAATATCCAAGAATCTTTCAAACATCTGAGTAACTGTTTCGTTGGGCTTCATCTTGAACACCTCATACTCTTGAGTAAGTCTGCTGACTTTTGATTCTTTGACTTGAGTTGTGCCTTCATGTGTGACTTCAAGAAGCTTCCACACTTCATTAGCAGTTGTGCAGATAGATACCCTGTTAAATTCAGTTCTGTCTAAAGCACAAAATAAAGCGTTAATAGCACGTGCATCAAGACTGGCCTTTTTCTTTTCTTCCTCTGTATATCTGTTATGGGGTTTTTCAACTAAAACTCCATCAACATTTATACGAGGTGGCTTTTGATAGCCATTAATAACAATAGACCATAAATCAAAGTCAAGTGATTTCAAGAAGAAACTCATCCGTGTTTTCCAATAGGTATAGTTCGTACCATCAAACAGTGGAGGTCTGTTTGTGGCTTGGCCTTCACTTGTGAATTTTACAGTTGTCATGTGTTGTGCTGTGATCTATATAATAATTAATTAAATAAATAAATAATTGTAATGTTACCTTGCTTTACCTGTAACACCCGCTCTGATACCAATTGTAGGAACAATTGGGATCAGAATATATTACCTCCAGATGCAGTACCTGCTCTGATACCAATTGTAGGAACGAAATCGTAAAGCACAATACTCTAAAGGGGGGTGAATAGAGCTGGCAGCGGAAAAATGCTAATTAAAAATGTTAGCAGCAAGATCACAGAATAATAATCACAACTAAATAATGTAAAGACAGAGATAAGAAAGCAAATGCAAAGACAGCGATGTATACTGGTTTCCCTCTGTTGAGGATTAATCCAGTCGGTAGAACTCTTGCTACCAGTTGAATCCACTATTGGCAAAATTGTAAGTTTTCTTACGAAGTCCTTGCAACTTCTACAACGCGAGCTTTGATACGAAGAACTCGTCCAACTTCAATTTTGAAGAGTTGAATCTTCTATCAAGCCTCTGATTACAATCACTCTGAAACTTCTAGACCGTACCGCACTGGCAAATCGACTAGAGGATTGTAATTGGCTTGGGATCTGAAATTTGAAGCTCGAGAAAACTCTTTGGAAGACTGAAAGCCTTTTAGAAGAGAGAAGATTGAAAGTGAATGAGTTAATTGAAATGATCGAAATCTTTCTCTATTTATAGGAATTCCAAAGATAGAATTCTGGCAGAATTCGGGCAGACTTCGGGCAGAACTCGATGAGAAAATCTCGGTCAAATCCGCAACTGCAGGAGGACCAAGTTCCAAAGAATTCGAAAATTAAAACAGCCACTAACCGAACTCTGGCCGAGTTCTGTCAGGGTTAGGTTAGGTTTTTAAAATTAGTTTTTGGGGATTTTTGAAAACCTTTTTGAAAATCCTTTTTGAAGCTTTTGTTAACATGAATGTTTTTCAAAACTAAGGATATTTTAAAAACATTTTGAAATCATTTTGGAATAGCCTATTTTCCAGTACGACTCGGTGTACAACGTATTCCTAGACTTAATAAAATAAAAAATACATTGCTCAAAGAAATACAGACTCGAACAGGCAAATATTGCTTCGGTCTTGAACTGTGTAGATAGTTGTTCTTGATCATGTCCAAGAGTCCGAGATATCCTGACTAGCTTCATATATCCAGACAGAGTTTGATCAATTATTAAAATCAGTTTGACCATATGACCAATGGGCCAACAATGGGCACCCTGTGCCGAGATCGGAGGCTGCGGAGATGCCGGAAACGACGACGGCGCCGAGGAGGGCGGGAAGAAAGGAGAGAGCGGAGGGGAGCACGGACGGTGAGCAGACGTCGGAGAGGGAGGAGGAGATCCCCCACGGGAGGGGAGGCGTCCATGCGGGGGGAGGCTGCCAGGCGAATCCCGGCCAACTGGGGGAACGGGGGCGGTGGGATGGAAGGGGGCCACCTAGGGGCTGGGAGGAGGGAGGCGGCGGAGCCGGGCCGAAGATGCCGCCGGGCCACGCAAGCCAGCCGCACACGAGGAGGGTGTGGGGGGAGGCTGCGGCGAGCCAAGGGACACCCTCCGATGGAGACCGGAGGAGCCAAGAGCCAAGCGGCTGCTTCTAGTATATATATATATATATATATATATATATATATATATATATATATATATATATATATATATATATATATATTTTTTTTTTTTTTTTTTTTTTTTTTTTTTTTTTTTTTTATATATATATATATATATATATATATATATATATATATATATATAAAATATATATATATATATATATATATATATATATATATATATATATATATATATATATATATATATATATATATATATATATATATATATATATTTATATATTCCCACGGGGGGGGGGGAGGGGGTTGGATGGCGTTGTCTACGGCCTCCGGGTGGCAAGGCTGGCTGGGTGGCATTGTCTACGGGCCATGGCCCGTAGACAATGCCATCCAACCGCCCCGTGGGAATATATATATATATATATATATATATATATATATATATATATATATATATATATATATATATATATATATATATATATATATATATAAAGATGGCTCTCCTCTCGCGTTCAACACGGGGTTCCCCTCCCCCCCCCCCGACTAGCTTCGGGCGATGGTCCATCTTCTTGCTTTTCCTCCTCCCCCCCCACCCTCTTTCGCTGATGGCTTCTCCTCCTCCCCCCAACCCCCGTGCCCCTCCTCGGGAGCTTCCATGGCACCCAGAGCTTCATGCGATCCTTGGTCCGCCGTAGGATCATCCGCCGTTCGCCCCTCCCCCATCTCCTCCGGCGTACATCCATCTTCCTTCTCTAGTCACCCCCTCGCCACCCTCCTCTTCGGACAATTTGGTGGCTAGCCCACCCTCCATCAGCACCCTTCCCCCCCTCACGATTTCGGTGAAGGTCAGCTGCGCAACGGCCCTCACCAGGACGGAGTCCAGATCTGAGCCCTGTTCTTTGAGGGCGATGGGTTATCTTCCTAAGGCCCCCTTAGTAGATGTGGCCCCAGTCTCTTCGTCCTTCGTGCCCATTCAAAATTCAAACTCCCGTTCGGGATTCGTACAATCCCTGGGGGACTTTTTGAGTCGTGCACCTACTCGGGATGACGCACAAGCACGTCCAACGTGGTTCATGCCCCTCCCTTTTATGCGCAATATGGCGCCATGGATACCTTTGCACGTGCAATGTCCGTGCTATCAGACGTTGCTGGCACCTGTGCCTATGCAGCAGGGACTGTCGTTGGTACTTACCTCCCTCCGCGAGATGGCGTATGTGCTGTTGTTGGGCCCAACATGGTTGGCGTCCCCCTCTTCAGTCGCTTAGTGAGCACTCTCCAGCTGGCTCGTTCGTGCCAATTGCACATCTCACCCCTGCCCTGGGTGGCGTACGGTACCCTGAGATCTCTCCAGCTGGCATCCTTTTGGGCGCCCAACCCCCTGTTGCGCCAGTATTGGCACCCCTTTGGACATCCAACCTTCCGTGCCATATGCGCACCTCACCCCTGATCCTTGTGGCACGCGCTTGTCTCTCCGAGCGGCGTCGGTCTGCAGCTCCCTCACTGCAGCCCAGTCCCTCTCGGTGGCGTGCCCCGTGCTCCACCTGTCATTTTTGGTCGATCTTTTGGTGGTTGCGCCACTTCTTCCACCTTCAGACTCCTCCTCAGCCACGGTTGACATCCCCGCACCCCAGCCTTTCCCTAAGCTGACAGCGGCCCATTCCTTGGTGCTCCGGCGCCCCAGCCAATCCTCGGATGTCGCAACACCTCTTCAACCCTCTGCTGCTAGCGGCACGGGACCTGGATATTTATCCACCTCTCATCCAGGCATGGGACCCCCTCTTCGGGTGCCTCTGTGCTTCCCCACGCCCGTGGCTCCCTCTCTGCGCCACCTTCCGAGACTCATAGTGGGGTGATCTCTAACACCGTGACAATAGCGCCATTGGGAGGTCGGCTCTCTCCTACTCCTCAACAACCCCTTGTGCAGTCTTACGTCGACAAGCTTTGACCTGATCGTTCGGTCAGGATCCCACAGATCTTTTCTGGCATTGACCTCCCTGAAGTAGACTATGCGAAGGACACGCACGAGATCATGGTGCCATTCTCTGACACAGAAATGGTATTGCTGTCAACCTCCTTTCCACGCACTTTTGTCCTCAAATTTCTATCGGTTGCCCGAAACTTCAGAGGGTCGAAGAAGAGATTGCTAGCTGGGGGATTACTTCGACATATAGGGTGGCCGCCTCGGATCCCAAGCACATTCTATTGTATCTATCTTCAGAGCCTGACCATAAGTACGTTTGGACACGAGGCACAGGTATGATAGATTCCCACACCATGAAAATCGTTAGATGGTCCCAGAACTTCAACACCAAGGTGGATTCAGCGACCGTCTCGGCCTGGGTGACCCTTTCCAATCTTCCCCTTATCTGCTTCGTTTCTGCGACTCTAAGGTGCATTACTAACTCCTTTGCACATTTGTGGCTGCGGCTGAATGTTGGAAAAGAAATGTAAAAACCTTTCCCCAAACTAGAGAGTACCTACGAGAGAACCGAGCCATACAAGGCACGAACAAAAACACCAAAACAAACTACGCAAACACAGAGAATTTTTGACGTGGAAAACACTTGCGAGAAAAATCACGGGACGATCGGAATCCAACCCTGAGAAGCCTTCACTAATGAAATAAAGGACTACACCCTCTACAAACATCTTCCGATCCAAATCGGATCCCCACAACACTTAGAAGCAAGAATAATGATTACAAGGCTATGAAGAACAAAGACGACGAGTAGATATTACCCAAACACGATCCTCCTTCGAAAATGACCTTCAATCCTCCTTCTTCTCTTCCAAAGTTGCAATGGCACTCTTGCCACTTTTTCTCTCTCTTTCGTGTGTTATGTATGAGATTAGGGTTAGGAAACACCATATAAAAACACCCTAATCCTGCAACAAAACCTGGACCATAGGATACGATCCAACGGTGATCAATCACCCTGAAAAATACTTCAGTCCTGTCACGACACACACCCGCTTTTTGGATACGAGTCTGTGTCCAAGCCCAGCCTACGTCGCAGTGTCGACTGTAGAGCACTTTCTAGGATACAACCGTCACAGTAGTCTAAAACAATTAAGGTAATCTATATCTCATCCACAACAATCAACTAACTCAATGAGACTGGAAAAATGAATGATAATATAAAATGAAGTAGCATGTGTATCAAGAAATCAAGTTACGTCCGGTGGACACAAATCCACTACCAGTAGACGTATATAAAATAAAGACATGAAAATATGATAACTGAATCCAACTACTAATCATCAGGATACCCTCACCTATGGTGGTACCGTGGTCTGAAACTGACTCAAACTCGCTCGTATGCACCTGGCTCAAACCCAGCTAAACCTGAAGAGATCATCTGGTCCTCAGAGGACTAACAAGATACATAAAACATGCCTACTAATATAACAGTAAATAACATGTATGGAGGACAAGAACGGTGCAAGAAAGATATCTAAAACACGACAAGCAATATGGAAATATAATACTAGACTTGGCTATCAATCAAACGATTAACCCATATAGCTTGTAGTACAATACAAGATACTCCCAATCTATAGTAGGTTTCGACTGTAATAAAATGCAAGATACTTCCAGTCGAGATTAGCCAATTCTAGTATCGATCTTCTCTCCAAAGGGATACAAGGTCAAGTAGACACCTATAAACCGTAGTACAATGTAAGATACTCCCAATCTATAGTATACCACAAATCAAGCCAATCAATTAATATCAAAATCGAAGAATCTGCTACAGGTCGTAGCACAATGTAAGATACTCCCAATCTATAGTATGTCACAACTGTAGTACATTGCATGATACTCCCAGCCAAGAATAGTCAAGTCAAGAACAAGGTATAGAACCGGCGACTCCATTACATGACACGATAACACGAAGTAGACTAATAAACAAGCAATATCGAATATCCTATACGTGCACGTAATCTAGAACAAGTAAAACAATCAAGGACAAACCAATCATAATATGAAAATCAAGTGACAATATGACAAGAATACAATAGAGAGAAAAACAATAAAAATACTGTATATGTTCGGCAAGGTATACTTGCCTGTGGTCCTAAGCTGCTGGCACGGGCCAAGAGTTGAGTCAAAAGTCCAATGAACCTGTTATAACTCACAATATTAATGGTAATTAAACAAGGGAATACTTATCTATTTGTACTTAGACTTCTAAGTTTATTTGTATTTAATAGTTAGGTGGGTATGCTACCTAGTGTTCCTCAAAACATGATTTACACATATGAGCTTTAGAAAGTCAAATTTTGTCAATCTAGTCTCTTTTAGTCTAAATTAGTTAACTGGGTAATGTGTTATCAACCATATCCCTAACATAGGCTTTAACATATCTATTTCTTATTTATCTACTTTTCTATAGTGTAATTTATGATACTATACTCAAATCCTAGGTTTTAACCTGTCTATATGCTACATTCCTTATAATGTATGTATATAATAACATACCCAAACTCAATATCAAGCCACTAAAATTGCTTATTTATATTGTATATATATACTTATGACTGGCATATATTTATAGTATATTTTACATGATAGGGCAGTAAGTATATGGAACTCCCTCAAGACTGATACCAAGGATCCACATCTTAGACTACCTAAAAACTGACAGTTTAAGACTAAAACGGTATGCAGTGAACCAAGGCTCTGCAGGACATCACAAAGCTCATAATAGGAACGTAAAGACTGACAACCAAGCCAAGGAATCCAAGCTACTAGGTCTGATACCAGATGACTGAAACTCTAAGCAAGTAGTGATAAATACTAAGGGTTCAAACTAGATACCTTATCTAAAGATTGGACATCCTATTGTTAAAGTAATAAGAAGAGGGCCTGAACCAAGTGTTCCATACAAATGGTATAAGGTTTTAACATCCTTCTATCTGACATCCCATATGCTCCTACTGGACATGGTGTAAGGTTTTAACATCCTTAGATGTAGATCAATGTTGGAGATGTAACTGATGCTCAAAAGCAAATAGGGGTCAGATGTGCATTGGAAAGTAACATGAAAGATAGGGCAACTAATAAAAGAGATTGTCATTCAAAGAGGATATTCATAGACTGAACCATCTGTGATCTAATCCCAGGTAAAAGCATGAGTGAATTGTATAAACAAAATGGACAGATGCATCACAGTAAGGGAAGCATGTATGTACTGGCTAAATGAGGACAATGCTATTAAAATACAGGACAATTACTAATATCTGATACTATACTGAAAGCTATATGCAGACAATCAAACATGTCCTGATACTCAAGGATAGTGAAAGCAAGTGGACAGGTATGTACATGGTCTACTGATCTGAATAAATGTTCATATCTGAATATTACATACCAACTTGCTATTGATTCATATCATATGGTGGATAGATAGGGAATGGTTATGATGACTGCCAAATACTCTAAAATGCCTAAGCTTTCTGGTACAAGGACTTATCATTTGATGTTCTTGACTGAACCAAGGATGTCTAGGGTCTGTGCATAGAGGTTGAACTCAGTAGGTAATATATGAGGGGGAATGCATGATAGTTGAATGGATGAAATAAACTACACACATGTCCACATGTGGACATGTCAAGGTAGTAGACAGAACCACAAACATATGTCTATAAAAACATACATTATACCTGTATACAAGATGAGACATGACCAAACTAAGAACTAAACATAGCCTATAACTTGTCTTATGACTGCACTCTTAGCCAAGGACTCAGGAATGATACCATATTACACTGGGCTTATGCAATGACACCTGACCTTAATAGAAGATCAAACATGACTGACCAATATGCTTGGACAGAACCTAAACTAATGCATTTGACTGAACATCCCTAAATGGTTATCCAAATATAGTACACAAAATGAACTAACAATTCCTTGATTCCTTATAAACCTGAACTCGAACACCTATACTTCCCACGGGCCCTCCTGTGTACCTGTACTTATATAGGATTTGGTACCAAAAGCTTAATACCATTGCTTTGTATATGAACTTATGGCTGCATATTGCCCAATTCGAAACACTGCAATTGCAGTACTCTGATATAGAGTCTGCTCCCTCCCTATTTTTTCTTTACTTAGGCCTATATGGACAATTGCTGTTACTAGGATACATAGCCTATAGAGGACATCCTCCTCTGTTATTACCCCCACATAGAGGCTACAACTTATCCCAATTCCTAATAACTTATTTTCTTGTACAAGTATCATAGATAATACACACTAAACATGATATATACTATACTATTGACAATACCCCTATGATAGATAACAACCTTATTGCATATGCCAACCTATAACAGAGCAAGGGCATCCCTGTCACATGTGTATTAGGCTAAAGTATATATTTAAGGGTCTTCCCCCTATCTACTGGTATACTCACCCGACCATGTCTTCATGTGTGTTCCCATCATCCTTTACTTTTAGCTATCCTTTAGAATAGGTATTACCTGCTTTCTTAGTCTATGGTACCAGAGGTTACACTGTAGGTTCCATGACTCATAAGGTGGTTGCTATCGATTACCTTGTTCCCAGCCTCGATCCTACTTTTATCCATCATATACATCTAATATAAGGTCTTTTAATTGGAGGGCACACACCCCTCCTGACCACAGCTATGGAGGTAAGGTTTATTGGCTAAAGGGGCGTTTACCTGTCCCTGTAATTCTTCATCATTATATGCCTACATCTAACTTCTTTTATCTATCACATATGATGGTCGATTCTAGGGTTGCACCCAAGGTTCCTTCTTAATCATAGAGTCAAACACCTACATCATAATCCTATTATATTATTGACAACAGGAAGGTTCAGATATGAAAGGAATACATGGCAGTTTTGATCATGGTTTGCAGCCTCCTTGAGCTCCTCCGCGATTGCTCCTTTGATGGAGAGAAATTAGGGTTCTTGGTGAGGGATCGGTTGTCTCCATCTCATTTTTATATACCCAGTTTAGATAGGTTCGAGAATAAGTGGAAGATTTCTCCAAATCGAGTTTGAATTGATTTGGCTACGGCTGTGTTGATCGGAAGGAAGAGGAGAAGAAATCTGAATTTAGATTTAAGTATAATTCAAATAAAGGAAACTTTGCACTCACCCCCCTCTTATATAATGTATTTACAGAATCACTTTCTAATGCTAAGTTTAACATTTAAATATGCATATTCCCCATAATAAAACTCTAGAGATTTATTTGAAACAAAACTCACTATCCTGGGTCAGATAATTAGTAAAAAAATTATCTCACAATTCAGAACGGGAGTTTATATCCTACCCACCTTAAAATAATTTCGTCCTCGAAATTCAATAAGGCTAAGATCGATCTACTAGAATAAATAGTCTAAAATATTCTGCTATTAAAACATATCTCAACTACTCTCAAGCCATTTTCTACTATACTACTGCTATAATATACCAGGAATTTCCATTAGCTGCTACTTGGTGCCATCGTATCCTCAATGATCATGGCAAAAGCTTGCCCTCCTGGTGCTACAGGTCGACGCTTTGGGCAATCTCGCAACTGATGCTGATCCGAACCACAGTTTAAACATTGGCCTAGTCTCCAGCGACAATCGCCTTCACTGTGTCCCTTCTTTCTGCAATACTGACATATTGGAAGCTCTCGATTTAGGGAGTCTCTTGGCCGCTGATGATGCTGGTGTGCTGGAATGTTGTGGTGTTTCACCGCTCTCGATCGGCTGCTGCCCCCTTCACATGTGTGTCGGTCTCTCTTCTGCTTACACGTCAACTCCTTCTCTACGTCCTGTGAAACCTTCAAGATTCTTTCGTATGTGGTGGCCTGGCTGGTGGCGATGGCAATGCAAATTTTATGAGATAGCCCCTTTCTGAACTTCTTCGCTTTGGCTGCAGGGGTCAAGGCATCTGCGAAGCGGCTGAGGCGGGAGAACTCAGCGGAGTACTTGTTGATAAAAAGGTTGCCCTGCTCCAGGATCTCAAACGCATTCTCCAACTCTTCGTGGGCTGCTTCGGGATAGAACATCGTCTTGAACAGTTTCTTGAACTCTTTCCATGTCACATCAGGCACGGTAAATCGAGGCTCGTCTCAATACCATGTGCGGGCGATGTCATAAAGTTGTATGCTAGCTGACTCGATCTTCAGGTCTTCAGGAACTTGAGTCATCTAAAAAATTCGATCCACGTTCTTTAACCACTCTTCTGCATATAGAATCCCTTCCGTCCCCTTGAATTCTCTGGGCCTAAGGTCCATGAAATTCTTAGAAGTTCCAGGGCACGGTCGTGGAGCATCTCTAGTTTGGAGAGCCTCTCTCAAGTTATCGCGAAAGGTGTTGGCCTGCTCCGTTTGGGAAGTGTTGAGCTGCTGGAAGATTCCGAAGAGAGCAACGTTGTCCAGTGTAGGTGGCGGAGGCATAACAGGTGTTGGATACATCATAGGAGCTGGATACATCGCTGGTGTTGGTTGCATGATAAATGCTGGATACATCGTGGGTGTCGGGTGTATGGCTGGTACTGGATGTGGAACTTGTACTGGTGGTGGAGTCTGCGGAGGAAACTACAGGGATGGTGGAATGTCATCTCTACGAAATCTCAAGAATTGTGACTGTAGCGGATTGCCCATCTAAGTAAGTTGGCCTCCCTGCATCGGTGGGGTGTTCAGAAAGCGTTGTCCCTGTCTTGAGAATCCATTTACTGCAATAAAAGAAAACATTAGATGGAATGAAGATTTCAAGCAGGACGCAAGTCAAAGATTCAATAGAAATCAAGGACAGAGATCAATATTATTTTCAAGACACGTGGATGAGGTCCTAAGTTTCTAATCCTATGTGCAGTCTCACGACGGTACAGTAATATAACCGAAGTGATTAACGTAGACCTGTATGGGCCACCAAAAAACTCGTCATGACCGGCACTTGCTTTTTGAATACGAGTCCGTGTCCAAGCCCAGCCTGTGCCGCAGTATCGGTAGTAGAGCGCTGTCTAAGATACAACAATCACAGTAGTCTAGAACAATTAAGGTAATCTATATCTCATCCACAACAATCAACTAACTCAATGAGACTGGAAAAATGAATAATAATTTAAAATAAAGTAGCATGTGTATCAAGAAATAAAGTTACGTCCGGTGGACACAAATCCACTACCAGTAGACGGATATAAAATAAAGACATGAAAATATGATAACTGAATCCAACTACTAATCATCAGGATACCCTCATCTATGGTGGTACCGTGGTCTGAAACTGACTCAAACTCGCTCGTGTGCACCTGGCTCAAACCCAGCTAAACCTGAAGAGATCTTCAGGTCCTCAGAGGACTAGCAAGATACATAAAATATGTCTACTAATATAACAGTAAATAACATGTATGGAGGATAAGAACGGTGCAAGAAAGATATCTAAAACACGATAAGCAATATGGAAATATAATACTAGACTTGGCTATCAATCAAACGATTAACCCCTATAGTTTGTAGTACAATACAAGATACTCCCAATCTATAATAGGTTTCGACTGTAATACAATGCAAGATACTCCCACTCGAGATTAGCCAATTCTAGTATCAATCTCCTCTCCAAAGGGATACAAGGTCAAGTAGACACCTATAAACCCTAGTACAATGCAAGATACTCCCAATCTATAGTATGCCACAAATCAAGTCAATCAATTAATATCAAGTTCGAAGAATCTGCTATAGGTCGTAGCACAATATAAGTTACTCTCAATCTATAGTATGTCTCAATTGTAGTACAATGCAAGATACTCCCAGCCAAGAATAGTCAAGTCAAGAACAAGGTGTAGAAATGTCGACTCCATCACATGACACGATAACACGAAGAAGACTAATAAACAAGCAATATTGAATATCCTATACGTGCACGTAATCTAGAACAAATAAAACAATCAAGGACAAACCAATCACAATATGAAAATCATGTGACAATATATATAACAAGGAATACAATAGAGAGAGAAAAGTAATATAAATACTGTATATGTTCGGCAAGGTATACTTGCCTGTAGTCCTGAGATGCTGGCACGGACCAAGAGTTGAGTCAAAAGTCCAATGAACCTGTTATAAGTCACAATATTAATGGTGATTAAACAAGGGAATACTTATCTATTCATACTTAGACTTCTAAGTTTATTTGTTTTTAATAGTTAGGTGGGTATGCTACCTAGTGTTCCTCAAAACATATTTTCCACATATGAGGTTTAGAAAGTCAAACATGGTCAATCTAGTCTCATTTAGTCTAAATTAGTTAACTGGGTATTGTGTTATCAACCATATCCCTAACATAGGCTTTAACGTATCTATTTCCTATTTATCTACTTTCCTATAGTGCAATTTATGATACTATACTCCAATCCTAGGTTTTAACCTGTCTATATGATACATTCCTTATAAAGTATGTATATAATAACATACCCAAACTCAATATCAAGCCACTAAAATCACTTATGTATATTGTATACATATACTTATGACTGGCATATATCTATAGTATATTTCACATGATAGGGCAGTAAGTATATGGAACTCCCTCAAGACTGATACCACGGATCCACATCTTAGACTATCTAAAAAGTGACACTTTAAGACTAAAACTGTATGCAGTGAACCAAGGCTCTGCAGGACATCACAAAGCTCCTAATAGGAACATGAAGACTGACAACCAAGCCAAGGAATCCATGATACTAGGTCTGATACAAGATGACTGAAACTCTAAGCAAGTAGTGATGAATACTAAGGGTTCAAACTAGATACCTTATCTAAAGATTGGACATCCTATTGTTACAGTAATAAGAAGAGGGCCTGAACCAAGTGTTCCATACAAATGGTATAAGGTTTTAACATCCTTCTATCTGACATCCCATATGCTCCTACTGGACATATGGTGTAAGGTTTTAACATCCTTAGATGTAGATCAAGGATGAAGATGTAACTGATGCTCAAAAGCAAATAGGGGTCAGATGTGCACTGGAAAGTAACGTGAAAGATAGGGCAACTAATAAAGGAGATTGTCATTCAAAGAGGAGATTCATAGACTGAACCATCTGTGAACTAATCCCAGGTAAAAGCATGCAGTAAATTGTATAAACAAAATAGACATATGCATCACAGTAAGGGAAGCATGTATGTAGTAGCTAAATGAGGACAAGGCTATTAAAATACAGGGCAATTACTAATCTCTGATACTCTACTGAAAGCTATATGCAGACATTCAAACATGTCCTGATACTCAAGGATAGTGAAAGCAAGTGGACCGGTCTGTACATGGTCCACTGATCTGAACAAATTTTCATATCTGAACATTACATATAAACTTGCTATTGATTCATATCATATGGTGGACATATAGGGAATGGTTATGATGACTGCCAAATACTCTGAAATGCCTAAGCTTCCTGGTACAAGGAATTATCATTTGATGTTCTTGACTGAAACAAGGATGTCTAGGGTTTGTGCGTAGAGGTTGAACTCAGTTGGTAATAACTGAGGAAGAATGCATGACAGTTGAATGGATGAAATAAACTATACACATGTCCACATGTGGACAGGTCAAGGTAGTGGCAGAACCACAAACATATGTCTGTATAAACATACAGTATACCTATATACAAGATGAGACATAACCAAACTAAGAACTAAACATAGCCTATAATTAGTCTTATGACTGCACTCTTAGCCAAGGACTCAGGAATGATACCATATTACGCTGGGCTTATGCAATGATACTTGACTTTAATAGAAGATCAAACATGAGTGATCAATATGCTTGGACAGAACCTAAACTAATGTATTTGACTGAACATCCCTAAAAGGTTATCCAAATGTAGTACACATAATGAACTAACAATTCCTTGGTTCCTTATAAACCTGAACTCGAACACCTATACTTCCCATGGGCCCTCCTGTGTACCTATACTTATATAGGATTTGGTACCAAAAGCTTAACACCATTGCTTTATATACGAACTTATGGCTGCATATTGCCCAATTCGAAATACTACAATTGCAGTACTCTGATATAGAGTCTGCTCCCTCCCTATTTTTCCTTACTTAGGCCTATATGGACAGTTGTTGTTACCAGGGTACATAGCCTATAGAGGACATCCTCCTCTGTTATTACCCCCACATAGAGGCCAAAACTTATCCTAATTCCTAGTAACTTATTTTCTGTTACAAGTATCACAGATAATACACTCTAAACATGACAAGTACTATACTACAGACAACACGCCTATGATAGATGACACCCTTACTGCATATGCCAACCTATAACAGAGCAAGGGCATCCTTGTCCTGATATATGTGTACTAGGCTAAAGGCTATATTTAAGGGTCTTTCCCCTATCTACTGGTATACTCACCTGACCATGTCTTCATGTGTTCTCCCATCATCCTTTTTAGCTATCCTCTGGAATAGGTATTACCTGCTTCCTTAGTCTATGGTGCCAGAGGTTATACTGTAGGTTCCATGAGTCATAAGGTGGTTGCTATCGATTACCTTGTTCCCTGCCTCGATCCTACTTTTATCCATCATATATATCTAATATAAGGTCTGTTAATTGGAGAGCACACACCCCTACTGACCACAGCTATGGAGGTAAGGTTTGTCGGCTAAAGAGGCATTTACATGTCCCTACAAGTCTTCATCATTATATGCCTACATCTAAATTTTTTTGCCTATTGCATATGATGGTCGATTCTAGGGTTGCACCCAAGGTTCCTTCTTAATCATAGAGTCGAACACCCACATCATAATTCTATTATGTTATTGACGATAGGAAGGTTAGGATATGAAAGGAATACCTGGAAGTTTTGATCATGGTTTGCAGCCTCCTTGAGCTCCTTCGCGATTGCTCCTTTGATGGAGAGAAATTAGGGTTCTTGGTGAGGGATCGGTTGTCTCTATTTCATCTATATATACCAATTTTAGAAAGGTTCAAGAATAAGTGGAAGATTTCTCCAAATCGAGTTTGAATTGATTTGGCTACGGCTGTGTTAATCGGGAGGAAGAGGAGAAGAAATCTGAATTTGAATTTAAATTTAAATAGAATTCAAATAAAGGAAACTTTGCACTCACCCCCCTCTTATATAATGTATTTGCAGAATCACTTTCTAATGCTAAGTTTAACATTTAAATATGCATATTCCCCATAATAAAACTCTAGAGATTTATTTGAAACAAAACTCACTATCCTGGTTTAGATAATTAGTAAAACAATTCTTTCACAATTCAGAACAGGAGTTTACAAGCCCCGACGACATAGAGTTCGGCCAGAACTCTGTGTTTGGCAACGTGCAAAGTTCTGGAACCATGGGACAGAGTTCGGCCAGAACTCTGTCCTGGGGCAGAGTTCGGCCCGAACTCTGCCCCTTCCTTCCAACAGCTCCTCTGGTCAGCTCCAGAGTACTCTGTCATCTCCGACTAGTCTCGTCACCTCCACGAGCTTCTCTGACACACAGACGACGGTCGTCGCACTCCGGGGTCTTCTCCACATAGGTTGGAAACCCTATCCACTCTAACAAATCTCTTCCTTCATAACTAGGTGGAGGAGGTCGTCATCCCGACGATCTGCCTGCAGTACTCAAACTTCCCCCTCGGTAGAACCCTCGTGAGCATGTCCGCTGCATTGTCATCAATATGAACCTTCTCAAGCGTCGCGTCCTTCTTCTCAACTATATCCCGTATCCAATGATACCGAGTCTCGATGTGCTTGGACCGACTATAAAATATCTGGTTCTTTACAAGGTGAATAGCAGTATGACTGTCGCAAGGCAAAGTATACTGCTCTTGCTTTAGCCCCATTTCCTGCAATGACCTTTTCATCCGTAGTAACTCCTTGCAAGCCTCCGTCGCTGCATTGTACTCTGCCTCTGTCGTCGACAAGGCAACATACTTCTGTAACTACGACTGCCACGATACCGCTCCTCTAGCAAACATCATCACATAGTCTGAAGTCGATTATCTCTTGTCTACATCTTCAGCCATATCAGCGTCGGTATACCCAACAAGCTTTGGCTTATCAATACCAAAAGAAAGTCTCCAATCGACAGTGCCCTGAAGGTATAGTAGAATCCACTTAACCACACTCCAATGTACCCTTCCAGGATTTAAAAGATACCTGCTAACTGTGCCAACTGCATGAACGATGTCTGGCCTCGTATACACCATAACGTACATAAGACTTCCCACAGCTGAAGCATATGGAACCCGCGCTTTATCTTCCTTTTCGTCCTCGGTAGATGGACACTGCTCCTCAGTGAACTTAATGTGAGCTGCAAGGTGGCAACTCACTTTTTTTGACCCGTCCATCCCAAAATGCTAAAGTACTCGGTAAATGTACTTCTTTTGGGATAAGTGTAGCAGCTTGGACTCTCCTTCTCTATCGGCTGATCTCCATCCCGAGAATAGTCTTTGCTGCATCCAAATCTTTCATAAAAAAGGCTGCGTCCAGTTGGCGCTTCAACTCCGCTATCCTAGTGGCATTCCGACTCACTAATAGCATATCATCAACATAGAGCAATAAAATGATAAAATCATTCTCGGCAAAATACCTCACAAATATACAGTGATCCGATATCGTCCGTGCATAACCATGCTCTCCCATAAACGACTCGAACTTTCTGTACCACTGTCTCGAAGCCTGCTTCAGACCATACAAGCTCTTCCTCAACCGGCAGACTAAATATGACTTGTCCTTCTTACAGAATCCCTCTAGCTGCTCCATGTATAACTCCTCCTCAAGATCACCATGGAGGAATGCCGTCTTCACGTCCATCTGCTCGACCTCCAAGTCGAGACTGGCTGCCAATGCTAGCACCACCCGAATAGACGAATGCTTGACGACAGACAAAAAGATCTCATCATAATCTACTCCTTTTCGCTGATAGTAGCCTTTAACTACTAGCCTTATTTTATATCGAGGGCGAGTAGCATCATCCGTCTACTTTATTCTAAACACCCATCGATTCTTCAAAGCCTTCTTATCCTTTGGAAACCGCACCAGCTCATAAATGGAATTGGCGTATAAGAAACTCATCTCCTCCTGCATAGCCTGCATCCACTCATGCCTTTGTTCGTCTTTCATAGCCTCTACAAAGCTTTCAGGCTCTCCCTGTCACCCTCATTTCCCGTATTTCGTATTTATACTCGTAGATTGGATTTTTGGCTTGTATTTTTTTAATTTTCTCGACTTGCAGAGTTTTGGGTTTTCTCGTATTTCGGGTTTTGGTTCGGCTCGGTTTTAATTGGTTTGGTTTGGTTTGTCATGATGGAACACCATAGCCTACACACCACCTCCATTACACCACAACACCCTCATTATAACCCACCTACTTTCTCTCTCCTCCATAATTTCTCCATTAATTTCTTCTTCTTCTTCTTCTTCTTCCTCCACCAACACCCATAGGCAAGTGCATCTTGCCATTAAATAAGCACCACTTTTTATTTGTTCATTAGCTAGATTTGGACATGGAGAACAACATTAGAACTTGGAATTTTGTGATTTGGAGTCTCCATTGTTCTAGATCTAGGTTTTAACTATTTTCGGATTTACATGGTTTTGATCTATTTTAGTTGGATTTTATGGGTTTTTGATGCTTCCATATGGAAGAGAATTCAATTTTACTCAAGTTAGAGCTTTGAAAATCTAAATTTGGTTTTGATTTGGCAAAGTTATGAAGAATTGAAGTTTTTGGGTTGGGTGTTCTTCCTCTCGGACAGAGGTAGGAGAAGAACATAGCCTTTCCCTTTTGTTGGCCACGCGGCTCCCGCGTACGGCCTCTGCGTAGAGCTCCTGCGTAGTGTTGCTTGCGTAGAACCCTTGCTTAGGGTCTTCTGCGTATTGCACCCTGCGTATTGCACCCTGCGTATTGCACCCTGCGTATTGCACCCTGCGTATTGCACCCTGCGTATTGCACCCTGCGTATGCTGGCCTGCGTACTGTGCATTGCGTATTGCTTGCGTAGTGTGCATTGCGTATTGCTTGCGTAGTGGCTTGCGTAGCCCCTGCGTATGCTGGCCTGCGTACTGTGCATTGCGTAGTGGCTTGCGTAGCCCCTGCGTATGCTGGCCTGCGTACTGTGCATTGCGTAGTGACTTGCGTAGCCCCTGCGTATGCTGGCCTGCGTACTGTGCATTGCGTAGTGGCTTGCGTACTGTGCATTGCGTATTGCTTGCGTACTGCTCACCTTGCGCAATGTAACCCTTGCGCAATGTAACCCTTGCGCAAGACAACTCTTGCGCAGCCTTGTATGCGCAGTCTATACCCTGCGTAGCCCAACCTTTGACCCCCTTGTGCTACCTACTTGTTTATGATGAATTTGTTATTTCTTGGTCTTGGCTCTTTTATGATCCTATATATATTGGTATTGTATCAGGTATTTTACGCCCATTTTATATCCTTACGCCTTTTGTCATGAACTTGATTTTACTTGTATATTTGGAATAACTATTGTATATGGCCTGGTATGACAATGAACTAGCATAACATGATAGCGACCCGTAGTGGTGCACTCCTGACATGACCCGACCTGACATGATAGTGGCCCGTCGTGGCGCACTCCTGACAAGTACCCTGACATGAATTATCTTGATAACTTGATAGTGGCCGTGGCGGCGCACTCTTAACTTGACTTGACTTGATAACTTAACTTGACTTGCCTTGACACCGTGGGTGTTCCTGCTTGCTTGCCTGTACAATCCACTTGTCTTGTCTTGCATTATGTCTAGGACGTGACTCCCTGGGTACCACGGCCAGGGACTCACACTAAAATTGGACTAGGTAATGAGTAGGCCAAATTAGAACATGGAGAATTCCCGGTCACAGGCAGTCTCGTTATCTGGAGGCATTAATGGACTTGTAGCTTGCCGACGAGTAGAGCACATTTCCAGCACACTGTCATGTGTTGCACCCTCTAAGTCACCTAAGGGTACATTTGTCTCCCGGGCGATGTACCCACCAATAACTCTCAACCCGCGGAAGGATAACTGGATGGTCTGCAGGGCTTGGGACTGGGAGTTTCTCACTTGCATCTTGTTAGTAATTAGGCTTGTGATAACCCTAGTTAGTTAAAGTAGTAAGCCGTAGTACTTGCTTGGCCGATTGTGAATGAATGGTGTCCAGCTCTGTCTAAGTCTTCTCTAGCCCTTGTACCTGGAACTCTTGATCATGATTGTTTTACTTATCTCTAACGATAAATGGGTAGAGACAGTGAGCTATTCAAGCGAAGGGGTACAATCCCGGTCCTTGTTTGGTTTAAGGATTGTAACCTGGCTCCCGGAATGGTTCCACGTCCCTAGTCGTTTATCGCTCTGTGTACTTTTATTTTACTTGTACTTTCCTTTTATTCTTTATGTTTTGATATGCTGGCTTTTGTTCTTATTTGTGGCCTCCTTTGTGGCACTTGCTCTTTCTGGGGTTTGACCCAGCTGGTTTTGTATGGCCAGATTTCGGAGCGGCTCCCGAGGATCTACCAAGCTTCCAGCCCAATGGTGACAACTAGACGGAACCCGGGCCAAGAGTGGGTTTTCCCTTTTTGTTTCACCCACTTATATGTAAATTTATTCTTTTGAGGCGTTTAGCCGACGAGCACCTGTTAGCTCGATGCACATTTACTTACTGTCTGCCTACGGGCTGTAAACATGATTAACAAATCCTAGGGTTGATCATGTATGACTGAACTCTTGCTAGTCCTATCATTTTGTACGACTAGCTTCATGATCATCCAATATGTAATATTTGGGACGCCTTATATATATATATTTGATGCTCTAAACATCTTGTAACTCTGTTAATTGCTGGAGATTGAGACAATAGGCTCGACCTTAAGAGACTGCTGGCTTGTAGTAAACCCTCATATCTAGACAGCCGTGACCGTATAGTTGAGATATATTCTATTTTCAATATACGTAGCTGGCTGTGTCTGCCCCCGCTCTCCAGTATTCTGGTTCTGGGGCGTGACACGGTTTAAGTGGTGGCCCATGCAGGTCTTGGCATTCAAGAAATGTGAGGGTTTACCCATAGATGTCTCAATCAATATTCGCCCTTGATCTCCACCCGTATTTTCAAATCCCTGAGATTCTTGACCTGATCACATGCTTGTATCATTGATCTGTCCTGGTCCTTTCCTTATTGTTCCTTATGTCGTCTTCTTCAGCGGCATTACTCCCGGACCTGCCAACCAGCCAGAGGAAGCTCGACAAGCACCCCAGCGCCAAGAAGATCAAGCTCAGCACTCTGGAGTAGCCTCTCGAGTTATGCTTCCCGGAGGCTCAGAACCTCTAGTTCAGGAAGCTCCGCCCGTTCAACCAGCTAGACAGGATGAGGGACCTTTGGTAGGGCTTATCAGAGAACTGCTTGCATCCCAAGATCGTCGAGGCGACGCCTTGCACCAGGAAGTTCATGATGCACTAAACCGAGGAGGTCCCCAAGGAAATCAGGCGGCCAACAGTTTCAAGCGCTTGAACCCTCCCTTCTTTGATGGCAGTGAAGATGCGGTTGCCGCGGACGCTTGGCTTCAGGATACCGAGGTGGTTCTAGAAGCGGCTAGGACACCTGAAAATGAGAAGGTGGCGGTGGTACGCCTACAGTTGTTAGACTTGGCTCGCGATTGGTGGGCAGCTCAGGCCATGGGATTAGCAGCACCAGTCACTTGGGCGACGTTCAGAGAAAGATTCCAGACGAAGTACTTCGATGCGGTGGCACGGTACGACCTGCAGACCAGATTCACCAACTTGAAGCAAGAAGGCAGAACGGTCGATGGCTATGCGACCGAGTTTTCCAGGCTGAGTAGGTTCGCCCCCACCTTGGTGGCAACCGAGTTCGATAGGGCTCAGCGGTTCCAGCAAGGGCTGCACTTAGAGATATTATTAGCTGTGGAGCAGTTCGAGCACCAGACGTTCGATGCAGTGTTGAAGGCAGCAAGGAGGCATGAGTATACCTCCCGGAGAATTGTGGACAGGACCGGAGGCAGGAAACGGTCCCACAACCAGATGCACCAATCTTTAGCTCCAGCCCCGGCAGCTAGGGGATTAACCATTGGAACTCCGAGGCGGGTGGCCTCAGTGACGTCGGTTCAGCATTCGACCCCGACGTACCCGCAGCAGCAGAAGCAGAAGCAGTCTTCCGCGGTGGGATGTTCTCATTGCGGGAAGCCGGGCCATGTAGTGGCAGAGTGTCGTAGGGCACAGGGATTGTGCCTGGCTTGTGGAGGAGCAGACCACCAGATAGGGACCTGCCCGAATAGGGGAGGTCCATCCTCATCCAACCTTTCTAGTTCTTCGGTGAGGGGACCAGCCCCAGTTCCAGTCCCGCAGCAGCAGCAACAGCAGTACCCGAGGCCATTGGCGCCCCAGGCCCAGGCCTTTCAACAGCAGAACCAGCAGCAGTTCACCCAGGCTCCAGCACAGAGCCGACAGAGGGGTTTCCAGCAGAGGGGACCCGCAGCTAGAGGTCAGGCTATGATGATGACCATGGAAGAAGAAGTTGCACCAGGTGAGGTAGTGGCAGGTACTATTCTCGTCAACACCTTTCCAGCATCCGTATTATTTGATTCTGGTGCATCGCATTCATTCATGTCTGCACGATTCGCGACACGGATAGGGTTGGAGCCCGAGTCATTATCAGTGAGGCTCAATATACTTACTGGTAATGGTCTTGTGGGAGTAGATCGAGTGTTCTCCTCGTGTCGGATCGTAGTTGGCGGTAGAGAATTCCCCGCTAGATTCATAGAATTCCCTATGGCGGACTATGATATAGTCCTAGGCATGGATTGGTTGAGGAACCATTATGCTAGGATAGACTGCCATGTTGGCAGAGTTGTCTTTAGTATTCCCGGAGAGCCAGAGTTTTTATTTACCAGAGGCACAGCAGAGCCATCTCCTCCAGTATTGCGAATGGCAGTAGCAGCAGTGCAGTTGCCCCGGATAGTTGAAGAGTTTCCAGATGTCTTTCCAGAGGAACTTCCAGGGATGCCACCAGAGCGGAAGATCGAGTTCACCATTGACTTGATTCCCGGGACAGCACCAGTATCAGAGCGAGTCTACAGAATGGCGCCTTCAGAGTTGGAAATTTTGTACAAGATGATTGAAGAACTCAGGACCAAGGGATTCATTCGTGCAAGTGGATCGCCTTGGGGAGCCCCGATGCTTCTTGTGAAAAAAAAAAAGGATGGTACGTCCAGGTTATGTGTTGATTATCGTACCTTGAACTCAGTGACAATCAAGAACAGATACCCTCTTCCAAGGATAGATGATTTGTTTGATCAACTCAAAGGGGCGTCAGTTTTCTCGAAGATAGACTTACGGTCAGGATATCACCAGATCAGAGTCAGAGAGCAGGACATCCCGAAGACGGCGTTCAGATCTAGGTACGGGCATTGGGAGTTTCTAGTTATGCCCTTTGGAGCGACCAATGCGCCGACAGTGTTCATGGACCTTATGAACCGTATTTTCATGCCTTACTTGGATCAGTTTGTGATAGTATTCCTTGATGACATCCTGGTCTACAGCAAGAGTGAGGCGGAGCATGAGCAGCATCTCCGTGTGGTTCTTCAGATTCTCAGAGAGCACCAGTTGTACGCCAAGTTCAGTAAATGCGAGTTCTGGCTCGATCGCATTTCATACTTGGGTCACATCATTACCAGAGGAGGAGTGGAAGTGGATCCCCAGAAGATTGTGGCTATCGAGTCATGGCCAGTACCCAGTTCAGTGGCAGAAGTTCGCAGCTTTCTTGGATTGGCCGGCTACTACCGGCGGTTCGTCTCTGATTTTGCGAGGATTTCAGCACCGATGACCCAGTTGACCCGCAAGGATGTGCCGTTCGTTTGGACAGCAGAATGTCAGGAATCATTTGAGAAGTTGAAGCGAGGTTTGATAACGGCTCCCATTCTCACCCTTCCAGATGGGACCGGAGGATTCACAGTTTATTGCGACGCTTCAGGCAGAGGATTGGGATGTGTTTTGATGCAGCATGGGAAGGTAATTGCTTATGCGTCACGTCAACTCCGTGATCATGAGAAGAATTACCCGACCCACGACTTGGAGCTAGCAGCAGTAGTGTTTGCACTTAAGTTGTGGAGGCACTACTTGTACGGAGACAGAGTGGAGATATTTACTGATCATAAGAGCCTGAAGTATGTTTTCACCCAGAAGGATCTTAATATGCGGCAGAGAAGATGGCTCGAGCTACTTGTGGACTATGATGTGGACTTACAGTATCACCCAGGGAAGGCCAACGTGGTAGCAGATGCATTGAGCAGGAGAGCCGGAGTCTACCTCCTAACAGCGCAAGCAGAGCTATTGTCAGATCTTCAGAAGATGGGAATTGAAGTGATTCTTCCTTCCAATGTGGCCTTGATGGCCAGCCTACAGATTCAGTCCACCATAGTTGAGAGGATCCGGACATTACAGTTAACAGATTCCAAGATTCAGCGGCTCAGAGCAGAGTGCGAGGCAGGAAGAAGGCCAGAGTTATGTATTCATAAAGATGATACACTTCGACACGGCACGCGTCTTTGTGTACCCAGTGGAGATATCAGACAGGAAGTCATGGCAGAGGCTCACAGTTCACAGTATTCCATCCACCCAGGCGGCACAAAGATGTACAGAGATATTCGTCAGCACTTTTGGTGGAATGGTATGAAGAGGGAGATAGCCCGGTATGTCTCTCGATGTTTGGTTTGCCAACAAGTCAAGGCTGAACATCAGAGGCCAGCTGGACTTCTTCAACCTTTACCGATCCCAGAATAGAAATGGGAACACATAACCATGGATTTCGTGACTGGGTTACCCAGATCTCCGGCAGGCAGAGATGCTATTTGGGTCATTGTGGACAGGCTTACCAAGGTGGCACACTTTCTTCCCTTTAGAGTTGGACAGTCGACGGCACAGCTAGCAGAGATGTATCTCAGGCAGATCGTCCGACTTCACGGAGTGCCAGTCAGCATAGTATCAGACAGGGATACGAGATTCACATCGCACTTCTGGCGCAGTCTTCATCAAAGTTTGGGGACTCGTCTCAAGTTCAGCTCAGCGTATCATCCGCAGACAGATGGGCAGTCAGAGCGTACTATACAAACTCTCGAAGATATGTTGCGGTCGTGTACCCTTGACTTCGGAGGTTCGTGGGAGGATCACCTGCACCTGGTGGAATTCTCGTACAATAATAGTTTCCAGGCCAGTATCCAGATGGCACCCTTCGAGGCTCTGTATGGCAGGAAATGCAGATCCCCGTTAGCATGGGACGATATCGGAGAGAGGCAGATGCTCGGTCCAGAACTGATTTCTCAGACGGTTGAAGTGGTCAGGAAAGTCAGAGATCACATCCGAATTGCTCAGGACCGCCAGCGCCATTGGGCCGATGCTCATCGGCGTCCCTTAGAATTTGTCGTCGGCGACCATGTATTCCTTAGGATCTCGCCTACCCGCGGCGTCATTCGTTTTGGCGTACGGGGAAAGCTTAGTCCTAGGTATATAGGGCCGTTTGATATTCTGGAGCGAGTAGGCGATGTGTCCTATCGTCTCGCTCTTCCGCCGTCACTAAGTGAGGTACATGATGTATTCCATGTATCCCAATTAAGACGGTACATTCCGGACCCGAGCCATATCCTAGATCATTCGGAATTGGTTGTTGGTACCAACCTTTCGTATGAGGAGAGGCCCGTGTCTATATTGGACCGGAGAGAAAAGACGCTCAAGAACAAGACTATTAACTTAGTCCGTATTGCTTGGGGTCATCACTCTCTAGGTGAGTCAACGTGGGAGCGTGAGGACGACATCCGATCGCGATATCCCTACCTGTTTGACTCGTGAGGTATAATGTCTTTCTTATGCCTTACGCTTTCCCTTCCTTGCTTGCATTGTATGGTTGTATGATTGAACTGCTTAGTGTAGCTTGTCTGTGCTTAGTATAGCTTGTTGTGGCAATCTCTAGCTCCTTGATTAAATTCCGAGGACGGAATTCTTTGAAGGTGGGTAGAGTTGTCACCCTCATTTCCCGTATTTCGTATTTATACTCGTAGATTGGATTTTTGGCTTGTATTTTTTAATTTTCTCGACTTGCAGAGTTTTGGGTTTTCTCGTATTTCGGGTTTTGGTTCGGCTCGGTTTTAATTGGTTTGGTTTGGTTTGTCATGATGGAACACCATAGCCTACACACCACCTCCATTACACCACAACACCCTCATTATAACCCACCTACTTTCTCTCTCCTCCATAATTTCTCCATTAATTTCTTCTTCTTCTTCTTCTTCTTCCTCCACCAACACCCATAGGCAAGTGCATCTTGCCATTAAATAAGCACCACTTTTTATTTGTTCATTAGCTAGATTTGGACATGGAGAACAACATTAGAACTTGGAATTTTGTGATTTGGAGTCTCCATTGTTCTAGATCTAGGTTTTAACTATTTTCGGATTTACATGGTTTTGATCTATTTTAGTTGGATTTTATGGGTTTTTGATGCTTCCATATGGAAGAGAATTCAATTTTACTCAAGTTAGAGCTTTGAAAATCTAAATTTGGTTTTGATTTGGCAAAGTTATGAAGAATTGAAGTTTTTGGGTTGGGTGTTCTTCCTCTCGGACAGAGGTAGGAGAAGAACATAGCCTTTCCCTTTTGTTGGCCACGCGGCTCCCGCGTACGACCTCTGCGTAGAGCTCCTGCGTAGTGTTGCTTGCGTAGAACCCTTGCTTAGGGTCTTCTGCGTATTGCACCCTGCGTATTGCACCCTGCGTATTGCACCCTGCGTATTGCACCCTGCGTATTGCACCCTGCGTATTGCACCCTGCGTATGCTGGCCTGCGTACTGTGCATTGCGTATTGCTTGCGTAGTGTGCATTGCGTATTGCTTGCGTAGTGGCTTGCGTAGCCCCTGCGTATGCTGGCCTGCGTACTGTGCATTGCGTAGTGGCTTGCGTAGCCCCTGCGTATGCTGGCCTGCGTACTGTGCATTGCGTAGTGACTTGCGTAGCCCCTGCGTATGCTGGCCTGCGTACTGTGCATTGCGTAGTGGCTTGCGTACTGTGCATTGCGTATTGCTTGCGTACTGCTCACCTTGCGCAATGTAACCCTTGCGCAATGTAACCCTTGCGCAAGACAACTCTTGCGCAGCCTTGTATGCGCAGTCTATACCCTGCGTAGCCCAACCTTTGACCCCCTTGTGCTACCTACTTGTTTATGATGAATTTGTTATTTCTTGGTCTTGGCTCTTTTATGATCCTATATATATTGGTATTGTATCAGGTATTTTACGCCCATTTTATATCCTTACGCCTTTTGTCATGAACTTGATTTTACTTGTATATTTGGAATAACTATTGTATATGGCCTGGTATGACAA
Source organism: Iris pallida (assembly GCA_029216955.1). NCBI lineage: Eukaryota > Viridiplantae > Streptophyta > Magnoliopsida > Asparagales > Iridaceae > Iris > Iris pallida. Next base: position 7,912,677 of record JANAVB010040216.1, on the reverse strand, counting down.
TGAACTAGCATAACATGATAGCGACCCGTAGTGGTGCACTCCTGACATGACCCGACCTGACATGATAGTGGCCCGTCGTGGCGCACTCCTGACAAGTACCCTGACATGAATTATCTTGATAACTTGATAGTGGCCGTGGCGGCGCACTCTTAACTTGACTTGACTTGATAACTTAACTTGACTTGCCTTGACACCGTGGGTGTTCCTGCTTGCTTGCCTGTACAATCCACTTGTCTTGTCTTGCATCATGTCTAGGACGTGACTCCCTGGGTACCACGGCCAGGGACTCACACTAAAATTGGACTAGGTAATGAGTAGGCCAAATTAGAACATGGAGAATTCCCGGTCACAGGCAGTCTCGTTATCTGGAGGCATTAATGGACTTGTAGCTTGCCGACGAGTAGAGCACATTTCCAGCACACTGTCATGTGTTGCACCCTCTAAGTCACCTAAGGGTACATTTGTCTCCCGGGCGATGTACCCACCAATAACTCTCAACCCGCGGAAGGATAACTGGATGGTCTGCAGGGCTTGGGACTGGGAGTTTCTCACTTGCATCTTGTTAGTAATTAGGCTTGTGATAACCCTAGTTAGTTAAAATAGTAAGCCGTAGTACTTGCTTGGCCGATTGTGAATGAATGGTGTCCAGCTCTGTCTAAGTCTTCTCTAGCCCTTGTACCTGGAACTCTTGATCATGATTGTTTTACTTATCTCTAACGATAAATGGGTAGAGACAGTGAGCTATTCAAGCGAAGGGGTACAATCCCGGTCCTTGTTTGGTTTAAGGATTGTAACCTGGCTCCCGGAATGGTTCCACGTCCCTAGTCGTTTATCGCTCTGTGTACTTTTATTTTACTTGTACTTTCCTTTTATTCTTTATGTTTTGATATGCTGGCTTTTGTTCTTATTTGTGGCCTCCTTTGTGGCACTTGCTCTTTCTGGGGTTTGACCCAGCTGGTTTTGTATGGCCAGATTTCGGAGCGGCTCCCGAGGATCTACCAAGCTTCCAGCCCAATGGTGACAACTAGACGGAACCCGGGCCAAGAGTGGGTTTTCCCTTTTTGTTTCACCCACTTATATGTAAATTTATTCTTTTGAGGCGTTTAGCCGACGAGCACCTGTTAGCTCGATGCACATTTACTTACTGTCTGCCTACGGGCTGTAAACATGATTAACAAATCCTAGGGTTGATCATGTATGACTGAACTCTTGCTAGTCCTATCATTTTGTACGACTAGCTTCATGATCATCCAATATGTAATATTTGGGACGCCTTATATATATATATTTGATGCTCTAAACATCTTGTAACTCTGTTAATTGCTGGAGATTGAGACAATAGGCTCGACCTTAAGAGACTGCTGGCTTGTAGTAAACCCTCATATCTAGACAGCCGTGACCGTATAGTTGAGATATATTCTATTTTCAATATACGTAGCTGGCTGTGTCTGCCCCCGCTCTCCAGTATTCTGGTTCTGGGGCGTGACACTCCCACATCAGTCAGTAGCACATACTCACCCGGTGATTATCTCGTAGATGGTCGACGCTCTCTGTCACTCCTTCTCAGTAGAGCCACTGGTGCTGGCTATATACTAACAGCCTCCTCCTCTTCAAGAACTGCCTCTCCGGCATGCTCATCCTACTGAAGGACACCCTGACCACCATCAGCAGGCTGATGATCAAGGTTGGGAGCAACTCCATGTACTAGCTCCCCCATAATTGGATCCTCTGCGATATCCTCTGAAAACTGCTCGAAGAGAAATGACTCTAACTCAGGCAATTCCTCAGCCTCAGAAGGCATCTCAGAAACCTGAGTGTTGGTCATGGTCTGATCCTCGATGAATACCACATCCCTGCTTCTATAGAGCTTTCTTTCCACCGGGTCATAGAGTCTATAGCCAAACTCATCCCGACCATAGCCGATAAAGACGCATCGCCTCGTCTTCGGCTCAAGTTTGGACCTCTCGTCCTTCGGTACATGTACAAAGGCCTTATAGCCAAACACTCGTAGGTGATTGTATGACGGCTCTTTGTCGTACCATACTTTGTCAGGCACATCACCCTGCAAAGGAGCACTAGGAGATAAATTAATAATATAAGCAGCTGTGAGAAGAGCCTCACCCGAATAACTGTCTGACAAGTTTGCTTCTGATAGCAAACATCGTACCCTCTCAATCAGTGTTCTATTCATACGCTCCGCTACACCATTGAGCTGAGGTGTCTTGGGCGGATTCTTATGGTATCGTATCCCCTACACTCCGTAATAAGCATCAAAGGGACCAATGTATTCGCCATCATTGTCGGACCGAACACATAATAACTTCTTGCCCGTCTCTATTTTAACAGAGGCCTGAAACTCTATGAAAGTAGGCAGCACTTGATCCTTGGCCTTTAAGGCATAGACCCAAATCTTCTTAGAACAGTCATCAATAAAAGTTACAAGTAAAAAGCACCACCAATAGATTTTACCTTCATATGACCGCAGACATCCAAGTGAATCAACTCGAGCAACGTCGACTTCTTTGAACTTGGGTGACTTTAGAAAGATACCCTATTTTGCTTTCCAGCTAAGCAGTGCATGCACTTCTCCAACTTTGTAGACTTGAGCCCTAGAATCACCTTCCTGTTCACCAAGTAGCTCATCCCCTTCTCGCTGATATGGCCAAGCCGCCTCTGCCATAACTCGGTAGACGCATCACTGACGGTGTTCACCTCCTGTGCTCCCTGTGCGCTCCCCTCCATATAGTAGATATCAGACTTCTTGCTTCCTCTGGCAATCACCATCAAACCTTTGGAAAGCTTCCACTGACTATTCTCGAAGAGACTAAAGAATCCCTCGTCATCCAACCTTCCAACCGACACCAGGTAGAAAACGGATATCAGGGACATGACAAACATCTTTGAGAACAAGAACTGCACCGGTCTTCGTTCTCAAATGCACATCTGCAATGGCAACCGCCTTCGACACATCTCCATTGCCCATCTTTAACACTCCACAGTCATAAGTCGTGTATGTGGCAAATAGTGCCCTGTTATGAGATACGTGCACTGAAGCCCCTGAGTTCACCAGCCACGAATTGTTATCGCATGCGAGGTTTGTAATAACCTCATCACCTACGACGATCATATCGCCTCCATGTATCGAGGTCGCCGCTGTAGTGTTCTCATCTTGCTTCCCCTTGTCGCCCTTCTTCTCTCTCTTCTAAGCAAAATAGTTCCACTTGGTGTGGCCCTTCTTGCCACAATGGTAACACTCCAAGTCCTCGTACCAACCCTTGGACCTCCCTCTTCTATTGTCTCTGCCACCACCTAGACCCCTATTTTTGCCCCTTCCACGGCTCTCTGAAACTAGTACCTCTGAGTAGTAGGATGTGGATGAAGTACCATGAGAACGTCTCCACATCTCTTCATTCAGCACCCCGCTGTTGGCAAACTCTAAAATAACTATGCCCTCTGGAGCAGAAGCGATCATAGATACTCGTACGGTCTCCCACGAGTCTGGCAATGTACATAGCAGCCATAGTCCTTGAACCTCATCGTCGAACTTGACTTCCATCAAAGATAGCTAGTCAACCACGCCCTGGAACTAACTCAAGTGATCAGTAATAGACGTCCCATCTTTGTACCGTAGATCTATCATCGTCCGGATCAGGAACAACTTATTTACTCTGGTCTTTTTCGCATACAAAGATTCAGCTTATCCCATAGCTTCTTCGTGTGCTCAATATCAGTAATATGGTTGTATACGTTATCGTTAACGAACTGCCTGATATATCCGCACACCTGTATGTGCTCGAATTTCCAGTCCACCTCGGAATTATCAACTAGTTGCTCGAAAGCAAATATGGGCAGATGCAGCTTCTTGACAAACAACAAATCTTTCATCTTGCTCCGCCAATAATGATAGTTAGTGCCGTTCAGGTTCATCATGCGCACCGACTTCACGTCCATCTCTCCTCTCTAGTTTTCTTGTCAACTTCTGACACCCTTCTGAATTCCAGAACCTGGCTTTGATACCACTTTGTTGGAAAAGAAACGTGGAAACCTTTCCCCAAACTAGATAGTACCTGCGAGAGAATCGAGCAATACAATGCACGGACCAAAATACCAAAATAAACCACGCATACACAGAGAATTTTTGACATGGAAAACCCTTGCGGGAAAAACCACGGGACGATCGGAGTCCAACCCTGAGAAGCCTTCACTAATGAAATAAAGGAGTACACCCTCTACAAACTTCTCCCGATCCAAATCGGATCCCCACAACACTTAGAAGCAAGAATAATAATTACAAGGCTACGAAGAACAAAGACGACGAGTAGATATTATCCGAACACGATCCTCCTTCGAAAACGACCTTTAATCCTCCTTCGTCTCTCCCAAAGTTGCAATGTCACTCTTGTCTTTTTTCTCCCTCTCTCCTGTATGTGTTACATATGAGATTAGGGTTAGGAAATACAATATAAAAACACCCTAATCCTATAACAAAACCTGGACCGTAGGATACGATCCAATGGTGATCAATCACCCTGAAAAACACTTCAGCCCCGATGACACAGAGTTCGGCCAGAACTCTGTGTTTGGCAACCAGCAAAGTTCTGGAACCAGGGGACAGAGTTCGGCCAGAACTCTGTGCCCCTTCTTCCAGAAGCTCCTCTGGTCAGCTCTCGAGTACTCTATCATCTTCGACTGGCCTCGTCACCTCCCCGAGTTTTTCTGACATACAGACGGCGCTCGTCGCACTCCGGGGTCTTCTCCACATAGGTTGGGAACCCTACCCACTCCAACACTGAAGAAACTAGAAACCTCTCCAAAGCTAACTATGCTAAAGTTTGTGTGGAGCTAGATCTATCGAAGGATCTTCCCAAGCATATTCAAATATCTTTCGACAACAAGATGCACACCCAACAAATTATTTATGACAATAATATCTTCTACAAATACTGCCATATGAGTGGCCACTCTTTGAGCATTGTTACCGTGCCTACCCTGAACTGAAGAAGGAAGAGACACGTAAGAGCGCCCCCACCCATAAGACTGGGACTAACAACCAACCCCTCAAATCCCCCATCCTTCCCTTATCGAACACCCACATTCGATTTGAAGCTAGTGCTGGAAAACCCGACACTCAAGAACCAACCTCCTCGAGCAGAGCTATCATTCCCCTCATAGCCCCGACCCTCAACTTTAACAACAAATTTAACACCCTCACTATAGAACCATCAAACTCCTCACTGGACTATAGCAGCAATTATGTTGAAAACCCCCTCAGTATAGCACCTTTTCAGCCGGACATGCTTAAGAACATTAGGCAAACATCAGTAGACAGGATGAAACAGGCTGCCACGGCTGGTTGCTTCAGCGCGAACAACTACTTCGGAGTACTGGCGAAAGTGGAAGGAGGTATGTACTTGAACCCTAATGATGGCCAAACCCACCCAAGCCCAACTCCCAAGGCAGTCACGTCTGCCCCCAATAAATCAACCACCTCCACACCGACTCATGGATTTAACCCTTCCTATATTATCGAAGAATTTAGTTTGATGCATCCCGAAGTTAATCAGGAGTCTACCACCCTTGAGGAAGACCTAAAGGCCAAGTCCCCCGACAAGGCACCTATGGGACAAATCGAGGTAGAAGCGATTGCGGTAGATAAAGACTCCACATGATCAGTTTTCGACGACGACCAAGAGTCAGAGGAAACCACAGATACAGAAGAAGAAGTTGAAGAAGAACCAGTGTCGGACGATGAGACTAAGAACAGACTGATGGTCTTCTTTGCTAAGATCGTGGACTCCCTCCCTGAGGGCGATAATGTTAAAGAGATTAGCCTTCTGACATCCCTCGCTCTCAGATCCAAGCAGGCCTTCCGAAACAGGATTCAGAAATCGGATGCTGTCCTGGCCCCTCCCGAATCTCCATAAAATCTTTGTTTATTTCGTTCACGCTAAGCACGAGGCACTCACACCACGACGTTCCCTCCACTCTAACAGTAAGAGGTAGTTAGTATGTAGGGTGCCTTGTATCTCCGGCTTAGTCCTTTTTGACTAAGTCTATAGGGGCTTCATCCCCACACCAGCAGGAGCAAGGGCCATCTCCCTACTCCATCTCCCTTCTCTCTCTCTCTCTCTCTCTCTCTCTCTCTCTTTTTCCTTTGTTTTCAATGAAGGCTTCAACCACCACGGTTCTCGTAGATTAAAAAAATAATAAAATTATATATATATATATATATATATATATATATATATATATATATATATATATATATGAAAACAAAGTAATTTTATACTATTCTAGTTTTTATATAATTATGCCCAATATATACTTCTTCATGCCACTTAGATAAAATAGTATTTTTTATAAACTAAAAATAATACTTATTAATTCTGAAATTATTTACATGAATATTTACTAACATTATTTATTCATAATATTTACAATAAAATACACTTCTAATAAATATGTCATCCTATTGGCATAATAGGCCAACTTGCCAATTAAATTGAAAACAAAATAAACATAAAATTAATATATCTAATTTCTGAAATAAATCATTAATATGAGAAAATTATTATTTTATATCACTCCAAAGTCATCATGGGTGCACATTAGAGATATTTGGATTCAAAAGTGATAGTAGTTTCAATGGAAACTCAATTACGGTAACCTAGTTCGATGAAGATGATAACAAATAAATATAAAGACAATTAAGATATCAAAATATAATTTATGGGGGTCGTAGAGGGTCAAGTTAGGATCGTTACCAAGTAAATTTTTTGTGCCGGAAAGCATTCCAAGTAGATGAAAAGCGTCGCACGTCATATTGGTTCAACCTGGACACGTTTTTGTAGAATGCGTGCCTGACCAAACGAAACCAAACCATGGCCTAAAAGTTTGTGGGAAGGTAGAGAACATGTATAGGAACACATTAGTTTCATTTCACAGCCAAAGGATAATAAAAAGTTAGAAAAACATACGCACGAAGAGGACAAATCTGTTGTTTTGTTCAGATTTGGTCGAATCAGGTTGCGCCGACTATGTGGCCTTGTGCCAGCCTCCAAAAGTGTTGTGGATGACTTGGGGCTTGCTAGGGTGAAGAGGAGAGGTCTTAGGAAGTTTGTGATGAAGGGGAAAAGGATGAAAAGGTCAGGAGAAGGGGGAATTCTTCTCAGCAGAAAGAGGAGGGTGCGCACAGTTTTTTAGAAACCCGCTTGGGTTTTACCTATGTAAGGGGTGGATGGGTAGGTTTTAGAAATTTAAAATATAAGAAATCCAAGTTTAAAGGGTTGGGATTGATTAGGATTTTGTTTGGTGAGATATGGAGGAGATTTCATACCGAAATCAAAAGATACCATGAGATATGTGTTGGGAAAGAAGCGCGGAAACCTTTCCCCAAACCGGAGAGTACCTGCGAGAGGACCGAGCAAACAACGCACGAACCCAAAAAACAAGCACACAAAAACAACCACGCATACACAGAGAATTTTTGACGTGGAAACCCTTGCAGGAAAAAAACCACGGGACGATCGGAGTCCAACCCTGAGAAGCCTCCACTAATGGAATAGAAGAATTACACCCTCTACAAACTCCTCCCGATCCAAATCGGATCCCCACAACACTCAGAGATAAGAACAATGATTACAAGGCTACGAAGAGCGAGAACGACGAATAGAGATTACCCGAACACGATCTCCTTCGAACAGCGACCTTCAATCCTCCGTCTTCTTCTCCGAAGTTGTAATGGCACTCTTGTCTCCTTCTCTCTCAAACTTGTGTTGTCCAATACGATAATGAGTTAGGGTTGAGAAAACTCAATATATCTCCCTAATCCCGTGTCACCCTCATTTCCCGTATTTCGTATTTATACTCGTAGATTGGATTTTTGGCTTGTATTTTTTAATTTTCTCGACTTGCAGAATTTTGGGTTTTCTCGTATTTCGGGTTTTGGTTCGGCTCGGTTTTAATTGGTTTGGTTTGGTTTGTCATGATGGAACACCATAGCCTACACACCACCTCCATTACACCACAACACCCTCATTATAACCCACCTACTTTCTCTCTCCTCCATAATTTCTCCATTAATTTCTTCTTCTTCTTCTTCTTCCTCCACCAACACCCATAGGCAAGTGCATCTTGCCATTAAATAAGCACCACTTTTTATTTGTTCATTAGCTAGATTTGGACATGGAGAACAACATTAGAACTTGGAATTTTGTGATTTGGAGTCTCCATTGTTCTAGATCTAGGTTTTAACTATTTTCGGATTTACATGGTTTTGATCTATTTTAGTTGGATTTTATGGGTTTTTGATGCTTCCATATGGAAGAGAATTCAATTTTACTCAAGTTAGAGCTTTGAAAATCTAAATTTGGTTTTGATTTGGCAAAGTTATGAAGAATTGAAGTTTTTGGGTTGGGTGTTCTTCCTCTCGGACAGAGGTAGGAGAAGAACATAGCCTTTCCCTTTTGTTGGCCACGCGGCTCCCGCGTACGGCCTCTGCGTAGAGCTCCTGCGTAGTGTTGCTTGCGTAGAACCCTTGCTTAGGGTCTTCTGCGTATTGCACCCTGCGTATTGCACCCTGCGTATTGCACCCTGCGTATTGCACCCTGCGTATTGCACCCTGCGTATTGCACCCTGCGTATTGCACCCTGCGTATGCTGGCCTGCGTACTGTGCATTGCGTATTGCTTGCGTAGTGTGCATTGCGTATTGCTTGCGTAGTGGCTTGCGTAGCCCCTGCGTATGCTGGCCTGCGTACTGTGCATTGCGTAGTGGCTTGCGTAGCCCCTGCGTATGCTGGCCTGCGTACTGTGCATTGCGTAGTGACTTGCGTAGCCCCTGCGTATGCTGGCCTGCGTACTGTGCATTGCGTAGTGGCTTGCGTACTGTGCATTGCGTATTGCTTGCGTACTGCTCACCTTGCGCAATGTAACCCTTGCGCAATGTAACCCTTGCGCAAGACAACTCTTGCGCAGCCTTGTATGCGCAGTCTATACCCTGCGTAGCCCAACCTTTGACCCCCTTGTGCTACCTACTTGTTTATGATGAATTTGTTATTTCTTGGTCTTGGCTCTTTTATGATCCTATATATATTGGTATTGTATCAGGTATTTTACGCCCATTTTATATCCTTACGCCTTTTGTCATGAACTTGATTTTACTTGTATATTTGGAATAACTATTGTATATGGCCTGGTATGACAATGAACTAGCATAACATGATAGCGACCCGTAGTGGTGCACTCCTGACATGACCCGACCTGACATGATAGTGGCCCGTCGTGGCGCACTCCTGACAAGTACCCTGACATGAATTATCTTGATAACTTGATAGTGGCCGTGGCGGCGCACTCTTAACTTGACTTGACTTGATAACTTAACTTGACTTGCCTTGACACCGTGGGTGTTCCTGCTTGCTTGCCTGTACAATCCACTTGTCTTGTCTTGCATCATGTCTAGGACGTGACTCCCTGGGTACCACGGCCAGGGACTCACACTAAAATTGGACTAGGTAATGAGTAGGCCAAATTAGAACATGGAGAATTCCCGGTCACAGGCAGTCTCGTTATCTGGAGGCATTAATGGACTTGTAGCTTGCCGACGAGTAGAGCACATTTCCAGCACACTGTCATGTGTTGCACCCTCTAAGTCACCTAAGGGTACATTTGTCTCCCGGGCGATGTACCCACCAATAACTCTCAACCCGCGGAAGGATAACTGGATGGTCTGCAGGGCTTGGGACTGGGAGTTTCTCACTTGCATCTTGTTAGTAATTAGGCTTGTGATAACCCTAGTTAGTTAAAATAGTAAGCCGTAGTACTTGCTTGGCCGATTGTGAATGAATGGTGTCCAGCTCTGTCTAAGTCTTCTCTAGCCCTTGTACCTGGAACTCTTGATCATGATTGTTTTACTTATCTCTAACGATAAATGGGTAGAGACAGTGAGCTATTCAAGCGAAGGGGTACAATCCCGGTCCTTGTTTGGTTTAAGGATTGTAACCTGGCTCCCGGAATGGTTCCACGTCCCTAGTCGTTTATCGCTCTGTGTACTTTTATTTTACTTGTACTTTCCTTTTATTCTTTATGTTTTGATATGCTGGCTTTTGTTCTTATTTGTGGCCTCCTTTGTGGCACTTGCTCTTTCTGGGGTTTGACCCAGCTGGTTTTGTATGGCCAGATTTCGGAGCGGCTCCCGAGGATCTACCAAGCTTCCAGCCCAATGGTGACAACTAGACGGAACCCGGGCCAAGAGTGGGTTTTCCCTTTTTGTTTCACCCACTTATATGTAAATTTATTCTTTTGAGGCGTTTAGCCGACGAGCACCTGTTAGCTCGATGCACATTTACTTACTGTCTGCCTACGGGCTGTAAACATGATTAACAAATCCTAGGGTTGATCATGTATGACTGAACTCTTGCTAGTCCTATCATTTTGTACGACTAGCTTCATGATCATCCAATATGTAATATTTGGGACGCCTTATATATATATATTTGATGCTCTAAACATCTTGTAACTCTGTTAATTGCTGGAGATTGAGACAATAGGCTCGACCTTAAGAGACTGCTGGCTTGTAGTAAACCCTTATATCTAGACAGCCGTGACCGTATAGTTGAGATATATTCTATTTTCAATATACGTAGCTGGCTGTGTCTGCCCCCGCTCTCCAGTATTCTGGTTCTGGGGCGTGACATCCCGCAACCAACCTGGACCGTTGGATTAAATCCAATGATGAAAACTCATCCTGAAATCTGCTTCAGCCCCCCGACACACAGAGTTCGGCCAGAACTCTGTGCGGGGCAACAGCACTGGATGGCCAAACCCTGGAACGGCCAGACCGAGTTCGGCCAGAACTCGGCCTGGGACCGAGTTCGGCCCGAACTCGGCAGACTTAGTCCAGAACCCCCTTTGGGGCAGCAGCAGCAGTGACAACTACTCCCGAGCTTCTCCGACATCGGACGGTGCTCGTCGCACTCCGGGATCTTCTCCACATAGGTTGGGAACCCCACCCACTCCAACAAATCTCCCCCTTCACAACTATGGGGAGGACGTCGTCATCCCGACGACCTGCCTGCAGTACTCAAACTTCCCCCTTGGTAGAATCTTCGTGAACATATCAGCTCCGTTGTCATCTGTATGCACCTTCTCAAGCTCCGCGTCCTTCTTCTCAACCACATCCCCTATCCAATGATACCGAGTCTCGATGTTCTTGGACCGGCTATGAAACATCTAATTCTTCACAAGATGGATAGCACTCTGACTGTCGCAAAGCAAAATATACTGCTCTTGCTTCAGTCCCATTTCCTGCAACAGCTTCTTCATCCACAACAGCTCCTTGCAAGCCTCCGTCGCCGCAATGTATTCCGCCTCCGTCGTCGACAAGGCAACACACTTCTGCAACCGCGACTGCCACGACACCGCTCCTCCCGCAAACATCATCACGTAGCCTGAAGTCAATCGCCTCGTGTCTACATCTCCAGCCATATCAGCATCGGTATACCCAACCAGCTTCGGCTCGTCACCACCAAAGGAAAGTCTCCAACCAGCAGTGCCCTGAAGATATCATAGAATCCACTTGACCGCACTCCAATGTACCCTTCCAGGATTCGAAAGATACCTGCTAACCGTACCAACTGCATGAGCAATATCTGGCCTCGTACACACCATGGCATACATAAGGCTTCCCACAGCTGAGGCATATGGAACCCGCTCCATATCTTCTTTTTCGTCCTCGGTCGATGGACACTGCTCCTCAGTGAACTTAAAGTGAGCCGCGAGGGGGGAACTCACTTTCTTCGACCCGTCCATCCCGAAACGCTGAAGTACCCGGTGAATGTACTTCTTTTGGGACAAGTGTAGCAGCTTGGACTCTCTCTCTCGGCTGATCTCCATCCCAAGAATAGTCTTCGCTGTGCCCAAATCCTTCATAGAGAAGGTCGCGCCCAGTTGGCGCTTTAACTCCGCTATCCTAGTGGCATTCCGACCCACTAATAGCATATCATCAACATAGAGCAATAAAATGATAAAATCATCCTCGGCAAAATACCTCACAAATGCACAATGGTCCGACGTCGTCCGTGCATAACCATGCTCCCCCATAAACGACTCGAACTTTCTGTACCACTGCCTCGGAGCCTGTTTCAGACCATACAAGCTCTTCCTCAACCGGCAGACCAAATGTGACTTGCCCTTCTCACAGAATCCCTCCGGCTGCTCCATGTACAACTCCTTCTCAAGATCACCGTGGAGGAACGCCGTCTTCACGTCCATCTGTTTGACCTCCAAGTCGAAACTGGCTGCTAATGCTAGCACCACCCGAATAGACGAATGCTTGACGACAGGCGAAAAGATTTCATCATAATCCACGCCTTTTCGCTGACCGTAGCCCTTGACTACTAGCCTCGCTTTGTATCGAGGGCGAGTAGCATCATCCGTCTGCTTCACTCTGAACACCCATCGATTCTTCAAAGCCTTCTTGCCCTTTGGCAACCGCACCAGATCATAAGTAGAATTGGTGTGCAAGGAACTCATCTCCTCCTGTATAGCCACCATCCACTCCTGCCTGTGTTCGTCTTCCATAGCCTCTGCGAAACTTTCGGGCTCTCCCCCGTCAGTCAGTAGCACATACTCATCCGACGAGTATCTCGTAGATGGTCGACGATCCCTGTTGCTCCTTCTCAGTGGAGCCACTGGTGCTGGCTGTATACCGACAGCCTCCTCCCCTTCAGGAACTACCTCTCCGGCATGCTCATCCTCCTGAGGGACACCCTGACCACCATCAGCAGGCTGATGATCAAGGTTGGGAGCAACTCTATGTACCGGCTCCCCCATAACTGGATCCTCCGCGATGTCCTCTGGAAACTGCTCGAAGCGAAATGACTCTAACTCAGGCAATTCCTCAGCCTCAGAAGGCGTCTCGGAATCCTGAGTGTTGGTCATGGTCTGATCCTCGACGAACACCACGTCCCTGCTTCTGTAGAGCTTTCCTTCCACTGGGTCGTAGAGTCTATAGCCAAACTCATCCCGACCGTAGCCGACAAAGACGTATCGCCTCGTCTTCGGCTCAAGTTTGGTCCTCTCGTCCTTCGGTACATGCACGAAGGCCTTACAACCAAACGCCCGCAGGTGACTGTATGACGGCTCTTTGCCGTACCATACTTTGTCAGGCACATCACCCTGCAAGGAGCACTAGGAGACAAATTAATAATATAAGCAGCTGTGAGAAGAGCCTCACCCCAATAACTGCCCGACAAGTTTGCTTCTGACAGCAAACACCGTACCCTCTCCATTAGTGTCCTGTTCATGCGCTCCGCTACACCATTGAGCTGAGGTATCTTTGGCGGAGTCTTCTGGTGTCGTATCCCTTTCTCTCTACAATACGCATCAAAGGGACCGATGTATTCGCCGCCATTGTCGGACCGAACACACAACAACTTCTTGCCCGTCTCCCTTTCAACGGAGGCCTGAAACTCCTTGAAAGTAGGCAGCACCTGATCCTTGGTCTTTAAGGCATAGACCCAAACCTTCCTGGAACAGTCATCGATAAAAGTCACAAAGTAAGAAGCACCACCAAGAGATTTTACCTTCATAGGACCGCAGACATCCGAGTGAATCAACTCGAGCAACGCCGGCTTCCTCGAACTTGGGTGACTTTAGAAAGACACCCTATTTTGCTTCCCAGCCAAACAGTGCGTGTATTTCTCCAACTTTGTAGACTTGAGCCCCGGAATCACTTTCCTATTCACCAAGTAGCTCATCCTCTTCTCGCTGATATGGCCGAGCCGCCTGTGCCACAACTCGGTAGATGCGTCACTGACTGCGTTCACCTCCTGTGCCCCCTCTGCGCTCCCCTCCATATAGTAGAGACCGGACTTCTTGCTTCCTCTGGCAATCACCATCGAACCTCTGGAAAGCTTCCACTGACTATTCCCGAAGAGACTGAAGAATCCCTCGTCATCCAACCTTCCAACCGACACCAGGTTGAAACGGATATCAGGGACATGACGAACATCCTTGAGAACAAGAACCGCACCCGTCTTCGTTCTCAAATGCACATCTCCAACGGCAACCGCCTTCGACACATCTCCGTTGCCCATCTTCAACACGCCATAGTCGCCTGTCGTGTAAGTGGCAAACAGTACCCTATTGTGAGATACATGTGCTGAAGCCCCTGAGTCCACCAGCCAAGAATTGTCATCGCAGGCGAGGTTAGTAATGACCTCATCACCTACGACGATCACATCGCCTCCATGCACCGAGGCCGCCGCTGTAGTGTTCTCTTCTTGTTTTCCCTTTTTGCCCTTCTTCTCTCTCTTCCAAGTGAAACAATTCCGCTTGATATGGCCCTTCTTACCGCAATGGTAACACTCTGAGTCCTCGTAACGACCCTTGGACTTCCCCCTGCTCTTGTCTCTGCCACCACCTGGACCCCTGCTTTTGCCCCTTCCGCGGCTCTCTGAAACAAGTGCCTCTGAGTGGTGGGATGTGGATGAAGTGCCCTGAGAACGTCTCCGCATCTCTTCATTCAACACCCCGCTCTTGGCAAACTCCAGACTGACCACGCCCTCTGGAGCAGAAGCGATCATAGATACTCGTACGGTCTCCCACGAGTCTGGCAATGTACACAGCAGCCACAGTCCCTGAACTTCGTCGTCGAACTTGACTCCCATAGAAGATAGCTGGTCAACCACGCCCTGGAACTCACTCAAGTGATCCGTAATAGACGCCCCATCCTTTTACCGCAGACCCATCATCGTTCGGATCAGGAACAACTTGTTTACCCCGATCTTCTTCGCATACAAGGATTCCAGCTTATCCCACAACGTCTTCGCGTGCTCAATATTGGCAAGGTGATTGTACACGTTCTCATCAACAAACTGCCGTATGTACCCACACACCTGTATGTGCTCGAACGTCCAGTCCTCCTCGGATTTATCACTGGGCCTCTCGGATGCAAACACGGGTAGATGCAGCTTCTTGACAAATAGCAAATCTTTCATCTTGCTCCGCCAATAATGATAGTTTGTGCCATTAAGATTCACCATGCGCACCGGCTTCGCGTCCATCTCTCCTCTCTGGTTCCTCTGTCAACTCCTGACACCCTTTGAACCCAAAGCTCTGATACCACTCTGTTGGGAAAGAAGCGCGGAAACCTTTCCCCAAACCGGAGAGTACCTGCGAGAGGACCGAGCAAACAACGCACGAACCCAAAAAACAAGCACACAAAAACAACCACGCAGACACAGAGAATTTTTGACGTGGAAACCCTTGCGGGAAAAAAACCACGGGACGATCGGAGTCCAACCCTGAGAAGCCTCCACTAATGGAATAGAAGAATTACACCCTCTACAAACTCCTTCCGATCCAAATCGGATCCCCACAACACTCAGAGATAAGAACAATGATTACAAGGCTACGAAGAGCGAGAACGACGAGTAAAGATTACCCGAACACGATCTCCTTCGAACAGCGACCTTCAATCCTCCGTCTTCTTCTCCGAAGTTGTAATGGCACTCTTGCCTCCTTCTCTCTCAAACTTGTGTTGTCCAATGCGATAATGAGTTAGGGTTGAGAAAACTCAATATATCTCCCTAATCCCGAAACCAACCTGGACCGTTGGATTAAATCCAATGATGAAATCTCATCCTGAAATCCGCTTCAGCCCCCTGACACACAGAGTTCGGCCAGAACTCTGTGCGGGGCAACCAGCACTGGATGGCCAAACCCTGGAACGGCCAGACCGAGTTCGGCCAGAACTCGGCCTGGGATCGAGTTCGGCCCGAACTCGGCAGACTTGGTCCAGAACCCCCTTTGGGGCAGCAGCAGCAGTGACAACTACTCCCGAGCTTCTTCGACATCGGACGGCGCTCGTCGCACTCCGGGATCTTCTCCACATAGGTTGGGAACCCCACCCACTCCAACAATATGTCCAAAAAGATTTAAATTATAATCCATTTTAGGAAAGAAAATATTTGGTTGTTTAAAAATAGATTTGAATTAATGTGGCTGCACGTTGGCCCATAGAAATCAGTCTAAAATAAGTCTACGAGGTTAGGGTAACCTAGAATAGGCTGTACGAACCATAGTTGGACTATTTTTGGGTTGGTGAAATTAATCGGATCGAATTGAGTCCAGTAAGTCTAATATTTGAGTCTTGTATGTCATTTGAAAATAAATAGCACATAGGAATTCAATTAAGTGACACATCATTGACATGTGTGTAGTAGGCTCAAAATAGGTCAAAATTATATGTTGGGTCGAATCGGTTGGATCGAACATGGGTCCCGAAATCAAATTGGAAGATATGTCAAATTTTACGGTAGATGATAAAATGGCTTTAATTGAACCGAAAGTTTTGCAATAAAAATATAGCACAAGGGAACATGTTTGAGTAACACATGATATATCAAAATAAATATAAACTTGTCTTGATCAAAACATATAAAGGGCGTTTCGAGAAATTGACATTTCTTATGCTCCTAAGATTAAAGCTATGGAAAAGAGTATTTAATGATCAAAATAATAGTGGAGAAAATATCTATTAAAGAAATAAATTATAAAAATCAAAATAAATCCTAGAAATTTCAGGGGGCTTACATGGGTAAGTGAAGCTCAGCAATTTCGTAGGAATTAAGTACCTGGTATGCTAGATTCTCAATTTTGAAATATTGTCTGGGTATGCTAGATTCCAATCTGAAACCGATTCTGTAGTAGCTCTTCCCATACCCATATTACAACAAATATATAGTATAAGTAGATATTTGATGGAGAATAGGATGCATGGTAAATGGTGCAAGATTGGCAACGTCCACAATGGACATAATAAAATTGCACAATAAATATGTATTATCAGTTATCCATCCTTCTAACTATATTTGGTTGGATGGAGAAATATGATGCACGGTAAATGGTGCAAGATTTGCAACTCTACAATAGATATAATAAAATTGCACGAAGGCACGTCTGCCATTTGTAATAATTATGTAAAAGAACTGGTTATTTGTAACTACTCTAGCAAATTGTTTTTAACATTAATTTCAAGAAGCACTATGCACATAGTTATATATATCCTACATAATCCTATAACACAAATGAGCAAGCAGCCACTTAACAAGGTTGCTAAACTATTACCTTTTAGTAATTATTTTTGGATATTCAATTTGTAATGTTGATGATAAAAGGAAAAAAATTGTCCTTGTATTGAATTTGACTATATGTTTTTAAGGCAAACCATTTTGTTCTGTTGCATGTCTTCTATTGTTGAATGGTTTATTTTCCAAATTATGATTGATGGGTTTGAAAATTTGCAAATCATTTTTTAGTAACTATTATTCTAGGTGGAAAATAAATTGTTAATTGGTTTAACTTATTTGGTTGTTTATACTAATTTTTATCTTACTTTCTTTCAAAATATCATTAACATCACAATATCCCATGAAGTTGTGGGCTAATTTTGGTTCCTTTGCTTAATTACTTCAATTCAAAATTGTGGAGTCACTCTAATAATAATGCCCCTTTGGTTTATTTGAGCTTGGACTAATGGAAATAGTTCATGGTTAGTTGTCTAGCTTTTAAGTGAGGTTGTGCAAATCTGACTCAGTTGTGCTTGAATCTCAATACATGATGTGAAAATCAGTGTCTGCATATAAAGTTCGATAATTGGATATATAATTCATAGTTGCTTGAATTTCTTCCTTAGCGATTGTTATAAGCCTTACACTATATGAGTTGCATTGTTTAAAGAAGCAAAGTTGAAATGTTTAAAGAGAAGAGCAATTTTCTTAGATATCCTCTTAATGAGGAGTTTTATCAGCGACACCAAATATAAATGAACAAGCCACTTAGTTGATCAAGTTCCTCGAAAGTTATCAACAGACAAATTATAGAACTAAACATGGTACAAAATCGTACTCATGTATCATTGTAATGTTTTCAGCAATAAGTAGGCTTGAAAATGAAATTGTTGTAATTTGACTTGTACTAGGTAATTGAATTATTTCCATCTTATTGCCAATTTAAATAGAAAGAATGGCGTCGGTATGGACCTTAGAATGGAAAGAAAACCGACAATGGCTTTTATAAAATGATTGTAAAGAAGAGTTTAGAATTGGGATATGGGTATGGTAACAAATATTAAAAAATAAAGGAGGTGGCATGGGAACGGGTGGCTCAGAGAGGGGAAGTGGCATGTGTAGAGGGGGAGTGTTAGTGCAGACGGAGTGTGTTCTTGCAGCGGGCAGAGGTTGGCTTGTGTGGATATCGAGCGGAAGTAGGCGAAGATGTTTGCTGAGTCGGTGGCAGGGCTAGCGTTGGAGAAGGTGGCACGATCAAATTTTGGAATGAGGCAGTAAATTAAACTTATGTTGTTCTTTATTTTCTACCTTTTTTTGTAGTTTAACTTTTACCACAACATTTGTCCTTTGTTTTATGCTTCTATGCAATATAGTTTATTTGTTGTTCCTTATGCTGTGAAGTTGACGAGATTTGCAAAATCTATAATTTTAATACAGTTCAGATATTGATTCATGGGCAGAAGGTATTCAACTTGCGAAGGCTATGAAGTATCAATTTCTGCAGGTTCAGTACTTTTTTCTGTCTTCTCTTTACTATCACTTTCTATCAAAACTTTATTCATCGCTCTTGTTTGCTATTGTCAAATGCATATATATATATATATATATATATATATATATATATATATATATATATATATATATATATATATATATTTATATATATATATATATATATATATATATATATATATATATATATATATATATATATATATATATATATATATATATTTCATATACCCATTACCCCTATTGTCTATAACTTCATGAAAACTAGCCCTGTAATGTGATCTCAAGACTTCCTACTTTTGAATCCATTGTAGTTCTCAAGTGTAGGTTTAGTAAAAGTAATCATATCAGCTAGTCAAGATGCCATGATTTTGGTAGCCAACTTTTTGACGACGCTAATTTTGCTAGGGTTCATGCGGATTCCTGCAATTTTAAATTTTCTTATTTCTAAGAGTAACTTTTACATTTCGCAACCAAACAAACATGTCATGTTGGTAATCCAATCTAATGTTCTATACTGTTACTGTAAACTATGATATAGGAAGCACTCAAATGTTCTTTGCAATTGCATGGAGTGATTCTTCTTCGCAATTGCAACTGCATGGCATGATATAGCAAATTTAGTTTGATATACCATGTTGGCTTACATTGAATTAAAAACTAGGAACTGGTGACTGCTGGAGATAACGGTATAAGTGTTTGTTGTTCTTTTAAAATTTTTTATTTGTGAAACATTTTGAAGAAGTAGAGGAAAAAAAATCTCCTATTGGGAAAGCAAAATCTTTAGTACTTATTTTTATGGTTTGAATAATAACAAACACTTGGTTTGAATAATAACAAACATATGAGGGTCTGAACTCCGGTTTCTAATATGTTCCATTGTGTGACCCCTATGGTTCAGTGATGAAAGTTGACCTTTAGTATCCATAAATTATGTGGAACTTCAAGCATGTTACTTTTTCTTCAACTAGGAATACCTATGGTTTAGGTGCTACTATTTAGGATTGATCATGGAACTATATTAAAATACAATAATATAACTCAAGGGAAGAATTCTACGTATATTAAAAAAAATCACTAACAAGAGAATCGTCTAAAACCATATAATAAATGCAACATAATTTGGATATGACTTAACAATAATGATGGAAGTAATACCAGGTTAGTTTATATGAATTTGGATAAAAAGTAAAAGATCACTTGTTTAACAATAAATCTACCGATAGAAGGCTTTTCTTTTTACTAGGTAAACTTGAAAGCATACATTGGTAGTAGCAAGAAATTTTATTGAAAGTATACTTTGGAACCGTATCGCGTCGGTATTGAGACATGCCAATATTGGTCCGTATCGGTCGGTATCGGGACATGTTAGTATTGGTCAATATAACCATAACTTGCACTAGATATTATAAGCAAATTACAACTCCCCATTATGGTTTATCATATAAAATTCATTTTTAATATTTACAACTTGGTAAGGTTTGGTAAGGTATTGGGACATGTTTGTATCGGTCGGTATTCGTATCGATCAGTATGGGGGGTTAACCAATAGGTAACATGATACAAATGTTTCAAGGAAATAGGTTACAAGAATTCTGGTAAAGAATGTTGGCTATGAATAGTATCCATTTCATCAAATTACAACTTAGACAAGGATTACTAAAGAACAACTTTTTGTAGACAGATCATGTATTGCATTTGTTTACATGATTATCTATATTCATGTGTGTATGCATATAAGAGATATAAATTAAAATAGTTGATGGAAAGATTCCCAATTTACTAAATCATATTTTTTTATGTTCCTATTGAGGCATGTTTTGTGTCTGTCTTTATTTTAATATCTGAGAATATTGAAGATTATAGAGTTTAATCTAAAATATGCAAATACCAAGAAAGAAGTACATATTGTATTCTCATTTATGTTCCGTAACCAACGAAAAAGTTACATTGGTTGCTGATATATCACAGAGGAATCAAAATAGATTGAAAATCAAGGTCATCCATGCCTCATAAGTGAATTCAAATCATTTATCAAAAATGTCATTTTTTTACAAAATAGTTTTGGCTTATGCTTACTAGCTTAGTCTAAAAAAAAGACTTTTTCATTACTTGAGCATGCATGTGTCAAAATTTTGTGTCTATGTTGGTTGTAACCTGGAGAAGGCTGACAAGGTGCAAACACTCTATTGGAGAAGGCAATGATAATGGAATAAGGAGAGAAAGCTTTTGTTGTGATTAATTCAGCATAGGTTTGTGCCTTTAATTAGGCTATACAAAGATTAAGAAATGTGGACAACAATAAAGCAAAGGAGAAAAATTCTCCTGGCCACACAAATGTCCCAAGGACTAGGAACCTTCCTAAAGAATAGGTAAGCTAGTCTAGATTATTCACTAACAATCTCCTCATTAATCTAGATTTGATCTAGGTTGAAAATTCCAAGCTCCTGCTGTATTTCAGTGAACTTCATTTTGGCGAGAGCCTTTGTTAGGATGTCTGCACGTTGCTTTCCAGGGCACACGTACTCTACCTTTATCTGCCCTCTTGCAACACATTCGCGAATGAAATGAAAACGAGTATCAATGTGCTTGTTGCACCCATGAAACACAGAGTTCTTTATCAATGCAATTGTAGACTTGTTGTCGACATAAAGCGTAACTGGCTTAGGTTCGCGGCCAGCCACCTCACTAAGCAGATTTCTCAGCCACAAAGCTTGACACGTTGTACCTGTTGCCGCCATGAACTTAGCTTCACAGGAGGACAACGCGACAGTTTTCTGCTTCTGAGATGCCCAAGTGATCAGGTTCTTATTGAGGTAGAACGCCATTCCACTGGTACTCCTCTTGTCGTCGACATCTCCGGCTAAGTTGCTGTCAGTGAATCCATTCAGCTCATGTCACGACCGGCACCTTCTTTTTCGGATACGAGATGTATCCAAGCCAGCCTACGCCGCAGAGTCGGCGGTAGAAAGCTGTCAAGCCCGCTAGAAATAAATGCTCAAAATATAATATTTTGTTGCTCATTCATATTTCTAAATTTATTACAATATTTATAACATTTATATTTAAAAAAATACAAGATTTTACAATTAATGAAATTGAGTACAACTGCTATCTATTTCTAGGTTTTCTGTCTGCAAGTACACCCGAATCTCCCAAGCTAAGTGAAGCAACAGCTAACCTGAAAAATATTGGTTTCCAGTCAGGAATGAAACAAGTACACAAACCAACGATAATGCGAAAACACAATAGAATTAACAAGACATGAAAATAGCATATGAGATATAAAAACTGGAAAGTACTGATGA
Source organism: Iris pallida (assembly GCA_029216955.1). Taxonomy (NCBI): domain Eukaryota; kingdom Viridiplantae; phylum Streptophyta; class Magnoliopsida; order Asparagales; family Iridaceae; genus Iris; species Iris pallida. The sequence goes on along the minus strand of JANAVB010040216.1, from coordinate 7,890,787 downwards.
CATGGCACGGTGGAGAAGAAAAGGAAAAATAAAAGACATCTACCTATGTGGTATGAAATATCCGTTTCGACATGTGAACGGCTAGGGGGTAAATCTGACACCCTGCACGTGTCGTGTGCAGCTGCTATTATTCAAGAATAAACTCATGGGATAGTTTTGGGTAGTCCATATGTCTACTAAGATATTTTCCCTCCCGACTACTCCGTGTGACGAGCGTGTCAACAAACAGCAAGATATATGTATAAACATGAAATAAGAAAACTACTATGAATCGAAAGCAATCAGAAAGTGAACTTGCCTCAGGTCCTTAGCTGGTAAAACCAAATATACTATACCACTCAATGAGCCACAATCAGTCAACACATGCAGAAGTCTCCAGATGATGAAATAAATAGTACCAACATTTTCAGAATAGTCAAATTAGCTACGATTTCCTGTCCTTAAGTCCAATTTTGGATACGGCGCAAAACGGTAATTTCGAACAAAAATGATGTCCGTCGTTGGACCCGCTTTGCACCAAAAAGCGTGCCAGAGTCAATGGTCTCTAAATTCGTCAAACTATATGTCTACATGTCCGATTTTTTGATATGAACCCAACCGTATGTCCAAAGTCGGATTTCGACGGCCGTGCACAAAATCACCCGTTGAGTCGGACCGTGGGGCCCGTAAAACGGCGTTCTGATTCAACTGTCTCAGAAGTGGACCAAACTTGGCATACAGGACCAGAAAAATGATACGGTTCTGTTGGAACAATTTAAATCGATCTGACGAACGCATACAAAGTAATTAGAAAAATTGCACACAGGCCGATACGATGAATTTCGACGGATACGCATCAAATTCGTCGCACACACGCGACCAATTTAAATTCTGTCAAAGCTCACACGACCACGAAGCCGTTATGCACCTTTCGATGCCTTCAGTTCGTGACCACGTTGCCCGGATTGGCGGGACGCACGTCGTATCGGACAAATTTTTTAGTTTTCGAAACATGTTTTTGATGATTTTCAATCCGATTTCTACTACTGTCTAATCCACAATAAATAAAACTATTAATGAGGTTTCCATGCCCTATATGTTGTCTTCAAGTGTGTCTAATTAGATTTTTGAAAACCTTAATATGTTGTTCGAAAACTTTCTTCTAATATGGATGATTGGACTGTTTTTCTGTTTCGAATCCGAACAGTTTTTCGGGATTTTTGCGACGATTTCCTGATCGATATAATCTAGTAGAAATATTTTTACATGAATAGGGTTGAAGAGGGTTATATCATCTCTCCATAGGGACTTACGGAATCGAAAACGATCGAATTGATGGATAGAAAATCGATAACGAAATATGTACCTGCAACTTTTGCTGCGCGGCTACTGTCGTGTGTGGCTTTCGGTGACCCGCGCGCGCGCTGTTGTCCGCGCGCCTACTGTGGCATTCTCCGACCGACGGTGGCCGTGGGATGGGCGCCAGGACGGGGAAGGGGTCGCCAGGTAGAGGTGGCGGCGTGTCGAGTTAGGGTTTTGCGGTTTTGGTGGTTCGTCTCTCGAGTTTTTATACATACGTTCTGTTACAAACAGAACGGGGGTCATTGCTCTCGGTTACGCGTATGGGGTGCACGGGTTTTAGCATGCCTGAGTTTGGAAAAATGGTGGGCCGGGCTAGCTGGGTATTTACTCCATGTTTATTTCTTTTCCTTTTTTTTTCTTTTTCTATTATATATATATATATATATATATATATATATATATATATATATATATATATATATATATATATATATATATATATATATATATATATATATACAGGTACAATTATACATATATATACACACATAAATATACACACATAAATATATTATATATACCTACTATATACGTATACTTATATTTACATAAACATACACATATATTTAATATATATTCATAAATTCCTGCACACATACATGTTTAATATTTATTTATATACACGTACACATACTTATATACGCATACACAAATATTATATTATATATATATATATATATATATATATATATATATATATATATATATATATATATATATATATATATATACAAACACACATACATACACATGTATATATATACACATATATATACTTTCTATATTTCAATTTAGCATCGCAAAATATTAACAAGTACATATACATACACGCACACATCTATTTATATACATTAATAAATTCTAAGTAAACCTCAATATATCCCTTTCTAGAGTAGAGCCTATATAAACATGAATGTATATATTATACATTTGTTTGACAAATACAACCAATAATAATAATATATAATAATAACCTCAATAACAAAATAATAATAACAAATTTAAATAAACCAATATTGGGGTATATACCATTTAAATCAATCAAAATAATAAATAAAATATTTCAAAATTTTCGGGAAGGGGCGCTACAAATATACCCACCTTAAAAATAATTTCGTCCTCGAAATTCTAGCGCATAAACATGCCTAAAATTCAAAATAAAAAATAAAAGAATAAATCCACTATTACCACAATCTTTTCAAATTTAATTTCTCAAAAATATTTATACCTCTTCCTAGCAATTTCGTAATTCCGAATACTGGAGGACTTCTACCCACCTTTGGTCACACTACTCCATCAAATCTTTTGTCGCTAAAACTTTATGATCTTTCAACTAACTGCTAAAATTTCTACCAATAGATATCTACTGTACATGGCATTTATAATCCTAAGCAACCCAAAATTTAACAAGCAACAAATTTACCAAGTAGCTAAGAAATATTGATAAACTCTAATAAGCATGACTATTCGTCGCTCCTGTTGACACAAAGTCACAGTCAACCAAATATTGATAACATTGACTAAATAATACTTGTGATAATTCAATACGACACACGACGACTATATTCTGCTCAAGCCAGACGACAGCTCAGTTGTGGAAATACAAGTTGTTTTCGCGTCTGTATTTTTATATTTATTGAGTCTAGAATGATTGTAAGCTGAGTTTTGCTGGGCTCTTGAGACTCAACCCACAACCCATCCAAAATCCATAAAGCTCCACATCCAAACTTAGCCTATTGGACCCTTGGACCAGTTCTGTGCTCTGGAGACAGAGTTCGGGCCGAACTCTGCCTCCACACAGAGTTCGGGCCGAACTCTGTCCCCTAAAAATCAGCACCCTAATTTTTAGGGTTGGCTGGTTGCTAGTTGTCCAATGACCAAATTTTTGAAAATTCCTACCAGAATTCTGGCCGAATTCTGCCTGTTAAAAACCTATAAATAGGCCAAGAATTCTCTCATTTTCATTCATCCAATCTTCTCTTCTCTTCTCTTAAGCTCAATATAAGCCATACCCTTCTCATCTACTAGCCACAAGTTTCCTAAGTCTCGAGTGCTCAGCATCTCTTAGTTAGGAGTCTTGTGCAAGAGTTCAAGAAGTCGTTTGAAAAATTCCAAGCATCGCCACTGCGATCCATTGTAAGAAGTTGACGTGCTCTTCTGAAGTAAAGGCACGGGATGTAACTACTATTTCACAAATAGTGGATTTAATCCTGAGCTAGAGTTCTCAGGCCTGGACTAGTCCTCCACGAGGAAAACCAGGTTAAAATCGGCTGTGTTTGCGTATGCTCTCTTGCTCCTTATTTATTTTCCGCACTTACTCTGATTATTTTTATATCGTAAAAGAGTTGAATTTTTAATTGGTTATTATTGCTATAACTCTATTCACCCCCTCTAGAGTTTTCATCTGTTCTTCAATTGGTATCAGAGCTCTGTTCACTTTACAAGGACTTACATCCTAGAGCTGATCCATGGCAACCACACAATCCTTGATTTCCAATCGCGGTGAAGGACAGTCCACTCATAGGCCTCCCCTATTTGATGGAACTAACTACACGTATTGGAAAACAAGGATGAGTTTTTATCTCAAGTCGCTAGACTTTGACCAGTGGACTATCGTTACTGACGGTTACAAAAAGCCCGCCAGAATAGTTGTCAATGGCGATCTCGTTGAGAAATTACATGACAAATATTCTGACGAGGAGAAGAAACAGGCAAGTCTAGACGCGAGAGCTATTAATGCTTTATTCTGTACTATAGACAGGAATGAGTTCGACAGGGTTTCTACATGTACGACATCCCACGAAGTATGGAAGCTTCTAGAAGTGACGCATGAAGGAACCACCCAAGTCAAGGAATCAAAGATAAGCCGTCTCACTCAAGAATACGAGGCTTTCAAGATGAAGCCAAACGAGACGATCATGCAAATGTTCACAAGATTCTTCGACATCATCAACCCCATGTCTTCGCTTGGGAAGCAATATTCAAATCACGAGAAGATTCGCAAGCTACTTAGAGGGCTACCAAAAGTGTGGAACCCTAAGGTGACAGCCATCATAGAAGGAAACGATCTCACAACCATGTCTATGGAGACCTTGATGGGAAAGCTAATGACTCATGAGCTTGACCTCAAGGACTTTGAAGAGCCTGCTCCTAAGGCTAAGGAGATCGCACTCAAAGCTCACCGACGGAGGGCTGAACCCGAAGAGACGGATGACGACAACTCAGAAGACGATGATCAAGCCCTCATGGTTTGCAACTTCAAGAGATTCTGTTACTCCCCGTTCCCGGAATGTGTATTTTTATACATATACCGCTTGTCCGAATTTATTTAGTATCTGTCATGCATTTATTTTGTATTTAATTCTTTTAATTTTATGCTAATTATTTTTCTGTATTTTATTTTCTATTTTTTTCTTGGCTCTTGATTCATTTCGGTTCATGGTGAGCCAACTTGGCTTGGCTTTACATGGAAAGGAATGGGTGGCTAGGATTTGATGGAGTAGGATGAATGGTGGAGATGCACTTGACCTTGATATAAAACTTCTTCTTTCATTCTCTCTCTTCATTCATTCACATTTACTCCTCCACCAAACCCTAACCCACCCATTTGGAGAGGCAAGTACATCTTGTACACCATGAGAGATTTCATGCATCCCTATTTATTTTTAGTCTATGTTGTTCATCTTCTCTTCCTCTACAAGTTTAGGTCTTGAAGTTCTTGATTTCCATGGATGGTTGGATGTAGATCTAAGTTTCAAGTTTTGGTTTTCATATAGATTTTATGGTTTTGATCTATCAAACTTTGTTGTTTTAAAAAATAAGTGGTTCCATGTTGTAGAGAATTTAATTCTGCTAAAGTTTGGCTTTTGAAAAGTTAGATTCCGATTTATTTTGAGGAAGTTATGGCCAAAACAATTTTGGTCAAACTTCTATGTTCATCTGCAGCATGAACCGCATGTCGCAGTTGAGCCGCATAGATGTCGCGGTTGGGCCGCATAGGCCGCATGTCGCAGTTGAGCCGCATAGATGTCGCGGTTGGGCCGCATAGGCCGCATGTCGCAGTTGAGCCGCATAGATGTCGCGGATGGGCCGCATGAGTCGCATGTCGCAGTTGAGCCGCATAGATATCGCGGTTGGGCCGCATGAGTCGCATGTCGCAGTTGAGCCGTATAGATGTCGCGGTTGGGCCGCATGAGCCGCATGTCGCAGTTGAGCCGCATATGGTGTCGCGGTTGGGCCGCATAGGCCGCATGTCGCAGTTGAGCCGCATATGGTGTCGTGGTTGGGCCGTATGAGCTGTATGTCGCAGTTGAGCCGCATATGGTGTCGCGGTTGGGCCGCATAGGCCGTATGTTGCCGTCGGCCGCATATGGTGTCACGGTTGGGCCGCATAGGCTGCATGTCGCAGTTGAGCCGCATATGGTGTCGCAGTTGGGCCGCATATGCCACATGAGCCGCATGTCGCAGTTGGTCCGCATGCATGTCGCAGAATAGGCTGCATAATGCCTATTTTGGTTGTTTCTGACTGTTATATGTCCTATTTTAACTGAATTATGGCTAGAATTTCTTTTAACTTCCAACACGAAAGTTGTAGATATTTTCCTTGGCTTCAAGAATATGTTTCCAACTATTTTATGCTAGTTATAGACTTGACCATGCTTAATACTAGTTTGTCTTTCATGTCTTGTCACGAAGTGACCCCGACTGTTACTTTGACTAATAATTGATCATGCGTTCCTAGTTGGAACTAAGAGACTGGCTAGTCGTCTTATTTAATTGAATGAATGAGACACGTTCATATTAATTATGAACTATTGAAATCGACTGGCTAATCCCGAATATTGATATACAGGCATGTGCAGGCTTCAATTTATTTATTTTTCTACAAAGCAGCATGTGTACTTTATGGTCAAGGCATGATTATTCCGTAGTTAGTTTTGATTGTTGTATCACGCTATGTAAGACCTACAACCTAACCGCACGGGTATCGTTGTAGAGTTATGCATATCGTACCCCGTACGAAAGTACTCATTTGAATGACCATGACCCACGGCATGTGATTTCACTTAACGTAGAGACTATTAAGTTAAATAGAATAATGATTGCATGGAGAGAATGGATTCCCAAGTTCTTACATGGTAGCCCTCTTGGGACTAGTAGTGCCAGACAGGCCGGCTGGTCCCCACAGATACTGTAAATCTGCCACACGGGCAGGGAGCGGTATCTGGTTATATTATCTATTGTATATTGTATATTAATGATGGGCGTCCTGCTGGGACTCGTCTAATTTATGATTGGCGTAATTGATTGACTGGGTAAACTAGTCTTGCTTGTACATAGTAAGAACTGACGAATCCCTATTGCATAATTCCAGGATAACTTAGAACTCACAGTAGCAAGCCATAGCAGTTGCATGGCCGTTTAAATTGATTTGTTTGTGTACTGTACCTACTCTGTTACCTAACTAAGATGATCAGAATGTCAGGACATGACGGGCCAACTTCTGTCCTTGTTTGGTTGGGAGGTTGGTTCGAAGTATCGTGATGTGATGTGAATCCCAGTAGTCAGCAGAGATCTATTTATTATGTTTCCTATTATTGGTTTTACTCCTCATATCGTGCTCCCTTGCGATACTTGCTATTAGAGGTCTAACCTCTCTGGTTTTGCATGGCCAGATTTAGAGCCAGTCTCCGAGGATCCAGCTTACTTCTACCTCCAAGATGATCAATACTAGAGGGATGATCGCAGGAGGGCTCGAGTGGGTTTCTTACTTCCCCGCTCGTTTTGATAAATACTTTATACTTTGCCGTTTGGCACCGACATGTTAGTCGGATTGTCTTGTACCTAATTTTGTATAGTTGTAACTAAGTCAGGCTGCAGCTGATAACAATTGTGTATACTTACTACATCATCTGGCTGTGTTTTGTAAAGCCAGATCTCAAGAACATTTTGACTGAGCGTTTGGGACGCCTTACTGCTTTATCTCACATGTTCTCTATTTCTGTTTCTTGTTTGAATGATTGAGACAATAGATAGGAAGTGACCATAGTAAAACTTTTATGTAGTATGCACCCCCTCGTCTTATTAGACAGCATTAATCATATTATTCATCTACCCGTAATACGTAGCTGGCTGAGTCATTCCCCCGCTCTCCAGTATTCTGGTTCTGGGCGTGACAAGGTTTTAGTGGTAGCCCATGCAGGTCTGATTTCAGACTTGTGGGGTGTTTTAATTTATAGGATGTCTCAATCACACATGTTCCCCCTTGATCTCATGATTCGTTACTCTCGACTCTAGCTTGACATTCCGGTATCCTTTGACTTTATTAATCTTTCATGTCCGATCGTTTGATTGTTCCCTTGTCCCTTTTCTTAGGGGCACCTCGTCCGCATCTGTCAGGACTGGGCAACAACAACAAGGGCAGCATGGACAACCTGACCATGTTGGTCAGCAACAAGGACCAGTACTACCTCAAGAGACTATCCAAGAAGAAGTAATAGTGGAAGCAGCAGCTGGATCACAGTATCCGGAGGTTCCACCACCACCAACAGTTCCACCTACCCCTGTGGAAGTGGACTCACCAGCCCTTCTGGAGATCATGAGAGGGATGATGGCTACTTAGCAACACCAGATGTTAGACCAGCAGCGCATGCATGCTCAGTTGCAGGAACAGAACGTACTACTCAACCAAGGTTTGCAGACGGCATTGGAAAGAGGGGCAAGGCCCGATTTAGGAGCATCAACCAGATTTTGCAAGTACAACCCCCGCTGTTTCGAGGGCACGGAGGATGCCATCTCAGCAGATACATGGCTTAAGGATATTGAGGCTATTCTGACAGCCGCTAAGGTGTCGGCAGAAGAACGTGTAGATCAGGTGAAGTTGTTACTTCAGGATCTCGCACGTGATTGGTGGGAATCAGAGGAAGTAGGTATCAGACATCCCGTTGCTTGGGACAATTTTACAGCAAGATTCAAGATGAAGTACTATGGAGTTGTGGTACAGTTTGAGCTACAGCAGAAGTTTATCAACCTCAAGCAGGCCGACAAGACGGTAGATGCTTATGCAGCGGAGTTCTGCAGATTGAGCAGGTTCGCCCCAGAGATGGTAGCAACGGAGCGCCAGAGGGCGATGAGGTTCTATCAAGGGTTTCATCTTGAGCTCTTGCAATTGATAGAGGGGCACAACTATCAGACTTTCGACAAAGTGTTAACGGTAACCCGAAGGCATGAGATCACCATTCAGAGGATCACGACAAGGACTGGGGGTCAGAAGAGATCTCACAGTCAGATTGAAGGAGGAGGGGGAGCAGCGCCCCGGACAATAGCACCATCCCCTGGCATTCGTATCCACGATATGGCGATACGAGGGCCAGCACCACCACCCAGGCAGCAGCAGCAACAGAAGAAGAACTAGCAACCCCCAACGGGCTGCACTTATTGTAGGAAGATAGGGCACACTAGAGATGTGTGTCGAATATTGAACGGACTGTGTCTGATATATGAAAATTCAGATCATCGGGTTACCACATGTCCCATGAATTCAAGGTCAGGAGGACCAGTGCAGCAGTTTCCTGCTCTGCCAGCACCAGGGGCAGGACAGTATCGAGGACCAGCAGTGGCAGTGAGACCATTGGCCCAGCGTCCGTTAATGCCGCAGGCTCAGAGGTTTCGGCAGCAGGGACCGCCGATGCAACAGCACCAGCATAGACCACTCCAGCATCATCAAGGAAGGGGCCAGCAGCAACCACCAGGCTAGGCCGCAATATGGGAACCAACAAGGAGGTCGAGGGCAGGCATTTACTCTGTCCTTGGAAGAGGCATTAGCATCGAGAGATGTTGTGGCAGGTAATATTCTCGTAGCCTCATATCCCACAGTAGTATTGTTTGATTCGGGAGCATCACACTCATTTATATCTGCACAATTTATGACACGACTAGGAATAGAGTTCGAGGCATTGCCAGGGAGGTTGAATATACTCACTGGTAATGGGCTCGTAGGAGTTAGTAGAGTTATTCTAGCGTGTAGTGTTGTAGTTTGCGGGCATTCCTTACCCGCCCAGTTGATAGAATTTCTTGTTGGAAATTTCGACGTTATCTTAGGCATGGACTGGCTGAAAGACAGTCATGCGATAATAGATTATCGTAGTGGGAGTGTATCTTTTGATATTCCAGGCATGAAGCGATTCACCTTAGTTAGATCAGTGGCAACTCAACAAGAGCAGGGAGTAGTGACGGCAATGGAAGAAGTTCAAGTTCCGAAGGTAGTTGAAGAGTTTTTAGACGTATTTCCTGAAAAACTTCCAGGTCTACCACCGGTTAGAGATTTTGAGTTCAGTATAGAATTGGCACCTGGAACTAAACCGATATCAGATCGAGTTTACAGAATGGCGGATTCAGAGCAGGCCAAGGTATATCAGCACATAGAGGAACTGAAGGAGAAGAAGTTCATCCAAGATAGCATATCGCCATGGGCAGCACCAGTGGTACTTGTAGGAAAGAAGGATGGATCATCCAGATTGTGTATTGATTACAGGAAGCTTAACACGGCAACAGTAAAAAACAAGTATCCACTACCAAGGATCGACGACTTATTTGATCAGTTGAGCAGGGCTAGAGTTTTCTCCAAGATAGATTTTCGTTCAGGGTACCATCAGGTGAGGGTTCGGAAGGAGGATATTTCCAAGACAGCATTCAGGTCGAAGTATGGGCATTATGAATTCTTGGTAATGTCGTTTGGTTTGACCAATGCTCCAACAATATTTATGGACTTGATGAACCGCATCTTTATGCCATACCTTGATCAGTTTGTCGTAGTATTTCTCAACGACATTCTTGTGTACTCTGCCAGTGAAGAGGAGCATGAAGACCACCTCAGGACAGTGTTGCAGGTTCTGAGGGAGAACCAGTTGTATGCCAAGCTCAGCAAGTATGAGTTCTGGATGGATCACGTTTCATTTTTGGGTCATATCATATCAGGAGCTGGAGTAGCAGTAGATCCCAAGAAGGTAGAAGTAGTAGAGAGCTGGTCAGTACCCAAGACCGTAGCTGATGTACGGAGTTTCTTGGGATTGGCAGGATATTACAGGAGATTCGTATCGAATTTTGCAAGACTTTCAGCACCCATGACCCGCTTGACACGGAAGGATGTGCCATTCGTCGGGTCGGCAGAGTGCCAAGCATCATTTGAGACCTTGAAGCAGAAGTTGATATCAGCGCCTATTCTTACATTGCCAGTTGGACCCGGAGGTTTTACAGTATATTGTGATGCGTCAGGTAAAGGACTTGGATGTGTCCTCATGCAGCATGGGAAGGTGATAGCATATGCATCTAGGCAGCTTCGAGACCACGAAAAGAATTACCCAACTCATGACTTGGAGTTGGCGGTAGTAGTATTTGCTCTGAAGCTATGGAGGCATTACTTATATGGTGATCGAGTGGATATGTACACGGACCATAAAAGTCTGAAGTACATCTTTACTCAGAAGGAGCTAAACATGAGGCAGAGAAGATGGTTAGAGCTGATCAAGGATTACGACGTGGGGCTTCAGTATCATTCAGGCAAGGCTAATATGGTAGCAGACGCTCTCAGCAGACGAGGCGGCACATTTATGTTGACAACCCAGAAGCACATCTTAGAAGACCTTCAGGAGATGGGCATAAAAGTTATACTTCCTAGTGATGTAGGAATTCTGGCAAGTCTACGAGTTCAATCTGACTTGGTAGATAGGATCAAGGCAGCTCAGGCACAGGACCCAAGGATTCAGAAGCTTAGAGCAGAATGTGAGTCAGGACTCAGGAAGGAGATGAGAATTCACGAAGATGGTACGCTTAGGTTTGGATCACGCCTATGTGTGCCTAGTGGAGATATCAGATAGGAGGTTATGACAGAAGCTCACAGTTCTTAATATTTTATACACCCTGGAGGGACCAAGATGTACCAAGATATCAAGCAGCACTTCTGGTGGAACGGAATGAAGAGGGAGATAGCTAGATTCATTTCCCGTTGCTTGGTATGTCAGCAAGTGAAGGCAGAACAGCAGAGGCTAGCTGGATTATTACAGCCACTTCCTATCCCAGAATGGAAGTGGGAGCACATCACAATGGACTTTGTGACCGGTTTACCGAGATCACCAAGTGGTAAGGATGCTATTTGGGTGATAGTGGACCGACTTACAAAGGTAGCACACTTTCTTCCTTTCAGAGTAGGGCAATCTACAGAAAAGTTGGCAAAGTTGTATATGCAACAGATAGTCAGGCAGCATGGAGTCCCTGTCAGTATTGTGTCAGATAGAGATACCCGTTTCATATCACATTTCTGGAAGAGCTTACATCATATTCTGGGCACCAAGTTAAGATTTAGCACGGCTTACCATCCACAGACGTACGGTCAAACAAAAAGAACAATTCAGACTTTGGAAGATATGTTACAAGCATGCACTCTGGACTTTGGAGGATCTTAGGAGAGCCACCTGCACTTAGTTGAGTTCTCATACAACAACAGTTATCAAGCCAGTATCCAGATGGCGCCATTCGAAGCTCTATATGGTAAGAAGTGTAGATCACCACTAGCATGGGATGATATCGGGAAGAGAAAGATGTTAGGCCCGAAAATGATTGTTCAGACAGTTGAATTGGTCAAGGGAATTAGAGAGCGACTCCGAGTTGCGCAGGACCGGCATCGTCATCGGACGGACCAGCATTGTAGGCCGTTAGAGTTTTCTGTTGGAGACCACGTATTCTTGCGGATCTCACCTATCCGTAGGGTCATTAGATTTGGCGTTCGCGGGAAGTTGAGTTCGCGATACGTAGGACCATTCGTTATCCTTGATAGGGTAGGCGATGTTGCTTATTGTTTATCCCTTCCACCTTCGTTGCGAGAGGTGCATGACGTGTTTCATGTATCTCAATTGCGAAGGTATGTATCGGACCCCAGCCATATTCTTGATCATTCTGAGTTGGTTGTTGGTACCAACTTGTCTTACGAGGAGCAGCCGGTGTCCATTTTGGACCGAAGAGAGAAGATACTCAAGAACCGAATAATTAGCCTTGTCCGGGTTGCTTGGGGTCATCACTCATTAGGAGAGTCAACGTGGGAACGCGAGGATGATATCCGATCATGGTATCCACATCTATTTGACTCACAAGGTATATTTCTTTCCGTGTACCTTGATTGCCTTAACCCCTCATGCTTGTCACCTCATAGATAGAACTACTTGATATCGTAGATTGTTAATATAGATATGTTATCTGCTAGTTAAACATTAAAGAATGAGTGCTTGCTCAAGTTTTTTGTACCTAGATCAGCTCGGTTTTTCCTATCCTGCTTGGATTTGAAATTCCGAGGACGAAATTTATCTAAGGTGGGTAGAGATGTCACTCCCCGTTCCTGGAATGCGTATTTTTATACGTATATCGCTTGCCCGAATTTATTTAGTATCTGTCATGCATTTATTTTGTATTTAATTCTTTTAATTTCATGCTAATTATTTTTCTGTATTTTATTTTTTGTTTTTTTTCTTGGCTCTTGATTCATTTCGGTTCATGGTGAGCCAACTTGGTTTGGCTTTACATGGAAAGGAATGGGTGGCTAGGATTTGATGGAGTAGGATGAATGGTGGAGATGCACTTGACCTTGATATAAAACTTTTTCTTTCATTCTCTCTCTTCATTCATTCACATTTACTCCTCCACCAAACACTAACCCACCCATTTGGAGAGGCAAGTACATCTTGTACACCATGAGGGATTTCATGCATCCCTATTTATTTTTAGTCTATGTTGTTCATCTTCTCTTCCTCTACAAGTTTAGGTCTTGAAGTTCTTGATTTTCATGGATGGTTGGGTGTAGATCTAAGTTTCAAGTTTTGGTTTTCATATGGATTTTATGGTTTTGATCTATCAAACTTTGTTGTTTTCAAAAATAAGTGGTTCCATGTTGTAGAGAATTTAATTCTGCTAAAGTTTGGCTTTTGAAAAGTTAGATTCCGATTTATTTTGAGGAAGTTATGGCCAAAACAATTTTGGTCAAACTTCTATGTTCATCTGCAGCATGAACCGCATGTCGCAGTTGAGCCGCATAGATGCCGCGGTTGGGCCGCATAGGCCGCATGTCGCAGTTGATCCGCATAGATGTCGCGGTTGGGCCGCATAGGCCGCATGTCACAGTTGAACCGCATAGATGTCGCGGTTGGGCCGTATGCGTCGCATGTCGCAGTTGAGCCGCATAGATGTCGCGGTTGGGCCGCATGAGTCGCATGTCGCAGTTGAGCCGCATAGATGTTGCGGTTGGGCCTTATAAGTCGCATGTCGCAGTTGAGCCGCATATGGTGTCGCGGTTGGGCCGCATAGGCCGCATGTCGTAGTTGAGCCGCATATGGTATCGCGGTTGGGCCGCATGAGCCGCATGTCGCAGTTGAGCCGCATATGGTGTCGCGGTTGGGCCGCATAGGCCGCATGTCGCCGTAGGCCGCATATGGTGTCGCGGTTGGGCCGTATAGGCTGCAAGTCGCAGTTGAGCCGCATATGGTGTCGCAGTTGGGCCGCATATGCCGCATGTCGCAGTTGGTCCGCATGCATATCGCAGAATAGGCTGCATAATGCCTATTTTGGTTGTTTCTGACTGTTATATGTCCTATTTTGACTGAATTATGGCTAGAATTTCTTCTAACTTACAACACGAAAGTTGTAGATATTTTCCTTGGCTTCAAGAATATGTTCCCAACTATTTTATGCTAGTTATAGACTTGACCATGCTTAATACTAGTTTGTCTTTCATGTCTTGTCACGAAGTGACCCCGACTGTTACTTTGACTAATAATTGATCATGCGTTCCTAGTTGGAACTAAGAGACTGGCTAGTCGTCTTATTTAATTGAATGAATGAGACACGTTCATATTAATTATGAACTATTAAAATCGACTGGCTAATCCCGAATATTGATATACAGGCATGTGCAGGCTTCAATTTATTTATTTTTCTACAAAGCAGCATGTGTACTTTATGGTCAAGGCATAATTATTCCGTAGTTAGTTTTGATTGTTGCATCACGCTATGTAAGACCTACAACCTAACCGCACGGGTATCGTTGTAGAGTTATGCATATCGTACCCCGTACGAAAGTACTCATTTGAATGACCATGACCCACGGCATGTGATTTCACTTAACGTAAAGACTATTAAGTTAAATAGAATAATGATTGCATGGAGAGAATAGATTTCCGAGTTCTTACATGGTAGCCCTCTTGGGACTAGTAGTGCCCGACAGGCCGGCTGGTCCCCACAGATACTGCAAATTTGCCACACGGGCAGGGTGCGGTATCTGGTTATATTATCTATTGTATATTGTATATTGATGACGGGCGTCCTGCTTGGACTCGTCTAATTCATAATTGGCACAATTGATTGACTGGGTAAACTAGCCTTGCTTGCACATAGTAAGAACTGAGGAATCCCTATTGCATAATTCCAGGATAACTTAGAACTCACAGTAGCAAGCCATAGCAATTGCATGGCCGTTTAAATTGATTTGTTTGTGTACTGTACCTACTCTGTTACCTAACTAAGATGATCAGAATGTCAGGACATGACGGGCCAACTTCTGTCCTTGTTTGGTTGGGAGGTTGGTTCGAAGTGTCGTGATGTGATGTGAATCCCAGTAGTCAGCAGAGATCTATTTATTATGTTTTCTATTATTGGTTTTACTCCTCATATCATGCTCCCTTGCGGTACTTGCTATTAGAGGTCTAACCTCTCTGGTTTTGCATGGCCAGATTTAGAGCCAGTCTCCGAGGATCCAGCTTACTTCTACCTCCAAGATGGTCAATACTAGAGGGATGATCGCAGGAGGGCTCGAGTGGATTTCTTACTTCCCCGCTCATTTTGATAAATACTTTATACTTTGTCGTTTGGCACCGACATGTTAGTTGGATTGTTTTGTACCTAATTTTGCATAGTTGTAACTAAGTCAGGCTGCAGCTGATAACAATTGTGTATACTTACTACATCATCTGGCTGTGTTTTGTAAAGCCAGATATCAAGAACATTTTGACTGAGCGTTTGGGACGCCTTACTGCTTTATCTCACATGTTCTCTATTTCTGTTTCTTGTTTGAATGATTGAGATAATAGATGGAAAGTGACCATAGTGAGACTTTTATGTAGTATGCACCCCCTCGTCTTATTAGACAGTATTAATCGTATTATACGGTATTCATCTACCCGTAATACGTAGCTGGCTGAGTCATTCCCCCGCTCTCCAGTATTCTGGTTCTGGGGCGTGACAGATTCTTTCGCTTCAATCGAAGAAAGAAGGAACCACAAGAAGATAAAGAAGAAGAGCCAACTTGCTACGGTTGCAAGAAGACGGGACACGTCCAAAAAGACTGTCCTTTCTTAAAGAAGAGCAACCGCTATGAGAAGCCACACAAGAAGACCTCCTCAAAGAAATATCCCAACACAAGCATTTGGCACGAAAGCGGAGCTAGTGACTCCGAGGAAGAAAAGAACTCTCCTCAAGATACGGCTAATGTGTGCTTAATGGTGACGTCCGACAAGGTATCAAACGAAACTCTTGACGACTTCACTTTTGAAGAACTTGGCGATGCTTTCACCGAGTTACTTAGTGACCATAAAAAGGTCATTGGTAAATACAAACAAGCCAAGGACAAAATCAAAAGTCATGAAGTCGAAATACAAAGACTTTCTCTATTACTTGATAATATTAGAGACACTACACCCACGGATGTCACTGATGAGGTATCTAAGCTTAAAATAAGCTTACATGATGCCGAGGCACATATTGAGCAACAAACACAAGAAATCATAACATTCAACACGGAGCTTGCAGAAGAAAAGAGTAGACACAAGATTACTATTACTAAGATGCATGGTTTGAATGCCAAGATTACTGAATTGCAAGCTGTCTCTAAGAAACTAGAGACTAAATTGGGAAAACAGGTTGCTCAACCTCAAACCCAATCACATGAGACACACACAAAGCATGACACAACTCATACTAGTCAACCACGTCATCCTCATGCTGCTCACAATCATGCTTACATGTACACACACTTTCACAAACCATATACACGTAGAAATAATCACCATATGTCATATAAACATCATGCTACACATAGATACAGTCATCACCATGTTGCACAAAGACACAATCAATATCACTCCACGATTGCTTAACCGTGGGAAGAGACTTCGGACCGAGGGCGCGTCCTCGTCGAATGCTCCTCCTCCCGTTGAGCCGTCCGTTGCACCACCCGTTGCACCGACAATTGAACAACAAACCCATCCGTTGTTCAATCCTCCACGTCCACGTGATCTAAACACTTTCGACGACCGAATTTTTATATCACTAGACGCATCTAATGAATGGTTTAGTAATTTTCGGACACGTCCGGTGTTTGCGGGACACCCCATAAACTTTACAATTTTCTCACAATATGATGCACTTTTTAATGACCTCTGTCTTGATAAACTCGTTACTTCTAATTCGGTCATTTATCGTAGTGCCATACAAATGTTTTATTGCAATTTGACTCATGATGATACTCGTATCTATTCATGTGTTGCGGGTATTGATATCTCATTTGATGATTTCGAATTAGCCGAATATCTTGACCTTATTGAGCCTAATTCTTGGGAGAAGCTTGTTGAAGCTAGATCCTTTATCTTTCCCGAAGAAATTTCTCTAGAGAGCTTCAAGGACGACCTGTGTAGCCCTAACACACATCCTCGTAAGCTCTTGGCAAAGTACCTCAATCCTTATTTCTATGAGCTTCATCGGATCATTTTCAACACCATTCTACCCAAAGCGGGTTCTACCGATGAAGTTACTTATTTTGAGTTTTCAGCTTTGTACCATCTCCACTTCCATGTTCCCTTTAACCTCCCACACACAATGATGGATTGGATGATCAACTGCAGGAAGAAACCAAGATCTTTGGTTTATGCCTTATATCTTCCTATGATCTTTTGGTGCGTTCCATGTACCCCTTGATGAGTGTCCATTCTTACCTGCCCCGGCCTTTCTCTCCAAGGCAAGGAGGCTTCATGCGGCCGTTGGCTCCCCGGTCGTGTCTGAGAATTCTGAGGATGAGCCGGATGCCCCTCCTCTCGGACAGGATCCTCCTCCTCCTCCTGCCACTCTCGAGTCTATTCAGACCATGCTCCGAGATCGTTTTGCTTTAGAGTACGATCGTTGGACTCAGCTGGATTATCGGACCACATTGCAGATGAGTGCTATCAGCAACTCGCTGCATGACATCCGGTATTCCATGTCTCGCCATCCTACCATACCAAGTCCTATGGAGCGAGATCCCGATTGTGAGGGCTTTCGTATTGATGACCCTTGGGTTCGTCGCTACATGGATCCGGATGCAGCTTTTATGGACCCACGTCGCTCCTTTACTGATCCTTCGGACGACGCCGGGCCCTCTCGTGCTCGATGATGCTTTTGGACTGCTACTTGAGGCTGCTACTGGAGATCTTAGATTATGTCTTCTACATTCTGCTTTAGTTATATGTGTTTTGTAGTAGACTTATTATACATTGTGTTTTTTTGAGACTTTGGTAGTTCTATTATCAGTTTCTATGTCATGATGACTCTTGGTCATTATCTTATATGCAGTTTCTTCTCCTTTACGTGTGTTTTGCCCGTTATCATTTATCTATATCATATTGCTAAATGCCAAAAGGGGGAGTTATGTGTATATTCTGTTCTGTTTGTTTGGTTTATATGTGCTTTTGGACGTATATTATTAACAGGCCAACAGAGACTCACAGCATTGTTTATGGGGGAGCTACTCTTAAGCTCGGCACTTATTATGGGGGAGCTATGTCGTTACATGTGTCCAGGTATGGATATTGAATATACAATTATTATTTTATCAATTATCAATATGGGGGAGGTTGTTGACACAAAGTCACAGTCAACCAAATATTGATAACATTGACTAAATAATACTTGTGATAATTCAATACGACACACGACGACTATATTCTGCTCAAGCCAGACGACAGCTCAGTTGTGGAAATACAAGTTGTTTTCACATCTGTATTTTTATATTTATTGAGTCTAGAATGATTGTAAGCTGAGTTATGCTGGGCTCTTGAGACTCAACCCACAACCCATCCAAATTCCATAAAGCTCCACATCCAAACTTAGCCCATTGGACCCTTGGACCAGTTCTGTGCTCTGGAGACAGAGTTCGGGCCGAACTCTGTCTCCACACAGAGTTCGGGCCGAACTCTGTCTCCACACAGAGTTCGGGCCGAACTCTGTCCCCTAAAAATCAGCACCCTAATTTTTAGGGTTGGCTGGTTGCTACTTGTCCAACGGCCAAAATTTTGAAAATTTCTACCAGAATTCTGGCCGAATTCTGCCTGTTAAAAACCTATAAATAGGCCAAGAATTCTCTCATTTTCATTCATCCAATCTTCTCTTCTCTTCTCTTCTCTTAAGCTCAATATAAGCCATACCCTTCTCATCTACTAGCCACAAGTTTCCTAAGTCTCGAGTGCTCAGCATCTCTCAGTTAGGAGACTTGTGCAAGAGTTTAAGAAGTCACTTAGAAAATTCCAAGCATCGCCACTGCGATCCATTGTAAGAAGTTGACGTGCTCTTCTGAAGTAAAGGCACGGGGTGTAACTACTATTTCACAAATAGTGGATTTAATCCTGAGCTAGAGTTCTCAGGCCTGGACTAGTCCTCCACGAAGGAAACCAGGTTAAAATCGGCTATGTTTGCGTATGCTCTCTTGCCCCTTATTTATTTTCTGCACTTACTCCGATTATTTTTAGATCGTGAAAGAGTTGAATTTTTAATTGGTTATTATTGTTATAACTCTATTCACCCCCCTCTAGAGTTGCCATCTGTTCTTCAGCTTTGAAGAAGGGAGGACAGGAAGATAAGGCAGAATAATTGGGAGCAACTGTAAAGTTTCAAGAGAAGTGGAGAGTATCTAATGTTACAGAGAGAAAGGGAGTTTATGAACCACTGCCTTATTTGCTAGATTGGGCTACTCTAGTTCAGTCACTTGCTAAATCGAAGAACCCTTCGTTTCATAGAGGGGCTTGCAATCCGTGCAATACAGAAGTCCCATTCTCGAAATTCTAAATAAGGTTCCAAAATAGGACTGAATTTGAGAAATCAAGATTGTAATCCTTTCCGTGGTTATTTAAACACGCAAGCAAGGGATATGATTGCAATACAAGATCGGATCGCAACTTTCAGGTAGATGGAATAAGGGTTATGAATGACCTCACTTTCTAAGGGGTGGAGCCTACATAATAGGTATGAGGACCTATTTCAAACAGTTTGATTTTATAGACCAACTATGGGGTTTGTCTGGAGGGGTTTTACTGGGCCTTAATGGGTTTCCTATTTTGGATATCACTCGTTGGTTGGATGAACCTTGGATATCAATCTATATTGATGGGACAAGATCCCAACTATTTCTACTAGGTTAGGGTAACTTAGAGTAGGCTTCTACCCAAGGGGTTGAGCTAGTTGCCCGTCAGGTTGGTTAGCTAGGTCTCTCAAGCTCAAAATGCGCCTTTCGTGACTTTTGTGTTTAAGTAGCACACGAGGTCTCAATTGGGTGGCACATTAGTGGCATGTGCGTAGTGGACTTCGAGTAGACCACAACCATATATTGGATCGAAGGAATTTAGTCAAAGTTGTGGCTCTAATGGAAGTCGGGAAGTATACCGGTATTATGGTAAGCCTATAGTTAGTCCTGTTAACCTAAAAGTCGTACCATAAAAATAGGGTACAAGGAGACGGGTTTAAGTAGGACATGATATACCTAGATAAAGGTGGACTCATCTAGATCTTGCATGTGAAATTTGTTGGAAGGTAACAACTGGCCTCATGCTCCGAATATTAATGACATGGCCGGGGACACATAATGATCTAAATAAAAGTGGGAGTCCAAGGGCACTAAACATCATCCTGATGGAAGTTATTCTAATCACTCGGTAATCCTGGTATATCCTAAAAATTTAGAAGGCTTACAGTCTACCCACCTTAGAAATAAGGTTAAAGAATTTCAAAGTCTGGATATTGCACCTCGACTCGTGTTAATAAAGAATAGGGCACGGCGTAGGGTTATGGTAGATATAAGTTATGTCAAGGATCGTTCCTTAATAAATGGAGAACGAGTGTGTACAATGACACATGGTCGATAAAATAGAATAATCTACTCGTCCACAGTATACAAGAGTTATCGACAGGGTAACCAACTCTCAGGCACGTCATATGAAAAGGTTCCTAACAACTGGGTCGTAAATTTCTATGTGTGTCAAACTTGCCAAACCATTGTTACAGGGGTTCTAATTAAAGCAAGCTTCAAACAAATAATTTAAGGCTCACAACAATCGGTCTCTTGAGGATAGATAGTCTCCTAGGTTGGCATTTGATCTAGGGAAGATCCTAATCATTCTATGACTCCAATGACTAGAAGATCAAGATAGTAGGTTTAGTGTCGAAGGGAGGACGAGTAACTCAAGGCAAGGTTCCAGTCAAAGGGCTGGCCGATGGTAGCTACACTTGCGTATACAACTATCATAGCCATGGGGAATACTCTGTATCTACCTATCAATTACGAGCTTTCGTCTTTCCAATCAGTGAAAGACAAAAACAATGAAGAGTTCAAGAGAGATGTTACTGAATACAATTACGTGATTCAAAGACGAATGTATGATTCAAGAGGAATTATCAAAGCATTCGCGGATGAGATCCTAGAGACATCTACATCTCAATCCACGTAGGATAATTAGATGAAAAGCGAACCAAATGCATCATGGTTGATCAGACCGTAATACAGCGATTCTAATTAGACAATATGTTAGCGGGCGTCCCCAATAAACTTATGTCTCGAATCAAGCTCGATAAAAGAGTAAGCTTGCAAAACTAGGCTGTAATAGCAGCATTGGTCAAGATAGTCAAAATATAAGTAGGCAAAAATTTTGGAAAGGAGGCATAAGTAGTTCGAGTTTTGAGAAAATCAAATCCTTACCTGGTGTTCTTGCTTATACATCCATCCTACTATCTTCCTATCCATAAGGCCTTGGTAGACTAATGGGTTATGGAACTCTAGATTCTATATTCTAGGTAACTTATTAGTGTCGGTCAATTACCTCGTCAATAGATCACAAGGACCACATAATGCTAGGTTGGAAGACATGCTACTCAACTTACTGAACTTTTACTAGTTTTGGCCTTAGGTCTTATGGTACACACAGGGCATTTTCTTACCCTCTATAGTATCCTAAACTTGTAATCACGTCTGAAGTCACTTTACCGAGAATTATGCCTCGCCCGTATACTCAGGCTGTGGTAACTCTTGGTTCTGTGATTCAGGTGTGATATGCCATCAGGTACTCTACCGTATGGACACAAGGTCTAAAGAGGTCAACGAAGGTATAGTTTTAGCAATGATCCATAACCTACAATTCTTCGAAAGGATTTTAATTCTATGGGTTGTACCTCGCCAGTGCGCTGCTGGCTGCAGTGAACCCACATTCTCCGCTCTCAGATAATTAGCGACAGTGCACTGCTGTCTTGTCATCGCAGTCGATAGAATGCTCCAACTATATTCCTAAGAATGTCAAAAAGCTGCTAGGGATTCAACTTAGTTGACTATGGTAGAAAGCGTAAACACCTGCCTGTAAGTCTCAATCCTTAAAGTAAAAGGTTGACCAGGGGAAATAACTGACGACAAGGAAAATAAGAACATCCTAACATTTATCTCATATATATTGCAAATGGTTGAGGAAAAAACTTTGAATCAATCTACCTCGAGATTTATACAGGAATAACAAAATCAGAAATTATAAGCTAACTCCTTACAGCAAAAGAGAATTTAAAATAGACAATTCTAACTTATGATATAAGATTTATATCTAATACAGCAAAAGAAAATTAAACAGTTTATCAAAATTAACGCCTTAATTCTAGGCAAGTCTAACATACCAAGCGAATAGTATATCCACATTGGATCACATTGTCATATCAAAAGTAATGGTGTACCTATAGTGATCTAGCAAGCTATCTAAATTGCATGGTCTATCTAATAACCTTAACTACCTAGCGGTCAATTTGAACAAGGGACTCCTAGTCCTAGTTATTCTCCTAAATTATTTTAATCCTAATTGTGAATGAGCATTTCCTGGACACAGGCTTGTAATAATACGACTAATGTACCATCATGAGTTTGCAATCTTTTACGAAAACTGACCTGCATGGTCCACCACAAAAACTTGTCACGACCCGCACCCGCTTTTCCGGATACGAGACGTATCCAAGCCAGCCTACGCCGCAGAGTCGATGGTAGAACGCTGTCAAGCCCGCTAGAATTAAATGCTCAAAATATAACATTTTGCTACTCATTCACATTTCTAAATTTATTACAACATTTACAACATTTATATTTAAAAAATACAAGATTTTACAATTAATGAAATTGAGTACAACTGCTATCTATTTCTAGGTTTCTGTCTGCAAGTACATCCGAATCTCCCAAGCTAAGTGAAGCCATAGCTAACCTGAAAAATATTGGTTTCCAGTCAGGAATGGAACAAGTACACAAACCGATGGTAATGCGAAAATACAATAGAATTAACAAGACATGAAAATAGCATATGAGATATGAAAACTGGAAAGTACTGATGACATGGCACGGTGGAGAAGAAAAGGAAAAATAAAAGACATCTACCTATGTGGTATGAAATATCCTTTTCGACATGTGAACGGCTAGGGGGTAAACCCGGCACCCTGCACGTGTCGTGTGCAGCTGCTATTATTCAAGAATAGACTCATGGGATAGTTCTGGGTAGTCCACATGTCTACTAAGATATTTTCTCTCCCGACTACTCCATGTGACGAGCGTGTCAACAAGCAGCAAGATATATGTATAAACATGAAATGAGAAAACTACTATGAATCGAAAGCAATCAGAAAGTGTACTTGCCTGAGGTCCTTAGCTGGTGAAACCAAATATACTATACCACTCAATGAGCCACAATCAGTCAAAACGTGCAGAAGCCTCCAGATGCTAAAATAAATAGTACCAACATTCTCAGAATAATCAAATTAGCTAGGATTGCCTGTCCTTAAGTCCAATTCTGGACACAGGGGCAAAACGGTACGGACAAAAATAATATCCGCCGTTGGACCCGCTTTGTACCGAAAAGCGTACCGGAGTTAATGGTCTCTAAAGTCGTCAAACTATATGTCTTCAGGTCCAATTTTTTGATACGAATCCAACCGTATGTCCAAAGTTGGATTTCGGCGGCCGTGCACAAAATCACACGTTGAGTCAGACCGTAGGGCCCGCAAAACGGCGTTCCGATTCAACTGTCTCAGAATTAGACCAAACCTCGCATACAGGACCAGAAAAATGATATGGTCCTGTTGGCGTAAGTTTTATCTTGATCTGACGAACGTGCACAAAGTAATTGGGAAAATTGCACAGAGGCCGATATGATGAATTTCGACGGATACGCATCAAAATCGTCGCGCACACGTGACCAATTTGAATTCCGTCAAAGCTCACACGACCATGAAGCCGTTATGCACCTTTCGATGCCTTCTATTCGCGACCATGTCGCCCGGATTGGCGGGACGCACGTCGTTTCGGACAAATTTTCTATATTTTGAAACATGTTTTTGATGATTTTCAATCCGATTTCTACTACTTTCTAATCCACAATAAATAAAACTATTAATGAGGTTTCCATGCCCTATATGTTGTCTTCAAGTGTGTCTAATTAGATTTTTGAAAACCTTAATATGCTGTTCGAAAACTGGCTTCTAATATGGATGATTGGACTATTTTTCTGTTTCGAATCCGAACAGTTTTTTGGGATTTTTGCGACGATTTCCTGACCGATATAATCTAGTAGAAATATTTCTACATGAACAGGGTTGAAGAGGGTTATATCATCTCTCCATAGGGACTTATGGAATCGAAAACGTTCGAATTGATGGATAGAAAATCGATAACGAAATATGTACCTGCAACTGCTGCTGCGCGGCTACTGTCGTGTGCGGCTTCCGGCGACCCGCGCGCGCTGTTGTCCATGCGTTTGCTGCGGCATTCTT
Organism: Iris pallida; assembly: GCA_029216955.1. Classification (NCBI taxonomy): domain Eukaryota; kingdom Viridiplantae; phylum Streptophyta; class Magnoliopsida; order Asparagales; family Iridaceae; genus Iris; species Iris pallida. Next base: position 7,866,331 of record JANAVB010040216.1, on the reverse strand, counting down.
CGGTCGACGGTGGCCGTGGGATGGTCGCCAGGACGGGAAAGGGGTCGCAGGTAAAGGTGGCGGCGTGTCGAGTTAGGGTTTTACGGTTTTGGTGGTTCGTCTCTCGAGTTTTTATACATATGTTCTGTTACAAACAGAACGGGGGTCAATGCTCTCGGTTACGCGTATGGGTTGCGCAGGTTTTAGCATGCCTGAGTTTGGGAAAATGGTGGGCCGGGCTAGCTGGGTATTTACTCCTTGTTTATTTCTTTTCCACTTTTTCTATATACCTACTATATACGTATATTTATATTTACATAAACATACACATATATTTAATATATATTCATAAATTCCTGCACACATACATGTTTAATATTTATTTATATACACGTACACATACTTATATACGCATACACACATATTATATTATATATTTATATATATATATATACAAACACACATACATACACATGTATATATATACACATATATATATTTTCTATATTTCAATTTAGCATCACAAAATATTAACAAGTACATATACATACACGCACACATCTATTTATATACATTAATAAATTCTAAGTAAACCTCAATATATCCCTTTCTAGACTAGAGCCTATATAAATAAGAATGTATATATTATACATTTGTTTGACAAATACAACCAATAATAATAATATATAATAATAACCTCAATAACAAAATAATAATAACAAATTTAAATAAACCAATATTGGGGTATATACCATTTAAATCAATCAAAATAATAAATAAAATATTTTAAAACTTTCGGAAAAGAGAGCTACAGTTCATCTTCACCATGTCCTCTTTTATACATGAGTCTATACTCAAGTGTTCCCTTCACGTATCTCAGGATCTGTTTCACCGCCTTGTAATGCGTGGTTGTTGGCTTCTCTATGTACCTACTCACCATTCCAACATCATAAGAAATATCCAGGTGAGTGTGAGTGAAGTACCTTAGACAACCAATGATGCGCCTATATTGTGTCGGATCGACTCGGGTTCCTTCAAGGTCCTTGCTGAGTTGCAGTTTAGCTTCTATGGGATACTTGGTTGGATTGTAATCTTCCATTCCAAACTGCTGCAATACTCTCTTCGCATATGCTGATTGCTTCAGTATAATGCGATCACCCTGTTGGTCTACCTCTATACCAAGGTAGTAGGAGAGTAACCCAAGGTCACTCATCTCAAATTTATGCATCATTTGCTGCTTGTAAGCCTTTACTGTAGTTGCTTTTGTGTCTATGACGATTAAGTCATCAACGTACACTCCGACAATGAGTGCACCCTCTTCATTGTTCCTCGTGTACACCGCATGCTCTTGAGTGCATCTGACGAATCCCAGCTCCTTTAAGCAGCTGTCCAGGTGTATGTTCCAGGCCCTCGGTGCTTGCCGCAAACCATAGAGAGCCTTGAACAGTCTATACACCTTGTGCTCCTGGTTCTTGACGATGAAGCCTTCGGGTTGAGCTACATATACCTCCTCTTTGAAGTCACCATTCAGGAATACAGATTTGACGTCCAAGTGGTGAACCTCCCATCCATGTTGGGCTGCGAGAGCGATAATCAAGCGAACTGTGTCGAGTCTGGACACTGGAGCAAACACTTCATCAAAATCAACTCCATGCTGCTGGACGTACCCCTTTGCCATAAGTCTAGCTTTGTGCTTGAGGATCTTGCCTTCACTGTCTTTCTTCACCTTGTATACCCATTTTAGACCGATGGGTTTGTGCCCAGATGGTAACTCAGTAAGCACCCAAGTCCCATTCTTCTCGATGGCTTCCAACTCCTTCATAGCTTCCAGCCACTGATGCTCAAGTGCAGCATCTTGAAAGTTTGTCAGTTCTTCAGCCGACAAAAATAGCATCTCTGGATCAAGAGATGTCTCCTCAGTTTCAGCATATATGTCTACAATTGAGCGGTATCTCCTTGGCTCGCTTGAGTCTGTCGTCGGTGTGGGTGAGCCGCTTGAAGTTGAGGTTGCAACTTGTGGTGTAGTAGGCTCCCTTGACGCCATCGCCGCTCCGTGCGTCATAGGTGTTGCCGCATCTTCCGTGCTCTCCGACGTGTGTACAGCTTCGTCTACCGCTTTCTGTGGAGTGATTATTGTCTCGACAATAGGATCTTCGACTGAGATATCTATCTAGCCTTGTGGTTCGGTACCGTCACCATTGTTCCAGTCCCATCTTCTTTCTTCCTCGAACACGACATCCCTGGTCACCTGGATCTTGCTACGTTAAGGGTTATAGAGGCGGTACACTTTGCAGCCCTCTTCCATGCTAAGGTACACCAAAGATGTGCTTCGGTCATCAAGTTTCTTGTGATGAGGACCTGCAGTCTTCATGTGTGCGACGCATCCAAAGATCCTTAAGTGTTCTAGGTTCGATTTCTTACCTGTCCAGGCTTCATACGGCGTGAGCATACCGAGAGCTTTAGTTGGCAACCGGTTGAGCAGGTATACAACATGTCTGACCGCCTCTTTCCACATGCTTCCAGGAACATGCATGCTCTTGAGCAGGCTCCTTGTCGTTACCATCACGGTACGATTTCGGCGCTCCACTACGCCGTTCTGTTGTGGCGTATATGATGCAGTAAGGTGCCTTTGTATGCCTTCGCCTTCACAGAAGCTTGTGAATTCCTTGGACAGGAACTCACCTTCTCGATCAGTTCTGAGTATCTTCATCTTGCTGTCACACTCATTCTCTATAAGAGACTTGAATTTCTTGAAAGCATCAAAGGCATCTCTTTTTCTTTGAGCATATACACCAACATCATGCGACTAAAGTCATCAACAAGTAGAAGAAAGTACTTGTTACCTGCAAGTGTAGCGGGTGTAATCATGCCACAAATGTCGACGTGCACAAGTTGTAGTGTCTTTTCAGCTCTGAAGCTTGCCTGCAGTGGAAACGGTAGTTGTGCTTGTTTGGCGATGAGGCACCCGTCATAGAGTTGTTTTGGGTGAGAAATCTTCGGCAGTCCGATGGCCATTCCCTTCTCTGCCATCATCTTGAGCGCAAAGAAATTCACGTGCCCGAGCCTTGCATGCCACAACCAGGATGGGTCTTGTACTTTGGCCATTAGACATATCGACCTACAAGATTCAAGAGCTATCTTGTATAGACGGTTAGACGATCTCCTCACCTTCATCAGCAGGATGTCGTTCCTGTCGAACACTCTCAAGTAGGAGCCGACAATCTCTACCTTGCTTCTATCTTCCGTTAATTGACCAAGGCTCAATATATTACTTCTTAAGATTGGAATAAAGTATACATCCGACAGAAGTCGTTATTCCCCATTCTTGCATTGGAGCAGGATTGATCCCTTGACCTCAATCCGCACGGTTGAGCCGTCCCCAAACTTGACATGGCCGGTGATATTCTGATCAAGGTCCTTGAACTTTCCTCGGTGCCCCGTCATGTGGTTGCTAGCACCGTTGTCAAGGTACCAAACGTCGGTGTCGGCCTGCGCTTCTCCAGCACTGCACAAGTCTTGTTCTATCATCTCTTCATTGAGCATGATGAGGCTAGGCGTCTCCTCCTGAGTCTCTTCCAGCAGCAATGTGGCCTCCTCGTCTTATGCTCGTGCAAGGTTCGCCTCCTCAACACGATGCTTGTTACGATACTCCGACGCATAGTGCCTAATGTTTTCACAATTGAAGCACTTGATTTTTGATTTGTCGCAGTTGGAGCCTGAGCCGTGAGTCCCCTCACCCTCCTAGTGTTGCGCTATTTGGCCGCCACGGCCACCCTTGCCGCGCCCGCGACCATGACCACGGGGCTTGCCACGGCCCCGATCATTGTTAAAGTGCCCCTTTCCTCTCGACGAAGAATCGACATCGCCTTTCTTCAACCGCGCCTGCCACTCAGCATGAGTAAGCAAGAGTTGTCCATTGTTGCTCTCGCCTCAACCGCGTATGCGTTCTTCGTACGCTTTGAGGCGGCCGATCGCTTCCTCGACCGGCATGGTCTCCACATCCGCAAACTGCTCGATCACATCAACAACATACAGGTACTTTTCTGGGATGGAGACGAGCAGCTTCTTGACGATGATGACGTCCTCTATCTCGTCTCCCAATCCACGAATCTTGTTTGCGAGGGTCGTCAATTTTCTCGTAAACTCATCGATGGAGTATGTCAGACTCCTTCATACGAAGAGCCTCGAACTCACTCTTCAAGGTTTAAATCCTTGCCTTCTTCACCCGATCAGTACCTAGGTATCTTGTCTTCAGGCTTTCCCAAGCTTCCTTAGCCATTTTGTGCTTGGCCAGCTGGAGTAGGATTTCCTCGGGGACATCTTGGAAAATGCCTGCCAGCGCCATCTTATCCTTCTTCTTTTCTACGACCACCCTGGCCGCGGGTTCAATGGCGTCCCAAACGCCTTGAGCCTCCATGAAGACCTCCATCTTGATTGCCCAAGTGGAGTAATTGCAAGACGTCAGCATCGGGTAGTGCAGGGTTATGCTCCCCTCCTTTGTTGTTGGCGCCGATGAGTGCTCGATGATTGACATCTTGTCGAGTCGAAGATACTTTGGCATACAACCTGGAGCTCTGATACCAAATGTTGGTTGTAACCTGGAGAAGGCTGACAAGGTGCAAACACTCTATTAGAGAAGGCAATGATAATGGAATAAGAAGAGAAAGCTTTTGTTGTGATTAATTCAACATAGGTTTGTGCCTTTAAATAGGCTATACAAAGATTAAGAAATGTGGACAACAATAAAGCAAAGAAGGAAAATTCTCCTGGCCACACAAATGTCCCAAGGACTAGAAACCTTCCTAAAGAATAGGTAAGCTAGTCTAGATTATTCACTAACAGTCTACCCTAGTTTGTTTCTTCCTTATTGTTTCACGACTTAAAATGTTAGATTTACTGGGTTGATCCCTAATTATTAGAAATGGCAGCCTCTAGACATATTTGTTTCCTGCTGCTTCAAGGTCTTGCTTTGATATGCACATCGTGACATGGATTTTTAATTTATTTAGTTGTACATGATATTACTTGAGCCTTTTTGTAATTCAGAATGGACTGCAGAAATCATTATAACTTGCTTTTGTTGGAGGGAAGCCCATTTTTGTACATTCAATGTACTTTAAGGATAGGGGAATACATAGGGTTGAACATAGTAAAATAAGAAATTGAAAGATTTCGTTCAAATTGTTCAATCGGAAATTTTTCGAAAAACTAATTATAGGTTCTTTCCGTCGGAACAACAGGGCCGTTATACTCATTACTAAACTTGTGGAAGAGATGAAATAGAACTAAGGTCATCTTTTTTCTTCAAGTGTAGAAACCACATGATCATAAATAGTAGGATTGGTTCTCATAATAAAATGATTGAAAAATATTGAATTTGTTTAGGATCGGAGATTGGAATAGTGTATAGTACCAAATCAAAAATAAATGCTCCTTATTCTTTTCCTTATTGAGAATGGAAATTCACTTTACCCTTGTAGTGGATAAGTACCATAAGGACCTGACAAGGGTATGGCTTCCTCACATATGATTGTCATATATACTTCCAAAATGCTAATTGTAAAAAATGCTTAACAACTGTCTAGTTCATATTGGCAAGTAGATAGGTGCACTGTTGGAACTTCTTGCTCTTCTTATTTACTTTTCTGACATTGATGTACGTTACATCTCAGACAGTGGTATAGGGACTCCAAAGAGGTGAGAGAGGGTTGGCAGAATGAATACCTAGAGGCCAGCACTCTTTAGGGGCTGCTTGGTAACCGTGTTTTTACTGTTTTTGAGGTGTTTCTGAATCGACCGTTTATGAAAACTCCTACTTGTTAATTTTTTTGAGGCATCGATTTTGGTCGGCTCAAAAATCCTTCAAAATCGGTGTAATGTATTTTTGAGTGGCTTTATACACACCACAAATCAGAGGGTTTTGAGCGGCTCTATTTTCTATTCCATTTATATCCTCACAAAAATATATATAATTGTAACTACTGATACCCTTTCCTATTTAATTTATTCATGTAACAAACTTTCAGAATCGCTCGTTAGTGAATTACCAAGCATGGATTGGACTAGTTTAAAAGCCGCTACTTAAAAACCATCTAAAACAGGATCCCTCATAACCGGTACTCTAAAAATACCTTATAACCGCTACCCCTACAATTGCCAAGCAGACCCATGGGTTGTGCATTCGAAGGGAGACCCATCCTCCATCCTCCTCTTGCTCGATAAGAGGTCCGCATAGTTAGTGCTTTTGATTCTCTATGATTTCCTTGTAATCTCCAAGGGCATTGTGAAGGTAACTGTAAATTACCAGTATTTAGGAGGACGTCTTCTCTATCCATATCTTTCATTTTATTCAATTGAATGCATAAAAGTTTTGCATACATAGTTGATGTCGCTTATTGATATTCTGCTGATATTTCCTTATTAGCCCCAAGGTGCAATGTGACTTGTACATTCATTATGAAAGATTCATCATATAACATTGGAAAATGATTTGTAAACTATCAATATATATATATATATATATATATATATATATATAATGTCTCTGGACGATCGGGCTCCAAATCCTAGGGGGTGCCTTACGTGGGACCCCGACGCTGCTAGCGGCGGCACGGCAAGCGGCGGCCCGGTCGGGGGCAGGCCGGCCACGGGCGGAGCGACAACAGGAGGAGGTGATACAGGCAGCGGCGGCTCGGGAAGCGGTCGCAGGGCTGGCCAGAGCGTGGTCGCGGGCATCGGTGAAAGGGGCTCAGGCAGAGGTGGCCCAGGCTCCAACGGAGGGGGCTCGGGCGCCGGCAGAGGGGCTCGGGCGCCGGCGGAGGGGACAGCCTGGCCAGAGCGCGTGATGGCGCTGGCAATGATGATGGTTGCTCAGGCAGCAGGTGTGGCGTTTGTAGGGGGGATCGTCGGGTGGGGCGACTCGGTGGATACCAGAACCTGGATCTGGGACTTTGTCTCAGGGGGTCAGGAGGAGGGAGGTGGCTGGACGATGGTTACGAGACGTCGGGAGGCCAAGGCGGGGAGCAAGGTGGGGTACGCGCAGAGTCTCCAAAAGATGCGCACTTATGCTGGGAGAAAACTGGGAGAGGGATCGGGGCTGAGGACGGTGGCTCGTGGCCCTGCGGTGACTACTGGAAGAACAGTAGGCTGGCGTCCCAAGGCGACCATGGCGGACAAAGGAAAGGGCAAAGTGGTGGACCTGGGAGGTCGATCAGGGTGTAGGGTCTCCTACCCCTGGGATTGCTACCCGCTCACAGGGAATGGCTTTCCGTCCAACGGGACGGTCCTGAGCTAAGATCTGTACACCGATGGGGCCTAAAAGTCCCACTTCTATGGAATATGTGCCACCGAAGAAGGTAGAGAGCGGCTTCCGGGCCTCGTTCCCTACAGAGGAGATTGAGAAGGCGACTGCCTTCTGGGAAAACATGCTGGTGTTGTACGTCCTGGGCAACAAGCCATTTTATGGACAGATCAAGGGGTATGTAGCGCACGTCTGGCAGCCTAAAGGTATTATGGAGATATTTGCTAGAAAAAATGGCTTCTACTATGTGAAGTTTGGGCTGGCCGAAGATGTTACCAAAATTCTACAAGGTGGTCCGTGGACATTTGATGGCAGGTTGATCATTCTGAAGGAGTGGACCCCAGATTTGTACTGTGAGAAGGAGGTCTTGAATGCCATCCCGGTTTGGATACGCTTCCCTGAGTTCCCCGTTCGGTTCTGGAGTATCCCTTTGCTGATGCGACTTGTCAGCTTGGTAGGCACCCCGATCAAGGCTGATAATGCTACATCCTTTCGGACGAGGCTGATGTATGCTCGGATATTCGTTGAGATTCGGGTTGGAGGGGAGTTACCGAGTCTACTGGAGTATGAAGTACCTTCTGGAGAGGTTCTAACCCAAAAGATGGAGTATGAATGGGTCCCCCCAAACTGTTCACAGTGTACGTGTTTCGGACATTTGGACAGTTCATGCCCGTCAGGAGGATCACAATCGGTGACATGCTTCCCCTCTTGAGGTGCCTTGCCTACCACGGGCGATGGAGTCTCTATCCAGGGATGCCGGAGCGGAGGATATCGTGCAGGAGGGGGACCGACCGATGGAGGAGGCTAGGGGCTGTTAATCTCTATCTCGCCCCAGCCGGCTCCTCCTAGTGGAACTATGATCACCTTCTCAGCGCAGAGAAGTATGGTCACCAGAGGTATGGTGGCCTTGCGGAGAGAGGAGCGGGTCGATGGCGGTTCTTCTGAGAAGATAGTCTATAGCAGGAAAAGACGTGTTGGACCACTGCGAGATGGTCCATCCAGTGTGGAGGGACATTCCCCTGCTAAGGATGAGGTGCTCTGTGTGGACAACCCAGCCTGGGCTTTAGTGCTCTTCCAGGCAGCGACCCAGCAGTCCCCTTCTGTTGGGACGGAGGAGGAGATGATAGCAATAGAAATGGTACCACCCCCAGGTGCCAGTCCATGTGATATTCAGGAGAACCTATCTCTTAATAATTAATGGCGGCAATCGCCTGGAACGTGTAGGGCGCGTGTTCGTTAGGAAGATGAAGGAAGATTTATAGGGTCTTACACAGAGATAAGTGTGACACCTCTATCCTGCTGGAAACGAAGATTAAAGGGGAAAAGACTTTAGCTCGCCGGACCCCATCTCATTGGGTCCAACTCTACAACCTGGCTGTCACGACCCGCACCCGCTTTTTCGGATACGAGACGTATCCAAGCCAGCCTACGCGGCAGAGTCGGTGACAGAACGCTGTCACAGCCAAGATGCTCAAAATCATAAAATATAACATTTGCTGCTCATTCACATTTCTAATTTATTACAACATTTACAACATTTATATTTAAAGAAAAATACAAAGTTCTCACAATTAACGAAAATAACACAGCTGTTATCTATTTCTAGGTTTCTGCCTGCAAGTACACCCGTATCTCCCAAAGCTAAGTGAAGCCACAGCAAACCTGAAAAATATTGGTTTCCAGTCAGGAATGGAACAAGTACACAAATCGACGGCAATGCAAAAATACAATAGAATTAACAAGACATAGAAATAACATATGAGAGATGAAAACTAGAAAGTACTGATGACATGACAAGCTGTGAAGAAAATAAGGAAAACAAATAAAAGACAACTATTTATCTGGTGTGAAATATTCTTTTCGATATGTGAACAGCTAGGGGGTAAATACGGCACCCTGCACGTGTCGTGTGCAACTGCTATCATTCAAGATTAGACATATTGGGATAGTTCTGGGTAGTCCACATGTCTACTAAGATATTTCCCCTCCCGACTACTCCGTGCGAAGAGCTGTCAACAAGCAGCAAGATATATGTATAAACATGAAATAAAAAGACTACTATGAATCAAAAGCAATCAGAAAGTGCACTTGCCTGAGGTCCTTAGTTGGAGAAACCGATAATACAACCACATAAGATGAGTCACTAAAGTCAACACATGCAAAAAGTCTCTGGATGCTGAAATAAACATTACCAACGTTCTTAGAGTAGTCAAATTAGCTAGAATCGTCTGTCCTTAAGTCCAATTCTGGATACAGGAGCAAAACGATAATTTTGGGTCAAAACGGTGTCCGCCGTTGGACCCGATTTGTACCGAAAAGTGTGTCAGAGTCAACTATCTCTAAAGTTGTCAAACTACATGTCAACAGGTCTGGTTTTCCGATATGAATCCAACCGTATGTCCAACATTGGATTCCGGAGGGCCGTGCACAAAATCGCCCGTTGTGTCAGACCGTGGGGCCCACAAAACGACGGTCCGATTCAACTGTCTCAGAATTGGACCAAACTTGGCATACATGACCAAAAAAACGAAACGGTCCTGTTGGTACAAGTTTCGTCTCGATCTGACGAACGTGCACAAAGTAATTGAAAAGTTTGCACAGAGGTCGATACGGTAAATTTCGACGGATACGTATCCAATTTGTCGCGCACATGCAATCATTTTGAATTCCGTCAATGCCCACACCGTCAATGCCCACACGTCCACGAAACCATTACGCACCTTTCGATGCTTACAGTTCGCGACCACGTCGCCCGGATTGGCGGGACGCACGTTGGATCGGAAGAATTTCTAGTTTTTTGTTATTCTGAAAAACTAAATTTTTCCAAACTTTGAAATTGAATAATTTTGCATATAGTGAACAACAAATAAATCTACAAGAAAGATCTTGATCTCCTATAGGTTAGCTATAAATCTGTTCAAACAGATTTTGAAATATCGCCATATTCTGGTCGAAATTTGATCTCAATTATGGGGATTTGGGACAGTATCTAAACCCAAAAAATCGAGATTTTTCTCGGTTTTGGGACTCATTTATCGTCGTGTACAAAGCGAAATAAAACGAAGTATCTGAAGGGAAACGAAGTCGGTTAGGTAGTCGACATACCGAAAAAATTCGTTCGTAAAAGCAAACGACGTGGAGGGAGTTCTGCCAACGCGAAGTTGGGTCGCTGTCCTGCCATTGCTGTTGTGTTCCTCTCGGCTGTACTGTTCGCGCGCTCCGGCGTGTTCGGCCGGCCAGTGGCCGCGCGTGCGACGACGCCCATTGCTGGAAAGGTCGCCAGGGTAGTGCGGCGTGTGTTAGGGTTTGGTTTAGGCTTCCGATCTCTATCGCTCTGTCTCTCGATATATATTATGCGCTGTGTTAACAGAACAATCAGGTTGGACTTGCGGGATGGGGGGTTTGCTCGGGTTGTGCTGAGTTCTGCTAATGTGGGGTCCTAGGTCGGGTCTGCGAAATGGGCCTGGTCTGGCTGCTATTGCTTTCTATTTATTCTTCTCCTATTCTTTTATTTATTATATTACACATATTTATATATCTATAAGTATACACACACACATATATAAATATAAATGTATATTTGTATATACATACACATATACATGTACATATATATATTTATATATACATACACATGTACGCCTATATAAATATATTTATATATATGTACACGTATACACCTATATAAATATATATATATATATATATATATATATATATATATATATATATATATATATATATATATATATATATATATATATATATATATATATATATATATATATATACGTATATACCTATATATATTTGTATATTTACATATACATTCACATATACATATATATATTTTTATGTACACATACACATATGCCCTATATATAAAATATATATATATATATATATATATATATATATATATATATATATATATAATATATATATATTACCCTATATATATATATTTATATATACGTACCCATACACAATATATAATATTTATTTATATATTCATACACATATATAATATATATTCATATTTACATACACTTACACACATATTATATATATATATATATATATATATATATATATATATATATATATATATATATATATATATATATATATATATATATATATATATATATATATATAAACTCCCTATTACCAATAACCCACTAAAATAACCCAAAGAGCCTTGGTGGACATATCTGGCCCTAGAAAATTGTACCAATATTCTAAAACTCTATGTAAATATTAATAATACCCATTTTGTATAAATAACCAAATATTTAGAAAATATCATTAAGTCCACCAAAAAAGCTAGGAAATATTTGTGCGTACCTAAAAGTATGTTTACATAGGCTTGGGCTTGGTTTGGGCCCAATCTGGACTAGTTTGGTACAACCGGGTTCCCCAAAACTCAATAATATAATTAATAAATAAATAATCATCGGTAAGGATTAAGTCGCAACTTGGCCTGGTTTTTTTAGTTAGGACATCACTATGGCTCGGCCTTCCCTATCAGGGCTAATACACTAGTCAAAGCACGCCACTACACTATCCGTGCCATGATTTCTAGTCGTCTTGTACTCTAATTCCTAACCATGACTAAAATCGTCTACCATAATAATTAACTATTTAATTATTTATAAAATCTAAAAATCACTATTTAAATAATAATAAAATATATCAAAATTTTCGGAAAGGGGAGCTATACTGGCGCTCTGTGACATGGCTAGGATTTGGGTCAGATGGAATTCTAATTGTTGGGATAGGGACTTGATCTTGATGACGGATCAGCTGATTACCATCTCTTTTACGAATAAGGGTGGTTTTGGGTTCTTACTGGGAGCGGTGTACGTCCACAATGACAGGCGACGGCGGAAGATACTGTGGAGCGACATATCCAGGGTTGCCTCTGCTGCTGCTTTTTCGCACCTACCGCTTCTACTGATGGGGGACTTCAATGCCCAACTACACAGAGGGGAGAAGGTGGGAGGCAGGCCGGTCCCTAATCCGGTTTTATATGACTTCCAGAGATGCCTGCTTCTGGCGGGGCTTCAGGGGTTGTCGCGCTCGAGATTTATCTGGACCTGGCATAACAAAGTAATCTGTAACAGGGTTGCTTGCCAGTTGGATAGAGCCCTGGGCAATGGGGAGTGGTTCTGGCGCTTTTCCAACTCTTCGGCTGAGGGTCTGACCGTCGAGACGAGTGACCACTCCACCATTAGGGTTGGATTCATAGATCGACCTATTGTGAGGTCACGTCCCTTCCGGTACAACAACCGCTGGTATCTCTCTGATAGCTACTTGGAAGCTGTTACGAAGGGCCTTTCTAGCCACCAGGATGGTACGGCTCAGTTCCGTATGGTGCACCAGCTCAAGGCCACGAAGAGATCCTTACGAAGCTGGGTGCAGGGTTTGCCCAAGACTTCGCTAGAAAACAAAAAGGCAGAGCTCGACACCATCCAGCAGGATATGCAATTCGACATGATGAATGGGGATCTGGCGACGAGAAAGAAAGAGCTGATTGGGGAAGTCAACATCCTGCGTCTCCAGAAGGAGGTTAGTGCGGCACAGCACACTAAATGCTCTTGGCTGAAGGATGGTGACCGTTGTACCAAGTTCTTCTATAATGTCATTCGGACCAGACAGCATCGGAATAACATTTTTCAGCAGCTTGATGTGGAGGGTAATCTGGTGGGGGAGCCGACAAAGATTCAAGAGGAGGCCGTCAGGTACTACTCTGAGTTATATTTTCAGACTGACTATATGTCTGTATTTTCAGATGTAGTTACGAAGAAGTTGCTGACTCCTTATGGAAATAGCCTACTACTTGTCCCTGTGACTATGGAGGAGGTAGAGACTATTATCTCGAAAGCTCCAGTCCCGGATAGCTTTAGCAGTGGGTTCTACAAACGGGTTCTACAAACGACACTGCGACATTCTGAAGTTCTAGGTCCTTGAGGCGGTTCAGGAGTTTTTTACCAAAAAAAAGTTGTTGAAGGAGCTGAAACACACTTTCCTGACACTTGTACCTAAGAAGGAGGGAGCGACATCGCTGACAGATTTCAGACCTATTGCGTGTTGTAATTATCTTTATAAGATAATTACGCACCTTATGTGCCGACGGATGGAGGGGATCATGTAGGACTTAGTCTCTCCGAACCAGACTGCTTTCATTAATGGAAGATCGATCGCGGAGCACAGCCTGCTAGCGCATGAGATGGTGAGGGGCTTCGGTAAACCTAGCAAAAAGAAGGCATGTGTGAAGATGGATCTGAGGATGGCCTATGACATGGTAAATAGGAATTTCCTTTGTCATCTGATGTTTTCTGTGGGTTTTGACGACGGCTGGGTCGCGAGGATCCGGGAATGCATCACGACTCCAACTTTTTCTGTCCTCATCCAGGGTACCCCATTTAGGTATTTCTAGAGCAACCGTGGACTTAGACAAGGCGATCCTCTGTCCCCTTACCTATTCACACTTGTCATAGAATACTTCATATGCTTGATGGATATGGAAGTGCATTATGGAAAGTTGGTTCCATTGTTCAGGAGGATTGATCCCCCGGTTACCCACCTTATTTATGCAGACGATCTCTTGGTGTTCATCCAGTTATCTACGGAGGGTATGCACACTATTGCGAAGATTATGGGTGAGCTGGAATCCCTTTCAGGCCTCCAAATGAACAGAGAGAAGAGCAGGGTGTATTTCAGCTACCTCTGCTCCCAGAAGGAGGAGTTGGCCGACACGCTGGGAGTTGAGATGAGTGATTTACTGGTGAAGTATCTAGGGGTTCCTCTCACAGTTAACTATGCACGGGATCAGGACTGCCATAGTCTGGTGGAGTACGTCCAGAGGAGTGGTTGAAGGATGGCAAGCTGCTGGTTTATCCTTTGGAGGACGCATCGAGCTGGTTAGAACGGTAATTTCAGCTGTGGCCTATTTCTGGCTGCAATCTATCTTACTTCCTATTGCCATTATCAGGAAAGTAGAGCAGATCTGTACAGACTTCATATGGAAGGGTGGTATGCAAGCGATCTTCTGGGATCAGCTTTGTCGTCCCAGGAAGGAGGGAGGAGTGGGGCTATGTTCTTCATTGGAGATCAGGGAGGCCTCGGCGCTGAAGTTGACATAGAGATTCATTAATAGAGGATCCTTCTGGGCTGACTGGATGCATAACAGATATGTGAAACATGGCAACCTCTATGACGGTGCCATGGATAACAATCATTCCGTCACTTTCAAGACTATTTTGAGGCATGGGGGGTACTCAAATCTGCAATCCGAAGGGTCATGAAGGATGGAGCTGGCACGGACCTCTGGCGGGATCCTTGGATTGATCGTCAATCTTTGTTAGAGATCCAGGGAGCACCGTCGCATCAGGAGGACAGAAGGGGTCTGACTTGCCAACGGATTATCCGAGATGGAGGGTGAAGGCCTGAGTCCTACCGCTATACTGAGGGACTTGGTGAGATTATCAGGACTGTCGCCTTGGTCCCAGTATTGTCAGCTGATCGATGGGTCTGGGACCCGCCTGGAGTTTCTACTGGGACTGGACAGTTCCAGTTCTGAAGCTGCTATAATCTCGTTAGGCGCACTTTTCCTCTGAGTACTGACTTTGAGTTCGTATGGTGTAAGAAACTTGTAAGGAAGATGAAATTGTGTGTTTACCGGCTTCTTCTTGGTCGTCTTCTGACGAGGGATCGACTTAGTGCTTTTGGGGTTCAGGTCCTTGACCCTAAGTGCGTGCTTTGCAGTGTGGAAAATGAATCTATAAGGCACATTTTCTTTGAGTGTGACCTGTCATAGCAAATCTGGTATGAGCAAAGCATGGTGTTGGGTGGATGTGACTCCGGAAAGCGGATTGGGGACATCATCACTGTGCTCCTAGATAGCAGAGGGAGAGGGCAGGACTGTTCCGGACCGCTAGAGTCCGACTGGCTGCCGCTGTTTGGCATGTTTGGAGGGAACAAAACTGTCGTATCTTCGAGGGCTTAATCACCCCTCCTGTAGACATCCTCCATAACATTGAATTCGATGTAAATGCTATGGAAAACTGAAGGGTGGGAGTCCCACCATGATTGTATGTTGTAAGATTATTACGTCACATTTTGGAATAAAATTTACCCTTTTTCCAATATATATATATATATATAAAAGAATGTGATAATATAATGCAAAATTCCAAGACTTATGTATATTACTTTGTTAATCTGGTAGAATTTGGGGCCAAATAGAAAGGTTCCTTGCAAATGCACATATTGTATGTGTAGACCACTGCTTTATTTACTACTATAAAATATTGCATAGATACAATAATATTCGTCTTGATAAACAAAATAATGGTCCAAAAGAGACAAAACCTGTAATAATTCAAAGGTATGTTAAACACGATCGATCTTTCGGTGGACTAATCATGTTAGAAGGTTGAATATGTCTTTGGGAAGCTAATTATCTGTTAGTGATGCTTCTACTGTTGTACTGCATGTTTTGCTTCTAATTTGCACTCTTCGTGTGAAGCTGTGCAATGTTTGATTGGCTTCGTTGATGTACTTTCTAGCTCTCATAAGAATCATAAGTTGGTGACTAGCCATGATTTCTTTTCTTTTTATCTGTGTCTCATTTCCTATATCAATTAGTATTTGGAGCTGGAAATTATCTGCTTATGTAAAATCATCTTCTCTCCTCAAAACTTCAAGCAGAAACCTGGAAAAAAAAATTGTGTACAAAACCATAGTTAATAAATGAGTTGCTAAAAATCAAGCACTGTATACGTGACATGGAATTCTTGGATTGCCACATATAAAAGAAATTTTATACTGTAACAGAATTCTCAGATTGAGGTTATGTTTATTATATAGTTTTTTACATAATAAACTTTTATCTTTATTTATGTATCTTATGCTTCAAATTTTGTGTGGTGGATATCATCAAACTCCTTCTTTATGTATCTAAAAGAAATACAAGCGCCTAATCATGTCTGTAGTATTGTACAACGTTTTTAATTCATTTTGGTTGCATTGTTGGGATGTTTGGGTTTGTTTTAACTGCATATATAATGGAGTTTCTATTTTACTTTTGCTATGGTTTGGAAGATGTTTTGCTCTAGTTTCGCGAGTTTTCCAGGGCTTGAGATCGTGTGTGTTGGATCATGGGGATACTTTTGTTGCAATAAATATAGTCACCAAATTAAGACTGCCTGGAAGGTACGACGGCTATTATTTGTTTTAGTTTCGCTCAATTAAGATACACTACATGTTTCTAGTAGCAATATATAATCGCATGTTTGTTTTATTTAATTACTCATTTATTTTTTAGTGTTTTTGGGCTCTTCGATGTGCCTGCCAAATGGTATGTATCTCAACACTTTTCAGGAAGAAAAATCTTTGAACTCATTGTCTATTAGTTCTTTTTCCCAGTTATAAATCTATGAAATTATATGAGGGAAATCCTACACGTTTAGGCTGTGTTTGATAGGAAGGATGGAAAAGTGAAAGGAAGGAAAAAGATAAGAATTTATTTTCTTTCCATATGGAAAGGAAAGATCATTTCCTTCTTTTGTGTTTGGTAGCAAGGATGGAAAAGATAGCATATGCATTTTTTTTTGTTTGGTATGAAAGAAAAAGTGGAAGGAAAAAAAGTAAAAAATATAGGGTTTACCAATTCTACCCTCAACTAAAAACACTTATTTACCATTTGACTTCATAAATAATTTTTAAATAAAACATTCATATGGAGGTATAATTGTTAATTAATGCAAGCCTCCACTTTTCCTTCCACTTTTTGGGGGATTGGATTTCTTAGGTTATGAAGAAAATGTAATCCCTCCACTTCTTCTTCCTTCCTATTTTCCTTCCATACCAAACAAGGGAAAATAAATCTTTCCCTTCACTTTTCTCTCCTCTATTTTCCTTCCTCCCACTTTTCCCTCCTACCAAACACACCCTCAGGGTGGGCAATGTGGAAACCAGATCGAATCCAAGTTCTGGGAGGTAGTGTGTGACGCGACCACGGTATTGATCCTACTGGGAGGTACACCGACACATTTGATTTGCAGTTGGAGCACGTGAATGTCTACTACAATGAATCTTCTTGCGAAAGATATGTTCCTAGGACGGTGCTCATGTATCTCGAGTCTAGAATATGTATTTTGACATATTTTTGAAAAATATAATTAAGATGGTGATATTATGTACATTTGGAATATGACATTTTTCATTCAAAAAGAAAGTTTCAAATGTTTGTAAAATTTAATAATTTATGTTGTCTGATTCAAAATTAATGTTTTGGACTTAGTCAGTATTGACCTTTGTTTTTCATAACATTTTGACAGGTGATATATATATATATATATATATATATATCACACAAAAAAAAAAAAAAAAAAAAATATATATATATATATATATATATATATATATATATATATATATATATATATATATATATATATATATATATATATATTTTTGTGATATATATATATATATATATATATATATATATATATATATATATTTAAAATTTTATCTTATTTTATTTTATATATATACTTAAGGCTACCAAGGGCGCTCTATCAATTGGAGCAAACTCGTTTTTGGCAACATTTTCCAAGAGATTAAGTCGGCGGAAGACGAAGTCACTCGTGTCGAGATCCAGTACGCCGCAGATAGTTCTACGGAGGCTCGCGCCGCACTAAATCTTACCAAAGCACTCCTCAAGTCTCGGCTGAAGGTCGAGGCGGAATTTTGGAAGCAGAAAGCCAGATTGACCTGGGATATCGAGGGGGACAGAAATTCCGCTTTTTTCCACGCCTGCGTCAAAGGCCGCAGACATCAACTCAACCTCACTACAAGAAAATACACTTTTTGCAACAAAAAAAATCGTTGCAAAAAATAATTAATTTGTTACAAAAAGATATTTGTAACGAAACTTTTTTGTTATTGAATTCGTCACCATAAGTGCGTACCAAAAGGCCTTTTGCAACGATTTTTTTTGTTCGTTCCAAACTTAGCAACAAAATAGTTCTCGTTGTAAATGATGATCTTTTGAAACAAACAATTTTGTTATAAGTAATTTTATTTGTAACAAATAGTTTGTAGCCTATAGTATTTTTATTGCAACAAAATAATTTTGTTACATGTGTTATTATTGGCAACAAATATTTTTGTTCATTCATACTTTTATTGGGGACAAAATTTTCATAACAAATACTTTTCTCATTGTTGCAAAAGTTTGATAAAATTCATGAAAAATGAATATTTTTAATAATTTTTTTTTTTGCAAAAATAGATAATTTTTGTAAATAATATAGTGCTTCTAATCACATTTTCATCACCTGACAATTAATATTAATTCTAATACAAGAGTATATAAATATTGTTGTAACAATCAAGAAAATACCTTATTATTTGGAATAATTCATTTCATTAAAAGAGTATCCAGTCACATTATTTGCTAATACAATAGCTGATACATTACATAAAATTAAGTTCTAAGACTTGTATCAAATTTCTATTCAACAAAAGTGCTTAATAACAAATATTCTCTAATTTCATGTCTAACAAAAATTTGGATGTTCAGCTTCCATTATGATTACAAAAGTCTAGTAGCATCTGTAGCAACATTGAAATGTTTGGTTTCATGTCCCAACCACCTAAGGCATCTTGTAAGCTTTATTGCTGTAGAAGTCCTTACTCGAACAGGCAAGACAACCTGCAATAAGTTATATGATAAAACATTAAAATTAGAAATAAGTTAAAATTGATCTAGTGTTTGTACAATCGTGATGCACTTAAAGCAAGTTATGAAGGAACTCAACAAAAAGTATATGTGGGCAAGTTGTCGAGATTGTGTATACTAACTAGCGAAAGAATATAATAATATGTGATGCAATGAGGACTAACTCTGATTTAGCAAAGTACTTCTTATGATAAACAAATATTCCACATAACTCTATGAATAGAGTTTATGTCTAAGTACCATCCATTTTTGAATAAAAAAACAGTATAGAAAATCATGAATTAACGAGACATGATGAAATTCTAGACAAGCTGCATATTATGTTCGACCATATTCAACTTTCAAGCCCAAAATGAAACTAAGAGAGAATAAACAGAAAAATATAACAAAAACTTATCATAGTTCGTAAAAAATTGTGCAGCCCTAAATTGACAAGAAATCTATATTTTCTATAAAAATCTGCCATTGGAGGTTTCTCATGTAAATGCAAGTTTATAACAATATTTCAATAAAAAATTGGAATCACCAAATTTGGCGATCAAGACGGAGTGTCATAGTGATACGGTCAAAAAATGTATCCCAAACTGGAAGTTGACAAAGAGACAGGATGTTCAGTTAGTAGTATAGCAAAAAATTGGATGTTCAGTTAGTAGTATAGCTTAGTGCAGTTCACGACTCAGTATTAGTATGAGATTCTGGATAGAGCGAACTTTGGGTAATGGCAAAGGATTATCATCTTAGTGCCGAGGCACAATTTTCGATGGAAAATTCTGAAACTGAAACAATTGTACACACAACGTTTGAAATGTAGCACCTTAAAGAAGATGTGCAACAGAGATCCTGGAGGATTCTGAATTACGAGGATCTAAAAAGATTCTACGTAATACACAAAAAATCTAAAGAGACTTTGTGCAAGCAACTATCGGCAGTAGAGCTTCTAAAAAGAAGTTACTGTAAAAGGCAGCAACTATCGGCAGTAGAGCTTCTAAAAAGAAGTTACTGTAAAAGGCAACAGCAGCGATGACAGGCGAGAATGAGATGCTGGGGTGAATGAACCACCGTTGCTCAAAGCTTTATTCGCCCCACACGAGCACGAACAGCTTCCAGGAACCAGCAAGTTCACGAAGAACTTCTGGAACGCTCGTAAGTCAATATTTGTGACTTGAACGGGCTTTCTGGACTTAACAGACTCCCTCAACTCTCTTCTTGGTGCATCTTTCAAAGGAGGCCAAGGGGCTCTATTTATAGAGTGGAGTTGAGACTTCACCTCTTCTCCTATCCGATGTGGGACTAAAATACCAATACTCAAAAATAGAGTTTGATATTTTAGATCATCCCACAATCAGCATAGGAGTGTGCCAGTCCATGCCTACCCCCCGAACACTCCCGTGCATGCACGAGACATCCTGGAGTCCGTGTCCGAGTCCGAGTCCGCACAACAAAAATTAACTTGCATCCTTGTTGGATTTAATCCTTTTTCCTTCTAGGAAAATACTTCCACATGGCACAAACTTGTGCCCCACTACACCTCATATGCACACCTCAACACAAGCAATGCATTATATTGAGATACTCACCATTTGGTGTAGCCGATGTGGGACTATCTTTTCTAGTCCAAAGGCAAAAAACACCAACAATCCCCCACATATCTCAATATATGGGTTGAGCGTTCCCTACAGTTACTGCCCATCATGCATTAGGAGAGATGTCGCTACGACTTGAATCTTTCCGCATAGGTTAAATAACAGCATGATACAAGAATGGACTAAGCCTTGAATTCTGCACCATAACAGCAATTCTTCCTACTCACATAATGACATCAACTGTGCTTCTGGCTGCACATTGAAGGCCTTGTGCTAGCCTGGTTTCAGTGTATAATTTTTGGGCGTCTACAAGTTTACCCTCAAGAGACGGCCTGATATCTCTGTCCATACACTATAGGTGAGTTCTTTATAAAGAGTCATGGCATGAAGCATTGCGCTTCTTTGCGGTGCTACACCGCTATGACATGGCTTAAAGCCGAGGCTTTACCCCACCTGGGTACCTCATCGTAGTGTCATACTACTGTAGCATGAGGTCACAGGCCTCTTTGTAGTGCCAAACTACCCAGCATGAAGCCTTGCGCTTCCGTACGGTGTTACGTCGCTATGATATGGCTCACAAAGCCGAGGCTTTATCCTACCTGGTACCTCTTCGTGGTGTCATGCCACTGTAACATGAGGACATCGTCCTCTTTGTAGTGCTGTCTACCTCTCTTTATTACGATTATCATACAGCATTAGGCTACCTGCCTATTTGCGGTACGACTCCACTGTGACTTGGCTTGCAAAGCCGAGGCATTACCCCTACCTGGGAACCTCATGGTGGAGTCACCCCACTGTAGCATGGAGTTACACTCCTTGTAGTGTTGCGCTACCGTGCTTCCTGTAAAGCACTCCAGGCATTCACTCTGCCTGAGAACTCATTAAGGCATTTAAGCCAACCTTCCTACAGGATCCGTTTTCCGCAGAAAACAATAGTAGACAATAGTGGTTGTAGGTCCCTAACCTCTCCATGTCACATAGGACAAGTACCCACCGTTCCTGATATTCTTCTGGTTAATAGTCCTCCCTTGAACCAAAAGCTAGATGCCTAGTAGATTTCTCTTTGAACTAATAGCATAAAACTTTATGGTAGGAATGTAATAACACAATATCAGAATGCCTTCAAGCCCATTTTACAAGCTGTGTCATCGACCAGCTGGCGCTTGAGGCCCTTGGTGAACGGATCTGCCAGGTTCTCCTGACTCCGAACATCAATCACTGCAATAACACCTCTCTTGATAAGATCGTGTACTACTATGTGCTTCAACCGTACCGTTCTCTTCTTCCAGTTGAAGAGTTCATTTGATGCCACTGCTACTGCCGCCTGGTTGTCACAGTATATCGGTATTGCCGGTATCTGAGCCCCGACCACCGGAAGATCATACATGAGCTCCCGAAGCCACTCTGCTTCATCTGCAGCAGCATCCAATGCAAAGAATTCAGATTCCATGGAGGAGCGAGATAACATAGTCTGCTTCTTCGACTTCCACGATATAGCAGCTCCGCCCATGGCGAATACGAATCCACCTGTGGAATACTCGCTCTCCATATCTGAACACCAGCTAGCATCACTGAAGCCTTCTACTACTGACGGATCTTTGCTGTAGAAAAGTGCATATGTCCGAGTTTTCTTGAGATATCTTATAACACGCTTCACAGCTTTCCAGTGCTCAACGCCTGGATTGCTAGTGAACCGACTCAGCATTCCCACTGCAAAAGCTATGTCAGGCCTTGTGGCAGTAGTCGCGTACATCAAGCTTTCGATGACGCTAGCGTACTCCAACTGCCTGACGCTTTCCCTCGAATTTGGCTCCAGCTTCTGATCACTCCGGTACGGTGTATCAATAAAAGGAAGATCTTGATACCCGTAGCGAGTGAGCATCTTCTCAATATAATGAGATTATGACAGCGCTATTCCAGTGCCTGTCCGGATGATCTTGAGCCCCAAGATTACGTCGGCATCCCCCAAGTCCTTCATACTGAACTTGGTCGAGAGAAATTTCTATGTCTCTGTGACACAGCTTAAATCCGTACCTAGGATTAGCATGTCGTCCACGTAAAGACATACGATTACTCCTCTTCCGTCAGCAAACTTCGTATAGACACACTTGTCTGTTTCACTGACCCTATAGCCATTTGACCTTATCACCTTGTCAAACTTCTCATGCCACATTTTGGAAGCTTGTTTCAAACCATACAGAGACTTCATCAACTTGCAGACTTTGTCTTCCAGACCTCTGACGACAAAACCTTCTGGTTGTTGCATGTAGATCTCTTCGGTCAGCTCGCCATTAAGGAATGCCGTTTTCACATCCATCTGATGTATCACCAGCTTGTGTATTGTTGCTAGAGCAATTAACAATCTGATGGTTGTCATCCGAGCTACTGGAGCATAAGTGTCAAAGTAGTCGATCCCCTGCTTCTGAGCAAATCCCTTGGCCACTAGCCTGGCCTTGAACTTGTCAATGGTTCCATCTGCTTTCATCTTCTTCTTGAAGATCCATTTGCATTCGATGGATCTTGCTCCTTCCGGCAGGTCAACCAATACCCATGTGTTGTTGGAGGTGATTGAGTCAATCTCGTTGTCTATCGCCTCCTTCCAGAATACAGCATCTCTGGTCTTCATCGCCTTATCATAGGTAAGCGGATCTGCTTCCACATGATAGGTGACGAAGTCATCTTCGAAGTCTTTCGGCCTCCTCGTTCGCTTAGTTGACGGCTCAGCGAGTTCTGGTTCAGCTGGTGTCTTCTTGACGACAGCTTCATCTTGGACTACTGGTTCATTAAAGACTTCTGTCTGCTTTGTACACTCATCATTCTCCGGAAGATCCGCGAGGACAATATTCTTATGTTTTGCAAACTTGTCTTCAAAGTATTCAGCATCGCGAGATTCGATGATATGGTTTGACTCGATATCAAAGAATCTCCGAGCATCACTCTTCTCGGCATACCCCAAGAAGATCGCCTTCGTAGTCCTTGTCCCCAGCTTCTGAATCTTCAGATCCGGGAGCTTCACATAAGCCAGATACCCCCACACTCGAATGACATTCAAGTTAGGTCTGACTTTGAACCAGAGTTCATGAGGAGTTATATCGGAAGTTGCATATGGCACTCTGTTCAGAATGAACGTTGCCGTTAGTGCAGCTTCTCCCCAGTAACACTTTGGAAGACCCGCAGTCAACAGCATGGAGTTCATCATCTCTGTCAACGTTCTGTTCTTCCTTTCTGCTACTCCATTGGATTGAGGAGAGTACGAAGCCGTTGTCTCATTGATGATTCCATGTTCTTTGCAGAATGATAAGAATTCATGAGACCGATACTCCCTGCCTCGATCACTCCTTAACCTCTTGAGTTGTTGTCCAGTTTGCCGCTCAACCTCGGCCCTGAACTCCTTGAACTTCTCGAATGCTTCGTCTTTAGACTTGAGCAAGTAGACGAAAGCATACTTTGAGAAGTCATCGATGAAAGTAATGAAATACTTCATCCCGGCCTTTGTAGAGAATTGTTTGAAGTCATAGATATCTGAGTGAACCAACTCCAGAAGATCTGTGCTTCGATGGACCCTGTGAAAGGGTTTCCTTGTGATCTTCGTCTGAGCACATACTTCGTATTTCTCTACCTTACCCCCACACTTGGAGATAAGTCCTAGACTAGACATTCTGTTAATCCTTTTACAATGAATATGTCCTAGCCTATTATGCCACAACTCAAGAGAATAATCAAAAAAAGTGATTGCATTTATATTATCATGCTGGGTTACAACAAGCTGAATCTTGTACATTCCTTCAGTTTGGAAAGCTTTCCCGAAGAATGTACCCTTCTTGGACATCACCAACTGGCCAGCATTGATGTCCATCCTCAAGCCTGCGTTGCAGAGCAGACTTCCAGAGATCAGGTTCTTAGCAATTACTAGAACATGCTTCACACCTTGAAGCGTCAGAGTGTTCCCCGATGTGAGTTTCAGCTCCACCGTCCCGATCTTCAGTACTTCAGCTTGTGCCTGGTTTGCCATTATGACCTTCTCTGAAGTTGGCTCAAAAGAGACGAACCAGTCTTTGTCTGAACAGACATGGCAGGTCGCACCAGTGTCTATCCACCAGTCCAAGTCAGCCCCTACAGTTGCAACCTGTGCTATCATGGCAACTAGATTAGTAATCATAGAAACCTTACTAGGCTCACCTTGTTCTTTGGGCTTGGACTTGCATTCGGATTTGTAGTAGCCCTTCTTGCCACAATTGAAGCAAGTCACATGGGACTTGGACTTCTGCTGCTTGAAAGCAGGACCCTTCACTTTCAGATTCGTGAAGTCCTTCTTTTTGCGATGAGAAGCAGCCTGCTTCCCCTGGTACTCTTTGGTTTGGACCAGATTTGCCTTCGCCAGTTGTTTGGACAGAGTATCCATCTTCTGTTGAGAGCGCATCTCGTCCTCAACATGGATCTCTTGCAAGAAATCTTCCAAGCTAATTTCTATCTTCTTTCGATGCATCCTGGCATAGAAGTTGCTCCATTCTGTAGGAAGTTTCGCAACGATCCCTCCAACGACAAACTTGTCGACGAGGGGCATGTTCTCGTCTTCTAGTTTCTGACGCAACTTCAGAAACTCCTTCACTTAGGACAGCATCGCCTTCTCGTCTTCGAAGGTCTACTTGTGATATTTTTCTACCATGAAGATCTTGGACCGGTTCTCGTCATCTTTATAGAGCTTTCCCAAGGAGTCCCATATCTCTTTGGGAGATGTCTTCTTGGAGTAGGACTCTGCCAGAGAGTCTTCCATGGAATTGAGTATCAGTAGTTTGCATATACTGTTTTCTCTCTTCCACTTCGCTTGCTTGGTCGTAGCAGCGGCCACAGCCGCAGCAGATCCAGTGGTTGGAACGATCGGTTCTTCTTCTAACAACACGTGATCAACATTCACGAGTTGAAGATTTAAAGTGACCTTTCGTCTCCATATCTGGAAGTATTCGCCATCGAATTTCTCCAACTTGTTAAAGCCGGTATCGATGAGCGAAGCACGAGAATTATCCATCTTCTCAATAAAGCTTTGAGATTGTTAGTGCCGAGGCACAATTTTCGATAGAAAATTCTGAAACTGAAACAATTGTACACACAACGTTTCAAATGCAGCACCTTAAAGAAGATGTGCAATAGAGATCCTGGAGGATTCTGAATTACGAGGATCTAAAAAGATTCTACGTAATACACAAAAAATCTAAAGAGACTTTGTGCAAGCAACTATCGGCAGTAGAGCTTCTAAAAAGAAGTTACTGTAAAAGACAGCAACTATCGGCAGTAGAGCTTCTAAAAAGAAGTTACTGTAAAAGGCAACAGCAGCGATGACAGGCGAGAATGAGATGCTGGGGTGAATGAACCACCGTTGCTCAAAGCTTTATTTGCCCCACACGAGCACGAACAGCTTCCAGGAACCAGCAAGTTCACGAAGAACTTCTGGAACGCTCGTAAGTCAATATTTGCGACTTGAACGGGCTTCCTGGACTTAACAGACTCCCTCAACTCTCTTCTTGGTGCATCTTTCAAAGGAGGCCGAGGGGCTCTATTTATAGAGTGGAGTTGAGACTTCACCACTTCTCCTATCCGATGTGGGACTAAAATACCAATACTCAAAAATAGAGTTTGATATTTTAGATCATCCCACAATCAGCATAGAAGTGTGCCAGTCCACGCCTACCCCCCGAACACTCCCGTGCATGCACGAGACATCCTGGAGTCCGTGTCCGAGTCCGAGTCCGCACAACAAAAATTAACTTGCATCCTTGTTGGATTTAATCCTTTTTCCTTCTAGGAAAATACTTCCACATGGCACAAACTTGTGCCCCACTACACCTAATGTGCACACCTCAACACAAGCAATGCATTATATTGAGATACTCACCATTTGGTGTAGCCGATGTGTGACTATCTTTTCTAGTCCAAAGGCAAAAAACACCAACATATCATTCTTCTAGTAGCTGAATATCAGTCTTCTCCAGTTAAGAGAAATCTACTTTAACCTTGCAATCCAGTCCTCAGTTGTTTGGGTATCAGACAACAGTTGGTATCAAGCAGCTGGGCCAGAGTCGATTAGCGGAGTCATCAAATATCAAGCTGGGAATAATCCAACTCAGCCAATCACTTGACAATTAGTCCAGTCATCAAAGAGTTTGTTACACTTAATAGAATTAGATGGCTATTGACTATAAATCCTCAGATATATAAGAGGATCCAAGGAATAGAGAGGTATCAGAAAATTGATTTTTTTTTCTGGTATAAAAAAATATGAAAATAATTATATGGTCTTCAGTAGAGAAGAGCCTTCATTGATAAATGTTCACATGCCTTCGAACTCAACAGTGCCATAATTTTTTCGTTAGACATTTATATACATTTTACTTCCTAATATATCGAAGAAGTTATATGAAAGCCCTCATGAAATGGTCACTACAAGATGCAAGAGAGAGGCACATCCTACTTTTTACTGTTTGATTGGCCAAAATGGATGATTTGGTGTAGAAGTTGACACAAAGTATATGCACACAGAGTATGCTAACGAATTCGGTAATATAATATGAGAGATACCATTTCGACAAAAAAATACTATAGGATATATAAGCACTGCCATTGAGACGCACCTAATATAGAATAAATAAATAAAATAAGATCACTTTGAAAGAGTGCTAAAAGCAAATGCAGGTTGCAAACAAAACAGTTGTTCCAAGTTTTAAAAACCTGTATCCTTGTTAATCAGATATTGTATATTGTAATGAAATAAAGTTTGGCATACGGCTCCAGTTTGGCATATATTACTAAATTTCAAAACACGTCTCCATATGGCTCCATAGTGCTAATCAAAGGTGTCACCTGCTTCAGATATATGAAGGGCATATGGATCCAGTTTGGATATTGTATATTGTAACACAATAAAGTTTCTAGGAATATGAAGGGCATATATTACTAATAGGAAAACTTTACCTGGTCCGATGTGTTATCCAATGTATACTATATGTCTCCAGTTTGGAAATCACTTTCAACTGGAATATTAACCAAAATAAAGGTAAAAAGAAGAAGCTTAAGTGGTTCAGAAACAGATAACGAGTTGTTAAAATCATCAATGGAGTAAAATATCAAATGACGAGTCGCAAAAATCATCAAGTATAGCTACTAGTTTAAATAAAAAGAACTTATTTAAAAAAAGAAGAAGAATATGACGGTTGACATTCATAAAAAAAATATTTATGTGGTCTTCAGTAGAGAAGAGCCTTCATTGATAAATGTTCACACACCTTCGAGCTCAACAGTGCCATAATTTTTATGTTAGCCATTTATATACATTTTACTTCCTAATTTATCGGAGAAGTTATATGAAAGCCCTCATGAAATGGTCACTACAAGATGCAAGAGAGAGGCACATCCTACTTTTTATTGTTTGATTGGCCAAAATGGATGATTTGGTATAAAAGTTGACACAGAGTATGCTAACAGATGCACATAGAGTATGCTAACGAATTTGGTAATATAATATGAGAGATACCATTTCGATAAAAAATATACTATAGGATATATAAGCACTGCTAGTAATATAGAATAAATAAATAAAACAAGATCAGTTTGAAAGTGCTAAAACCAAATGCAGGCTGCAAACAAAACAGTTGTTCCAAGTTTCAAAAACCTATCTCCTTGTTAATCGGATATTGTATATTGTAATAAAATAAAGTTTGACATATGGCTCCAGTTTGGCATATATTACTAAATTTCAAAAACATGTCTCCATATGGCTCCATATTGCTAATCAAAGGTAGCACCTGCTTCAGATATACGAAGGGCATATAGCTCCAGTTTGGATATTGTATATTGTAACACAATAAAGTTTCCAGGAATATGAAGGGCATATATTACTAATAGGAAAACTATACCCGGTCCGATGTGTTATCCAATGTGTACCATATGTCTCCAGTTTGGCAGCCACTTTCAACAGGAACATTAACCAAAACGAAGGAAAAAAAGAAGAAGCTTAAGTGGTTCAGAAATAGATAACGAGTTGTTAAAAACATCAATGAGGTAAAATATCAAATGACGAGTCACATAAATCATCAAGTATAGCTACTAGTTTAAATAAAAAAAACTTATTTAAAAAAAAGTATAGGATGGTTGACATTCATAATAAAAATATTTATGTGGTTTTCAGTAGAGAAGAGCCTTCATTGATAAATGTTCACACACCTTCGAGCTCAACAGTGCCATAATTTTTCTGTTAGCCATTTATATACATTTTACTTCCTAATTTATCGGAGAAGTTATATGAAAGCATATCTACCTCATGAAATGGTCACTACAAGATGCAAGATAGAGGCACATCCTACTTTTTACTGTTTGATTGGATAAAATGGGTGATTTGGTGTAGAAGTTAACATATAGTATGCTAACAGATGCACACAGAGTATGCTAACAAATTCGATAATATAATACGAGAGATACCATTTCGACAAAAAAATATACTATAGGATATATAAGCACTGCTATTGAGACGCACCTAATATAGAATAAATAAATAAAACACGATCACTTTGTAAAGAGTGCTAAAACCAATTGCAGGTTGCAAACAAAACAGTTGTTCCAAGTTTCAAAAACATGTCTCCTTGTTAATTGGATATTGTATATTGTAATGAAATAAAGTGGCATATGGCTCCAGTTTGGCATATATTACTAAATTTCAAAAACATGTCTCCATATGGCTCCATAGTTCTAATCAAAGGTATCACTTGCTTCGGATATTGTATATTGTTAATCTAATATGAATATAGACAATTCAATGAATGAGAAAATGGCCATAAAGGACTTTTTGGAAAAAAAGGAGTGCATACTGATTCATATAATGCATTCAGGATGTTGTTCCTGCTAATGGCAAGGAGGCAGGCCTAGTACTTACAATCCTAGGAAACTTGGATTCAAGTAGCTGAGTTGCACATGCTTAGATAATTGGATCTAATTATCGGAATTTACTTTTTTAGACATGACTTGTAATCAAATTTGTGTGACCGTGAAGTTTTTTATTCTGGTTTTTGGAGGCTTGTTTCATGTTTGAAACTGTTTCTAGCCTATGATACTTGTCATGTTTTGAGGGGAGTTTGTTATGCATATTTGTGATAGAAACTTATTGTAATGTACACAATTTGGAAGCGTTTCCTGAATGCAAATAATCATCCTTATCTGGAAACGGCTGTATATGAACGAGGACATAATTGGTCTTTAGGATCATACTTATTGAAGTTTATTTCACTAAAAATGTAAGAAATATCTTTTCTTAAAAAGTGCATATTTTGCAGCAGAGTATGTACTGCCCCCCTTCTTTTTTGTCCATTTTCTTAAAACCCATCGACTGTGCAACACGGGGTTGTGGCATCCCACGGTCGGATCCGAGCTCCGGTGAGGCAGCACGGAGAGGAGCACGACAGGTCGGAGCCGTAGGAACTAATGGATGAACTAGAAAATCAACAAATTGAGTATAAATACTAGAAATAGTTAAATATCTGTCACGAATCTGAAGTTGTTGTGCAAAAATCAACAATGCTATTATAATACCTATTTTTTATTTAATCAAGATGAAACTGGAACTAAAGCATGAAGTCACAATGCAGGTTGATTAACATAAACTCTAAAATTGGCTTTATTTTTCTAAAATAACAAGGTTCCATACAAATTTTTATTCTTTCACAATGGTAATTAGAGAATTCAGAAACATAAATTTTAGGGTTCTAAGGTTTATGAAAAGAGAAACTTGAGACCACTGTCTCGTGCCGCCGTCCTTGTTGTGCCGTTGTCAGCCACATCACTTCGTCATAAGGCTCCCCTCGCCGTCGTCAGACTGATCAATGTCCTTCCGTCGTCGTCAGACTCGCTGTGCACCGCAGCCGGAGGGGAGAGGGAGAAGTGGATTGATGTAGAGAGAAAGGGAGTGTTGATGGAAATCCAAGTAATAAAGGGAGAAAATGACCGAGAAAGGCAAAAAGTATGAGGGAACAGGGAGATCGTGACCCGGGAATGAAAAATTTTGAAGAAAAAGGAAAAAAATTTGAAGGAAAAGAGAGTTGTGCGGAGATTTATTAATTTGGAGGAAAAAAATTTCCTGTTTAGCACACAAATAAATTGCTGCAATAAATTTTTTACAGTTGGTTTTGTTTTTTGGCATATAAATAAAGGCAAATTATAAGGGCACATAACATTTTGATCGGGGCTAGCCAAGTGTTAGTTTTCTATTATTTACAAGTTTGCCACTGGAAAAATTACTCAGGGCTATCTAAGTGGTTGGAATAAAAGATAACTCTTATAATTTTTGTCTTCTTCCTCACGCTCCATTCTCTCTCCCTTTTTTTCTCCAAACCCTAGTTTTGGTCCCAAGTTTTTTCTAAACCTCACATTTCTTCAAACCCTAGAAGATTCTCCAAGGAAGATTCTTAGTATATTCGGTACAATTATGTCAGCTAAACGACAAATTTTCTTAAATAATTTGTTCTTTTGAAATAATCTTATATTTTGTCCTAATGTAAAAATTATGGAAGAAAGTGGATCATCATGTCTATCAATCAAGGAATCCTGATCTTTCGAAGAACACGACAAAACATCCAAAGAACTCTCGGTCAATTTCTGACCGACCAAATACGTAGTCGACACAGAGTTCTTCCGAAGACTTGGACACTAGGACTACCAAATATTGTGGCAGTCCCGAAACAAACAGTCTGTAAAGGTGGACTACCACAAAACATGGCAGTCCAAAAAGTAACTAGGATTGCCAGATTATGCGACAGTCTATGTGTAGAAACATTGAACAATAGGACTGCCAGACTTTCTGGCAGTCCATAAAATATGAAGGACTGCCATATTATGCGACAGTCTATGTATAGAACTAGTGTAAAATAGGACTGCCACAAAACATGGCAGTCCAAGAAGTAACTAGGACTGCCAGATTACGCGGCAGTCTATTTGTAGAAATACTGTACAACAGGACTGCCAGGCAGTCCATAAAACACGAAGGACGGCCAGATTATGCGGCAGTCTATGTGTAGAATTAGTGTAAAATAAGACTGTCAGAATTTTTGGCGGTCTATAAAACATGAAGGACTGCCAGACTGTCTGGCAGTCTTGTTGTACAGTCCTGAAGGAATGCCAATTTTCCTTGACAGTCCTGAAGTTGTTCATATTGAAAATTTTTCTTGTAATTGTGATTGGCAATTTTTTTAAAAAAAAATTAATATAAGGCATACCACCTCCTATTTCCATTGACTTGAGTAATATATTCTCAACGGATGTCGCCTTTGAATCTTATGAAGAAGCATTAGAATGGTGCAGACAAGTTGGAAGGCAAGCAAACACAGTCCTTGTCATTTCAAGGTCATTACGAGGCCCGTCGTGTCGTAAAACTACTGATCTTGGATGCGAAAGAGGTGGAACATTTAGGCTTCATCGCAGGAAAGAAGAATGTACCCAAAAAAGTCCCGGAGAAGGTGGTAGAGTCCAGAAAGTGTGATTGTCCTTTCAAGATAGTGCTTGTCTCAAGACATAATGGAAAGTGGACAGTTGATGTCAGAAATGGGATGCACAATCATACACTGGCGGAGACACTTACTGGTTATCCCTATGCCGGAAGGTTGAACGAAGCGGAGATTAAGTTAGTTAAAGAATTGTCCAGCTCCAGAGTTGCCCCGAAACAAATTTATTCTGCAGTGCACCAGAAGAATGAAAAGAACAAGTCTACGATGAGGACAATCTACAATGCACTCTCGAGATCGAGGACAAATATCCTAAGAGGAAAAATGGCGATGCAACAAGTTTTGAAGTTACTTGCCGACAATCACTATGTGGAGTACCATAGAAGAC
Source organism: Iris pallida (assembly GCA_029216955.1). Classification (NCBI taxonomy): domain Eukaryota; kingdom Viridiplantae; phylum Streptophyta; class Magnoliopsida; order Asparagales; family Iridaceae; genus Iris; species Iris pallida. Next base: position 7,833,849 of record JANAVB010040216.1, on the reverse strand, counting down.
ATCCGCCGTCTAATAAAATTACTTCTATGTTTTGGGCACATCCGGATTGTACGTATTTGGCACGGTCCTTTGCCGATGTCTTGGTAGCGGATTGCACGTACAAGACTAACAAATTCAAGATGCCACTTTTCCACATTGTCGGATTTACGTCAACGGGTAAATCATTTTCAGTTGCATTTTGTTTCTTGAAGAATGAAACCGTAAATGACTATACATGGACATTGAACAAATTGAAGACACTTTATACTGGACACAAAGAGGCGTCTGTTTTTGTCATTGATCGAGAATATGCATTGATGAATGCTATAGATATCGTATTTCCTCATGCTCGTAGACTACTATGCACATGGCATATTAATCGAAATTTTCAAGCACAATACAAGAGCAGGTTTGAAAAAGTAGACGACAAACTTGATATGGACCGCTTCATAGAATTCTATAATGATTGGACCCTTGTGTGGTGACCAAGTACTGTAGACGCTTTTGACAAAGCATGGTTGGAGTTGAAAAGTAGGAAAGTAGCAACAAGCCATGTATATCTTATATCAAAGACATATGTGTTGATCCACATAAAGAAGATTTCGTCTTAGCATGGATGAATAAAGTGAAGCATTACGATACGACCACTACCAACCGTGCTGAAGGTTCACACTCAACACTGAAGAAATATCTACGTTCATCGGTGGGTGGTTTTGTGTCAGTTTAGCAGTCGATAAATCTAATGACCAATTCGACGGTGAACGAGATAAAGGCTTCATTTCAGATGAGCCTGACTATTGTAAAGAACGAACATAGGAAAGAAAAGCTGTTGTTTGATTTAGTCCATGTTTTGTCTCACTATGCATTGGTGTTGATATTTGATGAGATTGCTCGGGCGAATTCAGTTGGTTTTGATATCGAAGAATGTGGTTGTATACATCGACATTCTCTCGGCCTTCCTTGTGCTCATGAGATCAACGAATATCGACATCAATGTAGACCTATCCCAGTAGTGGTCGTTGATCAACGTTGGAGATAATTGTCAGTCATGCCTATGGTGGACAGCCACGACAATTTTTTTTTCTTGCCAGAAGTTAAACTCATTCATGCAAGATGGTGTGCTGCACTAGAACCTGAGAGAAAGTCTATTGAACTTAAAATTCAAGAATTTGCCCACCCAGCAAGTAGTCATGTGCATGAGCCATCTGTTGTCGTTGTCCCGAAGGGTAGACCACCAAAAAGACTTACAAGAACACAGAAGAAGAAGCTCGAGTCTACTAGAAGAGAACTATCATTATTTGAGCATATTGAAAGAAGCGTGGAAAGGTTCGTTTGTCCAAAGAGGAATGACAAGCTTCCTATTCAACGAAAGAAACAGAAAACAAGAGTTGGTGTCACATTCTATAAAATCCCTAAATTTCTACTATTTATTTATAAATTTGGTACTGATTTTTTATTTATTTTGTATTTGTACGTCGCGTAGTTGTATTGTACGTCGCGCACGAAATTTTATTTTTTTTATTGCTCGACGAGTGCGAATATGTGCGAGCGTACATATTTTTAGAAAAAAATTTCTACTTTTTTTCAAAATTATATATATAATAATTATTCTTGCTATCGTACCAAAATTTTCTAAGTTTGCTATTTTAATTATAAAAGCCTTTTCGTTTATAACAGTTATTAATAATAAATAATATTCTTCGTGCATACATATATATTTCATAAATATTTTATTAGTTTATTTTTAAATAATAATGTAATTTTTGAAATTATTATTATTAGTATTTTTGGAAAATATATTTTGAAATTATTGTGGCAATTTAAATATTGATTTGATTTTTATGGATTGATTTAAATAGTTAAATTAATATCTATATTTAAAATTTGATTTATCTTATTTGATTTTAAACTAAAAGATGGAATTTAATTAGATTTAAATTGGATTTGGATTTGGATTTGATTGGTTTTAAATTTATTGATATTAGTTGCAAATTATCTATGAAGGATTTAAATTTTCCTACATCCTTATCCAACTGGGAATTCCCACCTCCTACATAAGGAGAGGTACTCATCCATAAAATTTCTACCATCCACAAAATTCTCTACCACCAATACCATGGCGTGCATCGTGTCCGTGTCTCCATCTTTTCCACTATTTTCCTCCATTACAATTACATTGTCACCTTCTTCGTGTCCACTCACGGACACATGTCATTATCCTTTCCCGACACCAAGTCCTAAACCTAAAACCCAATTCCTAGCAAACCCAAACCCAAACCCTAACCCTAAAACCTGCCACCCATGATTTCAGCCATCCGCCATCGACCCCACGCCATCGCAGCCCCCTTTCCGACCTCGCCATCCCGGCGTTACCGCCACCACGGCAGTCCCACTTCCTATCATCACCCCGCTGCCGCCTCTCCGCCACTTTTCGACGACTCCACCACCGTGGTCAACCCACCACCCACCGTTCCACCATCCGCCGCCACCACTAACCGTGCGACCACCTGACCTGGCCCCTGGATCAACCGACGTCTCCTCCAACTTTGCCACCACCGCCAACCTGTCCGGCCAACCTCCTGTGGCACCACCGCCAATCCAACATCGGAAAACCACAAAACCAAAGCAAAACCACCACTAACAAGCACAACCACAACCACCAAAATTTACAACACACACCACCACCGCCCTTACCTCAACGACGAGTTCCTATGCGCCGCCCCGATCTCGGCAGCGTCGGCGATCTGTGCTCATCCCGCGGTCGAGCACCCCTCCTAGCTGCTATCTCGACGAACCCCGACCTAGCCGTCTGTCGTGATTTCGACGTCGTTGGATCGCCCGCGACAAGCACTTCTTCGTGCCTGGCCACTGCCTCCGTCGAGCCCCACCCGCCGTCCGCCAAGAGCCGGTAACCCGACCTTCCTCCTCTCCGCTGCTTCAATTTCCTCGACACCCGCACTCTCCTTAGCCCCCTCTTCGTCCCCGACCAAACTCCCCCTTCGTCCTCCTCCAGCCGTCCACCACTCTCCAGTCAGCTGCTTCGACCTCGCCGGTGGATCGGAGCCGGCAACGAACCCTCACCTCCCGAGGAAACCCTCCGACTGGCCTCCCTGACCGGTCGCCCTCCTCTGCCAGGCGATGCTCGCGGTCTCCTTCCTTCGGTCTCGACTCCCGCACCGCGCTCGGCCTCGCCTCCAGCCGGCAGCGACTCCTCTCCGTTCCTCCTCCTCTCGTTCTTATGATGTTCTCTCCCCTATTCTTTTCAGCACTCTCTTCCTCTACACTTTTTAAAGAATCAATAAGCAGCCTCTACTGCTGTCCTTATTAGAGTAAAATAAATAAATAAATATATTTAATGATTATTAATATTTGTTTGCTTGCTTTTGTTCTTTGTGTTTTATTTTGTTCTGAGGAGCAAGAGATATCTCTGGACATGATCATTATTTTATTATTATTACTATTATTATTATTATTATTATTATTATTATTATATTTTTACAAAAGAAGCAATTGTGCAATATCTTAATATTATCACTAGGTAATATTTTTATGGGGTTTATTATTTAGTAATATTGTTATTGATTTTTATGTTATTATCGCTATTTGCTCTTAATGACATTATATAGAACTATATATTAAATATATTCAAAAACTACATTGTGATAAATATATAGTATTGGGCTTTTCCCTGCATGTAATTTCAAATTGTGTTTAGAGTTTTAATTTATTATATGGTTGTAATATTTTCTACAAGAAAATTATAGTTTTAAATAGTTATAAATATTTCTTAAGTGTGAATAGTCAATAAAGTATAGTTTTATATCAAGATGTTATTTTTACAAAATATGTTTCTTAACCTTAAGTAAATTTTCTCTATTTTGTTTTGCTTAAAATATTTTTGATTTATAAGATATGGATTTCAGTGTAGAATATTATGTTGACAAAACTTACAGTTTTGCCTTTAAACGAGTTTTAATTTTTTCAGATATTTATTTGAAAGCATATTTTGACTAATAGATTATATTTCAATATTATAAATATTTTCTAAAATCATATATATTATTTATCCAAATTCTATCAATCAATCTCATGTCCATGACCAATCCCAATCTTCCTATTCCTTTGCCAATTCTTTTCTTCCACCTATTGACCCTAACTAATTTGATCCTTCTGGACCCAATGGAACTGTCCGTGCCACCATCAGAGGTCACCTTGTGTAGTTGTTACCCAAAGTTGTAGTTCGTGCCATATTGGTTATTGTAGTACACCAGGCGTCCTACCAGACAAGACACCTTGCCATTTGCTGTTTATTTATTTTAGCTCATATTTCATGTATTATTTATTATTTTCTTTATACAAAATAAACTGTGATACATGGAAAAACTTGTTAGAACTTACTGTTCAGTTATAATTCCTGCTATGTATTATTTTTCTTACACATTAAACCTAGATTTAAGGGACCACCTTGTGTGTTGCATTTATGGCCTTGACACGTTGTACCATGAAGTTGTGTGTCGCATGTAGAACACGGACGTACGTGATTGGCTGGCCACCAGTACATATAAGCCGTACGATAGGATTAACCGCTAATAGAATTGTATGCTAGTTTGACTTAGCGGTTATAGAGGTTTTGTGTTGTGGATACAACATAGTAGGCATTGGGCGTGGAGGACAATACCTTGGCGTATGGGCTACTATGCACTTTCCCTTTTGTAACCTATGAGCTCCGTCGGAGATGCATGTAAGATTACCCATGATTACTGACGGCCACTGACGTTCTGCAGAACGTTATGCTCTTATTGATTGGGCCTCTGGTGCCCCAAGAGGGGACTATGCCGACCCTATTTTAGCCATGGCCCATGCGTTGGAGGATGTTCTTAAAACTGCGTTCACTTAGACTGGTTAGGCTACCTTATCCGTTAGATATTAGTACTTTTGGTTTGGGTACTTGTATCTGACCGTGGCTTGGAATAATAACTTGTCGCAGATTAGTTCGCCACATCTTGTCCTTATTTGGTTGTAGGTGTGGCTTAATACTCCGATGAGAAGGTATTGAACCTTGTCGAGGTCCTAATACCATATTGGATTCATAGCATGGAAAGATACGTCATCGTGAATTAGTTTACCATCTCCTGTCCTTGTTTGGTTGGGGGGTGGTACGCTAGTTCAATGGTGTGTATTGGACCATATTATAATTTAATTGACTTATTTATTTGAGCAAATTTTTATTTAGTTATATTGGCATGATATTATGTGTCTTATTACGTCCCTCTGAGGACCTGGTTATCTCGCCAGGGGTGTGCTCTTGTTTTTCGTAGGTGTTCTAGCAGTGGCCATGATCATCACTATTCCTTCGAGGATGATTGCACTTTGATCGTCTTCGCTTCACTCGCCAAAATTATTCTTTTTGTATATCATGTATTTCTTTCATAGTTGGTAGTGGATTTGTCTCCGCCCAACTACATGTACCAATGACAATTCATAGTTGATTATATGATATCTTTTGTTCTTACATTTTGTGGATGAGATTAGTTATTTGTGGTTTACTGTATTTTACAGCTTATGTATTCATACGAGGCCCATGTACTTCGTATGTATACAGCTAGCATGTCTACGTTCTTAGTCCTACGTATTTTGGGACTGGGGCGTTACATATTTTTGTGGTGGCCCATGCAGGTCAAGATAAATTGTTTGGTTACTTTACCGTACCAAGCAAGCCTGCGTATAGGATTAGAGTTTAGGATCTCATCTACATACTTGACCTCCTTCATCGATTTCGATTTCAAGACTCTCGCTTGACTCCATGATTAGCATCTTACTTGATCCCCTCTACCATAAACTCTTATCCTTCTTTTGTGCTTGATATTGGTTAGGAAGATACCCATACTAGGTAGACATGACTCTTTCATCCTAAAACACCATTAGTTTAATTCTTTTAAGTTGGGTATAATGCCTTGTGACCTGGCAATCCCTTTGTCCTTGTGACCTATATTCACAAGTTTACTTAGATATTAGAATTTAAAGGACCCTAACCCATCTAGTCAACCAAGGACTTGGACAAGAAGACTGTAGGACGACTGTATGGAGACCAACACAGGATATGACTTAGAATCGTTTAAACTAATTTTGCTTTCTTTCAATCTTAGTCTCACGTGCCTACGTTTTTACTACCTTGATTAATGATGCTAATATAGCCTAGTATTTGCAAGCTAATTCTTATCGAGCTTGATCATGGCATATGCTATTGAGCGGCCGCTCACTAACATATTATCTAATCAGAACCGGTGCATGATTGTCTGATCAACCAAGTGCACTTTGGCTCACTTTTGTCTATTATTCTACGTGGATGGAATATAATTAAACTTGGCCTTTAGAATCCCATCCACGACTGCCTTGACAATTCCTTTGAAATTATTTGGTCACCCTTGAACCACGTATTCGATAATATCGTCTTTGAACTACTTATTGCTTTCGTCTTCACCTATTTTAGAAGGACGAAGGCGTTATACTAGAACTTTCTCTAGCCTTCCTATCGATTATGACCATTAATACTCAATGTTGCTATATCTCCGTCCTAAAACTACTCGGCCCTATCAAGACTTTCTAATCGCTTAATTTAGGAGTGAAACTAATTCGTTCTCTTAATCGTGCCCTCAACCTACTCTCAAGGAACCATGTCTTTAAGGTCTCTAAATTATTTTCTCTTATTATTATAATATTCTTTATTGCCTGTTATCTTGTTTCAACTTTAACCCTTACTCATTTTCTTCTTGCGCTAACCCGTAATTATTCGCGCCATTATTGAAATCACAATTTCTAATGCATGTTGCTTTGAACGTCGTTTTCTTGCCTCGTCCAGTGACTTGATCATATTCATTACCGATATACCCATGTGACATTCTCAACCTCCCTAATTATTCTTAATTTCGAGGATAAAATTCTTTTAAATTGGGTAGGATATAAAAGCCCTAAATTTCTACTATTTTTTATAAATTTGGTACTGATTTTTTTTATTTTGTATTTGTACGTCGCGTAGTTGCATTGTACGTCGCGCATAAAATTTTGTTTTTTATTGCTCGACGAGTGCAAATATGTGCGAGCGTACATATTTTTAGAAAAATATTTTTCTACTTTTTTCAAAATAATATATATAATAATTATTCTTGCTATCGTACCAAAATTTTCTAAGTTTGCTATTTTAATTATAAAAGCCTTTTCGTTTATAACAGTTATTAATAATAAATAATATTCTTCGTGCATACATATATATTTGATAAATATTTTATTAGTTTATTTTTAAATAATAATATAATTTTTGAAATTATATTATTAGTAGAAAATATATTTTGAAATTATTGTGGCAATTTAAATATTGATTTAATTTTTAAAAATTGATTTAAATAGTTAAATTAATATCTATATTTGAAATTTGATTTATCTTATTTGATTTTAAATTAAAAGATGGAATTTAATTAGATTTAAATTGGATTTGGATTTGATTGGTTTAAATTTATTGAAATTAGTAGCAAATTATTTATGAAGGATTTAAATTTTCCTACATCCTTATCCAACTGGGAATTCCCACCTCCTATATAAGGAGAGGTACTCATCCATAATATTTTTACCATCCATAAAATTCTCTACCACCCACACCATGGCGTGTATCGTGTCCGTGTCTCCATCTTTTCCACTATTTTCCTCAATTACAATTACATTGTCACCTTCTTCATGTCCACACACGGACACATGTCATTATCCTTCCCCGACACCAAGTCCTAAACCTAAAACCCAATTCCTAGCAAACCCTAACCCTAAAACCCTCCACCCATGTTTCTAGCCATCCGCCGTCGACCCCACGCCATCGCAGCCCCCTTTTCGACCTCGCCATCCCGGCGTCACCGCTACCACGGCAGTACTTCTCCCTATCATTACCCTGCTGCCGCCTCTCTGCCACTTTCCGACGACTCCACCACCGTAGTCAACCCACCACCCACCGTTCCACCATCCGCCGCCACCACTAACCTTGCGACCACCTGACCCGGCCCCTGGATCACCCGATGTCTCCTTCAACTTTGCCACCATCGCCAACCTGTCCAGCCAACCTCCTCGGGTACCACCGCCAACTCAACACTGGCAAACCCCAAAATCGAAGCAAAACCACCAAAACACAAGCACAGCCATCTCCACCAAAATTTACAACACACACAACCACCGCCCTTACCTCAATGATAAGTTCCTATGCGCCGCCCCGATCTCGGCAGCGTCGGCGAGCTGCGCTCATCTCGCGGTCGAGCACCCCTCCTAACTGCTATCTCGACGAACCCTGACCTAACCGTCTGCCACAATTTTGCCGTTGTCGAATCGCCTGTGCCGAGCACTTCTCTTCGCCTGGCCACTCCTTCCGCCGAGCCCCACCCGCTGTCAGCCAAGAGCCGGTAACCCGACCTTCCCCTCTCCGCTGCTTCAATTCCCTCGACACCCGTACTCTACTCAGGCCCCTCCTCGTCCCCGACCAAACTTCCCCTTCAACCTTCTCCAGCCGTCTACCTCTCTCCGGTCAGCTGCGTCGACCTCGTCGGTGGATCGAAGCCGACGATGAACCCTCACCTCCAGAGGAAACCCTCCGACTGGCCTCCATGATCGGTCGCCCTCCTCCGCCAGGAGATGCTCGTGGTCTCCTTCCTTCGGCCTCGACTCCCGCTCCGCGCTCGGCCTCGCCTCTAGCCGGCGGCGACTCCTCTCCGTTCCTCCTCCTCTCACTCTTATGACGTTCTCTCCCTCATTATTTTCAGCACTCTCTTCCTCTACACTTTTAAAGAATCAATAAGCAGCCTCTGCTGCTGTCCTTATTAGAGTAAAAAAATAAATAAATATATTTAATGATTATTAATATTTGTTTGCTTGCTTTTGGCCGTTGTGTTTTGTTGTGTTCTGAGGAGCAAGAGATATCTCTGGACATGGTCATTATTTTATTATTATTATTATATTATTATTATTATTATATTTTTACAAAAGAAGCAATTGTGCAATATCTTAATATTATCACTAGGTAATATTTTTATGGGGTTTATTATTTAGTAATATTATTATTGATTTTTATGTCATTATCGCTATTTGCTCTTAATGATATTATATAGAACTATATATTAAATATTTTCAAAAAATATATTATGGTAAGTATATAGTATTGGGATTTGCCCTGCATGTAATTTCAAATCGTGTTTAGAGTTTTAATTTGTTATATTGTTGTAATATTTTCTACAAGAAAATTATAGTTTTAAATAATTATAAATATTTCTTAAGTATGAAAAGTCAATAAAGTATAGATTTTTATCAAGATGTTATTTTTACAAAATATGTTTCTTAACCTTAAATAAATTTTCTAATAGTATTTTATTTCACTTAAAATATTTTTGATTTATAAGATATGGGTTTCAGCGTAGAATATTATGTTGACAAATGTAAACCCCCATACTTTATATTTGATTTTTAATTGTTTTTGGTTATGTATTTCATTAGTTATGGATTTATTTGCTGCTAGTTTATTAGTATAATTAACGTATGCATGTTCGTATTTCTATTAAATAAGGAATATAATAGAGTCTAGGATTTTTAGGAATTTAATTGTGAATTTTTGAGAATTTATTGCTAGCTTAAAATATATATATATATATATACATATATTTTGATATATATATATATATATATATATATATATATATATATATATATATATATAATTATAATTGTAAATGTTAAGTAAAAAATAAAATATAAAATTGTAAATGTTAAGTAAAAAAAAAAGAGAAAAGGTGGGGCCCGGCCACACCCAACAAGGGGCGGCCAGGCTTAGCTGTTAACAGTCATGTATGTTAAAAAAGAAAAGAAAAGAAAAGAAAAGAAAGCATGGGCTACTGTAGCCCACGGGCTACAGTGCCACCCGAACCCATAGTGCACTGAACCCCCTTCTCCCCGAAAATTCAGTAGCAGCTGCTAGTCGACTAAACAGCGGATTATTGTGGAGATTGATCTACACCAAATCTCACCGGAATAAATTTCAAAAAAATTCCTAGATAACCCCACGAGATTTTCTTCCAGATACACTTGGATTCAAAACTCCATCCAAATAAAAAATCTGAATTAAAATAGTAGATTTAAAAGCCCTATATAGGTTTCAAAAAAAATAGAATTCTGGGAAAACTATCGACTAAACTGTATCCTCAACCTGAAGCTTCGACTCCAGGACTTCCCCCACACCCCCGCGCTCGATGTTGGCCACCTGCATGCCGTCGTCAACGACCAGATCGCCGGCCAACCGCTCGAAGCCGACCGAAAAATAGAGAACACTCTGTTTTATTCTAGAACCCAGGTACCATCTTTAGAATCCGAATTCTTTGATTGTGTTCGACGAAAAGTCGATCTATCGACTTTTGTGCGTAGATAACATAACCATCTCTAAACCCTAGCAATTAGAAAAATTTCTAATGCTTAGGAAATCCCAGAAAAGATTCGAGAAAGTAGAGAAAAATTTATCGAAAACGAAATCCGTGAAACCCCCAAACCCCTGACTTTGGAAGGGCGATATCGACCCAGATATTAAGAATTTGTAGGAAACAATTTAGACAGTCCTAGTTAACATATACGAGATGGAAACCTATCTGTTAGATTTAGTTTTTATGTAATGTACAGGAAGTTACGGATCGATGAACTCGGGAGAAAAACTATTGTAAAAACATTAAAATTTTAGAATTCTGTCCGATACGACGTACGCCCCGACAAACCGGGCGACGTGGTCGCACGCTATATGCATCGAAAGACGCGTATGGACGTTGCCAACGTGTGGGAACTGACGGAACTCAGTTTCGTCGTGTGTGCGCGACGAAATCAGTCCATATCCGTCAAGATACTCCCGTATCGCTAATTTGCAAACTTTGTCCTAACTTCGTGTACAGTCGTCGATTCGAAACGAAACTTGCGCCAACAGGTCCGAATCAAAATTCTGGTCCTTTGTGTCAAGTTTGGTTCGATTCTGCGAAGGTCGAATCAGAACCCCTTTTTGGCGGGCCCGCGACTAGACCTGTCAATTGGGCCGGGCCGGCCCAGCCAGGCACGAGCCCGGCCCAAAAATTTGGCACATGTGCCAGCCCGGCCCGATTAATAATGGGCCCGGCTCGGCCCGGCCCCATATATTGGGTCGTGCCGGGCCACATATATCGGCCCATAACATAGGCCCGGCCCGGCCCGGCCCGAAGCCCAAGCACGGCACGGCACGGCCCGAAGCCCGGCCCGGCACGGCCCACCCAAATAAATAAGAATATAAGTAGTTTCTATATCAAAAAATGGTTGTTATTAATATTTAGAAAACTTAATCATGTTACTATGGTATGTTAATCTACGTAAATATATGTGAGTGTTGAAAAGAATATATGAAAACATGTTGGATGTACAATCTTTTGTGTTTAAAAAATAATTGTAATTAATATGAAAAAAATTTGAGAAGAAAAACAAAATTGAATGTCCAAATTTTACGTGCCAATCAAGCCCGGCACGGCCCAGCCCGGCCCGGCCCGACCCGAAGCCCATTGTGCCATGGGTCACGTGCCGGGTTGGGCCGAGATTTTCAACCCTTGGCCCGGCCCGGCCCGGCCCACTACAATTCATGGGCCCAAGAGGCCCGGGCCCGGGCCAGCCCGGCCCACCCAATTTTCGTGCCAGGCCGGCCCGGCCCGGCCCACTTGACAGGTCTACCCGCGACCCACTCAAACGGGCGATTTTGTACACGGCTCATCGGAATCCAAAATTGGACATACCATTGAGTTCCTCTCCTCAAACTGAATCCATAGACATGTAGTTTGACAACTTTAGAGACCATAGACTTTGGCATGCGTTTCGGTACAAAGCGGGTCCAACGACGGACATCATTTTGACCCAAAATTACGATTTTGCCCCTGTTCCAGAATTAGACTTTTGGACAGGCGTTTCCTAGGTATACCTTTTACACCGAGTGCATTTTTGATGTTTTTTCAGCGTCCAGAGTTGTTTGAAGACTGTGACGTTTCTTGGCTGATATTGTGATTTCCTAGACTTGCCATTTTGTACCATCAGGAAAGATACCTTGCCACTTTACTCTGTGATTATTATATTTCTTATTTTCAGTTGTTATTTTTAGCATTTCTTATTTTTTGATATTTAAACTGTGCGTCCAAGTCACACTTGGGTACAAGCGACTCTATCGATCGTTTTTCTCGCTTTATTTATTTCTCTTGCATTGACTTAGTCTAGTGACCACCCATTGATGTTGAGGTATTGGTATATCTCATACGGCCTTGACACTTGTTGTATCACCTGATATAAGTCACATATAGGACACGTATCCGCGTAGTCGGCTGGCCACCGACACGTATGGAGCGTACGACGGATAGGGATAATTGCCAATAAAATTGCATGCTAGAAGACTTGGTGGTTACTAGAGGTACATGTCAGTCATAGAGATGATGATACTAGACATTGGGTGGGAAGAACAATACCTGACGTATGGGCTTCGATTGCACTTTCCTTGTAACCCGGAAGCTCCGCTGGAGATACGGGTATGATTAGCCTCTCAGGTTTGCCACTCTCGTTCTTGGAATGTCATGCTTTTAGTCACTGGTGCCCAAGAGGGGACTATACCGGATCCTATATTCAGCCAGGGCTCATGCGTCGAAGGATTGTATCTCAACTGCATATTCACAATAGAATGGTTAGGAACCCGATTGCGTGCATACCTTTTTCTCTTATTATATTATCACAGTTTATATGGTATGGTGTTTTCTTGTATCTTACGTCCTTCTGAGGACCTGGTTATCTACCCAGGGTTAGACGATTTTCTACAGGAGTACGGAGCGGCGTTGGAGCTATCCTACATCGATGACGAGGCAGTACCTTTTGACTTCTAGTCTATTCCTTATCTGAGACAGTTGTAGACATTATTTTACATCTCTTTTCTTTCTATTTGCGGAGGTTGGACTCTGATCTTGTGAGACTATTTTTCATAGCTGTTTGGAGTGAGCATGTTCACCTGGCTATCTTTTGAGATACTTATTTATTTATTTGGACTCTATTATCTTCTGTGTTGAGCTGTGATGAGATTAGATTATATATTTCTGGCCTGTGGTTATTTTATTTACTGCTTATGTGCATATGTGAGGATTCCAAATATTGGAGTATTTTTCGTATATGTGCAGCTGGCATGTTCATGTACTTGGTCCTACGTATTTTGGGACTGGGGCATTACATATTTTTGTGGTGGCCCATGCAGGTCAACGTTAATATTGTTGGGTTACATTACTGTGCCCAATAAGCCTGCATATAGGAATAGGAATATCTCATCTAGAACTACTACTACCTCTTGACTTCCAATCTTTTCGAAACTTCCTTGATTATTTAATTTACCTCATATCTAATCTTTCCTAATATCAACTTATCTTTCTCGTGCCAACAGTATGCATTTAAGAAGCGGACGCACTTCTGCCTTGGCCCTCACATCTGGTGAAGAGGCTACTCCGGTGGGACATAATCCTTCCATGACTCCATCGACACCATACCAGCCAGGACAGCTGCAGCCTACTAGGACACCGACGACGGAGTACCCAAAGATCACAGCACCCCAGGCAGCCAGGCTGGACAGACCACTACTATGCCACCGGAAGGGAGTGTACCACTGCCTCCACCACCACCATTTCCTCAGCAGTTTCCCCCACAGTCGGGACCTCAGATGCCTCCACCACCGACTGATGGGAGCCCTACTTCCCAATTCATGTACGCCATGATGCAGGCTCAGTGGCAGCAGACTGAGCTGATGAGACAAACGATGATGGCATCATTGGCTAGACCTCCACCACCTCCAGTACCAGCACCAGCACCGGCTCTGTATCCTTATGAAGGCTCTATCAAGAATTTTACAGATATGAACCCCAAGGCCTTTAGAGGAACAGAGAAGCCATTAGAGGTGTCACAGTGGCTTATTATTACAAAGAAGCTACTAAAGGCATCCCAATTGCCATCTCGAGATTGGATGACAGGAGTGGACCTACTGTTAGAAGATAATGCTCACCACTGGTGGAAGGCGGAAGAGAGACGATTAGGCACTGGAATAACCTGGAAGCAGTTCTATGATGCATTTTATGAGAGATTCTTCCCTATTCATGTTCGAGATGGTCTCTATGACCAGTTCCTCCATCTGAAGCAAAGGAATATGACAGTTGATGAGTATGACTCAGAGTTCAATCGCCTGAGTCAATTTGGTATGGGATTGATTCCGGCAGAGTTAGAGAAGGTGAGGAGATTTCATCTGGGGCTTGTGCCAGAGCTCAAGTCTTATACGACTACCCAGTCACGAGTCTCCCATTCAGTTGTCCTGGAAGAAGCTCGTGCTCAGGAGATTCTTCGTAAGGAACAGCAGCAGGCATCGAGGTGCCATACCCCAGCAGTTACACTAGCCCGAGCTACACAGGGAGGACCTATCAGGAGGACCACAGGATAGTACCATCAGAGGACTACTCCCTACCAGAAGCCCACTTGCCACTATTGTGGAAAGCAGGGTCATATCAGAGATGACTGTCGACTTCATTTGGGCTTATGTATGAGATGTGGATCAGGACAACACTTAGCCAGAGATTGTCCTGAGCAGCAGGCTCTAGTTCAGGCACATCAGGCCCAGAGGCCTACAGCCCCAGCACCGCGTCCACTATTACCACCACAGACAGCACAGTACCGTAAGGCCAGAGTTCATGGCCCAGGACAGAGCCATGGAAAGGCATTCTCTCTAGCTGTTGAGAATGTAAAGATAGAGGCATAGGTCATAGCAGGTATGGTTTTTGTTGCATCTTTTTCTGCTATTACATTATTTGATACTGGAGCCACGCATTCATTTATAGCCGCTAGTTTTACCACGAGACACAACGTTCCCATCACACCCTTAGCGAAGAATGTTAGAATCCTCACTAGAGAAGGAGTTGTACCTGTTAGTGGTATTTGTAGACTTTGTCCTGTAGTGATAAGTGGTAGAGAGATGAGGGCACGACTTCTTATATTCCATATGCCGACATTTGATGTGGTTCTTGGAATGGACTGGTTGAGCCAGTATTTTGCTCTTATAGACTGTCATAGGAGCAGTATTATCTTTAGACCACCGAGCAGAGTTTGAGTTCAACAAAGAAGACGAAGATAGTTGTGATGCACCCGCATCGGGGACTCATATGATGATGCATGACACCCCTCAACACCCTATTATCACCGAGTTTGAGGATGTATTCCCCGAGAAATTGCCAGGACTGCCTCCTAACTGAGATATTGAGTTTTCTATTGAGCTTATTCCCGGAGCCGAGCCTATTTCATCTCGAGTATATCGTCTGGCACCCAAGGAGTTGGTAGAGATGAAGACGCAGATTGATGACTTATTGAAGAAGGGATTTATTCATGCTAGTGCGTCACCGTGGGGAGCACCCGTTCTTTTTATGCCTAAGAAAGATAGGACAGTGCGCATGTGCATCGATTACAGAGCATTGAATGTAGTGACGGTAAAGAACAAGTATCCCTTGCCGCGTATAGACGATCTATTCGATCAATTGAGTGGAGCAAAAGTATTCTCCAAGATTGACTTATGATCAGGCTATCACCAATTGAAGGTCATGGACACTACGAGTTCTTGGTCATGCCTTTCGGTTTGACCAATGCTTCCGTAGTCTTCATGAATTTAATGAACAAGATCTTTCACCAGTACTTGGACAAATTTGTAGTAGTCTTTATAGATAATATCTTGATTTACTCCAAGAGTCAAGAGGAGCATGAGCAACATCTACGGATAGTTTTGGGAACGTTGAGGAATGAGCAACTTTTCGCAAAGCTTAGCAAGTGTGATTTCTTTCTCAAGGAGGTATCATTTCTTGTCATATTGTTACGGGTGATGGTATATTATTGGACACTGAGAAGATCACATCAGTCAAATCATGGCCCGCTCCCACATCAGCTTCTGAGGTAAGAAATTTCATCGGACTTGCGGGTTACTACCGACGGTTCGTGGAAGATTTCTCTCGAATAACGGGGCCTATGACTCGATTAAATTGCAAGGATCAGGAGTTTGTATAGACAAATGAGTGTCAAGCCATATTTGACGAGTTAAAGAAGCGATTGACCACAACATCAATCTTGACACTACCATCGGGCCCAGGAGGATTTGTGATCTACATCGACGCATCTGGGAAAGGATTAAGATGTGTATTGATGCAGCTCGGTCGGGTAGTAGCACATGCATCGTGACAGTTGAGGGTGCACGAGAAGAATTATCCGACCCACGATCTAGAGCTCGCAGCGGTTATCTTTGCTTTGAAGCTATGGAGACACTACTTGTACGACGAGAAGCTTGATATCTATACTGATCATAAGAGCCTCAAGTACGTGTTCACACAAAAAGAGTTGAATATGCGGCAACGATGTTGGTTGGAGTTGATGAAGGATTACGAGATCGAGCTACATTATCATCCGGACAAGGCTAATGTCGTGGCAAACGCATTAAGCCGTAAGCCTATGGCACACTTTTTGACTACACAGAATGTCACGCCCCAGAACCAGAATACTGGAGAGCGGGGGCAGACATAGCCAGCTACGTATAATGAAATAGGATCCACCCCACTATACGGTCACGGCTGTCTAGATATATGAGGGTTTATCTACAAGCCATCAGTCTCTTAAGGTTAATAACAAGCCTAGTGTCTCAATCACAAGCAAGTAAATAGAGTTACAAGATGTAAGATCACCAAATATACAATAGTAAGGCATCCCAAACATTACATATCCAGCTGATCATGAAGCTAGTCGTTACAAAATGTGAGGACTAGCAAGAGTTTAGTCATACATGATCAACCCTAGGTTGCCAATCATGTTACAGCCCGTAGACAGACAGTAAGTAAAAATGTACACGAGCTAACACTGGCTCGGCGGCTAAATGCCTCAAAAGAATAATTTTACAATAGAGTGGGAGAGCAAAAATAAACCCACTAGTTGCCCTGGTTACGCCTGGTGTTCACCATCGGGCTGGAAAACGGGTAGATCCTCTGGAGCTGCTCTGGTATCTGGCCATACAAAACCAGCTGGGTCAGACCCCAGAAAGGGCAAGTGCCACAAAGGAGGCTTCACTTAGGAACTAAAACCAGCAATTAGCACAAATGACCATAAGGTAATAAATAAGACAAGAGTTAAGAAAAAGGCATAACAGGGTGATATACGATGGGATAACCATGGGACTATTCAGATAGCCAGGTTACAACCCGTAAACCAAACAAGGACCGGGGTTGTAACCATTCGTCTGAACAGAACTTGGATTTCTTCCACCATTTATCGGCAAGATAAAATAAGAAAATAGGTCATGTAACAATCTTGTACAGGATCATAACAAGAATAGACTGGTAAACTTCATCCAACATTTCACGGCCAAGCAATAAGTACGGCTTGATACTTTAACTAACTAGGGTTATCACAGGCCTAATTACTAACAAGATGCAGTTAGATTATTCCACAGCCACAAGCCCTGCAGACCATCCAGGTTACCCAGGACGAAAGATTAGGGTTAAATTCAGGTGGGTACATCGTCCAGGAAACGTATGTACCCTTAAGTAGCTTGAAGGGTGCAACACATGACAGTGTGCTCGAAATGTGCCCTACTCGACGGCAGGCTACAGATCCCAGGCGCGCCTAGGTAACGGGATTGCCTGTAGCTGGGAAATCTCTTCATGACTACTGTGTTAATCTAGTTATTAGCCTTAGTCCATTTCAGTAGGTACTCCTGACCGTGGTACTCAGGAGTCCCTCCCTAGACATGATGCAAGACAGGACTGGTTTATTTGTACAAGCACAATCATCCACGGTGTTCAGGTTGTTCAATCTTGTCATGTCGTGTTAGCCGTCGCAACAGCATTTTGAGAGCTATCATGTCAGGTTTATCATGTCAAAAGTGTGCCACGGCGGGCCACTATCAAGAATTATCATGCCAAGTCATCATGTCAAATTTGTCAGGTCAAGTTATCATGTCGGGAGTGCACCACGGCGGGTCACTATCAAGTCATGCTAATTATCAAGAAGGAGAGAAACTTGCACAATTAAATAATAATATTAATAATATATATATTCTTGAAGCCAAGGAGAAACTCTACAATTTTTATGTTGGGAGTGGGAAGAAATTCGGACCACAATTCACGCAAATAAGACATTTAAACAATCAAAGTGGGACCCATGTGGTCCAAAAGTGGGAGAACAAACATGCGGTCAAAGAGAGTGGGAGGCCACCCATGCGGCCAACCGAGGCATATGCGGCCAGAAAATAGCTGAAGGGGCCATGCGGCCAGCAAGAAATTCTCATGCAACCAGAAAAGACAAAGAGAGTGGGACCCGCAATTAATGCAAGCTCCCACTCAAGCAAAAGGAAAGGACACGTGGCCACTCAATAATTAATGCAGCAAGGAAGGAAATTCACGTGAACCATTTAATTGATGATCCACGTGAGGCAATGATTACATATAATATAATAAGCTAATGTAATTATTTAATGAAAAGGGCCATGCGGCTCAACCACAAATTTCCATGCGGCTCACTTAAGCCATGCAAATGCTAGGCCAATTTTAATGCATGCTGGACATGCTTTTCTAATGTATTCAAAGCATTTAATATGCAAATCTATATGCGGCCATGTAATTGAAGCAAGCAAGCAAGGCTTGCTAGGAGAACCCATGCGGCTAGGCATTGATTACTACTCATGCGGCTATATTCAAATAATAGGTCCAGCAATCACTTTAAGGTGAATGCAATATTAAATGCTATTTAGTATGAGCCTGGAATTGCTTTTAAGCCTAATAGCTTTTTAATGTTATTATAAGGCATGGAATGCTTTTCCAGGAAAGCATAATGACTTGAAATGCTTTTAATTAAATCCAAAATGGCATTAATGCTTATTTAAATAAGCATGGAATTGATTATTATAACAAAGCATTCAATGCTTTTCCAGGAAGCATTAATGCTTGGTAGGAAAGCTTTATTCTTGCTAAAGGAAAAACATGCATCAGACTTCAATTCCTATGCGGCTACTAAGATTTCACGTTATAATAGAAGCCATGTGGCTCATATAATGCATTGAATGCCACATGGGTGCCTTCATGCGGCTGACTCATTTAATAATGCAAAAATGCATGGAATGCATCCCAAAATGTCATGCGGCTACATGCACCAAAATGCATTAATGCATTCTTTGGATGCTCTCCAAAAGGAGTTATGCGGCTGGCTACTGTACATGTACATTGCAAGCAAGCTTGCCAGCACATGTTTAAATAATGCACATGCGGCTCCCAATTTCTCGTAGGTCAAATTGGACCTAACAAACTTCTCTGCAACCATGGGATCATCAACTTAGCAAAATATGCAAGTGTGATGGAACAAAAGTCCTGGAAACCAAAATACCACAAAGCTAGATATACAAAATTTAACCATGGAAATGAAAAATGACAAGAACTAAAGTTGCTTAAAAACACATGAGAAAGAAAATGGAACAATAAAATTGGAGTTCTTCCATGAAGCAAGATGTACTTGCCTAAGCTCTCCACTCTCTCCTGGTAGATGGAGAAGTAAAGATGGAGAAGAAGAAATGTGTAATGAGTAATAATGGAAGAGAGAGAATGGAATAGATATTTATGGTGGGAGTGGTGGTAGGTGGGAGTGGTTCTCCACAAAAAACCAAACCAAGCCAAACCTACTAAACCGAACCAAACCAAGCCAAATGCAATGCCATGATGAATCATGCTAATGCAACATGCAAAAAAATAAAATCCAAGGCTAACTAATTATGACAAACCAAAATATGAGCCCAAAATATGTACACGTATTCCCAATACGTAATACGAGATATGGGCATTACAACTCTACCCACCTTAAAAGAATTTCGTCCTCGGAATTTAATCAAGTGGCTAGAGATGCAATGACAAGCTATACTAAGCAATCAATCATGCAATTATGTATGTAAGCAAGGAAATCGAAGGCACGAGAAAGAGGAAAGATATCCTGCTAGGAACCTCTCTGCCGGTTCTGGATCTGAGCTTGGACCTGGGCATACTGCTGGGGTCTTTGTAGCTGGAAGGCTAGGGCCTGAGGCGGCAATGGCCTCGGAGGCTGGTACTGCTGCTGAAACACTTGGGCCTGAGGCGGCAATGGCCTCGGTAATAGATACTGCTGCTGCTGCTGGACTAGGGCTGGTCCCCTTACCGAGGGACTAGTCTGGGCCGATGATGAACTGGCCCTATTCGGGCAGGATCCTATCTTGTGGTCCGACGCTCCACAAGCCAAGCACATTCCCTGGGCTCTACGACACTCTGAAACAACGTGTCCTGGCTTCCCACAATGAGTGCAGCCCATTGCGGAAGACTGCTTCTGCTTCTGTTGCTGAGGGGACGTGACCGACGTCACTGAGGCTGCCTGTCTCGGAGTTCCAATTGTCAAAGCCCTGACTGCCGGGGCTGGTGCTGTCGACTGGGTCATCTGGCCGTGAGATCGCTTTCGACCTCCGGTCCTGTCCACGATCCTGTGGGAGGTATACTCATGCCTCCTGGCTGCTCTCAACACTGCATCAAAAGTCTGATGCTCAAACTGTTCCACTGCCAACAAAATCTCGAGGTGGAGCCCTTGCTGGAATCGCTGGGCTCTATCATACTCGGTTGCCACCAAGGTGGGAGCAAACAGACTGAGTCTGGAAAACTCGGCCGCATATCCATCGACCGTCCTGCCTCCTTGCTTCAGATTGGTGAACTTGGTCTGTAGATCGTACCGAGCCACCGCATCGAAGTACTTCATCTGGAATCTCTCTCTGAATAGTGCCCATGGAATAGGGGCCACTAATCCCACGGCCTATGCTGCCCACCAGCTGCGGGCAAGATCCAATAACTGTAGGCGCACCACGGCCACCTTCTCGTCTTCCGGGGTCTTGGCTTCCTCTAGAACTACTTCTGTATCTTGGAGCCATGCATCAGCAGCAATAGCATCTTTGCTGCCGTTAAAGAAGGGAGGGTTCAGTCGCTTGAAACTGTTCGCTGCACAGTTCCCATGATCTCTACATCTGTTCAGAGCATCTGCCACTGCCTGTTGCAAGGCATCTCCTCGACGATCTTGGGAAGCTAACAATGATCTGATGAGACCCACCAAAGTGCCATCATCAGGCTCTACAGGCTGGACTGGATGGACTGGCGGCTCTCCTTCAGTAGGTACGACTCGGAAGGCTGCTCCTGAGTGCTGGGCCTGATCTTCTGGTTGCTGCTGGTCCACGGAAGGTGATCCGCCTTGCTGATCGGCAGGTCCAGGATCAATGCCGCTGAAGAAGACGACATGGGAACAAATAAGGAAGGACCAGGACAGATCAACGATTACAAGCATGTGATCAGGACAAGAATTTCAGGAATCAAGAGGATACGAGCAGAGATCAAGGACGAGTACTGATTGAGACATCTATTCGGTAAACCCTCACATATCTTGATTTAAAAGACCTGCATGGGCCACCACATAAACTATGTCACGCCCCAGAACCAGAATACTGGAGAGCGGGGGCAGACATAGCCAGCTACGTATAATGAAATGGGATCCACCCTACTATACGGTCACGGCTGTCTAGATATATGAGGGTTTATCTACAAGCCATCAGTCTCTTAAGGTCAATAACAAGCCTAGTGTCTCAATCACAAGCAAGCAAATAGAGTTACAAGATGTAAGATCACCAAATATACAATAGTAAGGCGTCCCAAACATTACATATCCAGCTGATCATGAAGCTAGTCGTTACAAAATGTGAGGACTAGCAAGAGTTTAGTCATACATGATCAACCCTAGGTTGCCAATCATGTTACAGCCCGTAGGCAGACAGTAAGTAAAAATGTACACGAGCTAACACTGGCTCGGCGGCTAAACGCCTCAAAAGAATAATTTTACAATAGAGTGGGAGAGCAAAAATAAACCCACTCGTTGCCCTGGTTATGCCTGGTGTTCACTATCGGGCTGGAAAATCGGTAGATCCTCTGGAGCTGCTCTGGTATCTGGCCATACAAAACCAGCTGGGTCAGACCCCAGAAAGAGCAAGTGCCACAAAGGAGGCTTCACTTAGGAACTAAAACCAGCAATTAGCATAAATGACCATAAGGTAATAAATAAGACAGGAGTTAAGAAAAAGGCATAACAGGGTGATATACGATGGGATAACCATGGGACTATTCAGATAGCCAGGTTATAACCCGTAAACCAAATAAGGACCGGGGTTGTAACCTTTCGTCTGAACAGAACTTGGATTTCTCCCACCATTTATCGGCAAGATAAAATAAGAAAACAGGTCATGTAACAATCTTGTACAGGATCATGACAAGAATAGACTGGTAAACTTCATCCAACATTTCACGGCCAAGCAATAAGTACGGCTTGATACTTTAACTAACTAGGGTTTTCACAGGCCTAATTACTAACAAGATACAGTGAGATTATTCCATAGCCACAAGGCCTGCAGACCATCCAGGTTACCCAGGACGAAAGATTAGGGTTGAATTCAGGTGGGTACATCGTCCACGAAACGCATGTACCCTTAAGTAGCTTGAAGGGTGCAACACATGACAGTGTGCTGGAAATGTGCCCTACTCGACGGCAGGCTACAGATCCCAGGCGCGCCTAGGTAACGGAATTGCCTGTAGCTGGAAAATCTCTTCATGACTACTGTGTTAATCTAGTTATTAGCCTTAGTCCATTTCAGTAGGTACTCCTGACCGTGGTACTCAGGAGTCCCTTCCTAGACATGATGCAAGACAGGACTGGTTTATTTGTACAAGCACAATCATCTACGGTGTTCAGGTTGTTCAATCTTGTCATGTCGTGTTAGCCGTCGCAACAACATTTCGAGAGCTATTATGTCAGGTTTATCATGTCAAGAGTGCGCCACGGCGGGCCACTATCAAGAATTATCATGCCAAGTCATCATGTCAAATTTGTCAGGTCAAGTTATCATGTCGGGAGTGCACCACGGCGGGTCACTATCAAGTCATGCTAATTATCAAGGAGGAGAGAAACTTGCACAATTAAATAATAATATTAATAATATATATATTCTTGAAGCCAAGGAGAAACTCTACAACTTTCATGTTGGGAGTGGAAAGAAATTCGGACCACAATTCACGCAAATAAGACATTTAAACAATCAAAGTGGGACCCATGTGGTCCAAAAGTGGGAGAACAAACATGCGGTCAAAGAGAGTGGGAGGCCACCCATACGGCCAACCAAGGCATATGCGGCCAGAAAATAGCTGAAGGGGCCATGCGGCCAGCAAGAAATTCTCATGCAACCAGAAAAGACAAAGAGAGTGGGACCCGCAATTAATGCAAGCTCCCACTCAAGCAAAAGGAAAGGACACGTGGCCACTCAATAATTAATGCAGCAAGGAAGGAAATTCACGTGAACCATTTTATTGATGATCCACGTGAGGCAATGATTACATGTAATATAATAAGCTAATGCAATTATTTAATAAAAAGGGCCATGCGGCTCAACCACAAATTTCCATGCGGCTCACTTAAGCCATGCAAATGCTAGGCCAATTTTAATGCATGCTGGACATGCTTTTCTAATGTATTCAAAGCAATTAATATGCAAATCTATATGCGGCCATGTAATTGAAGCAAGCAAGCAAGGCTTGCTAGGAGAACCCATGCGGCTAGGCATTGATTACTACTCATGCGGCTACATTCAAATAATAGGTCTAGCAATCACTTTAAGGTGAATGCAATATTAAATGCTATTTAGTGTGAGCCTGGAATTGCTTTTAAGCCTAATAGCTTTTTAATGTTATTATAAGGCATGGAATGCTTTTCCAGGAAAGCATAATGACTTGAAATGCTTTTAATTAAATCCAAAAAGGCATTAATGCTTATTTAAATAAGCATGGAATTGACTATTATAACAAAGCATTCAATGCTTTTCCAGGAAGCATTAATGCTTGGTAGGAAAGCTTTATTCTTGCTAAAGGAAAAGCATGCATCAGACTTCAATTCCCATGCGGCTACTAAGATTTCACGTTATAATAGAAGCCATGCGGCTCATATAATGCATTGAATGCCACATGGGTGCCTTCATGCGGCTGACTCATTTAATAATGCAAAAATGCATGGAATGCATCCCAAAATGTCATGCGGCTATATGCACCAAAATGCAATAATGCATTCTTTGGATGCTCTCCAAAAGGAGTTATGCGGCTGGCTACTGTACATGTACATTGCAAGCAAGCTTGCCAGCACATGTTTAAATAATGCACATGCAGCTCCCAATTTCTCGTAGGTCAAATTGGACCTAACAAACTTCTCTACAACCATGGGATCATCAACTTAGTAAAATATGTAAGTGTGATGGAACAAAAGTCCTGGAAACCAAAATACCACAAAGCTAGATATACAAAATTTAACCATAGAAATGAAAAATGATAAGAACTAAAGTTGCTTAAAAACACATGAGAAAGAAAATGGAACAATAAAATTGGAGTTCTTCCATGAAGCAAGATGCACTTGCCTAAGCTATCCACTCTCTCCTGGTAGGTGGAGAAGTAAAGATGGAGAAGAAGAAATGAGTAATGAGTAATAATGGAAGAGAGAGAATGGAATAGATATTTATGGTGGGAGTGGTGGTAGGTGGGAGTGGTTCTCCACAAAAAACCAAACCAAGCCAAACCCACTAAACCGAACCAAACCAAGCCAAATGCAATGCCATGATGAACCATGCTAATACAACATGCAAAAAAATAAAATCCAAGGCTAACTAATTATGACAAACCAAAATTCGAGCCCGAAATACGTACACGTATTCCCAATACGTAATACGAGATATGGGCATTACACAGAAGGAGTTGATTAGAGACTTGGAGCAGCTTGGTATTGAGGTAGTATTGCCTGGAGCAGACAGCGTATTAGCCAACCTCCAAGTACAATCATCATTGGTAGAGCACATCAAGGCAGTATTGTCCAATGATGCTAGATTTCGACGGCTCAGAAAGAGGACGGAAGCAGGAGAGCAGACAGGATTGAGGATCCATCCCGATGGGATATTACGATGTGGTGATCGCATTTATGTTCCCAATGGAGAACTACAGTAGGAGCTGATGGCAGAGGCTCACAGTTTGACTTACTCTATTCATCCCAGAGAAACCAAGATGTACCTTCCGGAGGAACCAAGATGTACCGCGACTTACGACAATATTATTGGTGGCACGGAATGAAGCAAAAAATAGCTCGTTTCGTTGATAAGTGCTTGGTATGTCAACAAGTGAAGGCAGAGCACCAGAGGACGGCCGGATTATTGCAGCCGCTACCCATTTTTGAGTGGAAGTGGGAGCACATCACTATGGATTTTGTCATGAGTTTTTTGCGGAGTCCTAGGGGACATGACGCAGTGTAGGTGATTGTAGATAGACTTACCAAGTCAGCCTATTTTTTACCTTTTAGAGTGGGCCAATCGACAGAGGTATTGGCAGAGACGTATATGGAGCAGATTGTGAGATTACACGGTGTGCCTATTAGTATTGTGTCAGACCGTGACTCGAGATTTACCTCGCACTTTTGAAGGAGCATACAAGAGAGTTTGGGCACCCGATTGAAGTTTAGCATGGCATACCATCCGCAGACAGATGGCCAGTCGGAGCATACTATTCAGACGCTAGAGGATATGTTGAGAGCGTGCATGCTTGACTTTGGCGGTTCATGGGAGGACTATCTCCATCTTGTTGAGTTTTCCTACAACAATAGCTATCAAGCGAGCATTCAAATGGCTCTGTTTGAAGCATTGTATGGTAGGAAGTGTCGATCTCCTATTTGTTGGAGTAACATAGGAGAGCGACAGCTATTGGGTCCTGAGTTGGTCTTGAGCATAGTAGAGACAGTAAAAAAAATTCAGGGCCAGCTACGAGCAGCGCAGGATCGTCAGAAATAGTGGGCAGATAATCGTTGTCGGCCTTTGGAATTCAAAGAGGACGACCATGTGTTCTTAAAGATATACCCCACTAGAGCCACGATTCGATTCGAAGGACGTAAAAAGTTGAGTCCAAGGTACATCGGGCCTTTCGATGACTTGGAACGGGTAGAAGAGGTTGCCTATAGATTAGCCTTGCCACCGTCGCTAGAGGGAGTGCATGACGTATTCCATGTATCTCAGTTGAGGAGGTACGTGGCGGACATCAATCATGTGCTTGATCACTTCGAGATCACAGTTGGATCGAGTTTGTCGTACGAAAAGCAACCAGTAGGTATCCTCGATCACCGAGTGAAGGTGTTGCGGAATCAATCTATTCCATTGGTTCGCGTGGCATGGAAGCATCACTCGTCAGGGGAGTCTACTTGGGAGCGCGAGGACGACATCCGAAATCGTTACCCGCATTTGTTCGGCAACAAAGGCATGCCTTGCCTATGTAGTTCCTTAATAGTTTTTGCTTGCAATGCATTCGACCCCCCTACCCTAGTTTAATTTCGAGGACGAAATTTTTTTTAAGTTGGGTAGGATGTAAACCCCCATAATTTATATTTGATTTTTAATTAATTTTTGTTATGCATTTCATTAGTTATGGATTTATTTGCTGTTAGTTTATTAATATAATTAATGTATGCATGTTCGTATTTCTATTAAATAAGAAATATAGTAGAATCTAGGATTTTTAGGAATTTAATTATGAATTTTTGAGAATTTATTGGTAGCTTAAAAAATATATATATACATAAAAAATAAATAAAAATAATATATATATATATATATATATATATATATATATATATATATATATATATATATATATATATATATATATATATATATATATAATTATAATTGTAAATGTTAAGTAAAGAAAAAGAAAAGAAAAAAGAAAGAAAAAAGGTGGGGCCCGGCCACACCCAACAAGGGGCGGCCAGGCTTAGCTGTTAACAGTCATGTATGTTAAAAAAAGAAAAAAAAAGCATGGGCTACAGTGCCACCCGAACCTATAGTGCACTGAACCCCCTTCTCCCCAAAAATTCAGTAGCAGCTGCTAGTCGGCTAAACAGTGAATTATTGTGGAGATTGATCTACACCAAATCTCACTCGAATAAATTTCAAAAAAATTCCCTAGATAACCCCCACGATATTCTCTTCTAGATACACTCGGATTCAAAACCCCATCCAAATCAAAAATCCGAATTAAAATAGGAGATTTAAAAGCCCTATATAGGTATCAGGAAAAATAGAATTCTGGGAAAACCATCGATTAAACTGCATCCTCAACCCGAAGCTTCGACTCCAGGACTTCGCCCACACCCCCACGCTCGACGTCGGCCACTTGCACGCCGTTGTCAACGACCAGATCGCCGGCCAACCGCTCGAAGCCGACCGAAAAATAGAGAACACTCTGTTTTATTCCAGAACCCAGGTACCATCTTTAGAATCCAAATTCTTTGATTGTGTTCGACGAAAAGTTAATCTATTGACTTCTGTGCGTAGACAACATAACCATTTCTAAACCCTAGCAATTAGAAAAATTTCTAATGCTTAGGAAATCCCAGAAAAGATTTGGGAAAGTAGAGAAAAATTTCTCGAAAACGAAATCCGAGAAACCCCAAACCCCTGACTTTGGAAGGGTGATATCACCCAGATATTAAGAGTTTGTAAGAAACAATTTAGACAGTCCTAGTTAACATATACGAGATGGAAATCCATCTGTTAGATTCAGTTTTTATGTAATGTACAGGAAGTTACGGATCGATGAACTTGGGAGAAAAACTATTTTAAAAATATTGAAATTTTAGAATTTTGTCCGATACGACGTACGCCCCGACAAATTGGGCGATGTAGTCGCACGCTATATGCATCAAAAAGGGCGTATGGACGTTGTCGACTTGTGGGGACTGACGGAACTCATTATTGTCTTGTGTGTGCGACGAAATCAGTCCGTATCCGTCAAGATACCCCGTATCGCCAATTTGGAAACTTTGCCCTAACCTTGTATATAGTCGTCAATTCGAAACAAAATGAATCTTGTGCCAAAAAGTCCGAATCAAAATTCTGGTCCTGTGTGCCAAGTTTGGTTCTATTCTGAGAAGGTTGAATCGGAACCCCTTTTTGGCGGGCCCGTGACCCTCTCAAACGAGCGATTTTGTACACGGCTCATCAAAATCCTAAACTGGA
The DNA here is from genome assembly GCA_029216955.1 of Iris pallida. NCBI lineage: Eukaryota > Viridiplantae > Streptophyta > Magnoliopsida > Asparagales > Iridaceae > Iris > Iris pallida. The sequence goes on along the minus strand of JANAVB010040216.1, from coordinate 7,805,639 downwards.
CATACCGTTGAGTTCTGCTCCTCAAACTGAATCCATAGACATGTAGTTTGACGACTTTAGAGACAATAGACTTTGGCACGTGTTTCCGTACAAAGCGGGTCCAACGGCGGACATCGTTTTGACCCAAAATTACGATTTTGCCCCTGTTCCAGAATTAGATTTTTGGACAGGCATTTTCTAGGTATATCTTTTACACCGAGTGCATTTTTGATGTTTGTTTCAGCATCCGGAGTGGTTTGGAGACTATGACGTTTCTTGACTTACATTGTGATTTCCTGGACTTGCCATTTTGCACCATCATACAAGATACATACTGCCTTACTCTGTGATTATTATATTTCTTATTTTTAGTTGTTATTTTTAGCATTTCTTATTTCTTGATATTTAAACTGTGCGTCCAAGTCATACTTGGGTGCAAGCGACTCTATCGGTCGTTTTTCTCGTTTTTTTTTATATCCCTTGCATTGACTTAGTCTAGTGACCACCCATTGATGTTGAGGTATTGGTATATCTCATACGGCCTTAACACTTGTTGTATCACGTGATGTGAGTCACATGTAGGACACGTATCCGTGTAGTCGGCTGGCCACCGATACGTATGGAGCGTGCGACGAATAGCGGTAACTGCCAATAGAATTGCATGCTAGAAGATTTGGTGGTTACTAGAGGTACATGGCAGTCATGGAGATGATGATAATAGGCATTGGATGGGGAGAACAATACCTGACGTATGGGCTTCGATTGTACTTCCCTTGTAACCCGGAAGCTCCGTTGGAGATACGGGTATGATTAGCCTCTCAGGTTTGCCACTCTCGTTCTTGGAACGTCATGCGCTTGGTCATTGGTACCCAAGAGGGGACTATAACGGATCCTATATTCATCCAAGGCTCATGCGTCGAAGGATTGTATCTCAACTGCATATTCACAATAGAATGGTCAGGAACCCGATTGCATGCATACCTTTTTCTCTTATTATATTATCACAGTTTATATGTTATGGTGTTTTCTTGTATCTTGCTACGTCCCTCTGAGGACCTGGTTATCTCTCCAGGGTTAGACTATTTTCTACAGGAGTACGGAGCGACGTTGGAGCTATCCTACATCGATGACAAGGCAGTACCTTTTGACTTCTAGTCTATTCCTTATCTGAGATAGTTGTAGACATTATTTTACATCTCTTTTCTTTCTATTTGCGGAGGTTGGACTCCGATCTTGTGAGACTATTTTTCATAGCTGTTTGGAGTGAGCATGTTCACCCGGCTATCTTTTGAGATACTTATTTATTTATTTGGACTCTATTATCTTCTGTGTTGAGTTGTGATGAGATTAGATTATATATTTCTGGCCTGTGATTATTTTATTTACAGCTTATGTGCATATGTGAGGATTCCATATATTGGAGTATTCTTCGTATATGTGCAGCTGGCATGTTCACGTACTTGGTCCTACGTATTTTGGGACTGGAGCATTACAACAAAACTTACAGTTTTGTCTTTAAATGACTTTTGATTTTTTCAAGCATATTTTGACTAATAGATTATATTTTAATATTATAAATATTTTCTAAAGTCATATATATTATTTATCCAAATTCTATCGATCAATATTATGTCCATGACCAATCCCAATCTTCCTATTCCTTTGCCAATTCTTTCCTACCACCTATTGACCCTAACTAATTTGACCCTTCTGGACCCAATAGAATTGTCCATGCCACCATCAGAGGTCACCTTATGTAGTTGTTACCCAAAGTTGTAGTTTATGCCATAATGATCTTTGCAGTACACCAGGCATCCTACCAGGCAAGACACCTTGTCATTTACTGTTTATTTATTTTAGCTCATATTTAATGTATTATTCATTATTTTTTTATACAAAATAAACTGTGATACATGGCATGACTTGTTAGAACTTACTTTTCAGTTATAATTCCTGCTTAGAAGCATGAAAAAGGAGGGATATTACTTTTAATCCCACATCGGAAAGGAGAAGAAGAGAGGTCTCATTCCACTCTATATATAGAGCCCTCTTGCCTCCTTTGAAAAGGGCACCAAAATAAATAAAGAAAAGGGAGCCCGTTATCCAGGGAGCCCGATCGAGCCACAAAAAGTTGCTGTAGTTCTTCTCTTCTTCTTGGTTGGCTGCAAGTTCATCACTCGCTGTCAAGGCAAAAAAAAGTTAGATTCTGAGTACTATGCACCTTCGCGGGCTAGTACGAAGAACTCTAAGGCGGCACGGGCTATGCACCTCAAACGTGCTATGCCAACGGTAAACTAGAAGCATGCGCTCACAATCACGTGTGCTGCTGATGGTAAGCTGTACAAAGTTGACTCGGGTGCTTCTGCGCCAGAAACGAACCGACCCTCAAAGTCCTTGTCTCACTTGGGCGCATCTGTTGCGTTCGCAACCAATTCATGCAAGGCAAATTCTGTGGTCTTGAACCCCCGCGCCTACATTGGTTGTGCGTCTGAGGCTGGTTCAAGTCACTATAAATGTGGTTCCCCTACTATTGATCTGGGCGCGTCTTATGCACTGGATCAGGGGGCACAACATTCACTTGATCACCCCGACGCTTGGCCTTGCCATGCGCCTGATGGGGGTATAAAGGTGGCGCATCACTCATACACTCACCCTGACGCTTGGCTTTACCATACGCCCGAAGAAGGTACGAGTGTCACTCATACACTCACCCTGATGCTTGGCTTTGCCATGCGTCTGAAGAGGGTACGAGTGTCAACATCTCCTCACATGATTTACGTACTGTGATCACTCACAGACGTAGATCAGAAGAGACGACCATCATACACAACTCACCCCTCATGGGACATACTTGTGCTACGGTCACCATCAACTGCTGCTGCCGCAAGACAGTGGCTCCACCACCAAGGCAGTCTGTGTAACCTCCGTTAACCAATTTCTTAAAATTTTGAATTTTTGTATTTTTTAAAAACTTTTAATTTCCTAAATCTTGAAAAACGTGCAAATTCTAATTTTTGAGAAAATACTTTCGAGCGTAATTTCTATCGGTCCTTGTTGGTTTTGGTTTATTATTTTGTGCGATTTTTATCCTATTTGAATTTTGCTGTCCATTCCTTAAAATCAATAAGTTTTAAATATTGTCCTATATGGAGGAACGTTTACTAAATTTTGAAACTTCAAATATATTTATTTACTAAATAAATGGTTGTTAATTATATATATAAATAATTGGTGAATAAATTAGTATTATTTTAGTAATTAGAAAAATCTTGGCTAAATTATAATTAGCCATTTCTTAATTAGCCGTAACTAGTAATTAATTAATTTATAGCTAATATATTTAGTGCTAATTAAATCAACCAATAGAAATAACGTTAGGGTCAGCAGTTAGTGGTTAGTGTGTTAGTTTTCCACTAATTTTCTAATTTCTATTACATTTTACATTTTTAGGGTTTTCTCATACTCCCCTATAAATAGCACACTTCCCCAAAACTCTCACACACACAAATCCCCAAACCTAGAAAATTCCTACAGCCGCCAAGCCCATCCTCCTTGCCTCCATGTTGCAGCCAACACCCCCTTACGTCTCCGGCTATCGACGGAGATCCACGACCACCACCAGCACATTGCTGTAACCACCCTCTGGTCATCTCTACCCTATCGTCAACCTTCATCTCCACCACTACATTGCCACCACCATCACCCCAAGAACACCTCACACCCAGGCCAACATACCCGCTCCTCCCTGGCAGCAAATACTACCACCCGAGTTTTGCCCAACCGCCCGACCACTACATTCACCCAACCACCGTGCTCGAACTCCGGCCACAGCCGGCCGACACCACCACAAACCATACCAGAGAAAGAGTGAGAAGGAGATATTACCTGTCCTTCCCGTCGTCCCCGGCCAGATCCGGCGAAGCCGACCGCTGTACGACCACCACTCACCGACCGCCAAACCCGGCTGCATTGCGCCGCCGGCGAGACCGAACGCCCTCCACCATCGCCCAGTGCCATGTCCTCCGCCAAAATCGGATCCAGGTTCGACGACCTGCCGTTGCCGATTTTCTCCGCCGCAGTCGAGTGTCGTCGCCGCTCGCTCGGGCGACCGCCAGATCCGGCCGCCCCAAATCTTTTACGTGCGGCCTCCGCCCTACCGGCGCCGCCCCAGACCAGATCCCCTCCGCCGGCGAAACTTCTCCGCCGGTTGCCCCGCCGAGACCCAATTGTGAGCCCCCTTTCTTCTGTGACTTGGGATCAGAACCCCCTTATTCGATTATAATATATATATATATATATATATATATATTAGTTTATATGTATTAATATATAATATATATATATTAGTTTATATATATTGTATAATAGTGGAAATAATTTGGTATTTGTAGTTATTTTATTATTAAAAGTATTATTTGTAATATTGTTACTAGTATTATTAATATTATTAATTAATTTATTAATTTATTAATTTATAGTTAGAAATTTTTAGTTAAATAGTTATAGTTTGTTAGTTATTTGATTTAGGGTTTATTTAATTAGAAAGTTAATTAGTTTTGCTGTCAATATAAATATTGAGATACTTATGTGTAAAGTATATAATTTGGTCTCTTTATTATTTTTATTGGTATTATTATATTAACGCAATTACTTACTTGGAAAATTATATAAAAATATATAATAATATTTCAAAAATATTATTAGTAAGTTTTGACCAAAATTATTATTATAGTATTTTATAAACTTAATGTGAATATTTCTTGGTACCTAAAAATATTTATTTGATTACTAGATTTAAGTTTCAACTATTATCTGAATATGGCATACTTGTGATATATATATTGACCTTATAAATAAATTCCATAATTTCTTCTATATATTTAGTTATATATATATATATATATATATATATATATATATATATATATATATATATATATATATATATATATATATATATATATATTATTCATAATCGCGACTATTTAAGTCGTTTCGTATTTCTTGATTTGATTATCGTACCAAACCCTGATTTTAGACTTTCATATACCAAACTAGGCTATTTGGACTATTCTGGACTCATTGGGACTACCCGTGTCATCGTCTGGGACCCTCTGTGGAGTATAGCATTGTATCTACCTCGTGTCGATACGTTCGTGTCACGCACGTCGACTCCAACCAAATCGAGGCGAGTACATTTTCTGATCATTTCATATCCTGTTTAGGAGTATATTTCCTGCTTTAGATTACTTTACATGATGCTGACACATTGGAAACACGGATTAGTACTACATCGATCTTGTCGTGTGATGTTATCCCCTTAGCGGATACATCGGATATTTCGTGTTCTTGTACTTTATCATGAGCATCGTGTACTCCTTGTGTTCGTGCTTTTCATGTACAAATCGTGTGAAATCGTGTATACTCATGTGCTCACACAATCTTCGTGTGCGACTATACTTCGTGTCCGATAACATAACTTGGCTAGATCCTTGTGTATTGATTGGGACGGGGGAGTAAAAGTGGTTATGTAATCAATCCAGTAGATTACTCGTGTGCAACCTCTTTAGATTACTCGTGTGCAACATCGTGCCGTTTACATAACCATCTTGTGCTCTGAATCACTAGCCACTGATATTTCTCTACATATTGTAGCTATTTACTTACAGTCTCTCTCTTTTCACATCATGTTGTTCTTCAGTTTCCTGTATCTTATTCTCTAGCATGATTATATTTTCTAGCCTGTTATGATTTGTTGAGATGTATTGTACTCGCTCCCGTCCTGACTGGACCTGTTGATAAATTTTACATATAGCTCGGAGGTTACTTGCTAGCCTAGAGGAGACACAGTAGAGGTTGGAGTAGATAGCTAGAGTTTTCTTATTTTATTTTCAGTTATCTTGAGTTGTATTTACTTTATGGATTACTGTATTTGAGATTTGATAGATTTTCCAAATTTGTGAAATCTTAGACACTTGGACTTCTATCTGCTGTATCTCTTGTGAATTTTAGTTTTATCTATCTATATTTTATCGTATTCTACCTTAGATGTGATTGAGATTGTATTCTGCTATGTCACCTCTATGTGTATATACTGTACAGGTACCTTATATATTGTTAGATGATTGACCTAGGACAGCGTTCTACCACCGACACTGCGGCGTAGGCTGGACGTACCCACTTCTCGTGCCCTTACTCTAGGGTGCGGGTTGTGACACGTTTTTAGTGGTAGCCCATGCAGGTCGAGTTTGTGTAGTGGTATTTGAACTAGAGTATCACTACATCTTGCAGTAGGATTAGGATATATTTTTTAGATGGTACTCAATCACAGTTAGGATTCCTTGAGAGATTCCTGCGATGACCCTTGATAATCTCATTATAAAATATCTGGAGATTTGATTTTAACAGTTTATATTTACCTTTCCTGGTTTGTTAACGAATTTTATTTTGGTATCCATTATTAATTTAATTTTTTTTATTAAGTTGAAATTATATGGGCTAGGTCATCTCAGTTATGGAATCTAGTATTCTACAGTCACATTAGCCAGCATGGTGGGGACATATAGTCTGATTTTGGATATATTTTTCGGATGTGGAAATTTAGGGTTTTTGCAGCCAAGCTAGCGGCATTGCAAAAATTTTAAATACCATGATTCTAGAGGTATGTGCCTTAGTCGAGGACTATGTGATTATCGTAGCCTTGCTTACTAGTATGACGAGGATTTAGAGTACCATAATTTTGGATAGACGTATATGATTATCAGATTGTACCTTAAATACTTTTGAACATGTTTTCTCTATTTTTGTTTAAGTCTTCAAAAAAAATATTGTTTTGTTTTGTTTTGTTTTGCTTATCATTATTTAACTTAGGAGTAGGAGTAGGAGTAAGAGTAGCTTAGCAGTTATTATAAACCATTGTGTAACTTCTTGCTATGAATTTCTTCATAATACAATGAATCGATGATTTTTGCTAGGCCTTATTTTGGATTTGATATTATAGGTCTGGTTTCAAAATGGTTCCTTCTTTTAAACAGATAAGCAGAACAGATTCTATTATCATTCTCTTTCTACCAATATTTTATTCTACCATTCTTTGTCTGATATAACTGTCCTGATTACATCAATTCTCTGTCTCGTATCTAATTGTGTCAGCTATACTTTGAAACCCTTGAATCTTCATATCATTTTACCTGAGAAATGTTGAGGAAGCGACGTAAATCATCTAGCTCGAAAATGACGTAATTGGTTATCATATGATAATTTTGTAGGAATCAAAATGTTGGATGTCAAATATAAAAAAAAATCTGAGATGTAGATGTGGTAAAGGTTTAGAATGGAATCGAGAGATAAATGTTATCAATTTAGAAACAATTGTAGAAAATTGGTTATGAATAATTCATGGATGTATTTCAAAAACTAATAAGGATATTCAAGGTCAACCTAGTTTTGAGAACTTAGAAAATCTTGGTTATTGATTCTTGGGAACTTTTACTCTAAGGCTATGTAGAAATTTAGTAATGGAAAACAGATTTAATTGTATTCCAAGATTATACGAAATTGAACTAGATATTATAAGAGGGCGACTAGAGACAGAGAGAACACAAGAATTTTAAGTTATAGGAATTATTTTTAGATGATTGGGGAAAAATTGTAGAATTCAAAAAGGATAATATTTGAAGGTGATCGTTGAAGAAAATATGAGGTTGATTTATAAATAAGAATAAATTTTGTATGACATAGTAGTATTAGAGTTAAGTAAATATGAGACTTGATTTAAACAAGTTCAAGGATTTCATAAACTGGATTTAGAGGTTTCAGATCTAAATTAGGACGAGGTGGAAGAATTTAGAAATTTGATTAAATGAATAAGTGTTGATTCCTAAGTAAGAGGAGTATGCTTCATGGGAAATATTTTAGAAATTTGGAATTTTTTTATGGTGATCATGGTAAAGGGTTAGATGACTGAAGGTTATAAAATCTTGGTAGTGGGTATATAAAGGTTGAATTTTCATATCATAACTTGTGAGATAAAGATACGATTGGCAAATTATGACCAGATGAACTTAATAAAATCAGAGACAGATGATTAACTTAACTTCCCTACGAAATCTTGTCTCTTGTTTTTATATCAAAATGAGGAATTTGACTTATTCCATATATTTGAACCACCCTTTAATGGTTTTCGATATCATCGAATCCTAGCTCCCTTAACCACGACCAATCGACTTTGATCATCTTTTCTTATCATATTAATATCTTGGGTCGTACTCAATTGAATTAAATTTAATTGTGACCTGAATCTCCATCATTGTACGCTCGTGCTCAGACTTCGATGTCCTTGTCCTCCATAATGCCCAAACCTTGATTTTCTTGAATTGATCAACTTAGATCGTATCGAGACTAATATATATATATATATATATATATATATATATATATATATATATATATATATATATATATATTATGATTGGATTTCAATGCTATTGACATTCGTTCTTGAACTTTTGATTTTTCTTGGAATAGTACCCTTTATCGTACCAATAGTCTTGATCCTTGACCGTACTCAATTTATTTGAATTCCGTCGTAACCTGGATCTCTATCAATATGTTGCTCATGCTCAAAAATCTCGATTTCAAATTTTTCTTTTCGAACCTAAATTCAAATATTGATTAGACCTATTCTTTATCGTGTCAATATTTTAATCGTAATAAACTTCTATGCCAATATCACTCGTGCATAAAACTCTGATCTATTCTTGAAATGACTAAATTATGTTCCAATCGGGATTAAGCTTCATACTATTCTTGATCGTACCGAAAATGGATGTTAGGTTATGCCTACGCTACCATCATAGTTTTCATCATATCTGAATACTATTTGACCAAGGTTAGACTGACTTTATCTTCGATCGTGTCGAACTAACGATTATGATCATGTTCGGATTTTAACACTGGTACTCAAACTCTTTTCTGACCATGATTTACTTCCTGATTATATCTGAACTCCTTGTGATTAGTCATGCCTAAATGACCTGGCATGACTAGACGACTATGAATTCCATGGTCGTGATTCTAACGATCATGACTATATGTACCAATTTTGCCTCTGGATCGTGCTTAAAATTTTTTCCTTGATCACGACTACCCTATTTGATTATGAACATGTCAAAAAATTGAGTGATCATATCCGAAATAATTTTTCCTTTGTGACTAGAATCTTGATCTTCGATCACGGCTATATATGAACTTAGTCATGTCCGAATTTGATTTTGATCATGTCTGAACAATTTTTTTATTAATGACTAGATTTCAACTCCATAACTGCTCGTGCTATGAATTCATTCCTAAATCATGCCTAGATTTTAATTTGGGTAACCTTATCCTTGATCATGCCTAAGTGATTTAAATCATTTTTAAATATTTAATCATGTCCGAACCCTGATTCACGACTTAATTAATCTTGTCCATCAGATTCTGATCGTGCTTTAATTCTGTATCTTGTTGTGCCAAAATTTTATCCTTGGTCATACCAGTCTTGATTTTGATCGTGCTTGTACGATTTTAACTCTGATCTTATCGAACCTAGATTCTGTTGATCGTGCTATACTCGACTTTGATCCTATCTTGATCATAACCAGAAGAACAATTGATTATATTAGTCGCGACTCGAGTCGTGCCTAAGATACTGAATCTTCATTCTAAATTGTTCCTAGTTGATTCGACCATACTTCGACCTTATTTTGATCGTGCTAAAACATATCATTCTCCATGATCGTGCTTAAGGTTTTAACTATACTTTCCAACGTATTTGAATCTTCGGTTGGCCTATCAATCTTAAATTTACAGGACGAAATTTCTTTAAGGAGGGTAGATTTGTAACCTCCGTTAACCAATTTCTTGAAATTTTATATTTTTTAAAAACTTTTAATTTCCTGAATCTCGAAAAATGTGCAAATTCTAATTTTTGAGAAAACACTTTCGACCGTAATTGCGATCGGTCCTTGTTGGTTTTGGTTTATTATTTTGTGCGATTTTTATCCTATTTGAATTTTGCTGTCCATTCCTTAAAATCAATAAGTTTTAAATATTGTACTATATGTAGAAACGTTTACTGAATTTTGAAACTTCAAATAAATTTATTTACTAAATAAATGGTTTTTAATGATATATATAAATAATTGGTGAATAAATTAGTATTATTTTAGTAATTAGAAAATTTTTGGCTCAATTGTAATTAGCCATTTGTTAATTAGCCGTAACTACTAATTAATTAATTTATAGCTAAAATATTTAGTGCTAATTAAATCAACCAATAGAAATAACGTTAGGGTCAGCAGTTAGTGGTTAGTGTGTTAGTTTTCCACTAATTTCCTAATTTCTATTACATTTTACATTTTTAGGGTTTTCTCCCACTCCCCTATAACTAGCACACTTCTCCAAAACTCACACACACAAAAATCCCCAAACCTAGAAAATTCCTACATCCGCCACGCCCATCCTCCCTACCTTCATGTCGCAGCCAACACCCCTTGCATCTCCGGCTATCGCCGGAGATACACGACCACCACCAGCATATTGCTGCAACCACCCTCTGGTCATCTCCACCCCATCATCGACCTTCATCTCCACCACCACATTGCCACCACCATCACCCCAAGAACACCTCAGACCCAGGCCAACATATCCGCTCCTCCCTGGCAGCAAACACTACCACCCGAGTTTCGCCCAACCGCCCAACCACAACATTCACCCAACCACCGTGCTCGAACTCCGGCCACAACCGGCCGACACCACCACAAACTACACCAGAGAGAGTGAGAAGGAGATATTACCTGTCCTTTCCGTCATCCCCGGCCAGATCCGGTAAAGCCGACCGTTGTCCGACCACCACTTACCGACCGCCAAACCCGGCTGCATCGCGCCGCCGGCGAGACCGAACGCCCTCCACCATCGCCCAGTGCCACGCCCTCCGCCAGAATCGGATCCAGGTTCGGCGACCTGCCGTGGCCGATTTTCCCCACTGCAGTCGAGTGCCGCCGCCGCTCGCTCGTGTGACCGCCAGATCTATCTGCCCCAAATCTTTTGCGCGCGGCCTCCGCCCTACTGGCACCGCCCCAGACCATATCCCCTCCGCCGGCGAAACTTCTCCGCCGGTTGCCCTGCCGAGAACCAATTGTGTGCCCCCTTTCTTCTGTGACTTGGGAACAGAACCCCCCATTCGATTATAATATATATATTAGTTTATATGTATTAATATATAATATATATTAGTTTATATGTATTAATATATAATATATATATTAGTTTATATATGTTGTATAATAGTGGAAATAATTTGGTATTTATAGTAATTTTATTATTAAAAGTATTATTTGTAATATTGTTACTAGTATTATTAATATTATTAATTAATTTATTAATTTATAGTTAGAAAATTTTAAATCAATAGTTATAGTTATTAGTTATTTGATTTAGGGTTTATTTAATTAGAAAGTTAATTAGTTTTGCTGTCAATATAAATATTGAGATACTTATGTGTAAAGTATATAATTTGGTCTCATTATTATTTTTATTGGTATTATTATATTAACGTAACTACTAACTTGGAATATTATATAAAAATATATAATAATATTTCTAAAATATTATTAGTAAGTTTTGACCCAAATTATTATTATAGTATTTTACCTATTAATGTGAATATTTCTTGGTACCTAAAAATATTTATTGGATTAATAGATTTCAATTTTCAACTATTATCTAAATATGGCATACTTGTGATATATATATTGACCTTACAAATAAATTCCATAATTTCTTATATATATTTAGTTATATATATATATTATTCATAACCGCGACTATTTAAGTCGTTTCGTATTTCTTGATTTGATTATCGTACCAAACCCTGATTTTAGACTTTTATATACCAAACTAGGCTATTTGGACTATTCTGGACTCATTGGGACTGCCCGTATCGTCATCTGGGACCCTCTGTGGAGCATAGCATTGTACCTACCACGTATCGACACGTTCGTGTCGCGTACGTCGACTCCAACCAAATCGAGGCGAGTACATTTTCTGATCATTTCATATCCTGTTTAGGAGTATATTTCCTGCTTTAGATTACTTTACATGATGCTGACACATTGGAAACACGGATTAGTACTACATCGATCTTGTCGTGTGATGTTATCCCCTTAGCGGATACATCGGGTATTTCGTGTTCGTGTACTTTATCATGAGCATCGTGTACTCCTTGTGTTCGTGCTTTTCGTGTGCAAATCGTGTGAAATCGTGTATACTCGTGTGCTCACATGATCTTCGTGTGTGACTATACTTCGTGTGCAATAACATAACTTGGCTTGATCCTTGTGTATTGATTGGGGCAGGGGAGTAGAAGTGGTTATGTAATAATCTAGTAGATTACTCGTGTGCAACCTCTTTAGATTACTCGTGTGCAACATCGTGCTGTTTACATAACCATCTTATGCTCTGAATCACTAGTCACTGATAGTTCTCTATATATTGTAGCTATTTACTTACAGTCTCTCTCTTTTTACATCATGTTGTTTTTCAGTTTCCTGTATCTTACTCTCTAGCATGATTATATTTCCTAGCCTGTTATGATTTGTTGAGATATACTGTACTCACTTCCGTCCTGACTGGACCTGTTGATAAATTTTACAGATAGCTCGGAGGTTACTTGCTAGCCTAGAGGAGACACAGTAGAGGTTGGAGTAGATAGCTAGAGTTTTCTTATTTTATTTTCAGTTGTCTTGAGTTGTATTTACTTTATGGATTACTGTATTTGATATTTGAGAGATTTTTCGGATTTGTGATATATTAGACACTTGGACTTCTATCTGCTGTATCACTTGTGGATTTCAGTTTTATCTATCTATCTTTTATCGTATTCTACCTTAGATGTGATTGAGACTGTATTCTGCTATGTCACCTCCATTCGGAGTGTATATACTGTACAGGTACCTTATATATTGTTAGATGATTGACCTAGGACAGCGTTCTACCGTCGACACTGTGGCGTAGGCTGGACGTACCCACTTCTCGTGCCCTTACTCTAGGGTGCGGGTCGTGACAGTCTGTGTTCCAGCAGTTGCAACATGCTGTGCCTGTCCGACATCGTCTCAGAAACATGATGCCAATTGAAGACTTTTTAATAGCCTACTCTCAACTAGGCCCATCACTCAGATGTCTCAGCTAGTCGTGTCGTCTCAGCTAGCTGCGTTGTCTCAGCCCGGCGTATTACTCTCCCAGCGCATCACTCCGTCCCGTCAGAGTGAATCACTTCCTCGTCAACACATAGGCGCATCTGCCAGCCTGGGGCTCTTCCATCATAATGCGGCTTAGGCACATCAAACCCAAACCATGCATTCAACTTGGCACTCAATGTCGTCTTGTAGGAGAATACTACCAGCAAGCGGCTCGAACATAAACTACTATGTCCATTCCAACTCGATGAATCTTATTCTTCTGAAGGAGTTCACCGTCAAAGCTTCTTCGAACAAGGAGAACCATCACCCACAGTACAACGTCTTGCCAAGGAGGAGGATCAATCAAATCCATCTTCGTCGAGAAGTCAAGGGGGAGACAACAAAACTCTCTCAAACTGTTTCTATTTATAGGCCAGGGCAAATCAAACCCATACGCCAAGTGGTAACCTTCCCGAAGTTAGTACAATAAACTTGTATTTACGATGATGAATTTGTCTCTTCGAATTCAGCCAAGTTAAAACGGCTATTTAAAGCACTCGAAGACCTCAACAGTCGGACCAATGAAGATGCGTCATGCAAACAGATGCGCCGGTCAGACTGCGCATCATACAGACGCGCCCATCAGCACCAAATACCTCATAAGGATGCGCCCTACGCGTCCCCATGTGCCTAGTAGAACGCAGACCAATACGCCCACTCAAAGGACCATCACCCGTCAAGAACATTAAATGCTGAAGTCTGACACGACAGCAGCCATGCCTCGATGACAGAGCAGCAACAGTTTTTTCAGAAAACGAAGTGCCACTGACGTTAGCGTCATCAATACTCTCCTCTGGCGGTTACAAGCCACTTAGCCGATCGACCATTCGCATGCGCCTCCACAATCATGCGCCCGAAGACTCGCATGCACCTCAAAAGTTGTTCATCTAGACCGGTTCGTGACTCCTGAAGATTACGAGCCAAAGTCTTCTCATGCGCCCAATTCCAAGCGCATCCTATCAGATCGCTCTCCCCCAAATCCGAGATCTTTGATCTATGGACACGCGCCACGTGTCCTTTGACTCAGTTCAGCCTATGAAGGGGTGCTAACCACCCAAGATCTCAGCAACCGAAAGATCCTCTCCACTGCCACGTGCCAGCCATAAATGCATCATGAAGGATTCAACCCATAAATCATGGCGCATCATCCATGCGCCCTCCTCCCGTCAACATCAGCCATGTGGCGTTCCTACGAACAAAGCACATCCTACATGTGCACGTATGAGCATCCCAACCTGCTGCTTATAAATAGAAGGATCATTTCCTTCTTCCATACACACACAGACATACAGAGACGTACAGTCAAAGACAGACGTAACCAGAGCATCAGAGTTATCACCCACAGAGATTGGAAGAGACACTCAACGTCTTCTTCCACTCCGCAAGCTCCGACATCTAGAGGAATCCAGACCTTCATTGAACCGAAAACTATCGTCAGATTGTCAATGGAGTCAACGCATTACCGCTCGCTCCATCGACACAGGACCCAGATAAAAACAAAAGTGTACTCCTAGGACTACATCGAAGTCCTACATTTTAACATTGTTCTGTTTGTAATTGAAATTGCAATTCAAAGATTTTAATGGCAAACAAGCTGGCGACTCTGCTGGGGACCTCTTTCTCCTATGTTGAGAAAGTTGTATCATAATCTGACGACGTAAAGGTGGGCTCCTCCTATAAGACACTGGTCGTACGCCTCAATCAACAGGCGTATGAGGAGTTTATCTCTAAAGGTAGCGCAAGTCCTTCGAAGCAGCTGCCAAAGCCGAAGAAGACTCGCCAAGTCTGGGTGCGCAAGGTCGAGGACCCTGGCACCATCACCGAAGGGGATGCGCCGATGTAGCCTACCCTCCCGCTGACGTCCTCAGCAGCCAAGATACACCTGCGGGTGCAGTACATCCCTCGGGGAAGCGTGGGGCTAACCACATTCTCCAACCTTCTTCTTTTCAGACAAGGAAGATGCATCGACGTAGCAGGGACGCAGCTAAAGCCCTCCGCATTAACTCTGATGCACCACAGAAGGCATCTTTCTTTAACAGACTCACTCACTGTCGTAGAGAGGATAATTTGGACTCTGAGTACTATGCGCCCCAGCGGGCTGGTAAGAAGAAGTCCAAGGCAGCACGGGCCGTACGCCTCGAACGTGCTATGCTAGCAGTGAGCCAGAGGTATGCGCTCACAATCATGCGCACTGCCAATGGTAAACTATACAAGGTTGACTCGGGTGCTTCTGCGCCACGAACGGGCCATCCTTCAAAGACCTCGTGCCGCTTGGACGCATCTGCTACATTTTTAACCAAGCCGTGTGAGCAAATTTGTGGTCTTGAACCCCCGTGCCTACATTGGTTGTGCGTCTGAGGCTGGTTCAAGTCACTCTAAATGTTGCTCCCCCACTATTGATCTGGACGCATCTTTTGTATCGGATCAGGGGGTGCAGCATTTACTTGACCACCCCGGCGCTTGGCCTTGCTATACGCCTGATGGAGGTGTGAAGGTGGTACTCTCCTCCAATGATTTGTGTAATGTGATCATTCATAAATGCCAATCAGGAGAGTCGACTGACAAGCACAATGCGTCCTTCACAAGGCACACCTGTGCTGTAGTCACCATCAATTGTTGTTGCAAGACAGCAGTCCCACTAAGGTAGTCCGTGTTCCAGCGACTGTAATCATCAACGCCCCTCCAACATCGCCTCGTGAAGAAGGTGTCAACTGAAGAGGAGCCATAACCAAAGGATGCTTCTTGCAACATAGTCTCTAACTCCCCATCAATTCGAAAGGCGACTAGCAACTCCTCGACCTCGTCCTCATCCAAGAGCCAGCCGAGGAAGACCAAGATGACCGTCCGGTCCTCAGGAGTGTTTGAGGGCACCCGGGGGAGAAAGAAGATCTCAGAGGAAGCTGGGGGTAGTCAAGCCCCTGTGGATCTTCATCTCGAAGACAAAGTTAGCCTCCCAAACATAGCTGGGGGTAGTCAAGCCCCTGTGGATCTTCAACCCGAAGACAAAGACATCCTCCAGAACATAGCTGGGGGTAGCCAAGACGAAGCTCCAGGGAAAGTTCCTCTTCTACAAGAGAGCGAGGCTGAAAGCGAAGCTTCAAATGATCCATCTACTTCCAGTCACATCATGACAGTATACATGACGGAAGGTGGTGATACGGAGTTAGATGCGCCACCAACATATCTCGTTCAGCGCATGGATACCTTGGAGGGAGGACTCAAAACCCTCTCCGCCTCCATGCAGACACTGATCAAGCAGTGTTCGAGATACGGTCAACTTTGGCCAGAGCACCTTCCACTAATCCTGACCCAGGAGTCAACGGGGAATCAAGTATGCCCCTTCAACGGGCATCCTTGAATACCGATTACCGTGAAGCACCGCGAGTGTCGGAACCTTCGAATGTACAGCTCTAGACTGTACCACCTTCTCCGAATCCCATCTCCATGGAAGACGTGGTGGAGATGATCAGGGATTTGCGTGAGCACTTCGAGTCGAAGAACAGACATAAGGAGCGCCAGAAGATGGGGATCCCGTAACCATATCTCCTCGAATGGAACAAAGTGGTTTATTCTCCCAAGTATAAACCACAAACATTGACGCCATACGACGGGAAGGACTCTCCATACCGTTATCTGACGTACTTCCAGTCTCAAACGGGACATCTCTCGAAGGAAGACGTGCTACTCACTAGCCTGTTTGTCGGGGCACTGAAAGGAATGGCTTACGACTGGTACTACAGTCTCCCTGACAACTCCATATCTTTCTTCGACGACTTGACACGTCTCTTCCTCGATCGTTTCTACGACGGAGGGAAAGACATGACAATGGCATCCCGATAGAGGTGCGTCAGAAGAAGAAGGAGACGGTTCGAGCATTCATCGAACATTTTCGACAAGCCTGCTTCAGATCGCCCCCGGGTATGCCAGAACATGCACTCCTCTCCTCCTGCAGCATGAACATGCTTCCTGCGATCAAGCTCTGGCTCAACTCCACTCATCCTCCCGATTGGAGCTCATTGATTATTGAGGCTGAAGTAGCTGAAAAGAAGGCATGCAATGCTCGCCTTCTGGGAGTCAGTTTTCCTGCTTTCGAAGACAAGGGAAAATGACCTGCTGCCAACAACCCTGGATGTGAGACGAAGGGGAAGCAGGCGTTGACTGTCAATGCCTTCAAAGGCGCACAAGCACCTACTCAGAAGCCTTCGCTTGCGCCGAGGCCAAAGGAGGTCTATTCCTTCAACGATGAGGACACCTTGCAACTCTTCGAGATGTTGAAGTAGGGCGATAAGATCAAACTACCGGACCCTAAGCATCCCGACGAGATTGGAAGAGTTAACAATTCGAGGTACTGTCACTACCATCGGTTTGTCGGACATCCAAGTAAGGACTGCTACGTCCTCAAGAACTACATCCAACGTATGATCAATACGAATGTCATCTCCGTCGATTATGAGGAGAAGACAGTCTCGGCTAACCTGGTATCGCTCCAATTCAGCACCTTGTCGCTAACCACAGCACAAGATGGCGTCGTCCCCATCCCAAAGGCAACAATGGAGGTGGTCAACCTACCACCTACTCGTGACAACGTGAGTGGACTCATCCCACTCACCATATCTCGGGAAGAGATCTTATGGGTTCACCCAGATCTGGTCTCCGAAGTTACTCAATCGGGGGTACGCTCTGCCTCCAAAACTAAGGACAAGAAGATCAAATCTTACAACATGGTCTCTTCCTCCACGGAAGAGGCACTTCCTGTAGAAACGCATTCACAGCAGAATGCCCAACCCGACGAAGCTGCCGTCGAGGTGGTGCCTTCCTGCACTGCCCCTGCTGCCTAGGAAGAGGCCCCGTCAAGACCTCCTGCAGCCAATAAACAGAAGCACGTAGAGGCCCGTTTCGATAAACCTTTACGAAGGAAAAATTCTTCGGGGCTAGCCAAACCCTACAACTTTGACATACTGGCACAACTTGCTGGTACTCCTGCCCGTTTGTCTCTGTTCGAGCTTCTTAGTCTTTCCAAAGACACCTGTGAAGCTCACTGTGAAGCCTTGAAGGATGCTGAGTCCTTCATCAGTCAGGTTAAGCAGCCTGAGGATCTCTCGACCACATGTGTGTACTACCATTGTACGGATGAGGTCATCCCAAACATAACCTTCATCCAACAAGACATGTTGCTCAAACACAACCGGCACAATAGGCCACTATATTACACAGGGTATGTGGGTTCCGTCAAGGTGAAGCAAATTCAGATTGATCCAGGGTCTTCCCTCAGCATCATCCCTAGGACTCTACTGTTAATACTGGAGATCTCGATGTACCATCTGGCGCCTTTCAACACTGCAATCAGCGGTTTCAATGCTAGCAAAAGTGAACCGCTGGGCAAAACACAACTGAAATGTTATATAGGTAACCTTCAATCCGAGGTGACTTGCTATGTCATGGACGCCGACATCAACTACAACCTCCTACTGGGTCGCCCATGGCTGTATGAGTACATGGTGGTGCCATCCACACTCCACCAACGTATGAAGTACATATCCACCAACGATATCATCTGGACAGAGTTCGTGGACATTGACCCTTTCAAGGGGGTCGAAGCCTACTTCACCGACGCTAGCTTATATAAGTCGCTCGATGAAAGGGAAGCCAACGATGCTGATAACAAAGCAGAAACAGTGGCAGAGCCGGACATGGAGCCAGAGATGATTTCCGACGCTCCTTTGAAGATTCGATTCAAAGGAAAACCACCTCAGATGCTGCCTCCCATGACCATCAAGCTACCTGGAAAAGCATCGACTTCTCTAGGTATAGCACCTACTGAAGCTCCCTTGAAGATACGGCTCAAGAAAAAACCTCCTCAAACGTCGGCTCCCCTTGTGGCAAAACTATAAGGGAATGCACCTGTCATCGAAGGCGCAGTCGAGGCACCCCTGAAGGTGTGTCTTAAAGGTAAGCCTCCACAATCATCCAAGCTGCAAGAGAAGGCCCACACAGCCCTCTCGGATCCCAAGGTCAAATCTGTGGTGGGCTCTCCCGAACTAGCCCCAGTGCTCACAGATAAAGAGTTAGGAGAGTACATATCTGCTGATATAGATGCACCTTCTCTTGAAAATGTAATCACTCAAAGGACCATCACCCGTCAAGAACATTAAATACTGAAGTCTGATAGGACAGCAGCCATGCCTCGATGACAGAGCAGCAACAAATTTTTTAGAAAATGAAGCATCGTTAATATCAGCGTCATCATTACTCTCCTATGGCGGTTACAAGCCACGTAGCCGATCGACCATTCACATGCGCCTCCACAGTCATACGCCTGAAGACTTGCATGCATCTCAAAAGTCGTACGGCCAGACCGGTTCGTGACTCCTGAAGGTTACGAACCAAAGTCTTCTCATGCGCCTAATCCCAGGCACATCCTGTCAGATCGCTCTCCACCAAATCTGAGATCTTTGAGCTATGGACATACGCCACGTGTCCTTTGACTCAGTTCAGCCTATGAAGGGGTGCTAACCACCCAAGATCTCAGCAACCGAAAGATCCTATCCACTACCACGTGCCAGCCACAAATGCAACATGAAGGATTCAACCCAAAAATTATGGCACATCATCCACGTGCCCTCCTCCCGTCAGCATCAGCCACATGGCGTTCCCACGAACAAAGCGCATCCTAAATGTGTGTGCATGAGCAGCCCAACCTGTTACTTAAAAATATAGGGATCATTTCCTTCTTCCACACACACACATACGTACAGAGACGCACAGTCAAAGACAGACGTAACCAGAACATCAAAGTTATCACCCACAGAGATCGGAAGAGATACTCAACGTCTTCTTTCCCTCCGTAACTCCGACATCCAGAGCAATCCAGACCTTCAGAGAACCAAAAACCGTCGTCAGATCGTCAACAGAGTCAACGTATTACCACTCGCTCCATCGACACAGGACCCAGATAAAAATAAAAGTGTACTCCTAGGACTACATCGATGTCCTACATTGTAACACTGTTCTGTTTGTAATTGAAATTGTAATTCAAAGATTTTAATGGCAAATACTATGTATGATTTTTCTTACACATTAAACCTAGATTTAAGGTACCACCTTATGTGTTGTATTCATGGCCTTGACATATTGTACCACGAAGCTGTGTGTCGCATGTAGAACACGGACGTGCATGATTGGCTGGCCACCAGTACGTATAAGCCGTGCGATAGGATTAACCGCTAATAGAATTACTACACCAAAATGGACATTTAGGAACGGTAGGTAATTTTCAATTTGGAACGCTTAATTTTGGTTCCTAGGTTCTGGAACATATTAAATATGTTCCGTATCAAATAAAGGTTCCTCATAAATTTTATTTTATTTTTTAGAAAAAACTATTTATTCAATAATGTTTTTAAGGGTTCCAAATATGTTCCAAATTGGGATGAGAGCTGCATATATACACAAATCGTCCAAGTGAAAAACATTCACCAAAAAACCGAAACGTTCCCAATTTTTTTTTTTCCGTCTTCTCATATTTCACAAAGTTTTCGTCTCCCTCCAAATCAATCATTCTCTCCCCATCGTGCGTACTCTCCCTCCATCATCTTCTCTCCATCAAACCCGCGTACGCTTTCCATCGAGGAAGGGTTTCCGACGCAGGGCAGAAAAGGGTTTGAAGAGCCATCATCTACCGGGAAGGGTTTGTTCTTTCTTTTTTCTCTGTTTTACTCTAAAATTTTTATAGCTGGTAGGACTTATAGGATTTCTAGGGTTTCTAGGAGGAAGGATATGTCACTGATCACTTGTAGGCTTTGTAGAATTTTCCATCATCCACTGAGGAAGGTTGCCAATGATCACTTGTAGTATTTTCCATCATCCACCAAGGAAGGATATGTCACCGGTCTTGTATGATTTGTACAATTTTACTGCCCTTCACTTTCTCCATATGAAGGATTTATAATTTACCACCTTTACTTTGTTGTGAGATCCCACGGCTCCTTTTTTTTTATCATAAAATTTTTATAGCTAGGATGAAGATGTTACGTAACTGAACTTGGAAAAAGCTCTTTTTCCTTAGACCCTGTCTTTTCATCTATTTATTGTCCTTGTCAGTAGCATGCGGGTGTGAGCTTACAACCTGATACTTTGTTATAAATCAAATTTCTATTTTCATATTCTAGTTCAACGTTTCTTTTGTAGTTTTTGGATATATATTAGACTGTACTATCATGATGATAGTTATAGGTTCAACACGATGGTAACTTCTTGATGTAAGGCTTTATGCATTTGATATTCAGAAATTTTTTGTCATTAAGGTTTGACAAAACCTTCGAATATATGCTCTTGTTTTTGCCAAATTGAGAACAACAAATTGTCAATCAATAATGCACAGGGCATATTTTCTTCTTTTTGCAGGCATGTTTACTTCTCTCTTTTGATTATTGTTTCTTTATACATGTCTCAAGAGCAGGTGTATTTGTAGAACTAATCTAGAATTGTATTTAATCTCTCTTTCAATTGAGAAAATACTAAACCTCATTTACTGTCTCCATACAAGCAAATCGATACACGATATGGCAATCTAGTTCCAAACCTAGAAATCCTAATTCTATGCTTCAGAAGTTTGCACCATCTTATTGAATGGATTCATGATTGCATTATGTTCCTTTCCTGATATAGCCTGTAGGAGAGACATAGTAATCATCAAGAGACTTCTATCTTTCTGTAGATTGAGTAATCTGGAAACAATCATTAAGTTTGAGCAATATTGCTTATGGTAGAATACATGTTATTGGTACCATCCTACACTTGGTTGGATGTCAATAAGACTATGATAATTGCAACTGAACTTTTCTTCAAACTATTCCTTAACCAGGTTCTTTTTTTCATCTTCTGGATTCTAATTTTCAACTATCGACCAATAACAACATGAAAGTCATCGATCGAATATTAAAGTTTCCTCCTTCGTAATAAAATATTTCTATATATTTCACAACTAAGTTTAAAAAACTGTGGAGTTTAATCCACTGACCAAAATAGACATCCATAAGATACTTAAAATCATTATCTGAATTAAACATGGAGAAATGGAACTTTTGTTGATAATTATCAGAGAAGATTAATACTCATGAACCAAATTTGAACACGAGGCTTGTTCTTATCTCTGCCAACTTAATTTGCTTATCCAAATAGGTCCACCTACCTGTCAACTGACTGTCTTGGTTTTATGGTATGATCCTCTCTTACCTTGCCTAGGAATTTGGCACCAACATATATGTTTGATGTCAGGTCAAATCGGTTATTGTATGTTTGTAACTTTGTCAAATCTTTTATGGAACTTTCTTATGCTCCATAATTGATCCTCTAAATTGGAAGGACGGATGATGAGACGGTGATAAGTTCACAATCTGTTCTTGTAAATTAGATATTTTGAGATCTTTGAACTTGTTACAACTTTGTTTTACCTTGAGTTTCTACTTTATGGTGGCATGACATTCAGAGTTGAAACTATGGAATTGATATTCCCCTGTTAATTTCTTGTTGATAGAAAGGCATTATTAATTATCTGTTTTTACTCTTAGTTTATTACTGTGAAAATGTCTAAGCTACTTGATTTTGATAAACATTGATTATTGAGAGTTAAACATCAAATAACGTCTCCAATTCAGGCCTTAAAAAGCTTTCTTGATACTGCAGAGGCTGATGTTAGGTCAGTTACATCCTTGTATTCTGAAGTGGTGAGTTTACTACCATGATACAACAAATAATGTGAAATTCATGTGTATGAGCTAGTCTTATGCACTTTATATGTCAATGACTTGCAGGGAAGAAGTGCTGATTCATTAGTACAGTACTTTGGGGAAGATCCGGCTCGTTGCCTATTTGAACAAGGTTGATTTTAGTTCTTCTATTTCTTTTTTTTTTCTAATGCTAATCTTTTTGTTTATGAGAGAAGGTTTGATAAGGTTAGCTAATTTCTTTCATCCAGTTGCAAGGACTAGGAAAATGCCTGATAATTGGAGTAGTACGATAATACCTATATACAAAAACAAGGGAGATTTACATAATTGTACTAACCTATACGGTTAGTGTCTTACGATACATGATATGCATCTGATGATATGATAAAATATACTACCATTTTGTTACGTATTATTCGATACGATAGAATAATATAGGTCGATATGTAGTATCGTTTTTTTTCCTGGAGTCATGTAATGTATAGTTCAAAATTTGTATTCTTGAAATAGATAGAATTGTAAAGATTAAACAAATAAAAGTTTTATGATAAAACTATATTTAATCATTTATCGATTTGCTTATGCATCGTGTATCGTATCATGTATCGTGTGATAAGTTACTTTTGGAGCTTAGGTATGAAAACCTATGCACTAACTATCAAGAAATCAAGCTAATGAGCTACACCATGAAACTCTTTAGATTTTTTTCTCTGAGATGTATGTGGCAATAAAGCAAATCTTCTCCACTTGTGATATTTTCTCCATTGTAATTTTCCAGTGGCGGGTCTCTTGGTGCATAAGCAACAGTATATCTATACTTATGAACAAGCTTTCCGAGTTTTAGTACAAGACACTAATTATTGTAAGGTTGCAGATGACCATAAAATTATGGTACCAACTCTTACAAGAGTGTTCTCATCAATCCAGGATCTAATAAATTTGACTGTGTTTGTTTCAATCATGAACTTCTTCTAAGGAATTTTTTTTCTCTTCTGTCAACAGTGACATCAATTTTAGTCATCTTTGTCAACATGTTCAATAAATCACATGAAGAGAATGCCTGTAATGCGGAAGCAGAGAAAAAGAAACTGGAAAGGAGGCCATGAAAGAGAAAGGGAATACTTCTGCCAAATAGGATGAAGCTAATGTTATTAAGTGCAGACTTTCTGGCTCAAGCAAAAGGACTCATCTTATGCTACATATGGAAAGGAAGTCCTATTTGTGCAAATGAAGGAAGGAATAGGTCGTACATATTATTTCCCATGCCGGGGACAAGAAAAAGCTCGAGTCAAATGAGTTATGCTGAAAAAGATGCAAGATATATTACCTTTTCAGGAGAATCAACAAATCAAGCCATGATGAATATTTAGCTACAGGTAAGTCCTTTGCATCTTGTGTGCTTTCTTTTTGATAAATTTTTGTAGATGGGCTTAGTAATTTCTTGAGAGAATTGGGTAATAATACTAGTCTGGATCACCTGAACCTGAGTAATAGTACTAGTCTGGATAACCTGAACAACAAAACTTTCTGTGAACTTTTCTTAAAAAGCCTAGTTTGCAATTCCCAATTGGAGTGGAAGGGACGGGATGCTTTTTGCACAATTTATTGCTAAATAAAAGACTAGTTTTTTTTCTTTAATATGCTGAATAGAAGATGTCTTTTTGCACAATTTATTGGTACTGAATAGTAGCAAAATATTTTACATCATATACAAATGGAACTAAGTTAGAATTGCAATTGAAATTATACTATGTTGTACAGGTTAGTATTGGCACACTCCTTGCATTTACTGTTGTCGCAACTTCAATCTTGATACTCAGATATGTTCCTCCAAGTGAGGTACCTCTCCCGTCGTCTCTCCAACAATCAATCGACTTGGTATCATTTCGATATAGTATTGAAGAAAAACAGAGTGGGAGTTTGCAAGATCTTGCTAGAACTGTCAATAAGGACATCGATTCAGTTGAGTACCCTCTTATTTTAAAGGAAAATCGCTCAGGTAACTAGTAGGAAAATCACATCAATTTTATATCTTTTGTGCACATTGATATATTAATGTGCTCTTATTTTAAAGGAAAATCGCTCAGGTAACTAGTAGGAAAATCACATCAATTTTATATCTTTTGTGCACATTGATATATTAATGTGCTCTTCCTGCAAGTGACTCCCCTCATTTGAGCTTTGCAGATAAAATGAATGAAGGAAAAAGGAGAAAACTTGCAACTTGGAGCATAGAATGTGTGTGTTGGAGTACTGATCCTTACTTCATCAGCAACATTTGCCTCCTTGCCTGTGTAAGTTTCCTGCGAAGATATCTATATATTTTGTCAGTGATTGCATTCCGGTATAAGCTTTACATAGTATATTCAAGTCTCATTTCTTGTATTAATCTATTTGTTGCACAAATACGAACTCAATACAACACATTTTAGACACGGCGATATGGATTCTGCACCTATTTTGGTGTGTCCTAGTGTATTTCGAAGTGTCCATGGTGAGTCTGATATGTGTGTCCGACACGAACAAACACAACATAAATTTTGGAGTATCCTTGCTTCTTAGGTTTTTAGCGTCCAATTGGGTTCCTCAGAAAAGTTGCCCTTTTTTTATTTTCATATGAATTTCGGATTGTCCGTTGATTAGCTTTTCCATATGAATTTACTGATCCTATCAGGTTCTGCTAAAAAGTTGCCCTTGTTAATTTTTGGCCATTAAAAGATCTTTTCACTGAGATTATTGATTAAGTTGATTATTCAAGTCATGGTAAGAACTTAAATTTACATTGTAAGTTGTCAAGTAACTTCATGGGAAGCAACCAGTAAATTTTTTTGCATACGTGTGTGCGGATGTTGAGAAAGTCATACCAAATCCTCATCATTTCACAAGTGGCACATGAAACTTTTTATAGCAAGGATATTGTAATGGTGGAACAAAACATATAAAAAAATTACACAACGGTAAAAGGATGTATCTAACATAGCAGTTGAAAATATGCATAATAGGAGAAATTCTCACATATACCATGATAGCCAACCTAGATGTAATACATGCACAACCGTATAGATGTAGATTTTAGTTTCAGCTACATGTCACATGGGTGATTTTTAACTACCAGTTGATAAAAAATGACCATGAATCTTCTTTTGGTTAGCCAACCCCTAGCTACTTGAGATATATTTCCAGCATTTAATGCCATGAATTACAAAATAACTGTATACACTGAAATGTTTGGATTTTAACACATGAAATAAATCCTACTGTGTGTAGGGACAAAGTGTATCTGGCTGTTATTACATAAAGTACATAAAATAGCCTCTTCAACTTCCTAATATACTTTCAGTCAATGTCACAGAACTTAGGTTCCAGTATAGATCACTTCTTTCATGTTCAAAACAATCTTGATGAATTTCCAAACTTAAAGGCCTAAATATTCATCACCAGAATCCCATGCGTTAAAGGGCCTTCTGCTTTGGTGGTCGAGTGGGTAGGTGTGTAGAAGGGTAGAGGGAGGGCAAGGGGAAGGGGAAGGGGGGAGGCTACATGTACCCCTTGCGTCTTCTCTGATGGTAAACATGCTTTATATTTTGTAATATTCAAATCAAGCATATATTTTGTACTTTTAGTTTTTGATTCTCAAGAAGATTACTTTTCAACTAAATAAATTTCTTGATTCCATAGACATATCCATCATAATGCATTTATACGAGTGTTCCAAAGTCTTTTTTTATGTTTAAGGTAACAGAGAGTATATTGTATTCCTAGATGTTTATGTAGCATTTCCTACAAATTTGGACCTTGCAGATGTGTGTAAATATGCAATACCTGGAAGTGGTATGCACAAATCTGCAGATACAGACTGTTAGTTAAGTGTTGTGTATCATCATTGAGAGTGTGTTGTATTAGAATACCATGTGTTATGTATAAACAATAGAATAGAGGTACTTATGCAATTTATTTGAAAATAACAAGCTAATTAAGACCCAGTTTACTAATTATGCAATTTATTAATGATTCCTGATTTTAACATGTTTCATAATGTTGTATGCAGGTGTAGCTTGTTGCCGTTATTCAAATTTCCATCATTCGGTTGGATTATAGTTTTGGGATTATGTTTCGAAGAACAAATTTTTGGTGAGACAGAGATCCAAGTAGGTATACTACAGAAGTTGTGTCATCCATGGGTCATCTAGGAGGGAGTTTGATGGTTGCTTGATTCAAACTTTTTCTAGTTTTAATCTGAATATTAGCGGAACTAAAGTGAATGTTATCATATCCTTTACTTCTCAATCATTTTGAAGTATTTCAATTTGTATGGAATAATTGTGACTTCTATTAAACTGTTATCTGATTAACATTATGGATCTCTGGATGTTTGGAAGAAATGTTTTGCATGTTTAATAATTTTCTTAATTGTTGTGTTTAACTTCATGTTTTCAGCCAAACTTGAATTTAGAATAGTAAAAAAAGGAATGTATGAAAGTATAATATGTTGTGCCTTTCCGATATCATCTTTTAAAGTGTTATCTTCAAAAATATGATGGTAGCACAACTTATTATGTGTTTCATGTCTAGTTTAGAAATCACTAGATTTAATTATGGTTCAAACTAAAAATTGGAATGCAAGAATGAAATTAAAAAAAAGAAATCAGAAACACTACTAAAGTGTTGCAAAACTAACATAAGATCATGCAAAAAAATATTGCAAATTATATTTAGGAACAATCTTAAAGTGTTTCAAAATGATTTTTAGAAACATTTCAAAGATGTTCCAAAAATAATTTAGAAACACATTATATATGTTCCAAAATCTAATTTTGGAACGCTTTATAATTGTTCCAAACTTAATATAGGAACACTTTATAACTGTTCCAAATATTGCAACGCCACTTTTAGGAACGGTTATGATATGTTCCTAAAAATATTAGGCACATATAAAAACTATTCCTAAATGTCTTTTTTGGTGTAGTGAATTGCATGCTAGTTTGACTTAGCGGTTATAGAGGTTTTGTGTTATGGATACAACATAGTAGGCATTAGGCGGGGAGGACAATACCTTGGCGTATGGGCTACTATGCACTTTCCCTTTTGTAACCCGTGAGCTCCGCCGGAGACGTGGATAAGATTACCCATGATTACTGACGGCCACTGACGTTCTGCGGAACGTTCTGCTCTTATTGATTGGGCCTCTGGTGCCCCAAGGGAGGACTATGCCGATCCTATTTTATCCAAGGCCTATGCATTGGAGGATGTTCTTAAAACTGTGTTCACTTAGACTGGTTAGACTACCTTATCTGTTAGGTATGAGTACTTTTGGTTTGGATACTTGTATCTGACCGTGGCTTGGAACAATAACTTGTCTCGGAGTAGTTCGTCACATCTTGTCCTTGTTTGGTTGTAGGTGTGGCTTACTACTCTGATGAGAAGATATTGAACCTTGTTGGGGTCCGGATAGCATATTTGATTCATAGCATGGAAATATACGTCATCGTGAATTAGTTTACCATCTCCTGTCCTTGTTTGGTTGGGAGTGATACGCTAGTTCAATGGTGTGTATTTTACCATGTTATAATTCAATTGACTTATTTATTTAAGAAAATTTTAATTCAGTTATATTGGCATGATATTATGTGTCTTGTTACGTTCCTCTGAGGATCTGGTTATCTCGTCAGGTGTGTGCTCTTGTCTTTCGCAGGTGTTCTAGCTGTGGCCATGATCATCATTATTCCTCCGAGGATGATTGCACTTTGATCGTCTTCTCTTCGCTCGCCAAAATCATTCTTTTGTATATCATGTATTTCTTTTCATAGTTGGTAGTGGATTTGTCTCTGCCCAACTACATGTATTAATAACAATTCATAATTGATTATATGATATCTTTTATTCTTATATTTTGTGAATGAGATTAGTTAGTTGTGGTTTACTGTATTTTACAGCTTATGTATAGATATGAGGCCCATGTACTTCGTATGTATACATCTGGCATGTCTACGTTCCTAGTCCTACGTATTTTTGGACTGGGGCATTACACATTCGACATGTATATTCATATATTTCATCCTACGATACGGGAGTACATTTGGACTATTGAAGATGTGCCTAAAGATGGACATTATGGGTACCATGTTCTTGCAAGACATATAGGCTATTCTGTTAAAGACAGATGGAGACAGGTTAGAGCAGAACTGTACGAGGAGTTGGAGTCTTGTCATCCCTTCTACAGCAAATTACTAAGACCAGATACAGTTGGAGAATTGTTGACAAGCATTTCGGGCGCCGATCAGACTACTGGAGAGAGGAACATTACATGGATGTCCCTTCTGCTGCATATCTATTCGCTAACAGGTACAATATAACAACACATTTTTACTAACGTGAAAAGTTTGATAAATACTTATACTGCATTTGTATTCGCTTACAGGTACAAGATCCCAATTGTCATTCTGTCCAAGAGAAGTTACAACACATTCTTCCCAATGACCGCTCCTCCGACAAACTACACTATGTCCACTCTATATGCCATTGGACTTGATGATAATCACTTCGTCATCTTGCGGTTGATCGGGCACAATCCTATTCCTCCTACTGATCCAGTCTGGTATAAATATGCTCCGGAAGAATCGATCGCCTGGACGACACTCTACACCGATGCGATCAATGTCTACAAGAAGATAACAAAGTACGTGGAACCTATACCAAGGCTGAAAAACCACTATGATGTATTGATGGACTGCTAATGGGTCCTATACCGATACTTTTATCACATTTTGTAAACAGAAAGAAGGAATTTATATCTTTGGTCACATTTTGTAAACAGAAAGAAGTTTATGTCTTTTGTCACATTTTGTAAACAGAAAGAAGGAAGTTTATATTACTACTTGAAAACTTTATTTTAGAGTATCACATTTGAGTATCGATTTTGGTATGAGTATCTTATTAAAAAATATAAAACGGAGTTGAGTATGACATTTATATTTGAGTATCATAAATATATTTGAGTATCGGTTTGAGTATCAAATTTGACTTCACAGTAAGGTTTAAAAAGGACTGCCCAGTTTCCTGGACAGTCCTAGTTCACAACAAGTTTTAACTAGGACTACGCAGATCGCTGGCAGTCCTTCATGTATGATGGACCGCCAGAGATCTGGACAGTCCTAATTAGAACTTGCTGTGAACAAGGACTGCCCAGGAAACTGGACAGTCCTTGTTAACAGAAAGTTTAATCTTAGACTGCCCAGATCTCTGGCAGTCCTTCATGTATGATGGACTGCCAGAGAACTGGACAGTCCAAGTTTAAACTTTATGTGAACTATGACTGCCCAGGATCCTGGGCAGTCCTAGTTTACAACAAGTTTTAACTAGGACTGTCCAGATCTCTGGCAGTCCTCATGCATGCCGGACTGCCAAAGATTTGGGCAGTCCTAGTTAAAACTTGCTGTGAACTAGGACTACCCAAGAAACTGGGCAGTTCTCGTTAACAAAAAGTTTAAACTTGGACTGCCGAGTTCTCTAGCTGTCCATCATGCTGTAGAAGCATAGAAAATATAGGGTTCATACGGATCATAAATTATCGTATATGTACTTTAGGCCAAATAGGTCCACATAAAGGAAAGCTATATGACAGATTCAATGCCTTATGCGGCCCATCGACAACCAATTACAGAAGAAAGATATACGACAAAGAGGATAAATTCGTCTGATAAAGCTGTCAAGTTCTGTCAAAACTGACAAAAATGACAGCTCTGACACTTCGACAAAAAGATAAGACGTGAGATATCACCAAAAGCAGGGTTCATACGCTTTCATGCGGCTAGAAGGAGTATCACCTAAGCCGCATGAACATTATGCGGCTCAAACATATGCGGCCCCAAAGTCTCTGAACTTCATGTGGCCAAAGTTGACTGTGACCCAAGCCGCATGAGCTTTATGTGGCCAAAATACAGAATTTATGCGGCTTAAATCCTTAAGCTATGCGTGGGCTGAGGAAGTTGGCAACTAAAGCCGCATGAGTCTCATGCGGCCCCACATGGTCGAAGACTGAGAGACTCATGCGACGAAAAATGATTCATGCGACAGAAGACGTGACAGGATGACCATGCCTTAACTACCCAGATTTGCTGTAACAAAATCCTAACAAATCGACAGATAGATGTTTGCGATTAAAATCTTTTGATGTAATTTCAATACAAACAGAACAGTGTTACAATGTAGGACTTAGACGTAGTCCTAGGAGTACACTTTTGTTTATCTGGGTCCCTTATGTTGATGGAGCGAGTGGTAATACATTGACTCCGTTGACGATCTGACGACGGTTCTTGGTTCTCTGAAGATCTGGGTTGCTCTAGGTGCAGGAGCTTACGGAGAGGAAGAAGATGTTGAGTATCTGTATCTGCCTCTCTCTATATGTTGTTGGTGGTTGTACGATGTGTCTCTGTCTGTGTGTGTGTCAGAAGGAGATGATCCCTCTATTTATAGCTTTGCAGGCTGGCTGCTTATGTGCGTATATAGGACGCGCCTGTACGTGGGGACGCCACGTGGTGGTTGCTGATGGAGGCGCATGGGCGATACGCTCTGATTGAGGAGTTGAACCCTTCTTGTTGCTGTCGTGGGCTGCGGCAGAGTTGATACGTAGCAATAGAGAAGATCTTTCAGTTGCTGAAATCTTGGGTGATTAGCACCCCTTCATAGGCTGAATCAAGTCAAAGGACGCGTGTCATAGGTCCATGGCTCAAAGATCTCGGATTTGGTAGGGAGTGCTCTGATAGGATGCGCCTGGGATCTGGCACATGAGGAGGCTTTGGCTCGTAACCTTTAGGAGTCACGAACCAGTCGGGGCACATGGCTTTTGAGGCGCATGCGGGGCTTCAGTAGTGACTTTACTTCTGTCTTTAGGGATCAGAGGAAAAGACTGAGGCGCACAGCTTTTGAGGCGCCTACAGAGATTTGGGCGCATGGCTGCGGAGGCATATACGAGATGGTTGGGCGGCCACGTGGCTTGTAACCGTCGGAGGGGAGTAATGATGATGATGACGTCGGCGACGCTTCGTTTTCTGAAAAAGCTGTCAACTGTTCAGTTCTCGAGGGACGTGCTGCCAACTCTGTCAGACTTCAGCATTTAATATTCTTTTGACAGGTGATGGGTCTGTTGAGTGGGCGCATCGATCGGTGTTCTACTAGGCGCATGGGGACGCATTCTTATGAGGCCGATGGGCGCGTCAGTATGATGCGCGGTCTGGCCGGCGTATCCGTTTTGCATGACACGTCTTTATGGGCCCGACTGTTACATTCTTCGAGTGATTTAAATAGCCGTTCTTGACTCGGCTGAATTCGAAGCGTCAGGTTCAGCACCATTAATGCAAGTTCATTGCACGGGATTCGGAGAGCCAGCCACTTGGCGTATGGGTTTGATTTGCCCGACCTATAAATAGTGGCATGGAGAGGGTTTGCTTCTCGTTCTCTCACGTCCTTCCGAAATGAACTTGTTTACTCGAGGACATTCTGTTGATGAGATGCCCCTGAGGGTAAAGATGCGACGCATGGTCTTCATTGATGCACTTGAAGGTGACTGTTACATCCAAAAGTCAGAGTCGAAGGCTTCTGAGACAGGCAGAAGGTGCCTGTTGCATCCAAAGATCGGGATGCTCGAGCCTCGTCTCTGTTATGCTAGTAGAGCCGTAGATCTAAATTGCGGTGCTGTGGCTTTGGAGGCTCTTTCTTCTGTCAGAGTGGGTGTCACCCATTCTGGTTGGGTTGAAAGCTGCTCCTTTAGCCGCTGGTTGATTGCGGTGCTCTCCTCTTCCTTGGTTTGGGGAGCTCTTCCTCCAGCTAGAGGGTTGATTGCCACCCTCGTTCTGCTCAATAAATGCTTCATTAGTCGAAGCATTTGATGGCGCATATGCTGAGACTTCATGATGCGCCTGACTGGGATGCTGAAGGTCGGCACATAACTGAGCTGCTGAAGGAATGCACATAACTGAGCCGCTGAAGGGATGCACATAACTGAGCTGCTGAAGAGATGCGCCTGGCTGAGAGCGCATGACAGGATGCACCTGTTTGAGGGTGCATGGTGGTTGCTGCGCCTAGCCGTAGACTTAAGGTATTTTCTTTGTAGAAATTCTTCTTTGTACGGCTCTTTTTAAGACATGTAACAGACTTTTATATAAAATAAAAATCTTTTTTTAATGTCTATGCTTTTGCTTTGCTGTGCCAAGTACTTCGTCTGAGCTCCCTGGCATATGTGATATTAGGCGCATAGGATTTTTGGTCCTGAAATTCCATGCTTCTACAAGACCCCCTTCAAAGTTTTTAGAACTTTTTGTCAAGTTTTGGAATGCTTTGAATAAGAAGCATGGTGACATCTTCTACGGGGTGCATGATTGTTCGGGCGCATGATTACTTCGCGCATCAGTGATGGGGCGCATGCCCTTCTCAGTAAATGCGAATGATGACGCTTCGATAACCAAAAAGATTAATGATGATCTTTTTGGATTTATTTTGCAGTTATCTCCTCACAAAATCCGAAGCGGCGGCTGAGGTCACACTTCATCGGTTCACGCGTGCGACTGGGCCTATAAATATGCGTGAGATGGAGAGAGAGAGAATTCTTTCTCTCTTTGCTTTCTTTCTTTTTAGAGTTCTTCTTTTGAAAAACCCTAACTTTTTTCTTTCAAGAAATGGCTCCCAAGACTCCTCATGGCGGTGTTGGCCGAGGACGAGGCAAAGGGAAAGATCCTGTAGAGGCTGCCGTAGGTGATGTCCCCCGACCGCCCGTCGACATTCGACCGGCGGTGATTGGTAGGTTTCATCATTCTTTACCATCATTTTTAGAACTCGCGTACGTCGACGCACATGGACCTTGAGTCCTGAGGATGTGCTGAGGTTTTTCCGTCGACGCACATGGGTTTAAACCCTGATGATGCACCGAAGCTCCACTGCCGACGCGCATGGGTTTAAACCCTGATGATGCACCGAAGCTCCACTGCTGACGCGTATGGGTTTAAACCCAGATGATGTGCCGAAGCTCCACTGCTGACGCGCATGGGTTTAAACCCTGATGATGCGCCGAGGCTCTACTGCTGACGCACATGGGTTTAAACCCTGATGATGTGCCGAAGCTCCACTGCTGACGCGCATGGGTTTAGACCCTGTTGATGCGCTGAAGCTTCTTTTCAGATGCACTTTTGGTGAGAACGTGGCTCAGATTCTCTTGTTGTTTCTAACATCTCTGAATCTTTGCCTTCTTTTGTTGACCACCAGTGTCGATGACTGTCCCACTCTTGAATGAAGTACTTCTGGACGCTGCCCTCTGTCAGATGGGGGTGGATTATAATAAAGAGGTGATAATCCTTGCCCAAGCTGCCATTATGCTGGATCAGCCTCCCAAAAGAATGACTCAAATCCGGAAACAACAGCATGGGTTCCTTAAACGGATGATGGAGCGTGGTGTTTTGAAATCTACCACTTCTGATAACGTGGCTTTCTTGAAGCCTGAGTTCCTGTCCGCGGACCGCCTTGCTTCTATTGAAGCAAAGGTGTTGAAGGTCAAGGAAGATTGGTTCTTTACAGCCAGAGGAGTGCATATGACGGTTAAGCAACTTGAGCGTCAATGGCCTTTGACGGCTTTCTGTCGTCTTGCTTCCAAGAGGAGGATGTCTTGGGAGCTAACCCCGTCTCAGGGTGGAGCGGAGGTAGGCGCCATCAAGGTCGACACTACCTCCAACCAGAGAGATACTTTGGCCGTCGTACGGTCTGGGCCTTCTTTCACCTGGCGGACTCTACGTCCTGGGAGCATTTACAGTGACGTTCCCATCAATATATTTGCTTTTGGCGTTTCGACTTTTAGGAACCGTATGCTGTTGTTGGAGCGATCGTACCCGAAAGGTGAATTTCGGGTAGAGGGTTGGTGTCATTTTGTTTCCAAATGGGACAAGCTGACACTCTAGATTCTGTCGCAGTTTCAAACTGAACTCCGAGAGATTGGGCTGACTGCCACAATCCGTGCTACTCAGGCAGGTATTGACATCAACCGGCATATGTTTCCCGTGCTTCTGGAGATGTTTAACACCCAGACCGGGACTTTCTTCACCCCGATGGGGGAGCTGGGACTCGTACTTTATGAAATGTACGAAGTGTCAAAGCTCCCTTGGGGATCAGAGCCTTATGAGGAATATTTTCCGACCAACGAGGAGTTTCAAGTCCTGGGGGACAAAGCCGAGGAGATGATGGCCGTCTTCAAGGAAGTGGCGAGTCATCATTATTATATGCAGAAGAGGGATAAGGGCGGGTCACAGCCTCATGTGACCGCTTGGAGAGATTACGTCTTTAAGCAACACAAGGAGTATCCCTCTCAGTTTACCACTCCGCCAGCACTTTCCAGTAGCGTGGTGCTCTTCGAAATGAACAGGTTAGGTGAGAAGAATCCCCGAGAAAACGAGGACCGACAGTCGGATGAGCGCTTCTATAGCTGCTTCTGGCACCTTACTCATCGGATATCGTCAAAAGCAGCGTTAGCTGCGTATCTGATGATTTGGCTTCGAGATTATGTCTTCTCGGGCGGGTCAGACTTCGTGGAGAGGGTGACCCGGAATCTAATCCTGCCAGGTGTGAAGTTGGTTTTTGGCCGACGCCTGGCTCTACTTCCCGTCATGGTGTGCAACCTGCTGCGAGGTTTACGAGAATTTACAGGAAATGTGGTTCATGAACGAGGTAGGAATGAGAACTTCCCCTGTGCCGAACTGCCGTTTCATTATCTGATGGGGTGGTTAATTTTACACCATCCCAATATGATGAGTCCGGGCTCGAAAGAAGACCACAGGGTCGGGGATGCATTCCTCCGTCGTTTCCACCAGAGGAGCTGGTTGCATTATGGTGTTCCTGTTTGCAGGAAAGTTTTATCCCACCTTCAGGGGTGGGAGATCACCAAGGTTGGTCCTGTCTTTTCGGGTTTTGAGGGCAACGAAGACTTAGTGGATTCGGGTGAAGATGCTACCACTCTGCCTCCATAGGGATTCCGCTGGTTGCAAAGTATCCGGCCGTCCCATCTGGTGTACCAGAATAGGAACCAGTGTTACCTGGAACCGTATTTGCTGAATCATTTTGCATGAAAATTCGGCTATGCTCAGTTGATGTTGGACAATCCAAGTATTAACCTTGGGTATACTGGAAGTTTGTTGGATGGTGCACGAGCTTGGCATTACTACAATGCCAGATGTACTGGAGCTCGCTTTACGCTGCCCGTCCAGAATCCGCGGCCGCCGATCCTTTTTTCGGCCGCCAAATTTTATTGTGTTATGAATGCCGTGTCCCCCGGATATGATAAGGAGACCAGTCTCATTGCCGGCACCCAGTTAGCGGTGACGGGGAACATATTGGCGAAGGATCGATCGTACCGTCCGCCAGAGGTGGGTTATCGAGGTACCCCTGCCGTATCTACAAGGGGTCAGGCAGAGCCTTCGGTCGGTCAACCGAAAAGATGTGCTGATGCAGAGGCTAGCTCTTCCACGCCAAAGAGGTAGAAGAAGGCATTGTCACCGACAGTGTCATCGGATTCAACACCTGCGGAGGTAAGTATGCTCCATATAGTCTGGTTAGGTTCAACATTTCTTGTGACCTATGCTTTCTTTTTGTAGGAGTCGCTAGAAAGGAGACCCCATACTCCAAAATCTGGTGGCAGCAGACTAAAGGAGGTGGCGGGCTCATCGGAAGAGCACATTCCGCCGATTGTGATGTCTCCCGAGGAGGAGAACCGAGATGATGTCGTTGTTGTAGAGACTCCAGTATCTCCAGATTATGTAGAAAGGGAAGCTGAGGTTGAAGCAGTTCTCGGAGTGGTACAAGCCACTGTGGGGGCCTTGGACGTTGAAGGTCCAGCAGACACGGGGCTTCCAGATGAAGAAGTGGAGTAGAGTTCGTCGTCTTCAGATGACGTTCCTCCAGAGATGCGTGAGTCTGTTACGGGGCAATAGACGTGATTGAAACAGAGGAGAGGGTTGATTCCCCTCCTTGTCATGATGAGGGGTGGTTGGCTGCAGCGTTGCCGAGCCCTACCCCAGGCTCAGCAATAGAGAATGAGGTGGCTGCCGACCGGGAGGTAGCGACAGATTCTATCCCCGAAGAGGGATTTAATGAGGAGGGGGAGACTCGTCTGCCGAGCCCGACCCCAGAGGACGTGCCCCGCCAGGAAACGGGAGTTGATCCAGTTAGCTTGCCAGAGGAAGGCTCTGTGCTGGTTGCAGGTCGCGCCTCGGTAGTGGAGGAGGCAACTTCGGATGTTGATAGTCCCTTTGAGACGGGAAAGGGCAAGGGCTTGCTGGTGTAGGAGCCCTCTGTTGCTTTTTCGTCTTGGGGGACGATATCGACACCCCACCCAACTCCTTCTGCTCTTTTGGCATCTCGAGCTAGTAGCGGAATTCAAGTTCCTGGTACGGGAGGGTCTGCTGAGGTCGACGTTTCAGCCTCGCAGATTAAGGTCGGTGGGTCCTCTTCAGGTCCGCCATCTAGGGCAGCTCCTCAAACTCTTGCCTTGACACCACAAGTGCTGGCGGATACAGATGAGTACGTGAAATTCATCGTTGAGGCAGTGTACAAGATATTACAGAAGGGTGTATCGACAGTGATGAACACCAATGAGAGTTTTACGATGGCAAAATCCATAGCGCTTCCACACATCGATCTGATACGTCTCCACCAGGGCAATGATCATATAGCCGAGATTCTGGAGGCCTCGGTGACTGAGCTGGACCAGTTGCTTTCCGAGTTTCAGTGTATCCAGCGAAATGATCTCTCTGCCCCGATAGACGCAGAAAAGGAGAAGCTGATCGTTGAGGCTGAGTCCTCTTATCAGGCTACCGTGGGTGTCTGGGAACACGAGGTGGCTAAAACTGAGGCTGCGGTGAAGAGGCTATCTTAGTCCATGCAGGAGAAGGTGGAGTTGCGGGCCGCGTTGGACGCTAGTATAGCGGAGGTTGATGCCAAGATTCGCCTCCTTGAAGACCAGCGGGCCCAACTCTTATTAGATGCTGAGCGAGTCCAGGCTGAACATGTAGCATCTAAAGAGGAGGAAGCAGCTTTCATACGCCGGGATCTTACCCTGGCTCAGCAGCGACAATAGTTGGACGAGAAGCATGAGGATGACACTTCTCCTGAGGCCATAGAAACGATGCGCCAAGAAGCCGAACGCCAGGTCCTGGCGACCGTAGAGACTCGGGCGGCAGGCTTGAAGCGTCGGATTGAAGAGCTTTTGGCCAACCCCGGGGATGTTTAGGGATTGTAGTCTCTTCTTTTTTGTGTAATTTGTAACTCTTGCTGGGGGTGTAATCATTTACTTTTGAATAAAGAATACAGAGTTTTTTGTGGTGTGTTCATTTTTGTTGTCATGAACTTGATGATTTTGTGTGGACCTATTATCTTTTGCGCACCTTAGATTTTAGGTACAGATAATAAGTTCGAGAGAATCGACATGTTTGCTCAGAGGTAATGTGGACGTGGCAAATATGGGATTCAAATGATGGAATCTTCCTACTCAGAGGTGTTATAGACGTGGTAGGAATGACTCTGGGGGATACGCGGAACTACTCAGAGGTAATGTGGACGTAGAAGTTCTGCGATCAATGTACGGCAACGCAGGGTTGTCTGTACGGGATGTTTACTCAGAGGTAATATGGACGTGGTAAACATGATGGGTAGCGTAGTCTTACGGAACGTAAGATTCCGCTTTGTAGGGTATAGGGGAATAACTCAGAGGTAATGTGGACATGGTTGTCCTTCTACTGGAAAATAGAACGCCATGGAACAACTGGGTTCCAGAAGCGTAAGATTTTGCGGGAGGTGCACGTGAGCCCTGATGATTGGGTCCACAGACTCCCTTGTTGGGTGGAGATAGAAATACAAGTCTGAAGGATGTCAAGAGTAGTACTTCTTTAGGAACTTGTCGTTAATGGGCATCATGAATAAGTCCCCATTGGATTTGGCAAGACGGTAGGCACCGTTTGAGTATACCGTCTCTATGATGAAAGGCCCCTCCCACTTGGGCTCGAACTTTTCTTGTGTCTTGTGAGTCAACACCATCAGCCTCCTGACTGCCAGAACCAGGTCGCCTACTTGGAAAGTCCACTGCTTGACCTTCTTGTTGAAAGTCTGTGATATACGGGCTTGATAGAGTTCGATGCGTTGTTGGGCTAGGAGACATTTTTTGTCAAGTGCCTCCAATTCTCGCAGACGGTGATGTTGATTGTCTTCTTCCATGAGTTAATTTGTGATCGCTACACGGAGTGAGGGTATCTGGATCTCGAAAGGCAGTACCGCTTCGTTCCCGTAGACCAGAAAGAATGGTGTGTTGCCCGTCGGGGTCTGTACCGTTGTACGATAGGCCCAAAGGTATTTGTCGAGCTTTTCATCCCAGTCGCGTTTGTTGGATGACACGAGTTTTTTGAGTAGCTTGATGATAGTCTTGTTAAACACCTCGGCCAATCCGTTTGCTGTCGGATTGAAGGTGGTTGATGCCACGTTTTGAATGCGATTCTTGTCACAGAATCTGCTGAAAACATGGCTGATGAACTGAGGACCGTTATCGTAGATAATCCTCCGAGGTACCCCGAAACGGTAGATGACATGGTGCTTGATGAAGCTGATCACCCTAGAGCTCTTCACTTCCGTAAGTGGAACTGCTTCTGTCCATTTGGAGAAGTAGTCGGTGATGGCTAAGATGAAGCGGTGTCTCCTTGATAAAGGAGGGGTCATTGGTCCTACAATATCTATGCCCCAGGCTTCAAAGGGCCAGGAGGCGACTGTAGGATGTAGTGGTTCTAACGTTGTATGGATGAAGTCAGCGTGAAACTGGCACGCTTGGCACTTTTTAGAATAGTCGACAGCGTCGGCTGCCATGGTTGGCCAATAGTAGCCCATGCGTCGCAGTCGATCCTGCAACTTAGGGCCAGGTTGATGGGCTCCGCAGGTTCCATCGTGAGCTTCTCGAAGGGCTTCGACTGCTTCTTCGTTGGATAAACATCAAAGAAGAAGTCCATCGTAGGAGCGTCGGTACATCATTTTAGTAGCTGTATCGTAATAGAATCGAAGGGAGCGCCTCCTGACTGAGACGGCTTCTTTCGGGTCCTCCGGGAGAATTTTGTAGACAGCGAAGTCGATGAACGGAAATCCTCAGTCTCGGACATTAACACCAGCACTTGTTGACATGGCATGGGCCATTTGTGAGCATAGGTTGTTCTTAGGACAGACCAAGTCTCGACCAACTACCGTGACGTAGTGTTGAGTCCCAAGGGGTGCTACCAATGAGGCTGCGAGGCCAGCCAGAGCGTCAACCTCCAGATTTTATAAACGAGGTACATGTTCGATGAAGAACTTAGTGAAGGTTGAAATGATGTTCAATACAACTTCATGGTAAGGAATCAGATCTTCATGGCGAACTTCGTATTGCCCTCTGACCTGGTTAACGACGAGTTTTGAGTCGTCGTAGGCTTCCAGATGATCTACCCCCGGCTGTTGCGCCAGCTGGAGTCCCATGATGAGCGCGTTGTACTCGACAATATTGTTGGAGCACGGCTTCGAAAGGAAGTAGGCACGCTGGATGACCAGCTGATCGGGGGAGACTAGGACTACCCCCATACTTATGATAATTTGACCTTTGGGGCCTGTTCTTGAAGCGCCATCGAAAAACATTCGCCAGACGGAGCTTTCTTTGGTGACGTTTGATTCTTGGACCTTTTTCGGGATGTCTTCATAGAGTCTAGAAGACGCTGGGATGGGGTGTGCAGCTAAAAAGTCGGCCAGAGCCTGACCCTTGACGACTTTTTGTGGCATGAACACCATGTTGTATGGCGTTAGCAGGATTGCCCATGTTGCTAGCCGAGAGTTTAATGACCCTGGCTTCGTCATGAGAACTCTGAGTGGATTGACTCGGGAGATGACATGAATTGTCTGGCCCGAGACATAATGGAGAGTCTTCTGGATGGCAAATACCAAAGCCAAACACTCTTTTTCAACGGGGTTGTACCGGTGTTTGGCCCCGATCAGTGTTCTACTGAGGAAATAGATAGTTTGCTCATAGCCTGTATTGCTGTCCTGAGAAAGTAGAGCGCAGAGGGAATGATCCATGGCACGGACGTAGAGGAGAAATGGTTTGCCGGCGACGGGTGCCACCAGGACTGGTGGGCTCATCAGGTAAGCTTTATTATCATGGAAAGCTTTCTGGCATTCTTCTGTCCAGACGTAAGAGACTCCCTTCTTCATGAGCTGGATGAAGGATTGACATTTTCCGAAAAGGTTTTCTATAAACCTCCGGATGTATGCCAGATGCCCTTGCAGACCTCGAAGTTCTCGGAGGTTCTTCGGAGGGTCCATGTTAAGGATGGCTTTGGTCTTCTCGGGATCGACATGAATGCCTTTCGCCGTGATAATGAAGCCCAAGAACTTTTCGCTAGAAACCCCAAGGAAGGATTTAGTGGGGTTCATCTTGAGTTGATGCGCTCGCATGAGATCGAAGACTGTCTTAAGGTCTTGTAGGTAATCTCCTTTGAGACCGCTCTTGACTGCGATGTCATCAACATAGCATTCGACTGTCTTGTGAAGATGCTGACGGAAGATGGTGCTCATAGCTCGCTGGTATGTTGCACCAGCGTTCTTCAAGCCGAAGGGCATCACTGTGTAGCAGAAGACCCCCTTCGGAGTCCTGAATGATGTGTGTTTTGTGTCATCGGGGAACATCTTGATCTGGTTGTAGCCCGAATATCCATTCATAAAAGACATGCGTTCGAAGCCACATGTGTTGTCGATTATCACATCAGTGATTAGAAGCCGGAATTCGTCCTTCGGGCAAGCAGTATTGAGATCCCTGAAGTCGATACAGACTCGAATCTTTCCATTCTTCTTGGTGACAGGGACGACGTTGGCCACCCAATCCGGATGTTGCTCCTCATGGATAAACCCGCTGGTCAGGAGTTTGTCTACTTCTTGATCGATAGAGTTCATGATGTCATGCCGAAAATGTCGCTGTTGTTGCTTTATAGGCTTGGCATCAGGTAAGATGTTAAGCCTATGCATCACAATCTGGGGATCAAGTCCCGGCATATCTTCGTAGCTCCAGGTGAAGACATTGATATATTCTTTAGCCAGCTAGATTAAAGATTCCTGATCTTCTCCTTTTAGGCTTTTGCTGAGGAAGATGGGTTTGGAAGAAGAACCATCCCCAAGGTCGATCTGTTCGACTTCGTCTTCGGTAGGGGGTTCGCGTAATTCAAAACGAGACTCCTACTGTTCTCCTAGGCGTTGAGCCCAGGGTTCTTCTTCGAAGAATTCTGGCTTGGTCTTCGCCTTCATCTTCTTGAGATTGTGCAGATGTCATGTTGGCTGATAGTACTTTCTTGAAGACTGATCCGATACTGGTATCGGAATCCCAAGTTGATGCTTCGGATGAAACAGAATGTTCTACTTCTTCTGCCTTCGAACTCTCTGGAGTTGACGGCTGCGTGACATAGCCTACCCTCCGTCGAGTTCGATGATAGTAGTCCTGCGGCTTTCCTTTAGGCGTTGGAAGCCGGAGAGGAAGACGTCGACCGTTGCCGTAGTTCAGGCCTTTGTTGCTTTTTAGGTTGTAACCTATCTTTTGGATGAAGTACTTTGCCTTGTCTGTGTACCGATAGACTTGTATTCTGTCGGTATCTGGTTCATGCTCGAGTGGCGGAAGGTCTTGATGACGCTCGACTTTGTCGAAGATGATGGATTCTTCATCTCGATTCCGTGGTAGGACTACAAAACAGACCCCTTGGGACGGGACTACTCGATTTACATGATGGACAATCCTTATTTGTGTTGTAACAACCATAGAGCGTTATCTAATGTATACATGGCATTCCAATATGGAAGACTAGAATAATTAAAAGACACTCTATTATTGATGAAATACGAGATTTTGTCGTATAGGATTACATTGTCCAGAGAGGGTGCATCTACATCAGCAGAGATATATTCCCCTAGCTCTTCATCTTTGAGTACTAGGATTGGATTGGGAGAGTCCACCACAGTTTTGATCTTGGGGTCCGAGAAGGCTATGTGGGCCTTCTCCGACAGCTGGGACGAGACAGATGATCACGGCGGCTTGCCCTTTAGACGCACCTTCAGAAGTGCTTCAACTGCGCCTTCGGTGATTGGTGCCTTCTCTTGTAGTTTTGCCACAAGGGGAGCCGATGTTTGAGGCGGCTTTTCCTTGAGCCGTATCTTCAAGGGAGCTTCAGTAGGTGTTCTACCTAGAGCAGTTTGCGCTTTTTCGGGTAGCTTGATGTTCATGGAAGGCAACGTCTGAGGCGCCTTCCCTTTGAGTCAAATTTTTAAAGGAGCGTCAGGAATCATCTCTGGCTCCATGTCGGGCTCTGCTGCCGTTTCTGCTTTATCGTCAGCATCATTGGCTTACTCCTCGTCAGGTGACTTGTACAAGTTGGAATCGGTGAAGTAGGCTTCAACCTCCTTGAAAGGGTCGATGTCCGCGAACTCCGTCCGGATGATGTCATTGGTAGACACATATTTCATACATTGGTGAAGTGTGAAAGGTACCACCATGTACTCATGCAGCCACGGACGACCCAGTAGGAGGTTGTAGTTGACATTGGCGTCCACGACATAGCAAGTGACCTCAGTTCTGAGGTTACCAATATGACACTTCAGCCGTATTTTGCCCAGCGGCTCACTCTTGCTGGCATTGAAGCCACTGATTGTTGTGTTGGAAGGCGCCAGTCGGTACATTGGGATCCCCAGTGTTGAGAGCAACATCTTCGAAATGATGCTGAGGGAAGACCCCAGATTGATCTGAATTTGCTTCACCT
The DNA here is from genome assembly GCA_029216955.1 of Iris pallida. NCBI lineage: Eukaryota > Viridiplantae > Streptophyta > Magnoliopsida > Asparagales > Iridaceae > Iris > Iris pallida. Next base: position 7,761,830 of record JANAVB010040216.1, on the reverse strand, counting down.
TGACGGAACCGATATACCCTGTATAATACAGAGGCCTGTTGTGTCGGTTGTGCTTGAGCAGCATGTTTTGTTGGGTGAAGGTTATGTTGGGGATAACTTCATCCGCACAATGACAGTGCGCACATGTAGTCGGGAGATCTTCAGGCTGCTTGACCTGACTGATGAAGGACTCAGCATCCTTCAGGGCTTCACAAAGAGCTTCACGAGTGTCCTTGGAAAGGCAAAGAAGCTCAAACAGAGATAGGCGGGCAGGAGTACTGACAAGTTGTGCCAGTATGTCGAAGTTGTGGGGCTTGGCTAGCCCCGAAGCATTCTCCTTTCGCAGAGGCTTGTCGAAACGGACCTCTACATGCTTCTGCTTATTGGCTGCTGAAGGATTGGACGGGCGCTCTTCTTGGGCAGTAGAGACGGTGCAAGGAGGCACCACCTCGACGACAGCTTCGTCAGGTTGGACATTCTGATGCGAACGCGTCTGTACAGGAAGTGCCTCTTCCGTAGAGGAAGAGACCATGCGGCAAGACTTGATCTTTCTGTCTTTGGTTTTGGAGGCAGAGCGTACCTCCGGTTGAGTAACCTCGGAGACGAGATCAGGGTGAACCTATAAGACCTCTCCCCGAGATGTGGTGAGTGGGATGAGTCCACTCACGTTGTCACGAGTAGGTGGTAGATTGACCACCTCCATTGTCGTCTTAGGGATGGAGATGACGCCATCTTGTGTTGTGGTCGGAGGCAAGGTGCCAAATTGGAGTGACACCAGGTTGGTCGAGATCGTTTTCTCCTCGTAGTCGACGGAGATAACATCTGCATTGATCATGCGCTGGATGTAGTTTTTGAGGACATAGCAGTCCTTAGTTGGATGTCCGACAAACCGATGGTAGTGACAATACCTCAGATTGTCCACTTTTCCAACCTCGTCGGGACGCTTCGGGTCCGGCAATTTAATCTTGTCACCCTGCTTCAGTATCTCAAAGAGTTGCAGGGTGTCTTCATCGTTGAAAGAATAAACCTCCTTTGGCCTTGGTGCAAGTGAAGGCTTTTGAGTGGGTGCTGATGCACCTTTGGAGGCATTGACAGTTAACGCCTGTTTCCCCTTCGTCTCTCGTCCGGGGTTGTTGGCTGCAGGCCGTTTTCCCTTGTTCTCAAAGGCAGGGAAACTAACTCCCAGAAGGCGAGCATTGGACGCCTTCTTCTCTGCTGCTTCGGCTTCGATGATCAAGGAACTCTAGTCGGGAGGAGGAGTGGAATTGAGCCAGAGTTTGACTGCAGGCAGCATGTTCATGCTGCAGGAGGAGAGGAGTGCGTGTTTTGGCATGCCCGGGGGTAGTCTGAAGCAGTCCTGTCGGAAGCGTTCGATGAATACTCGAACTGTTTCCTTCTCCTTCTGGTGTATCTCTATGAAGGACGCCATTGTCATGTCCTTCCCGCCGTCGTAGAAACAGTCGAGGAATAGATGCGTCAAATCGTCGAAGGAAGATATAGAATTGTCGGGGAGGCTGTAGTACCAATCGTACGCCACTCCTTTTAGTGCCCCGACAAATATGCTGGTAAGTAGTGCGTCCACCTTCGGGAGATGTCCTGTTTGGGACTGGAAGTACGTCAGATAGCGACACGGAGATTCCTTCCTATCGTATGGCGTCAGAGTTTTTGGTTTATATTTAGGAGGATAAACCACTTTGTTCCATTCGAGGAGATAGGGTTGGGTGATCCCCATCTTCTGGCGTTCCTCTTACCTGTTCTTGGACTCAAAGCGCTCGCGCAAGTCCCTGATCATCTCCACCACGTCTTTCGTGGAGATGGGAGTCAGGGAAGGTGGTACAGCCTGGAGTTGAGCATTTGGCAGCTCCGACATCTGAGGTGCTTCGTGGCGATCTGTATCCAAGGTTACCCATTGACGGGGTACACTTGATTCTCCATTATCCCCTGGGCCAGGACCGGTAGAAGGTGCCCTGGCCAAAGCTGACCGTATCTCAAACACCGCTTGAGTCAGTGTTTGCATGGAGGCGGAGAGGGTTTTGAGTCCTCCCTCCAGGGTATCCATACGTTGGACGAGGTCTGCTGGCGGCGCATCCGGTTCGATATCACCCCCAGTCATGTATACTGTCATGACACGGCTGGAGTCGGATGGATCAGTTGAGGCTTCACTCTCGGCCTTGCTCTCTTGCAGGGGAGTTGCCTCCCCTGGAGCTTCGTCCAGGCTCCCCCCAGCTACGTTCTGGAGGACACCCTCGTCTTCGGGAGAAGTATCCACGAGGGCCTGATTACCCCCCGCTGTGTCTGGAAGGCTGACTTTTTCGTCTTCGAGACGCTGTTCAGCAGGGGCCAGACTACCCCCAGCTGTGTCCGGAAGGCTGACTTCGTCTCCAGGATGAAGATCCACCCTAGCTGTGCTCTAGAGGGCATCTTCGTCTTCAGAAGGAGGATCAACAAGGGCTTGACTACCCCCAGCTTCCTCCAGGATCTTCTTTCGCCCCCGAGTGCCTTCGAACACTCCATAGGATGGAACAGTTGTCTTGGTTTTCCTCGGCTGGCTCTTAGATAATGACGAGGAATGACCAGTCGTCTTTCGGATTGACGAGGAATTAGAGATCACGTTACAAGAAGCAACCTCTGGTTCCTCTTTAATTGACACCTTCTTCCCGAGGCGACGTCGGAGAGGTGTTGATGATTGCAGCCGCTGGAACACCTACTGCCTTGGTGGTAGGACTGCTGTTTTGCAACAACAGTTGATGGTGACTACAGCACAGACGTGCCGTTGAGGGGTGCATTGTGCTTGTCAGTCGACTCTCCTGACCGACGTTTGTGAGTGATCACGTTACGCAGATCGTTGGAGGAGAGTGCCACCTTCGTACCCCCATCAGGCGCATGGCAAGGCCAAGCGCCGGGGTGGTCAAATGAATGCTGCGCACCCTGATCCAACACCAAACAGGTGCTCAGATCAGTAGTGGGGGAACAACATTTACAGTGACTTAAACGAACCTCAAACACACAACCAGAGGAGGCGCGGGAGTTCAAGACCATAGGGTTTGCCTTGCTCGACTCGATTGCGAACGCAACAGATGCACCCAAGTGAGACAAGGACTTTGAAGGTCGACTCTTTTCCGACGTAGAAGCACCCGAGTCGACCTTGTACAGCTTACCATCAGCAGCACGTATGATTGTGAGCGCATGCTTCTGGTTTGCTGCCGGTATAGCACGTTTGAGGCACATGGACCGTGCTGCCTTGGACTTCTTCGTACTAGCCCGCTGGGGTGCATAGTACTCAGAATCCAAATTCTCCTTGCCACTACAGCGATTGAGTCTATCAAAGATAGAGACCTTCTGTGGCGCATCAGAGGTGATACGCAGGGCATTAGCTGCGCCCCTGCTCCGTCGACGCATCTTCCTCGCCTGAGAGGGAGATGGCTGGGGAATATGGTCAACCGTACATTTTCCCGAGAGATGCACTGCACCGGTGGGCGCATCTTGGTTGCTGAGGACGTCAGCAGGAAGGGAAGGCTGTATTGGCGCATCCCCTTCGGTGGTGGTACCAGAGGCGTCGACCTTGCGCACCCAGATTTGGCGAGTCTTCTTCGGCTTCGGCAGCCGCTTCGAAGGACTCGCACTACCTTCAGAGATGAACTCCTCATACGCCTGTTGATTGAGGCATACGACCAGCGTCTTGTGGGAGGAGCCCACCTTCACGTCGTCGGATTACGACACAGCTTTATGGGTGGAGGAGAAAGAGGTCCCCAGCAGAGTCGCCAGCTTGTTTGCCATTAAAATCTTTTAATGTAATTTCAATACAAACAGAACAGTGTTACAATGTAGGACTTAGACGTAGTCATAGGAGTACACATTTGTTTATCTGGGTCCCTTATGCCGATGGAGCGAGTGGTAATGCGTTGACTCCGTTGACGATATGACGACGGTTCTCGGTTCTCTGAAGATCTGGGTTGCTCTAGGTGCAGGAGCTTGCGTAGAGGAAGAAGACGTTGAGTGTCTGTATCTGCCTCTCTCTATATATTGTTGGTGGTTGTACGATGTGTCTCTGTCTGTGTGTGTGTCAGAAAAAGATGATCCCTCTATTTTTAGCTTTGCAGGCTGGCTGCTCATGCGCGCATGTAGGATACGCCTGTATGCGGGGACGCCACGTGGTGGTTGCTGATGGAGGCGCATGGGCGATACGGTCTGATTGAGGAGTTGAACCCTTCTTGTTGCTGTTATGGGCTGCGACAGAGTTGACACGTAGCAATGGAGAAGATCTTTCAGTTGCTGAGATTTTGGGTGATTAGCACCCCTTCATAGGCTGAATCAAGACAAATGACGCGTGTCGTAGGTCCATGGCTTGAAGATCTCGGATTTGGTGGGGAGTGCTCTGATAGGATGCGCCTGGGATTGGACGCATGAGGAGGCTTTGGCTCGTAACCTTTAGGAGTCACAAACCAGTCGGGGCGCATGGCTTTTGAGGCGCATGCGGGGCTTCAGTAGTAACTTTACTTCTGTCTTTAGGGATCAGAGGAAAAGTCTGAGGCGCACGGCTTTTGAGGCACATGCAGAGGTTTGGGCGCGGCCACGTGGCTTGTAACCGCCGGAGGGGAGTAATGATGATGCTGACGTCGGCGACGCTTCATTTTCTGAGAAAGCTGTCAACTGTTCAGTCCTCGGGGGACGTGCTGCCAACTCTGTCAGACTTCAGCATTTAATGTTTTTTTGGCAGGTGATGGGTTTGTTGAGTGGGCGCATCGATCGACATTCTACTAGGCGCATGGGGACGCATGAGGGCGCATCCTTATGAGGCTGATGGACGCGTCAGTATGATGTACGGTCTGGCTGGCACATCTATTTTGTATGACACGTCTTTATGGGCCCGACTGTTACGTTCTTCGAGTGCTTTAAATAGCCGTTCTTGACTCGGCTAAATTCGAAGCGTCAGGTTCATCACCATTAATGTAAATTCATTGCACGGGATTCGGAGAGCCAGCCACTTGGCGCATGGATTTGATTTGCATGGCCTATAAATAGTGGCATGGAGGGGGTTTGTTTCTCGTTCTCTCACGTCCTCCCGAAATGAACTTGTTTACTCGAGGACATTCTGTTGATGAGATGCTCCTGAGGGTGAAGATGCGATGCATGGTCTTCATTGATGCATTTGAAGGTGACTGTTACATCCAAAAGTCAGAGTCGAAGGCTTCTGAGGCAGGCAGAAGGTGCCTGTTGCATCCAAAGATCGGGATGCTCGAGCCTCGTCTCCGTTATGCTAGTAGAGCCGTAGATCTAAATTGCGGTGCTGCGGCTTTGGAGGCTCTTTCTTCTGTCAGAGTGGGTGTCACCCATTCTGGTTGGGTTGAAAGCTGCTCCTTTAGCCGCAGGTTGATTGCGGTGCTCTCCTCTTCCTTGGTGTGGGGAGCTCTTCCTCCAGCTAGAGGGTTGATTGCCACCCTCGTTCTGCTCAATAAATGCTTCATTAGTCGAAGCATTTGATGGCGTATATGCTGAGACTTCACGATGCGCCTGACTGGGACGCTGAAGGGCGGCACATAACTGAGCTGCTGAAGGGATGCACATAACTGAGCGGCTGAAGGGATGCACATAACTGAGCTGCTGAAGAGATGTGCCTGGCTGAGAGCGTATGGCGGGATGCGCCTGTTTGAGGGCGCATGGTGGTTGTTGCACCTAGCCGTAGACTTAGGGTCTTTTCTTTGTAGAAATTGTCCTTTGTACGGCTCTTTTTAAGACATGTAACAGACTTTTATATGAAATAAAAATCTTCTTTTAATGTCTATGCTTTTGTTTTGCTGCGCCAAGTACTTCGTCTGAGCTCCATGGCGCATATGATGTTAGGCGCATAGGATTTCTGGTCCTGAAATTCCATGCTTCTACAATGGCGGCCAAAGAGCGGGTCTTCACTTGCTAATTAGCCACGTGGCCACAGGCCATCTATGCGGCTCAACATACAAACCACTATAAATAGCAGTGTGCCACACCCCTGTAAAAGGCTGACAACCTTTGAAAGACAATTTCTTCAAGAGCTAAAGACTGCGTCAGATAGTCCACCGAGTAAGGCAGAGTTGATAGCACTTTTCTGAGCCTCCACCGTCACCCCTTAGAATCAAAACTAAACAATTGTACGTAGATTGTTTCCTAGTATTTCTTTCTAGGCTTTTCTTTATACAAGCGAGTTTTGTCACGACCCGCACTCTAGAGTAAGGGCACGAGACGTGGGTACGTCCAGCCTACGCCACAGTGTCGGCGGTAGAACACTGTCCTAGGTCACAAAATCTAACAGTTTAAAGTAATAACAGTTATACTCCCCAAATGGGGGTGACATAACAGAATATATCTCAATCACATCTAAGATAGAGTACGATAAGATAGAATGAATAAAAAAGATGCAAGATCCAAATCCACAGGAAATACAGATAACGAGAAAGCTAAGTGTCTATGATAAACTCCACTAACATCCAGAATAATACAGATCCAAATATATACAACTCAACTCCAATGCTATGAAATAAGATAAAAACATCTATGGAGCAACAGTCTCTACTGCTAAAGGATCTGACTGGAAGTCCGGATCGCAAGTGTCCTCTAAGGCTGTCCCATAGAAAGTATCTAAGCAGGCCTCCTCCTCGTCCTTTGTAAAATTTTTAACAGGTCCAGTCAGGACGGGAACGAGCACATATCTCTCAAAATAGTTCATAACATGTTAGGAGTATAAATCATGCAATAGAGTAAAATACAGGAAATACTGAAAAGGAAGTACAGGAAAATATGAGATATTTTGTACTGAAAGAAAATACATGATAAGTAGAGACTGTAAGTGGCTAAGTGATTTAGAGTACAATATGGTTATGTAAACGGCTTAGGAGCACATGAATACAACTAAGAAGCACATGAATACCTACTGGGGATAATGATCACATAACCAATTCAACTCACCCCGCCCCAATCAATACACAAGGATCCATTCAAGTTACGTTATAGGCACATGAATACAGCTAAGATACGTGAACTCATGTAATGAGTAGTACATGAGGCACATGATAGTACATGAAAGCACATGAGAACATGTAAAAACATGAACTAGTACGAGTACAAGGAGTACCTGATGCACATGATAAAGTACATGAATATGAAATACCCGATGCACCCGTAGAGGGATAACATCTCAGGAAAGGATCCATATAGTACTAATCCGTGAAGATACGTGTCAGCATCAAGTAGAGTAATCTAGAGCAATAATATAGTCCAGACAGGTATGAAAAGATCAGAGAATGTACTCGCCTGCTATCTGAATGTCCAAGATGAAAGTACTGTCCGAGGAGTGGTGTCTGGCTCTTATTTAGAACAGTACAAGTCACAACAAGTCCAAAATGGTAATAAGATGCACTACAATGCATTCTACATGAATCTAGGTCAATCTAGACCAAAGTCAACTCTTGGTCAACTCTGGTCAACCCTAGAAGTCAAACTAGGTCAACTAGGTAAAACCTAAGTCAAACAAGTCTATACTAGTCTAACTAGTCCATTATAGGTCTAACAAGACTAAACAAGTCTAATATAGACTCCATACTGGCAAACAGACACACTCATAGGCCATAGGCTATTAGGCTATATTATGCCTAAAACCAACCTATAAATCACATCTGCACATAAAACATGACAATATTATATAGTAACACACATTGATATATTTACATAATCTAATATAGAAATACATATACCATATAGGCTACCTATATGTATACTACACATACATGTATATCTAATATATAATAGTACACTCACACATATATATATATATATATATATATATATATATATATATATATATATATATATATATATATATATATATATATATTTTTTTATAGGATACATATATTTACATCTCAATATATATATACATGTGTATAGAGAAAAGGAGAGACACATGATAGTGTCCAAGTGTGTGTGTGTGTGTCATGAGAGTGCAAGAGTGTTTGTGAATATAAGAGAGTGTGTGTGAGGCATGTGTGTGGGTGTGATATGGTATGTGGGGGTCTCATAGAGTGTGTGTTAGTGATACAAGGAAAATGTGGTAATACATTGTGTGTGTGAGACATCCTGAAAACAGTTGAGTGCATTAGGAAAATCAGTGCAACATTGTGACCCTGTGTGCATTAGAAAAACAGTGATATAGGAATCACCTATAGCAAAACAATGAACAGGGAATCATTTGTTTGTGTAATCCTGAAATTAGTGTGACATTATAGGAAAATCAGTTAAAGAAAAACAGTGGCAGCAAACAGTGGAAAGCTTAGGGAAATCTGGGAATAATGTATACATTGTGGCATAGTAAGGTGAGAGTGTTTTCTCAGGTAAAATAGGAAGAATGTAATAACAGTGAAGTATTAGGAAACTCAGTTAACAGTTTGCTATTGAAACAAAATCAGTGATATATATTTGACAGCCCATCTCAAAACCAAAACATCCCATTCTTAAACCACAAGCCTATCGAGCGTAACATTGCATTAACATAATTCAACAGTCATATGGGGATCAAAAATCAGTGAAAACATTTGAAACAACATTCATTTCAGTTTTAAGAAGGACAGGAAACCAATTCCCCATTTCCATCAAAACCAATTCAAATTGAATCCACATGTCCAATATTCTATTCCCAAACAATAAAGCCAAATTCGAATGAACATTGTATTAGCATAAACTAACATTCATGTAGAAGTAACTAACAGTGCAAATCAATACTTAAACTGGGAATAAATGGTTTAGGAATTAGAAGGAAAACAGTGTATCAGTCCTGTATAGCTTGGTATCAGCCAAATGGCATATTCCAACAATTTCGAATCCAAAAACTCACATCAAACCTATTCTAATATGTAAATCTAATTTAACATAGATAATATATCATATTTAGGATCAATTAACAATTAAAATCACTTAATTAAAACATTCAAACTAAAATTGAAACAGGGAAACAAAATACACTGATACACGCACTGTGCACACCCTGTGCACGCGTGATATCGTATCCGACACGACATGAGGGGTCGTGTCACTTGACACACGTGGTGTCAGTTGTCGCCCCTTCGTGTGTGTCAAGTATCATGTGTCAAAGTGGCATGTCCAGCTCGAAATTAGCCCCGAGTAGCAGGGGAGGGAAACTGTGCGCGCGCGCGAGGTGCAACTGCGTGTTCCCGTGTCCGTGGCGATACGACACGAGACCAAAACGTGCTCAGTACCCTGAAAACCCATAAGCAAGATTAAAACCTAACTTTCTATTCAATTACATTCCTAAAATCAGATCGAAATGCCCTTTGGGACATTTCGTCAAACACCTATAAACAAGGACTGATACGTGTCCAAATGGGACACGAATAGGACACAAAATCCTACATAAATCTAGGGTTAGCTAGGGGACACCTAGATCTAGTTTAGAATGCATTAATAACAGCAATTACAATAGATTTTGAAGGAGTTACCTATAGGTGTCAAATCCTCAATAAAACTCCAGAGAGGGGTGTTCCTCTTGATAGCCAAACTTCTCCAAATTGTCCAAACTCTGAAATATTCTTACATAAATAGCAAGAACAGAAGAATTAGAACCTAATGCAATTGGTTTGGGTGAAAAAAAGAAATAAATAGGAATTTCTATGAATTAAAGAAGATGGAGACTAACCTCTTTCTAAAACTTTGCAAATATTTCTAAGGAGGCTAGCCCTAATTTCTAGGAGCATTAAATAGACGGGGGAGACCTTAGTGGCCGGCCATGGGCTGGATTGGGCTAGGGTTAGGGTTCCAATAGTGATCTATGAGCTTCCATGGGCCAAAATTACTAATCATGACTTGTGAAATCACAAGCCATTTCTATTCAAATCAAATCCTAATTTCCCCAAAATAATTCTAATGGGTTTGATTTTACTAACTTTGGTCAAGCTAGGGTTTCATAATCTAACCAAGTAGTCATGACCTAGGTTAGCCTCTAGGACAGTCTCCTAAGTCAATATGAGTCAAAATCTAGAATAGCACCAAATCAATAATACTAAAAATCAGTTAAAAATTCTAATACTTATAATTAATAATAATAATTCCCAAATAATTCCAAAATTTTAAAAATGACCAAAATACCCTCAAGCTAGAAATGTGGTAATGACAAATCTACCCTCCTTAAAATAATTTTGTCCTCGAAATTAAAGGCAAAACTAAACTGTTGAGAAGGATAGAAAAGTATACCTCAAGGTCCAAAAAGATAGGGGTACCGCTCGCGCATCTCATCCTCCCGCTCCCATGTAGACTCTCCTGGAGAATGATGCCTCCATGCGATGCATACCAAGGGTATCACCTGCTTCCTCAGTACCTTCTTCCGGTGATCCAGAATCTCCACAGGCTACTCTGGATAACTGAGAGTAGGTCCAACCTCAATCTCCGAATGATCGAGCACATGGCTAGGGTCAGCCACGTACCGTCTCAACTGTGATACGTAGAATACGTTGTGAACTTCCACTAGTGCATGTGGCAAGTCTAGCCTGTATGCCACGTCACGGACTCTCCCGCTGATAACGAAAGGGCCGATGAAGCGCGGGCTAAGCTTCCTACCTCCACAAAAACGTATCGTACCACATGTCGAAGATATCCGCAGAAAAACCATGTCTCCAACCTAATCACAAGCCAGGTCTCAAGTTACTAAAAATCAAACACGATCAATTAAACAAAACAAAATACAACCTACTTCTAATCCTTTCTCTAAATCTGTACCTCAAACTCCAACGGCCTCCGATGGCTATCGGACCAGTGCCGAAGTCTGTCCTGCGCCATGCGAAGTCCGTCCCTGATGAGCTTCACCTTCTCGGCTGCGTCAACAACCATCTCTGGTCCCATTAAAGCTCGCTCTCCAACATCATCCCAAGATAAGGGTGTACGACACCTACGCCCGTACAGAGCCTCAAACGGTGTCATCTCAACGCTGGCCAGATAACTGTTGTTGTAAGCAAACTCTACCAAATATAGATGATCCTTCCAGGAACTTCCAAAATCCAGGACGCACGTCTGCAGCATGTCCTCAAGTGTCTGAATAGTCCTCTCTGACTGTCCGTCCGTCTGGGGGTGGTATGCAGTACTAAACTTGAGCTGAGTGCTCAAACTAGTCTGCAGAATCCTCCAAAAATGGAAAGTAAAGCGACTATCCCGATCTGAGACAATACTGATCGGAACTCCGTGAATCCTGACTATCTGCTTTATGTACAACTCTACAAGCCTCTCTGTAGACGTACCCACCTTGAATGGTAAAAAGTGGGCCGATTTGGTCAACCTGTCAACGATAACCCAAATCGTATCTTTCCCTCCTGGTCTACGCGACAACCCAGATACGAAATCCATGGTGATATGTTCCCACTTCCACTCTGGAATGGGCAACGGCTGCAATAATCCTCTGGGCCTCTGCCTCTCTGCCTTGACCTGTTGACAGACCAAGCATCTAGCTACGAAGTGAGCTACCTCCCGTTTTATCCCGTACCACCAGACATGCTCTCGCAGATCCCTGTACATCTTGTTGGCACCAGGATGTATAGATTACTGCGATCTATGAGCCTCCTGCATGATCTTCTCCCTGAGCTCCCCGCTAGGCACACATAACCTGGAACCGTGCCTCAAGGCACCATCCTCTGCAAGTGAAAACTCGCCATCCACCAACCCTGCACGAACCTGCTCTCAGATACACCGCAGAGCCACATCCTCGAACTGCGTCGCCTTGATCCTCTCCATCAAGTCTGACTGTTTCTGAAGGCTCCATAACTGCATCTGCACTCCGGGCACAATCACCTCAATCCTAAGGCTCTCAAAGTCTGCAAGCAAGTGCTGATCCATAGTCAAACACATGGCTGTCGGATACCTACTAAAGGCATCGGCAACCACGTTGGCCTTCCCCGGGTGATACTGAAGTGAGATGTCAAAGTCTTTCATCAACTCTAGCCATCTGCACTGCCTTATGTTGAGCTCTTTCTGTGTAAACACATACTTCAAGCTCTTGTGATCTGTAAAAATCTCCACCCACTCGCCATACAGATAGTGCTTCCACAACTTCAAAGCAAAAATCACCGCTGCCAGCTCCAGGTCATGGGCAGGTAGTTCTTCTCATGGGGACGTAATTACCTGGAAGCATAGGCAATCACCTTCCCATGCTGCTGTAAGACACAACCCAGCCCCTTCCCTGAAGCATCACTATAAATAGTGAATTCACCTGATCCTGAAGGTGTCACGACCCGTACCCTAGAGTAAGGGTACGAGACGTGGGTACGTCCAGCCTACGCTGCAGTGTCGGCGGTAGAACACTGTCCTAGGTCAAACATTTAACAATATAAAAGTACATGTACAGTATATACTCTCCGAATGGAGGTAACATAGCAGATACAGTCTCAATCACAACTAAGGTAGAGCGATATAAAAGATAGGTAAAACATGAAATCCAAAAGAGATACAGCAGATAGAAGTCTAAGTGTCTAAGATACACAAACCCAGAAAACATCTCAAAGCTCATTACAGTAATCCATAGAATAAATACAACTTAATACAACTGAAATAACTAACTATACAACCTCTACTGTGTCTCCTCTAGGCTAGCAGGCAACCTCTAGGCTATTTGTAAAATTTATCAACAGGTCCAGTTAGGATAGGAACGAGTACAACTCATCAAGAAATCCCAAGTAAATGACAGAGAACTATAAAGCAGTTATAGACAGTTTTATTGATGAATATGGCAGTTTATATACAGGTGATGGTATGGAGAACAGATAAGATACAAGGAAAGTAAGAACTAAAATAAGGGAAGAATGATGGCAATGAAGACTATAAAATAAATCTAGCTGAACTAAAGTAACATAATAAGTCCAGAATATAAATATAAACAAGTGCAAAACCCAAGTAAATCCAGACAATATGAATCTGAAACCAGGTGGTTCCAGTACAAGATGAGTCCGGTATAAGGTGAGTCCAGTTGGTGATCAAAGGTTCCAGGGTGAGTCCAGCCTATACTCTAACAGTGTGTTTTAAAATACCGAGTTTGACATGTAAACGGCTGTAGGTAATAGGGCACATCGCGCACTCGGCCAAGTGTGGGATGGCTATCGTTCCAGTATAATTCCAAGAAAGTGGTTCCAGTATTTGGGAATGTTCACATGTCTACTCCAATATTTCCCCGCCCACAAGTACAAGTGAATCCAGAAAACGACACGAGAATCGAGATGAGGCCAGCCAAACATAATGATTCCAGCAAAAGATTCCAGAGTGATTCCAGTAGGTGGTTCCAGTAGTGATTCCAGAAGGTGATGCCAGTAGTCGTTCCAGAAGGTGATGCCAGTAGTGGTTCCAGAAATAGAGGCCAGACAAAATGGTATGTGTGTCGCATACATGAATTCAGAAATATCCATACGTGTTGTAAGAATCACATAAAACTAACTAGAACTGAAGTACAGTAATTGACAAGTAAATGAAAGAACTATCAGAGAATGTACTCACCTGATGTCTGAATGTCCAAAGTAAATATACTGTCCGATGAGAGGTGTTTGGCTCCTAATCAGAACAGCACAAGTCACAACAAGTCCAAAATGACAATATGAAGTTCTACTATGCATTCTACATGATTCTAGGTCAATCTAGACCAAAGTCAACTCTTGGTCAACTTGGTCAACCCTGAAAGTCAAACCTAGGTCAACTATGGTCAAACTAGGTCTAACAAGTCTAAATTAGGTCAAACAAGTTATTCTAGGTCTAAACAAACTAAGTATATGGAAATCAAGTATCCGAGATAGCTACTAACTCATAGCCTAAGTTACTTGCTAAACCAAGCACAAAACTAAACCATAAGCTAACAAGGCACACAAACTTAGTCATATAATGTATATATATTATTCACATTCACATATTCATATACATAGATATATATAGGAAAGCTATATATGTAGGCACATACATATATATATATATATATATATAAAGAGAGGTAAAAGAGTAAGTGAGTATGCGTGTGTTTAGCATGTGTGTGAAAGGATATGTGTTAATGTTCTAAAATTTAGTGATAGGTAGGTGTATGTGACATGGGATACATGATGTCAAAGGGTGTATGAATGCATGTGTGTAAAAGGTTATAGGTTAACTCAGTTTATAGAAATACATACATACATACTTATCTTGTATACATGCATACATACATATCATGTATATTACATTTACATGATACATACATGTATAGTTGTATTATATTATACTTACATTCATGCATATTAGATACTTGTATTTACATTAACATATTGCAAACATTCATTTCATTCATGCATCTATGCATTACCTATATGTTTTATACATATGAATACATTGTATATCATTCTTTCATTCATGCATAGCTTATATGCATTATATTAATAGCATTCCTACATGCTTGCATTCAACCATATATATAAATTAATGTAAAGAGAATATATATCATATATATATCATTTTATTCATCTAACATATCATGCATTACATACTCTATATTCATTTAATATCTATACGATATATGCTTTTTACAATCTAATATAAAGTGTACTTTGTTATTTGTACGTCGAAACTTACGTCACGCAAATCGAGATAAAAAGATTATCGATAAAATTGATAATCTTATTATAGTGGTCCACGTGTCCATCTTGTCAATTTCAGCGATGTGAGATCACTGGAATCGACTGAGCTCAGTTTCGTTGTACTAATCCCGAAATACGAACATTATAAGAATTAATTATTTAATTAATTATAAAAAGGTTAAACTCAGAGAAATTATCAACAAACATTGTCGGACGATGAAATAAACATCGCCAACGTGTCCAGAATAGTATATATATGGTATCAGAAATGTTATCCCCTCACTTCCTATGTGTATATATATAAGCCTTGTTATATATATATATATATATATATATATATATATATATATATATATATATATATATATATATATATATATATATATATATATATATATATATATATATATATACAAGCTTCCCTATATATGTGTATATGTATTTTAATATATATATTATATATATGGTGTCATGATATTGGGATATTATGTGTTATGATATAGTGTGAACATAGGGCATGGGTGTATTGGTATAGTGACTATAGGATGGGTGTTTTCTTAGTAGACTATTAGACATAGTCATGTCTTGTAGTTGTGTTATAGGCATGTTTAGGCATGGTATGCCTAGTGGAACCTAGAGTAGACTTGTTATAACTTAGAATAACTTGCTAGACCTAGATTAGACTAGTTTGACCTAGATTAGACTTGGTTGACCTAGTTTGACTTCTAGGGTTGACCGGAGTTGACCAAGAGTTGACTTTGGTCTAGATTGACCTAGTTTCATGTAGAATGCATTAATTTGCATCGTATTATCATTGTAGACTCATAGTGACTTGTACTGTTCTATAGGAGACAGACACCACTCCTAGGACAGTCTATATTCTCTCAGATTCACCGGTTACAGGCGAGTACATTCTCTGATCATTTCATATCTTGTTTAGGATTATATTTTCTGCTTTAGATTACTTTACATGATGCTGACACGTTGGAAACACGGATTAGTACTATATGGATCTTGTTGTGCGATGTTATCCCCTTAGCGGATACATCGGGTATTCGTGTTCATGTACTTTATCGTGAGCATCGTGTACTCCTTGTATTCGTGACATTCGTGTACAAATCGTATGAAATCGTGTATATTCATGTATTCACATGATCTCGTGTGCGACTATACTTCGAGTGCAATAACATATTATATCTAGATCCTTGTGTATTGATTGGGGCGGGGGAGTAGAAGTGGTTATGTAATCAATCCAGTAGATTACTCGTGTACAACCTCTGTAGATTACTCGTGTACAACATCGTGCCGTTTACATAACCATCTTGTGCTCTGAATCACTAGTCACTGATAGTTCTCTATATAGTGTAGCTATTTAGTTACAGTCTCTCTCTTTTTTATCATGTTATTTCTTCAGATCCTATATCTTACTCTCTAGCATGTTTATATTTCCTAACTTGTTATGATATTGTTGAGATGTACTGTACTCGCTCCTGTCCTGACTAGACCCGTTGATAAATTTTACAGATAGCTTGGAGATTGCATGCTAGCCTAGAGGAGACACATTAAAGGTTGTTTAGTTAGCTATTTTCAATTGTCTGGAGTTGTATTTACTTTATGGATTACTGTATCTAAGTTTGGAGATTTGAGATGTATTTTTGGATTTGTGTATCTTAGACACTTAGATTTCTCTCTGTTGTACCTCTTTTGGATTTCATGTTTTATTTATCCTTATCATGCTCTACCTTAGATGTGATTGAGTCTGTATCTGCTATGTCACCCCCATTCGGGGAGTATAAACTGTTTAGCCTTATACTGTTAGATGCATGAGACCTAGGACAGTGTTCTACCGTCGACACTGCGGCGTAGGCTGGACGTACCCACTTCTCGTACGGGCTACCACTAAAAATGTGTCACGACCCGCACCCACTGTGAGGGTACGAATACGTAACGACGCCCAGCCTATGCTGCAGTGTCGGCGGTAGAGCGTTGTCCTAGGTTACTATCTACCAGCAACTCACGCAATTATAATGTACTCATCATGATCAACTCCGAACGGAGGACAAGTATAAGATATAAAACTCAATCACAGTCTAAGCACGATAAGATAACACAGAAGAATTAAACTAAGAATAGAAGAACAACTACTAAAATAATAACAACTCTCAACAAATCTCAAATACTACACAAGTCTCAAAACTTCTATACCAAGTTCAACATGGAATAGATGCTAATCTACTAAACTAAATCCCGATCACTCCTGAGTGTCGGGGCCAAAGGTAGCCATCCCGTCTCCTGGTCCATAATATGTAGGGCACGTAATCTCAGGGCAATCATCTGTAAAATTTCAACAGGTCCAGTCAGGACAGGAACGAGTACAACTTATCAAGAAATCCTAATTAAATGACAGAGAACTATAAAGCAGTTATAAACAGTTTTATTGATGAAATATGGCAGTTTGTATACAGGTGATGGTATAGAGAAACAGTTAAGATGCGAGGAAAGTAAGGTAAGTAAAAATAAGAAAAAAAACATAGCAATAAGGACTGTAATTAGAAACTAGCTGAACTAGAGCAACATGATATAAGTCCAGTATATAAATCTAAACAAGTGCAACCCAAGTAAATCCAGACAACATGAATCTGATACCAGGTGGTTGCAGTACAAGATGAGTCCGGTATAAGGTGAGTCCAGTTGGTGATCAAAGGTTCCAGGGTGAGTCCAGTCTATACTCTAACAGTGTGTTTTAAAATATCGGGATCGACATGTGAACGACTGTAGGTAATACGACACACCACACACCTGGCCGGGTGTGAGATGGCTATCGTTCCAGTATAATTCCAAGGGAATGTTGGCCCATTTGGTCATATGGTCAAACCTGATTTTAATAATTGATTAAACTCTGTCTGGATATACAAAGCTAGTCGGGACATCTCGGACTCTTGAACATGATCAAGAATGGCTATCCACTGAATTCAAGACCGAAGATCTGTTTGCCTACTCGAGTCTGTAATTCCTTATGCAATATATTTTCATTTTATTTGAGTCTAGGAATATGTTGTACACCGAGTCGTACTGGCAAATAGGCTACCCTTAAATGTGTTCAAAATGTTTTTAAAATGACCCCTCCAAAAGGTTTACAAAAAGGTTTTCAAAAAGGTTTTCAAAAATCACCAAAAAGCTTTTTAAAACCCTAACTAAACCCTGACTAAACCCTGACAGAACTCGGACCGAGTTCGGCCAGAGTTCGGCCAGAGTTCGGTTGGTGGCCGTTGTGATTTTGAATCCTTAGAACTTGGTCCTCCTGCAGTTGCGGATTTGACCGAGATTTGCTCATAGAGTTTTGCCCGAATTCTGCCCGAATTCTGTCAGAAGTCTGCCTTTGAAATTCCTATAAATAGAGAAGGATTTTGATCATTTCAACTCACTCATTCACTTTCAATCTTCTCTCTATTTAAAGCTTTCAGTCTTTCAAAGAGTTTTCTAGAGCTTTCAATTTCAGATCCCAAGCCAATTACAATCCTCTAGTCGATTTGCCAGTGCGGTACGGTCTAGAAGTTTCTGAGAGATTGTAATCAGAAGGCTTGATTGAAGAATACCTCTTCACATTTGAAGTTGAACGAGTTCTTCGTATCAAAGCTCGCATTGTAGAAGTTGCAAGGACTTCGTAAGAAAACTTATGGTTTTTCCAATAGTGGATTCAACTGGTAGCAAGAGTTCTACCGACTGGATTAGTCCTCAACAGAGGGAAACCAGTATACATCGTTGTCTTTGCGTTTGCTCTCTTAACTCTGTCTTTACTTTATTTCAGTTGTGATTAATATTCTGTGGTTGTGCTGCTAACATTTTTTAATTAGCATTATTCCGCTGCCAACTCTATTCACCCCCCTCTAGAGTATTACTCTTTACTATTTCGTTCCTACAATTGGTATCAGAGCGGGTGTTACAGGTAAAGCAAAGGTAACAGTACAATTATTTATTCATTTTAATTAACTGTTATATAGATCACAGCACAATACATGGCAACTGTGAAATTCACAAGTGAAGGCCAGGCCACAAACAGACCCCCACTGTTTGATGGTACAAACTATACCTATTGGAAAACACGGATGAGTTTCTTCTTGAAATCACTAGACTTTGATTTATGGTCCATTGTTCTTGATGGCTATCAAAAGCCACCTCGTATAAATGTTGATGGAGTTTTAGTTAAAAAAACCCCACAGTAGATATACAGAGAAAGAAAAGAAAAGGGCCAGTCTTGACGCACGTGCCATTAATGCTCTCTTTTGTGCTTTAGACAGAACTGAATTTAACAGGGTGTCTATCTGCACAACGGCTAATGAAGTGTGGAAGCTACTTGAAGTCACACATGAAGGCACGACTCAAGTTAAAGAATCTAAAGTCAGCAGACTTACTCAAGAGTACGAGGCGTTCAAGATGAAGCCCAACGAAACAGTTACACAAATGTTCGAGAGATTCTTGGATATTGTAAATCCTTTGTCTTCCTTAGGCAAAGATTACAGTAACCATGAAAAGATTCGCAAACTCCTGCGAGCACTTACCAAGAACTGAATTCCGAAGGCTACTGCAATCATTGAAGGGAACGACCTCACAACTATGTCCCTCGAAGTACTCATGGATAAGCTACTCACTCATGAACTGGAGCTACAAGATTTTGAAGAGCCTGCACCAAAGGAGAAGACGATCGCTCTCAAGGCTCAGCACAGAAAACCTGCTGAAGGTGACTCAGACAGCAGTGGATCTGATGCTGAAGATTAAGCACTCCTAGCAAGGAAGTTCAAAAGATTCATGAGACATGAGAAGAGAGTCAAAGAGAACAACAGCAATAATTGGTATCAAGAAGATGCTGTCTGCTATGGTTGTAAGAAGAAGGGACACATGAAGAAGGATTATCCCACAAACTCATCATCAAGCAAGAAGAACAACAGGTATAAAAAAGGGAACCTGAAGAAATCAACATCTAGGAGATATGCCAATACCAGCATATGGCATGAAAGTGAAGCCAGCGACTCAGAAGACGAACAATCAGAAGACGCTGCAAACGTATGCTTTATGGCATCCGATCAGGTACCTACTGAACCTGTAGTTGATACTTATGATGACTTCACCTTTAAGCAATTAGGAGATGCCTTCAGTGACCTGATGACTGATTACAGAAAACTGCGTAGCAAGTATCAGACCGCTAAAAAGGTACTCAAAGAGTATAAAGGTGAAATAGGTAGACTTACCGACCTACTAGCAGAGGTTAGAAATAATGTTAGTGAGTCTGGTGAGCTTTCTTCAACAAAGCTCTTATTACACGAGACTACTAAGTCATCTGAAGAGAAAGACAAAATTATTGACCAACTCAAGGAAGAACTTTGTATAGAGAAAAAAAGTCTTCGATGTGCACAAATCAGAATGGAATCACTCACTTCTGATTATACTAAGTTATATGACACTTCCAAAAGATTGGAAATTAGGTTAGGAAAACAGCCTGAGCTTGCTGCTTCCTTCCCTAACACGTGTCACTTACCGAAAAATTGAAACATTCCTAAGCCAAACACTGTCAGACCTAACCATATAAAACCGTTATCCCAAAAGGTTAAGCCCAAACAAGATTATAGGTATGCTTTCTTCTATACTAGAAAACCTAAACCTACCAACCATGCACACCACTCAGCTTTCAACACTCGACATGCACAATGTCATTATTGTGGCCTCATTGGTCATATTTCATCTCCATGTAGAATGAGAAAGCTTGTTGATTTAAATGTTTATGCTTGGATACCTAAAGCTAACAATTCATGACCCTATAAGAAATGGGTACCAAAAGTTTCATCTGCAAACTGTTTTGTAGGTGGAACACCCTTCAAATGCTAGAAGCAAATAGATCCTCGACAGCGGTTGCTCACGGTATATGACCGGTGACGCTACCCTATTTGCAACACTGTCGAAGAAAAAGAAGGAAGGCTATGTCTCCTTCGGTAATAACTTGAAAGGGTATATTATTGGTATCGGTGATGTTGGTAAGTCTTCCTATCCTGTGATTAAGGATGTCTGTCTGGTTACCGAGTTGAAACATAATCTACTCAGCATAAGTCATCTAGCTGATCATGGTTATGGCATCAACTTTGGCAAAGACAAATGTACTATAGTTGATAGCTCAACTGGTAGTACTATCTTTGAAGGTATCAGGGAAGACAATATATATGTTTTCTATTTGTTGGAAGAAACTAACATTTCAGGTGGATGCTTAATGGCCAAGAGTGATGAGAGTCATCTGTGGCATATGAGACTCGGTCACGCTAATTTGGATACGATCTCAAGATTATCCACAAAGAAGCTAGTACGCGGTTTACCGGATATTACATTCAAGAAGGACTCGGTATGCAGTCAATGTGAAAAGAACAAAGCTACCAGATCCACATTCAAGTCAGTAAACGCAGAATGTACTACTAGACCTCTACAATTGCTTAATATGGACTTATTTGGTCCTAGCAGAGTTGCTAGCCTCGGAGGTAAACTTTATGCTTTCGTAATTGTAGATGATTTCTCTAGATACACGTGGGTATATTTCTTGACACGCAAGAATGATGCATTATTCGAATTTGTCGTCTTTTGCAAGAAAGTACAGAATGAAAAAGGTTACATGATCACTCGCATAAGAAGCGATCATGGAGGCGAATTCGAGAATGCTGATTTTGAGCAATTTTGTGACACACACAATTTTGTACACGAGTTCTCCTGCCCTAGGACTCCACAACAAAATGGAGTTATGGAACGTAAGAACAGAAATCTAACAGAAATGGCCAGAGTGATGTTAAACCAGTTTAGTCTACCCAAATATTTCTGGGCTGAAGCTGTCAATACAGCTTGCTTTGTACTCAATAGAGTTCTAATTTGACCCAAATCGAAGAAGACTCCATTTGAGTTATGGTTTGATAGAATTCCATCTGTTTCATACTTTAGAATATTTGGCTGTAAATGTTTTATTCTTAATACAAAAGACAATTTAGAAAAATTTGATGAAAAGGCCGATGAAGGTATATTTTTAGGTTATGCGACCAAGAGCAAAGGATACAGAGTCTTCAACAAAAGAACCATGATCATCGAAGAGTCAATCAACGTCACCTTTGATGAACTAAATCAGATGACGATCGATGACAATGACGAAGATCCAACTGTACCAAGCTCAACATCAGCTGATCCTCAACCAAGCTCTGCACTAGCTGAACCTCCTAGAGAAGATCCAGGAACCAGCTATCTTCAGAATCTACCAAAAAGGTTGAAATTTACAGCTGATCATCCAAAAGATTTGGTAATTGGTGATATTACCAAAGGAGTAAGTACTCGTACATCCAGTAGAGATATTGTTTCTAGTGTTGCATTTATTTTACAGCTAGAACCCAAAACTATTGATGAAGCATGTAGTGATAGTTTTTGGATAGATGCTATGCAAGAGGAATTAAACCAATTTGAATGAAATCATGTTTGGGAACTTGTTCCCAGGCCTATTGATCATCCGGTCATTGGCACCCATTGGGTATTCCGAAATAAACTAAATGAGAATGGTTTAGTGACTCGTAATAAGGCTCGACTCGTAGCTCAAGGATACAATCAAGAGGAAGATATCGACTACGATGAGACTTATGCCCCAGTTGCGAGATTAGAATCCATTCGCATGTTATGTGCATTTGCATGTTTTCATGATTTCAAACTATTTTAAATGGATGTCAAGAGTGCTTTTTTAAATGGTTTTATAAAAGAAGAAGTTTTTGTAGCACAACCTCCAGGTTTTACGGATTTCAAAAACCCTGATCATGTTTTCAAGTTGAAGAAAGCCTTATACGGTTTAAAACAAGCCCCTCGTGCTTGGTATGATCGTCTAAGCTCTTTTCTACTTGACAACGGTTTTTCAAAAGGCAAGGTTGACACTACACTGTTTATTAAGTCTTTTAATGGCAAACTTCTTTTAATTCAAATCTATGTTGATGATATTATATTTGGATCTACTGATGAATCTCTGTGTCAAGAATTTTCTAAGTGTATGCAGAATGAGTTTGAGATGAGCATGATGGGAGAGCTGAAATTCTTTCTCGGATTGCAAATCAAACAAACTGATAATGGGACATTTATAAATCAAGCCAAGTATACAAAAGACCTGCTAAAGAAGTTTGATCTGGACAATGTCAAACCTATTGGCACTCCAATGGCAACTTCAATAAAGCTTGATTCAGATGAACAAGGCAAGCCAGTCGACACACGTAAGTATCGAGGTATGATTGGTAGTTTACTTTATTTAACTGCTAGTCGTCCAGATATAATGTTTAGTGTTTGCCTGTGTGCACGTTTTTAAGCTAACCCAAAGGAATCACATATGTCCGCAGTTAAGCGTATCTTTTGATACCTTAAGGGCACTTCTTCTGTTGGCTTGTGGTATCCCAAAACTAAGTCCTTTGACCTTATTGGTTATTCGAATGCAGATTTTGCTAGATGCAAAGTCGATAGAAAAAGTACCAGTGGCACATGTCATTTCTTAGGCAAGGCTTTAGTCTCGTGGTTTAGTAAAAAGCAAAATTCTGTAGCCCTATCAACAACAGAGGCTGAGTATATCG
The DNA here is from genome assembly GCA_029216955.1 of Iris pallida. NCBI lineage: Eukaryota > Viridiplantae > Streptophyta > Magnoliopsida > Asparagales > Iridaceae > Iris > Iris pallida. Next base: position 7,738,627 of record JANAVB010040216.1, on the reverse strand, counting down.
CCGTAGGACATTGTTGTGCTCAGATTTTATAGATGAAACAAACCCTAGAAGACTATGATTTATTTTACACACATATTCCCATTTTCTGTGATAACACGAGCACTATTAATTTGACTAAGAATCCAGTATGTCACTCTCGTACTAAACATATCGAGATTCGACATCACTTTCTTAGAGATCATCATCAAAATAGAGATATAAACCTTGTGTACATAGATACTGAAAATCAACTAGCTGACATCTTCACTAAACCTCTAGCGGAAGATCGTTTCAATTATTTACGTCGAGAATTAAGAATTTTGGACGTCAATAATATTAATTAATTTTGTTTTATGATTATATATCATTACGCAAAAACTGTGTTAGAGACAAGCCAATAAAGAGTCTGTCTGTTACCACAACTACGGTTGAAGCGAAGCGGTACTTAAGAGTTCCCCGGTGAACCTCCGCCAGCTGGGACAGTACTCCTACAACTAATCTGAAACAGTCGCTGTGTAACGATATTTAATCTATAAAATAATATTAATTATGTTAATTGAAGTTGAAATGACTAATCTTTGAATTAAATATTTGAAATGAGACAATGAAAAAGAATGGCTAAAATCAACTTTAAAGAACCCTAGGCGAATTCGGCCAGAGCTCTGACCGAATTCGGCCCGAGTTCGGTTGAGGGTGTTAGGTTATATATACAGAACCCGAGCAGCCCTTCTTCTTCATTACTTCCAAACTATTCAAAACAGCAGCAGCAGCCACGAAGGAGCCCCGAACCCTAGCTTTTCACCACCCTCATTCTTCCAATCCAAGTGGTGAAATCAATCCAAAATTTGGATTCGTGCGGAGTTCGTCGTTCTCTTCGACATACTTTGATTTCGGGAGGTATAACCCCATCTTTCTCCACTTTTCAATTAGTGCATTTTTATTTTAATTTGCACAAATGGCACCCAACTTCAATCCATCAAAGAGGAAAAAGACGAACCCTAGTGAGGAAGGGTCATCTTCGCATCCGCATACGGATTCCCTCTTCTCGCCAGTCCAAACGAGCGACGGTGCGTTCGACGGGTTTTTTCTTTCAAACCCTAGACCAAGCCCTACTGTGGTATGGAGACTTCTCCATGAGATCTATATGCACAGGCGCTCCAGTCAAATGGACTATATTTCCTGATCATCGTCATTTATTTGAGGCATTAGGGTTACATCTTTTTGTTAAAATTTGCTTCCCTATAGTAACTAATGCCATTAGATTATTTTATTGCAATCTTATATTAAACACTTTTGATGTGAGCACTCGTGTTGGAGGTATTGATATCAATTTCAATGATGACCTCTTAGCGGAGATCCTTGGTATTCCTAACGAAGGTGCACCGCTAGTTGACATCACTGAATTTGATTTTCCCGAAGGCACGACACTCGCCAGTTTCAAAGCGGAACTCTGTGCACCTGATAGAGTACGCTCTGGAAAGTTCAAGGCTAACAACCTGAACTTGTTTAACTATGAATTGCATCACATCATCTATTCCACTATCCTTCCAAAATCTACTTCAAAGGATGATGTGACTTCTCTTCAGCTGTCCGCCATGTACCACATTCTTAAGGGATTCCATTTTCTGCCCCTAAGACCATGATTCAGATGATGGGTCGTTGTCGTACAAGAGATAGAAATCTCTCTTACGCGATGATTCTTCCACGCATCTTTCAGCGCTTCGATATCGATTTGTCGACTTGTACTCAGGACCCTGAGCCCAAGTTTCTTCAGTTATCTCGTCGTAGCATGACTGCTTCAGCTCCACCTCCTACTCCTCCTACTGTACCTCCTCCACCACCTCATCAGTATGCCATGACATTTGAGGGCATACATCAGCATTTATCTGCTTTGCACGTCTCGATGACGGACATGGCTCGCGAGCGTGAGTTCCGCGACGTCACCCGCTATCAGGCGCTTGCAAACTCCTTAGCTGATCTTCGTTTCGCCCAGACTGGTCATTCAGCCGATTCCATCCCTAGAGATCCAGCTTTCTCTGGTTACCGCTGTGAGGATGAGGCTATTCATGCCTACTTCCAGCCCGGTAATGCCTATGATTGGTACCGTCCTGATCGTGCTCCACCTCGTGACTTTGTTGGTGAGTTCTATGCTTGCGCCCCTCCTCATCCTTCTGGCGCTGGTACCTCTGGAGCTGGTCCTTCAGGACATGCTGGTCGAGTTGATGATGATGATGAGGATAATGATGAGGAGATGTGACTATTTGATTTTGAGTGATATTTTATTGTGCACTTGGAAATGCTCCGACATTCCAAGTTATTATCAGTACTTTTTTTATTAGCATTTTTTTAGTATGCTTCAGTACTCTACTATTTTCATGGACATATTTATTATGCCTCAGTTTATGGCATTCAGTTTATTTTAGTACTTTGTTTCAGTTTCAGTTTATGATAGCACTATTTCTTATATTGCTTCATACTTTATAACTGCATGTGAAATTACATGCCTGTGATGATTTTTTTTAATATATGCCTGTGATACTTCTCTTTTATTTCTGTCTTATTTCTTTTATATCTCACTATTTGTTACTTATGCATTTGATTGCGGGAGAGCTTTATCTTTTGCAATTATTTTGCTAAGTGACAAATGGGGAGAAAATTAAAGATCTAACATTTTTTTTGAGATAATACAGGATATGAACAATTTCTACGTTTTGATATTTTGAACAAGCTTAATGTTATATCATTCATAGTTTGTCAATTATCAAAATGGGGGAGATTGTTGGCCCATTTGGTCATATGGTCAAACCTGATTTTAATAATTGATTAAACTCTGTCTGGATATACAAAGCTAGTCGGGACATCTCAGACTCTTGAACATGATCAAGAATGGCTATCCACTGAATTCAAGACCGAAGATCTGTTTGCCTACTCGAGTCTGTAATTTCTTATGCAATGTATTTTCATTTTATTTGAGTCTAGGAATATGTTGTACACCGAGTCGTACTGGCAAATAGGCTACCTTAAATGTGTTCAAAATGTTTTTAAAATGACCCCTCAAAAAGGTTTACAAAAAGGTTTTCAAAAAGGTTTTCACAAATCACCAAAAAGCTTTTTAAAACCATAACTAAACCCTGACTAAACCCTGACAAAACTCGGACCGAGTTCGGCCAGAGTTCGGTTGGTGGCCGTTGTGATTTTGAATCCTTGGAACATGGTCCTCCTGCAGTTGCGGATTTGACCGAGATTTGCTCATAGAGTTCTGCCCGAATTCTGCCCGAATTCTGTCAGAAGTCTGCCTTTGAAATTCCTATAAATAGAGAAGGATTTCGATCATTTCAACTCACTCATTCACTTTCAATCTTCTCTCTATTTAAAGCTTTCAGTCTTTCAAAGAGTTTTCTAGAGCTTTCAATTTCAGATTCCAAGCCAATTATAATCCTCTAGTCGATTTGCCAGTGCGGTACGGTCTAGAAGTTTCTGAGAGATTGTAATCAGAAGGCTTGATTGAAGAATACATCTTCACATTTGAAGTTGGACGAGTTCTTCGTATCAAAGCTCGCGTTGTAGAAGTTGCAAGGACTTCGTAAGAAAACTTGCGATTTTTCTAATAGTGGATTCAACTGGTAGCAAGAGTTCTACCTACTGGATTAGTCCTCAACAGAGGGAAACCAGTATACATCGCTGTCTTTGCGTTTTCTCTCTTAACTCTGTCTTTACTTTATTTCAGTTGTGATTAATATTCTGTGGTTGTGCTGCTAACATTTTTTAATTAGCATTATTCCGCTGCCAACTCTATTCACCCCCCTCTAGAGTATTACGCTTTACTATTTCGTTCATACAGGGAGTGGTTCCAGTATTTGGGTATGTTCACAAGCCTATTCTAATATTTCCCCGCCCAGCAAGTACAAGTGAATTGAGAAGACGACACGAGAAATTGGGATGAGTCCAGCCAAACATAATGATACCAGCAAAAGATTCCAGAGTGATTCCAGGGTGATTCCATTAGGTGATGCCAGTAGTGGTTCCAGAAGATGATGCCAGTAGTGATTCCAGAAATAGAGGCCAGACTAATGGTATCTGTGTCGCATACATGAATCCAGAAATATCCATACTTGTTGTAAGAATCACATAAAACTATCGAGAACTGAAGTATAGTAATTGACAAGTAAATGAAAGAACTATCAGAGAATGTACTCGCCTGTTACTCTGAAAAGAGTAATGAAATATCAGATGTCAGCACCGGAGTCACAAAGTCCTAAATAGAGCAGTATGGGTTATGACATGTTTAAAATAAGGTAAATGAAATCTACGATACAATCTACATGATTTCTGGGTTAATCTAGGTCAAAGTCAAACTTTGGTCAACCTTGGTCAACTCTGGGTTAAGCCAAGTCAACATCTAGGGTATTGGTCAACTCTCTAGACCACTAAGTCAACCCTAGGCCTAAACCAAGCCACAAGCCTAACCGAAACACTAACAGTCCTACCATATCACAATCTACCTATACCAAGATAGCCTACTAACTGACCCTCAATTTAAACACTCACTCAAGGACACACTATAAACCACATTCACATAGAAATATGTATACATTCATAAGTATACACTCAATCCTATATTCATAACATTAACATTGCCTACATTGCATATATCATGGCATACCTACACTTATTCATTCATACATTCATTTTACATATGTCATTATATATATACATGCATATTTACATATTTCCATTCATAGATATATATATATATATATATACATCATACTTACATACATAGAGGAGATAGAGGGGCTAAGGAGTTAACTATATGTTAAAATATATGAGTGTGTGTGGGTTTACATTGTGTGAGTGTGTGTATGAATGACAATATATAGGGTGTTGTGTTTGTGTCTATATGAAAAACAGTGTGATATGTGTCTTGACAGTTCTTGACAGTTCCTGTGTGTAGAGGGAAGCACATGTTCTCAGTTTAGGCATTTTCAGGTTGTGGTTGTGTGTGTGTGTGCATTGTGTGTTCAGAATTTGGTAGAGTGTCACATGTGTTTGTGTCAACCATGTGTCAAGGAGTGGGGTGACAGGAATTCTCAGGTTTAAAACAGTCAAGCCCCTAGCTAATCAGTGAATCACTCTCATTCTCAGATTTTCAGTTAAGGACAGTTTTGTGAAAGTTAACAGTTATATATATGTGTGTTGATAGGATAGAGTAATGGGTGTGTGTGTGAGGGTGATATATGACAGGAATAGTGTTGTGTTTCCAGGTCAGTCCATGTGTTTAATAGGAAACAGTGTCAATGTGCAAATAGTGTACTCATTTGTTCTCAGGAAAACATATATGTGCTCAATTCCAAGAATCAGTAACGTGGCAGTTAATAACAGTTAGCCCAAACTCAGTCAAACATTATATACTAATTTCTATTTGTTAAACTCAGATTTCTCTCAATAATGGCTCTCAAGTTTTAACACATTCAATAGGTGGGGGATACTTGGGCTTCCATGAGGTGGCAAGTGCCAAGTCAGGCCTAGGCAGGGCTCATATTTCAGTTAACAGTGCATAACATTTCAGTTCAACAAAACCAACCCAATATCGAAATCCTTTCATCAATTTCGAACTCAACTCCTAACATCATTCACATTCATCATTAGCAGTAAACTAATACTCATGCAAATGAATTAAAACATAGTAAATTGAGCACTAATCTCAGGAATATCAATTTCAGAAAAAATTCAGTTTTAGAAGCAAATGTAGCTCAGAAATCTCAGTTTTCAAGACTGTGTATCAGTCTACATTCATCAAACAGTCCGAAATCCCATTCTCAAATGAAAAACCTAATCTTACATGATAATCCCACCTAGCATTTACTAATACACATGTTGGAAATCTATTTGGAAATTAAACTTTTCAAATCAGTTAATGCACTATAGTTTCAGAAAACTGAACAATGGCTGGGTATCAGTCCACCCATACTCGAAATCCCATTCCACAATCAATCCAAAACTAATCTCACATGTAACCACCCTAGCATTAACTAATACATATGTATAGGTGAATAATCATGGCATTTAAATAGGACAAATCGGTTTAAAAAATGGAATTAATATATCAGAAATCACAAACTGAAACATGTATCAGTTCAAAATGGGAAATGCAATTCGAAAATCAAAATCATGATAATAATCTAAATTAGTGGTTGGTAAACAATACCCCACACGTGCACGTGTCCCCGGGAATCCCTTCGTGTCACCCAAGAGCCGGACATGGCGTGTCCACGTCTGGAATTACTCACAGACACTACACAGCACGCAGCGTCGTGCACATGTACGTGTCACTCTAGGACACGACACAGGGCACGACATGCCTCGTGATCGTGCCCACGTATTCGCCACGTGTAGGGCTACACGTGTATGCCCCTGCACCGTGTCCCCGTGTCTGAAATAAAAGTGCGTGTCAGTGGCCAAAACCCAAGCGTGCACAGTGCGCGCGCGCGCGGCCAGTGCGAGGAGGATTTCTCCTCGCACACGCAACCCCGAGCTCCCGTCTTTTGGGAGGATGATGTCAGTCTATGCCTCATCATCCTCGCCAAAAATGGCGTATCCGCGTGTCTTGTGTCGGGAGTTATCGACCCCGTGATGCAGGACACAGTAAGTGTTTCAGTCCCCGCATGTTCGTGTCCCCGTGTGGACACGACACGACACAAAAATTAGGAAATAAAAGCAAAAATCATTAAGCAATCCCTAGGACTAAAATTCTATTCAAAAACATTTCAGAAATTAGAACAAAATGTTGGTTGAGGCATTACATCAAACACACCAAACATGACACTGATACTTGTCCTGTTAGGATACGAAATGGACACAACTTGTGGGGATTCCTATTCCTAGAGTTAGGTTAGGGCTAGGGCATCCTAGAAATACAATTAAATAGGAATTTCATGGGTTAGAATAGATGATACCTATTGATGTGCAATGCTCACAAAAGCATCAAATGGAATGGTTCTCCAAGCCTCAAAAACTCCCACAAATTGATCCTACTCTGAAATATTCTTACACAAACAGAAAGAATAGAAGAATTAGGTCCTAATGAAATTGATTTGAAGGAAAATGGAGTTGAAATGGATTTCCTATGATTTTAGAAAGATGGAGACTCACCTCTTCCAAAACTTGCACAAATCCCAATGGAGGCTAGCCCTAAATTCTAGGAGGGGATTAAATAGGGGGAAATGATCAATAGTGGCTGCCATGGGCTGATTAGGTTTAGGTTTGGTCCACGGTGTGGGCCTATGGGCTATAAGTCAAGTCATTAATCATGACTTATGAAGTCAAAAGCCATATTAGTCAAATCAACTCCAAATCTTTCCAAACAAGTTCCAATGACTTAAACTTCACTAAATTAGGTCAAACCAAGTTTACTTAACCTAACCAAGGGGTCTTAACCTAGGTTAGTCACTAGGTTAGTCTTCTAGTCAATACTAGTCAAAGTCAACTATAGGCCCAAAATCAATTCTACTAAAAATTATTAAAAATCACTAAAAATCATAATATGAAATAAATATCCTTAAATAATATTTATAATTACAAAATTTCAAAAATACCCTCATCTGGAAAACTGGGTGTTACAATCCTACCCCCCTTAGAAAAATTTTGTCCTCGAAATTAAAATGATCGCACCCTTCTAGGTCAAACCCAAACAATCAAGGTCAAGAGATAATCATGCAAACAAAATCTTACTGGTCGTGATTCCATAGTCTCGTACAGGGTAGCTACACTATCTAGCAATCACAAACAATATCCTGGCAGGTACTAAGGAAATCACACAGAAAAGTGGGGAGGAAGAATGAGAAGGACAAACCTGCTAACCCATCACCTGCAGCATCGGTCTCCTCGACCGCCATCGCAAAAGCTCTACCCCTCTGGTGCTGAGCTACAGGTGGCCTAGCTCCCTCATAAGGAGGTGCAGCGGGACAATCTATCATCTTGTGAGCACCAGACCCATAAAATAGACAAACCTTCAGCCTCCTCCTACAAGACTCCCAAACATACCCAGCCTTCCTGCAGTAGGCACAAGTCGGCACCTCGTAGTCCTGTCCTCTATGCTGATGCTGTGCCTGCTGCACTCTTACTGGTGCCTGTGCCTGCTGAATCTGTACGTGAGGCCTCTTGGCCTGACCTCCGCTGCTGCTACCATCCTGGGAGTCCCGACCCCTCTTTAACTTCAACCCCAGGTCGTCCTCCGCTGCCATAGCCCCAGAAAATATCTCCGCCTAGGTAGCGTTCCGATCGTTCTTAGTCAGCGGTCGAACCTCTCTAATCAAGCCTCGGTAAAACTTCCTCGCCTTCGTCTTCTCAGTCAAGTCATCAATGAACCGGGCCAATCTACAAAACTCCCCAGCATACTCAGCTACTGACTGGTTCCCCTGAACCAGGCTCTCAAACTATGCCTCTATACCTCCCAAGGCCACATCAGAAATGAACTGCTCCTTAAACAGCTCCTTGAACTGGGCCCAGGTCTGGCCCTTAACTCCCACCCTGGGATCTGTCTGGTACCACGTACGGGCTAAGTCCTGCATCTGACTGCCCGCCACCTCGATATGGAGTCGAGCTGGTATCTCCGCCAGTCGGAATATTTCCTCGATGTGCTCGATCCAATCATCTACAAAATGGATGCCCTCTGTGCCCAGGAACTCCCTAGGATGCATCTTCTGAAAGTCCTGGATATCCTTCTCCTTCCGGCAAGGCTGCTGCTGCTCCCCCCGAGCAGTCACCATCTCTACTGTAGTACGAACCAGCTGGTGGGCCTCGTCAATCCCCTGACGATAATCGACAGTCTGCCGCTGCTGCTGCTGCTGGTGAGATGCTAGAATCCTCTCCACGAAAGAAAATAGATGAGCAGCATCTACCATCCCCGCAGGTGGAGGCTGCTGCGGTGGAAGGCTCTCGGGAAGCACCGGACTCTGCCTCTCAGTTAATGGAGGTGCTCCTTCGAAGGCTGCTGAAACACCCACCCCAGCTGGCATGACTGGTGCTGCAGTACCGGAAGCTGGCTGCTAAAGGTGAGAGGTGACAGACACCTCTGCAGCGGCTACTGTACCAGAGCGATGTGATCGTGTCTCCACCATCCTGAAGACAGATCGAAAAGGAAGTCAATACTGAGCAGGAATCGATAAAATCAAAGGAGGACAGTTTATTGCAAAGAAGACAAGTCAGTAAGATATGTAGATGGCATGAATTGAAGCAAAATTTTCCTAACTGTGATTGAGTACCTCTCCGTTAAAGCCTATCTCTCAATCCTATCACAGGCTCGCAGCAGTACAACTAAATCGCCGTACTACCACGATATCGTACTAATGCGACTCTCGACCTGCATGGGCCACCACTAAAAACGTGTCACGACCCGCACCCACTGTGAGGGTACGAATACGTAACGACGCCCAGCCTACGCCGCAGTGTCGGCGGTAGAGCGCTGTCCTAGGTTACTATCTACCAGCAACTCACGTAATTATAATGTACTCATCATGATCAACTCCGAACGGAGGACAAGTATAAGATATAGAACTCAATCACAGTCTAAGCACGATAAGATAACACAGAAGAATTAAACTAAGAATAGAAGAACAACTACTAAAATAATAACAACTCCCAACAAATCCTAAATACTACACAAGTCTCAAAACTTCTATAACAAGTTCAACATGGAACAGATGCTAATCAATTAAACTAAATCCCGATCACTCCTGAGTGTCGGGGCCAAAGGTAGTCATCCCGTCTCCGGGTCCATAATATGTAGGGCACGTATCCTCAGGGCAATCATCTGTAAAATTTTAACAGGTCCAGTCAGGACAGGAATGAGTACAACTCATCAAAAAATCCCAATTAAATGATAGAGAACTATAAAGCAGTTATAAATAGTTTTATTAATAAAATATGGCAGTTTGTATACAGGTGTTGGTATAGAGAAACAGTTAAGATGCAAGAAAAGTAAGGTAATTAAAAACAAGAGAAGAAACATAGCAATAAGGACTGTAATTAGAAACTAGCTGAACTAGAGCAACATGATATAGGTCCAGTATGTAAATGTAAACAAGTGCAACCCAAGTAAATCCAGACAACATGAATCTGATACCAGGTGGTTCCAGTACAAGATGAGTCCGGTATAAGGTGAGTCTATTAGGTGATCAAAGGTTCCAGGGTGAGTCCAGTCTATACTCTAACAGTGTGTTTTAAAATATCGGGATCGACATGTGAATGGCTGTAGGCAATACGGCACACCACACACCTGGCCGGATGTGAGATGGCTATCGTTCCAGTATAATTCCAAGGGAGTGGTTCCAGTATTCGGGTATGTTCACATGCCTATTCCAATATTTCCCCGCCAAGCAAGTACAAGTGAATTCAGAAGACGACACGAGAAATCGGGATGAGTCCAGCCAAACATAATGATACCAGCAAAAGATTCCAGAGTGATTCCAGGGTGATTCCGGTAGGTGATGCCAGTAGTGGTCCCAGAAGATGATGCCAGTAGTGATTCCAGAAATAGAGGCCAGACTAATGGTATGTGTGTCGCATATATGAATCCAGAAATATCCATACGTGTTGTAAGAATCACATAAAACTATCTAGAACTGAAGTATAGTAATTTACAAGTAAATGAAAGAACTATCAGAGAATGTACTCGCCTTTTGCTCCGAAAAGAGTAATAAAATATCAGATGTCTGCACCGAAGTCACAAAGTCCTAAATAGAGCAGTATGGGTTATGACATGTTTAAAATAAGGTAAATGAAATCTACGATGCAATCTACATGATTTCTGGGTCAATCTAGGTCAAAGTCAAACTTTGGTCAACCTTGGTCAACTCTGGGTTAAGCCAAGTCAACATCTAGGGTATTGGTCAACTCTCTAGGCCGCTAGGTCAACACTAGGCCTAAACCAAGCCACAAGCCTAACAGGAACACTATCAGTCCAACCATATCACAGTCTACCTATACCAAGATAGCCTACTAATTGACCCTCAATTTAAACACTCACTCAAGGACACACTATGAACCATATTCACATAGCAATATATATACATTCATAGGTATACGCTCAATCCTATAATCATAACATTAACATTGCCTACATTGCATATATCATGGCATACCTACACTTATTCATTCATGCATTCATTTTACATATGTCATTATATATATACATGCATATTTACATATTTCCATTCATAGATATATATATACATCATACTTATATACATAGAAGAGATAGAGGGGCTAAGGAGTTAACTATATCTTAAAATATATGAGTGTGTGAGGGTTTACATTGTGTGAGTGTGTGTATGAATGACAATATATAGGGTGTTGTGTTTGTGTCTATATGGAAAATAGTGTGATATGTGTCTTGACAGTTCTTGACAGTTCCTGTGTGTAGAGGGAAGCACATGTTCTCAGTTTAGGCATTTTCAGGTTGTGGTTGTGTGTGTGTGTGCATTTTCTGTTCAGAATTTGGTAGAGTGTCACATGTGTTTGTCTCAACCATGTGTCAAGGAGTGGGGTGACAGGAATTCTCAGGTTTAAAACAGTCAAGCCCCTAGCTAATCAGTGAATCACTCTCATTCTCAGATTTTTAGTTAATGACAGTTTTGTGAAAGTTAACAGTTATATATATATGTGTTGACAGGATAGAGTAATGGGTGTGTGTGTGAGGGTGATATATGACAGTAATAGTGTTATGTTTCCAGGTCAGTCCATGTGTTTAATAGGAAACAATGTCAATGTGAAAATAGTGTACTCAATTGTTCTCAGGAAAACATATATGTGCTCAATTCCAGGAATCAGTAACATGGCAGTTAATAACAGTTAGCCCAAACTCAGTCAAACATTATATACTAATTTCTATTTGTTAAACTCAGGTTTCTCTCAATAATGGCTCTCAAGTTTCAACACATTCAATAGGTGGGGGATACTTGGGCTGCCATGGGGTGGCAAGTGCCAAGTCAGGCCTAGGCAGGGCTCATATTTCTGTTAACAGTGCATAACATTTCAGTTCAACAAAACCAACCCAATATCGAAATCCTTTCATCAATTTCGAACTCAACTCCTAACACCATTCACATTCATCATTAGCAGTAAACTAATACTCATGCACATGAATTAAAACATAGTAAATTGAGCATCTAATCTCAGGAATATCAATTTCGGAAAAAATTCAGTTTTAGAAGCAAATGTTGCTCATAAATCTCTGTTTTCAAGAGTGTGTATCAGTCTACATTCATCAAACAGTCCAAAATTCCATTCTCAAATGAAAAACCTAATCTTACATGATAATCCCACCTAGCATTGTCTAATACACATGTTGGAAATCTATTTGGAAATTAAACTTTTCAAATCAGTTAATGCACTCTAGTTTCAGAAAACTGAACAATGGCTGGGTATCAGTCCACCCATACTCGAAATCCCATTCCACAATCAATCCAAACCTAATCTCACATGTAACCACCCTAGCATTAACTAATACATATGTATAGGTAAATAATCATGGCATTTAAATAGGAAAAATCAGTTTAAAAAATGGAATTAACATATCAGAAATCACAAACTGAAACATGTATCAGTTCAAAATGGGAAATGCAATTCGAAAATCAAAATCATGATAATAATCTAAATTAGTGGTTGGTAAACAATACCCCACACGTGCACGTGTCCCCAGGAATCCCTTCGTGTTACCCTAGAGCCGGACACGGCGTGTCCACGTCTGGAATTACTCACAGACACTACACAACACGCAGCGTCGTGCACGCGTGCGTGTCACTCTAGGACACGATACAGGGCACGACACGACTCGTGATCGTGCCCACGTGTTCGCCACGTGTAGGGCTATACGTGTATGCCCCTGCACCGTGTCCCCGTGTCCCCGTGTCTGAAATAAAAGTGCGTGTCAGTGGCCAAAACACAAGCGTGCACAGCGCGCGCGCGTGGCCAGTGCGGTCAGTGCGAGGAGGATTTCTCCTCGCACACGTAACCCCGTGCTCCCATCTTTTGAAAGGATGATGTCAGTCTATGCCTCATCATCCTCGCCAAAAATGGCGTGTCCACGTGTCCTGTGTCGGGAGTTATCGACCCCGTGATGCAGGACACAGCAAGTATTTCAGTCCCTGCGTGTTCGTGTCCCTGTGTGGACACGACACGACACAAAAATTAGGAAATAAAAGCAAAAATCATTAAGCAATCCCTAGGACTAAAATTCCATTCAAAAACATTTCTGAAATTAGAATAAAATGTTGGTTGAGGCATTACATCAAACACACCAAACATGACACTGATACGTGTCCTGTTAGGACACAAAATGGACACAACTTGTGGGGATTCCTATTCCTAGAGTTAGGTTAGGGCTAGGGCATCCCAGAAATGCAATTAAACAGGAATTTCATGGGTTAGAATAGATTATACCTATTGATGTGCAAAGCTCACAAAAGCCTCAAATGGAATGGTTCTCCAAGCCTCAAAAACTCCCACAAATTGATCCTACTCTGAAATATTCTTACACAAACAGAAAGAACAGAAGAATTAGGTCCTAATGAAATTGATTGGAAGGAAAATGGAGTTGAAATGGATTTCCTATGATTTTAGAAAGATGGAGACTCACCTCTTCCAAAACTTGCACAAATCCCAATAGAGGCTAGCCCTAAATTCTAGGAGGGGATTAAATAGGGGGAAATGATCAATAGTGGCTGCCATGGGCTGATTAGGTTTAGGTTTGGTCCATGGTGTGGTCCTATGGGCTATAAGTCAAGTCATTAATCATGACTTATGAAGTCATAAGCCATATTAGTCAAATCAACTCTAAATCTTTCCAAACAAGTTCCAATGACTTAAACTTCACTAAATTAGGTCAAACCAAGTTTACTTAACCTAACCAAGGGGTCTTAAACTAGGTTAGTCACTAGGTTAGTCTTCTAGTCAACACTAGTCAAAGTCAACTATAGGCCCAAAATCAATTCTACTAAAAATCATTAAAAATCACTAAAAATCATAATATGAAATAAATATCCTTAAATAATATTTATAATTACAAAATTTCAAAAATACCCTCATCTGGAAAACTGGGTGTTACAATCAGCCATCTCACACCCGGCCAGGTGTGTGGTGTGCCGTATTACCTACATCCGTTCACATGTCGATCCCGATATTTCCCCGTCCAGCAAGTACAAGTGAATTCAGAAGATGACACGAGAAATTGGGATGAGTCCAGCCAAACATAATGATACCAGCAAAAGATTCCAGAGTGATTCCAAGGTGATTCCAGTAGGTGATGCCATTAGTGGTTCCAAAAGATGATGCCAGTAGTGATTCCAGAAATAGAGGCCAGACTAATGGTATGTGTGTCGCATACATGAATCCAGAAATATCCATACGTGTTGTAAGAATCACATAAAACTATCTAGAACTGAAGTATAGTAATTGACAAGTAAATGAAAGAACTATCAGAGAATGTACTCGCCTGTTACTCTGAAAAGAGTAATAAAATATCAGATGTCTGTACTGGAGTCACAAAGTCCTAAATAGAGAAGTATGGGTTATGACATGTTTAAAATAAGGTAAATGAAATCTACGATGCAATCTACATAATTTCTGGGTCAATCAAGGTCAAAGTCAAACTTTGGTCAACCTTAGTCAACTCTGGGTTAAGCCAAGTCAACATCTAGGGTATTGGTCAACTCTCTAGGCTACTAGGTCAACACTAGGCCTAAACCAAGCCACAAGCCTAACAGGAACACTAACAGTCCAACCATATCACAGTCTACCTATACCAAGATAGCCTACTAACTGACCCTCAATTTAAACACTCACTCAAGGACACACTATGAACCACATTCACATAGCAATATGTATACATTCATAGGTATACGCTCAATCCTATATTCATAACATTAACATTGCCTACATTCCATATATCATGGCATACCTACACTTATTCATTCATGCATTCATTTTACATATGTCATTATATATATACATGCATATTTACATATTTCCATTCATAGATATATATATATATATATACATCATACTTATATACATAGAGGAGATAGAGGGGCTAAGGAGTTAACTATATGTTAAAATATATGAGTGTGTGTGGGTTTACATTGTGTGAGTGTGTGTATGAATGACAATATATAGGGTGTTGTGTTTGTGTCTATATGGAAAACAATGTGATATGTGTCTTGATAGTTCTTGACAGTTCCTGTGTGTAGAGGGAAGCACATGTTCTCAGTTTAGGCATTTTCAGGTTGTGGTTGTGTGTGTGTGTGCATTGTGTGTTCAGAATTTGGTAGAGTGTCACATGTGTTTGTGTCAATCATGTGTCAAGGAGTGGGGTGACAGGAATTCTAAGGTTTAAAACAGTCAAGCCCCTAGCTAATCAGTGAATCACTCTCATTCTCAGATTTTCAGTTAAGGACAGTTTTGTGAAAGTTAACAGTTATATATATGTGTGTTGACAGGATAGAGTAATGGGTGTGTGTGTGAGGGTGATATATGACAGGAATAGTATTGTGTTTCCAGGTCAGTCCATGTGTTTAATAGGAAACAGTGTCAATGTGCAAATAGTGTACTCATTTGTTCTCAGGAAAACATATATGTGCTCAATTCTAGGAATCAGTAACATGGCAGTTAATAACAGTTAGCCCAAACTCAGTCAAACATTATATACTAATTTCTATTTTTTAAACTCAGATTTCTCTCAATAATGGCTCTCAAGTTTTAACACATTCAATAGGTGGGGGATACTTGGGCTGCCATGGGGTGGCAAGTGCTAAGTCAGGCCTAGGCCGGGCTCATATTTCAGTTAACAGTGCATAACATTTCAGTTCAACAAAACCAACCCAATATCGAAATCCTTTCATCAATTTCGAACTCAACTCCTAACACCATTCACATTCATCATTAGCAGTAAACTATTACTCGTGCACATGAATTAAAACATAGTAAATTGAGCATCTAATCTCAGGAATATCAATTTCAGAAAGAATTCAGTTTTAGAAGCAAATGTAGCTCAAAAATCTCAGTTTTCAAGACTGTGTATCAGTCTACATTCATCAAACAGTCCAAAATCCTATTCTCAAATGAAAAACCTAATCTTACATGATAATCCCACCTAGCATTTACTAATACACATGTTGGAAATCTATTTGGAAATTAAACTTTTCAAATCAGTTAATGCACTCTAGTTTTAGAAAACTGAACAATGGCTGGGTATCAGTCCACCCATACTCGAAATCCCATTCCACAATCAATCCAAACCTAATCTCACATGTAACCACCCTAGCATTAACTAATACATATGTATAGGTGAATAATCATGGCATTTAAATAGAAAAAATCGGTTTAAAAAATGGAATTAACATATCAGAAATCACAAACTGAAACATGTATCAGTTCAAAATGGGAAATGCAATTCGAAAATAAAAATCATGATAATAATCTAAATTAGTGGTTGGTAAACAATCCCCCATACGTGCACGTGTCCCCAGGAATCCCTTCATGTCACCCTAGAGCCGGACACGGCGTGTCCACGTCAGGAATTACTCAAAGACACTACACAACACGCAGCGTCGTGCACGAGTGTGTGTCACTCTAGGATACGACACAGGGCACGATACGACTCGTGATCGTGCCCACATGTTCGCCACGTGTAGGGCTACACGTGTATGCCCCTGCACCGTATCCTCGTGTCCCCGTGTCTGAAATAAAAGTGCGTGTCAGTGGCTAAAACCTAAGCGTGCACAGCGCTCGAGCGCGGCCAGTGCGGCCAGTACGAGGAGGATTTCTCCTCGCACACGCAACCCCGAGCTCCCATCTTTTGGGAGGATGATGTCAGTCTATGCCTCATCATCCTCTCCAAAAATGGCGTGTCCACGTGTCCTGTGTCGGGAGTTATCGACCCCGTGATGCAGGACACAGCAAGTGTTTCAGTCCCCGCGTGTTCGTGTCCCCGTGTGGACACGACATGACACAAAAATTAGGAAATAAAAGCAAAAATCATTAAGCAATCCCTAGGACTAAAATTCCATTCAAAAACATTTCAGAAATTAGAACAAAATGTTGGTTGAGGCATTACATCAAACACACCAAATATGACACTAATACGTGTCCTGTTAGGACACGAAATGGACACAACTTGTGGGGATTCCTATTCCTAGAGTTAGGTTAGGGCTAGGGCATCCTAGAAATACAATTAAACAGGAATTTCATGGGTTAGAATAGATTATACCTATTGATGTGCAAAGCTCACAAAAGCCTTAAATGGAATGGTTCTCCAAGCCTCAAAAACTCCCACAAATTGATCCTACTCTGAAATATTCTTACACAAACAGAAAGAACAGAAGAATTAGGTCCTAATAAAATTGATTTGAAGGAAAATGGAGTTGAAATGGATTTTCTATGATTTTAGAAAGATGGAGACTTACCTCTTCCAAAACTTGCACAAATCCCAATGGAGGCTAGCCCTAAATTCTAGGAGGGGATTAAATAGGGGGAAATGATCAATAGTGGCTGCCATGGGCTGATTAGGTTTAGGTTTGGTCCATGGTGTGGGCCTATGGGCTATAAGTCAAGCCATTAATCATGACTTATGAAGTCATAACCCATATTAGTCAAATCAACTCCAAATCTTTCCAAACAAGTTCCAATGACTTAAACCTCACTAAATTAGGTCAAACCAAGTTTACTTAACCTAACCAAGGGATCTTAACCTAGGTTAGTCACTATGTTAGTCTTCTAGTCAACACTAGTCAAAGTCAACTATAGGCCCAAAATCAATTCTACTAAAAATCTTTAAAAGTCACTAAAAATCATAATATTAAATAAATATCCTTAAATAATATTTATAATTACAAAATTTCAAAAATACCCTCATCTTGAAAATTGGGTGTTATACACTATACTTCAGATTACACTATCAAATAATAATCAATAAATAATAATTATAATTACAAAATTTTAAAATTATCCTCATCTGGAAAACTGGGTGTTACAATCCTACTCACCTTATAAAAATTTCGTCCTCGAAATTAAGATGATCGTACCCCCTTCTATGTCAAACATAGTCAAGGGTCAATCACTAGTCATTTTCTCAACATCCAAGTACTTGGTCATCAACTGGTCAACTTCTTAGGGTTTTACCTATGCTAGCTATCTAGGTGTTGGCAACTAGAATTTAGCAAAAGAGAAACTCTATAATAGACTAGCTCTTAACTTCCCAATCCTATCAAGTCACCTATAACTAAATACCTACAAGCTAAGCACATGAATACCAAATACCACATATTTATATGCTCAAGAACAACAACCCATCACATATATCCTAAGTATATCATCTATATATATATACATGACTGATCAACCAAGGGTTAAGGCAGACTAAACTTATAAGGGTCTAAAACAATGCTTAGAACTAGGCTAAGGATGAATGGTCTGAATCAAGGGGACATGGTATCTAGTGAAGGGTCTGCACACTGCCTATAAAGGTGATCAACACAAAGGAACTCAACACGAAGAGAACTTAACTAAAATGGAAAACTGAACCAAGTATAGGCTAAACAACATGTTTATAACCCTATACAACAATGGCCTATAGATACCAACTAACCTATATCCCATATGCCAATATCATCTGCAATCTATCTATGCAAATAGACCTCTCGGTCTTAGGTGAAACTACAACTGTACTCAAAGACAGCCTCGGGTCATGGGTGCCTCACAGGAAAAGGTAAGAGAAAGTAGTAATAATCATCAAGGCTGTAAGGCATACTAACATCCTATGTGTAACTGGTTGGTATTATAGTAACAGGAGAATTATCTGCAATGGGTTACTATTCTAACACCAATGCTAACTATCACCTCTAGGGTAGAGACACTCTACAAGTCATCATACCATTATACTATGAAGGAACTACCTATGAATAAGCTCTACAAAACTAAATATCCCTACTCCTAAGTCATTTATAACAATCAAAAGGGTATGATGTTTAAACCTTCTCAAGATATAATTTGTTAATCCTATGCGTCTGTCCAAAATTATATTGTCCAGAGTCTTCATCATGCTAGTGAGCAAGGCTACGATAATCACAGAGTCCTTGACTAAGGTACGTACCTCTAGGTTCACGGTATTTAAAATTTTCGCACTGCCGCATGCGACGGCAAAAACCTTAAATTTCCATACCCGAGAATACATCCAAAATCTGACTACATGTCCTCACTATGCCAACTAACACGACTATCGAGGATTCTAGATCCCATGATTTAGGCGACCTAGCCCATATGATTTTCTCAAAAGAAAAACAAACACAACAAAAGAGTAACATGACAAAATTAATCAATCAACAAGGAACAGATGGAATCGGATTTCAACGTAATTATAAAAGACAATTGCGGGAATGGAATTGAGAAGAACGGAACTTACAGCAAGATCTCCAATGGTCTGTGCATCCTCGACTGTCCTGACGATAGCTTGCCCTGCTGGTTTCCTCCAGCCTGATGCTGATACTGCACAAATCTCGGCTGCTGATGCTGCATGAATCGCTGCTACTGAGAGAAACCAAAAACGAGGGGAAAAGTCTCTGTACAGACGGAGGTGCACCTTCTATGTAGCAGAAACGCCAACCTGAGTCGGCACAACAGAAGCTGCGGTCTCGAGCCCCTAATGAACAGGGCGAGAGGTGGCCAGCCTCTCGATAGTATCCCCCGAACTGAAGTGATGAGATCGTGTCTTCATAAGCATCATGAAGACAGATCAAAACAAGAAGCAATTTCTGAGAATGAAGCGAAAATTCAAAGGAGAACAGTTTATATTCAAGGGAAGTCAATAAGCAACAATTTTAGACAAAAGGAATCGGATTAAGAGTATTTCCTAATGTGATTGAGTACCTCCAAAAATATCCTAATCCTACTGCAGGCTGTAGTGATACTCTAGTTCGAATACCACTACATAAACTCGACCTGCATGGGCCACCACTAAAAACGTGTCACGACCCGCACCCTAGAGTAAGGGCACGAGACGTGGGTACGTCCAGCCTACGCCGCAGTGTCGGCGGTAGAACGATGTCCTGGGTCAAACATCTAACAATATAAAGGTACCTGTACAGTATATACTCTCCGAATGGAGGTGACATAGCAGATACAGTCTCAATCACAACTAAGGTAAAGCGAGATAAAAAAAGATAAAACATGAAATCCAAAAGAGATACAACAGATAGAAGTCTAAGTGTCTAAGATACACAAACCCAGAAAACATCTCCAAGCTCAATACAGTAATCCATAGAATAAATACAACTCAATACAACTGAAATAACTAACTATACAACCTCTACTGTGTCTCCTCTAGGCTAGCAGGCAACCTCCAGGCTATCTGTAAAATTTATCAACAGGTCCAGTCAGGAAAGGAACGAGCACATCTCATCTAGAAAACCTAAGTAAATGACAGAGAACTATAAAGCAGTTATAGACAGTTGTATTGATGAAAATGGCAGTTTATATTCAGGTGATGGTAAGAAAGACAGATAAAGTGCAAGGAAAGTAAATAACTAAACAAGAGAAGAATCATAGCAATGAAGACTGTAAAAAATAGAACTAGCTGAACCAGGGTAACATGATATAAGTCCAGACAGTAAATATAAACAAGTGTAAGATCAACGTAAATCCAGACAACATGAATCTGATACCAGGTGATTCCAGTACAAGATGAGTCCGATATGAGATGATTCCAGTCAGTGATCAAAGATTCTGGGTGGTCCAGCCTATACTCTAGCAGTGTGTTTTAAAATATCGAGTTTGACATGTAAACGGCTGTAGGTAATACGGCACATCACACGCCTGGTCGGGTGTGAGATGGCTATCATTCCAGTAGATTCCAGTTGGTAGATTCCAGATTGGGGTTTGTCTATATGTCTTACTCTAGTATTTCCCCTCCCAGCAAGTGAATCCAGAATTTTGACACAATGATTCAAGATGAGTCCAGCCAAAATATAATCATACCAGTAAATGATTCTAGTAAATGATTCCAGTAAATGATTCCAGTAGGTGATTCCAGTAATAGAAGCCAGGAATGATGATACCAGTAATAGAGGCCAGAAAATAAATGTGTATCATATACATAAATCCAGAATATCCATACGTGTTGTAACAGAGAATCACATACAACTAACTAGAACTGAAGTACAGTAATTGACAAATAAATGAGAGAACTATCAGAGAATGTACTCGCCTGATGTCTGAATGTCCAAAGTAAATATACTTTCCGATGAGAGGTGTCTGGCTCCTAATCAGAACAGCACAAGTCACAATAAGTCCAAAATGACATATGAAGTTCTACTATGCATTCTACATAATTCTAGGTCAATCTAGACCAGTCAACTCTTGGTCAACTTGGTTAACCTGAAAGTCAAACCTAGGTCAACTATGGTCAAACTAGGTCTAACAAGTCTAAATTAGGTCAAACAAGTTATTCTAGGTCTAAACAAACTAAGTATATGCAAATCAAGTATCCAAGATAGCTACTAACTCATAGCCTAAGTCACTTGCTAAACCAAGCACAAAACTAAACCATAAGCTAACAAGGCACACAAACTTAGTCATATAATGTATATATATTATTCATATTCACATATTCATATACATAGATATATATAGGAAAGCTATATATAGGCACATACATACATATATATATATATATATATATATATATATATATATATATATATATATATATATATGTATATATATATAAAAGAAAGAAAAAAAAAATATATATATATATATATATATATATATAGAGAGAGAGAGAGAGAAAGAGAGGTAAAAGAGTAAGTGAGTATGTGTGTGTTTGGCATGTGTGTGAAAGGATATGTGTTAATATTCTAAAACTTAGTGATAGGTAGGTGTATGTGACATGGGATACATGATGTCAAAGGGTGTATGAATGCATGTGTGTTAAAGGTTATAGGTTAACTCAGTTTATAGAAATACATACATACATACTTACCTTGTATACATGCATACATACATATCATGTATATTACATTTACATGATACATACATGTATACTTGTATTATATTATACTTACATTCATGCATATTAGATACTTGTATTTATATTAATAGCATTCCTTCATGCTTGCATTCAACCATATATATAAATTAATGTAAAGAGAATATATATCATATATATATCATTTTATTCATCTAACATATCATGCATTACATACTCTATATTCATTTAATATCCATACTACATAGGCTCATAGGTTACACAAAAATGCATATATCGTATAGTAACTCTTCTACTTAAAACCAATACTGTACCAATTAGGCATTCAATAAATTCTAGGATTAAAGCACTACAAGAAAATTAATTTTTTCCAACGTTTTATAAACGTTGAAAAAAGGTCTAAAAACGTCGACATATGTTTTAACGACGTTTGATCAACGTTTCTCACAAACGTTGTCGTTGTCGTAGTTGGGAATTTACGACATACACAATAAACGTTGGCAAAAGTAAAGCCAACGTTTGCAGCAACGTTTAATAAACGTCAAAAATTTGTGTCCATAGTTGACAATTTTTCAACATTTTAACAAAAACGTCGGAGAACTTAACTGTTTTTCCCAACCTTTTTTCTAAAAGGTTGGAATTTGTGTTGATGGATGAAAATTTTCCAACATTTACCAAAAATGTTGGTAAAGGTAAAGCCATTTAAAAAAAATATATTTTGAATATATTTGCCATGCACACTCAATTAACATTTTAAATTCAACAAATGTAGTTAAATTGAACATTATAATTTAAATAGCATATGACAACAGTTGATCTTTATAACAAAAATACATAAAGTAAATTTCTTTACAAACAATATATAAATTATATACTAGACTTTGGTTCTCCGAAAGATGATTCCACCAAACGAAATATGGAGATTTGATCAACAACAACTATCAACACCTGCATGCAACAATAAAAAACAAGTTTAATGACGCAATTTGAAGATATTGAAATCAAAATTATCATAAGAAAAATAATAAAATGAATTGATCACTATGATCTGTGCAAATGACATTTCTTTCCCTTTAAACAAGAAATCATCCATTTATAATGGAACTACATCATCTGAAATATGTACAAAAAAAATGGAATTTTTTTTTCCGCAGTATTCATCATAGGGTGCAATCGAGCTGAGCTAAGATTGACATACAAACTCAATTTTTTTCTATTTTCACTTTCAGGTTCCCTCTCAATTTCTATTGGAACTGCATCTTCTGAAGTTTACATCGCAACTGCAGCATTGTTGTGAGGAACTGTATTGCAGAACTGGCAAGCCTCTTCCCACTAAATTGACATATGATACAATTTGTACCAAGTTCTTATTGAAAATCTTAAAGATATTACATGTTATTTGGTGCAGTAGATTTTAGCATATGGAGATATGACAGTCTTAAAGAAGCAACTAGTCCAATTTATAGTGCTTAAATAGCTGAGGCTTTCTTGGTGCTATATGGAACTTTTGGTGCCTAATTTAAGTGAGTTTTAATAACATTCTTAGTGCGACATGAAGAAATTACATGTTGTGGATCAACATATATCATGTTTCAATGACATGAATACTGACACCACAACACGGGCACATCACATAGTCTACCTAAAAGTACTGTTTAACCTCAAAAGTTGTAGGGGCGATCTTTAGTAATCTACTGAAACTTGTCGATGACTTTAAACATTTCTGGAAATGGCACTGTTATTTTCTAGTGTCTCTGCTACATATCTTTTCATATAAAGTCAATGTTAGATAATTATTTGAAGAAATAAACTCCCTTTTAACAGTTCAGTATAGACGAGCCAAGTGTGAAATTTTTAAAGGTTATACCAGTGACATGTATCAGAGTGGCATAATAATTGAACATGTGACAGAAGAAACAATAATATAGCAGTCAATAAGACTCCAGACACGGCTAGATTCACGCAAATATAAATTTTCCTACAGTAAAAGCCATAAAGTATGTGCCAATAGAACTTAAAACTATTTTTAATCTCTATAAAGCACAAACCACTTCATAAAGACCAAAATATCAACCCAAGTGATACATAGACTGACCATTTTAAGGACAGCTCCATCCAAATATGTCCTAGTACGAACATGAAACCTTCCATCCTTCTTTATTAATTTCTTGAATAGAATAACTTCACCTAGCTTTACAAACAACAATTGCTAACTTTTCATGGTTATGCAATGCAGAGAACCTCTAATTGAAATTACCTCCTGCATAACATATACCATTTTCTTTACCTACAAAATAAATCCATGAAACTATAAGAATATAACCATAACCTTTCCAATCTTTATGTGAAAAATCATAACCATCATTAGTGCAAAAGGAACTAATGAATAACTATTACCTCTCTTCCCTTCCAGAAATCATGCATAATACAGATGCATTCTACATTCTTTGTTTTAAATATGCAGGTGTGTGCAAGAAACCTAACTGTATAATTTAAGCCTTACTATCCATCAAACTACTCAACAAAACAACCATAGCTGATCCTCGTAAGACACAAGCTTCAGAATGTATTTTCAAAGTGGAAAAAAAGAAAAACTCCATGTGCATCGTAAGAAACATATTACTCTTCCAAAAAAAAACCAAATAGAAACATTGAAGTAACTGTTAGCATCCTTTCTCAAAATTTGCATACTGCTTAAGTTCTTTCCTATCGGTCATGGAATTTCTTCACATTTCTTTACACGTTTCACTAAGGAAAGAAGTTGTCTTACTAAAGATATCAATCACATTCTACCTTCTTTTCAGTCAAATAATTCACAAAAGTAACCAAAAAAAGCTAATTTCTTCTGTAACATGTATCTTATTAGTCGAGAGAAGTAATAAATTATCACCCAAAATTGTTGTTTCCTAAAAGTAAAAAATGAACAATTTTCATAAAATAATACCCTCCCATACATCTTGGTAGACCAAAAGTGCTTGCTTACAGAAACATATACATACATGGACTATAGTAAAACATAGTAAACCACAACAAAAAGAGCAGCCGCCTACAAATTTGCTTACAATGGTGATAGTTAAAAGGCAAGACACAAATTTGCAATGGTGAAAGAAAAATGAACATACTTTCTTTCAAAAACACAAAACTTAGTAAACCACAACAAAAAGAGCTGCCGCTTACAAATTTGTTTGCAATGGTGATAGTTAAAAGGCAAGACACAAGCTTGCTTATAGAAACATATACATAAAGTGATGTCATCGACATATGATTGTTATTTGGACAATTTCAACGACTAGGGTCAAACATAAAGTGATGTGTTATAAAGAATGAAAAGTATCTTAAGCAAAACAAATTACCCACCTGAGATTTTGAGCATCCATCATTTCTAATGTTCCATTTGGTGCCTCATCTTTGACTTTAGCAACGGGGCAAAAGAACTGCAAAATCTGAATGTCAGAGATATTAAAAAAATGTAAAATTGATGAAAATATATGTAATGCAACAGTTACCTAGTGCATCGATATAAACACTATCAAGATTCCCAACATAAAGTTTATAGTCAGAGTGTGACCAAAACAATGCAACAGATGCTATCCCAGTAAAAATAGTGGCAACTGTTGACGAATATTTCTGTAAAATTGTATATGTATTTAATGTTGCAGCCAACAAATGTTTAGAGATGGAGAAGGTATTATACAACCAAACTAAAGCATTTTGCAAACAAACTCACTCAAATACAACATGATGACAATAACTTAATTACCTGCATATTGAAACAGATTAAGGAAAGTATACCCAGTGCTGCATTGTTAATAATTAGTAGCATGGTAGCGATTGAGTGGCCATGAAATAGGTCAAAGCTGCTGGGCTCTAGAAAAATCAAAGACACTGGATTTAGTACTATCATCTACTACATTCATCTTACACTTTTTAGTACTTATAATTTGGTTGAATAGTTTTTGCTATTATTATTGACTAATTTCTTATATTGTTGTAGAGTTGCTGAGGTAAGAAGGTAATATTTCCTTTTGCCTTAGAGTCAAGACGTGGTCTTTAATAGGATTTCTCCACAAATTTAGAACATCAAAGATATAAATCAGAATACCTTTAATAGTATAAAGTTCTTATTTTAAGGAAAGTAATTGACTTGCTAGTATAGCTCTTAAAACATGGGATTTTGTAGGGATGGCAAAACTATATGGTCATATAGAGAAATCATAAACCATTTTCTTCAAGGACAAGAGTCAAATTGATATGAGAACTACAGGCTCAAGAGAAGCACAAGTAGTTGAAACAGGACAAAGCTAAAGGCTGAAGTATGGACCATACAGAATCTTGTGATCTAATGCGACACTTGTATGTGCAACCCCCTCTTACCGACACCATTCATAATGGTTTTCCTCAAGAGCTTTTATATAATTGATATGTGGTATTTCTGATATATTATTAGGTTCACTAATCTCTTGAATAGTTTTTCCTCAATGAATCTTGTTACCCTTTTTTAGCTGTACATTTGCTTGCTGTCACAGAAAGGAACTCAACATCAGAAAAACAATTTAGTTTTAACAGAAGATGGAATGATGAAATAATAAGAATAATAATAATAGCTGATCGGAATCAATAGGAAATACTAGTAGATCATTGATTGTTCAAAGACTTGGATATGTGTTCTTGTATGCCTATTATACTTTCACGAAATAAGAACATAGAAGAAAATAAACTTAAAGGTGCAAAAATTGCAAAATATTCGAATAAGATAGCATACATGAGACAGAACTTTAAGGAATTGATTATAATCTGATCAACAACCACCTCAACAAGCTCCAGTTCATGGATAAGACACTCTCTCGCACTAGCTAATGGGAGCATCAAAACCATCACCATATAGCTTCTTGCAGAAAGCTCATGCAATTCACTAATCTAGAAATTGGAGAGATGCAATAGTAGAACCCGAACAATAACAACCTCAGGTGGCACATATCTTCCACTAAGAGGTCGAATCCTAGCTAATAGACATGAGTGTGCAATTCTTATCGCATGATTACTACTAAAACTTGATTGACTACTGAGAGGTTAATAGGAGCAGTTGATCCAACTGGTATTTTATTGTGCAATAGATGGAAAAGCTAGATATTTAGGCCATTCCGAGATGACATCCACAGAGCATACTCTGTCAGATCCAAAGTCCTTCCGAGCTTAACAAAGGTAATCTTTAGTATAGTGTGTCTATTAAGTGTGGTTCTAATTCATGTGTTTACTTCTTTCAAGAAAACTCCAAAAAGTTTACTCTTTCCAAAAAAACACCATAAAATCATAGGAGTACTATAAAAAATAGGCATTTGACAAATAAAAGGTTCCATTAAACACAAGAAAATAACTAAAGAAAATTCGTCTACGAAGAAATTTTTGTTGCTCTTATGATTAAGATCCATTTTCGATCTAAAAAGAACTTCAGGCTCAGAAATTTCTTTATGATGAGATCCGAACTAACCCTAATTTCGAAAAGAATTCCCAATTCCAACCAATACATCTAATCAATTCTATCATAGACAAAGCTTGGATCACATGCATCAAATGGAAAAAAGATGAGATTTACCAGAAGTTTAAGGAAAGCTCCAATCCTCCGTTCGTCGGAGAATCATTGAGACGAGGTGGTAGTGCAGAGCCCCCTTCATCATCTTGACGATAAAAGAGAGAAAGTGGAAAGATAGAGAGAGATAAAAGACTTCTGAGGGTTCTAGAGAGAGAGAGAGTCCACAGTCTGAAAGCGAGACACAACACGAAGCTGTGGCTGGACCTGCTGAGATATTTCGCGTGTGACCGCCTTAAATTTCGGCAGCCCTCATCGCTGACAATTTTCTTCTAAATCAATAATTCGACATTTTTTTTATTTTGGCTTAAAATAAATATGATTTGTTTTTTTCTTTTTTAAGTCAAAATTAACCAACGTTTATACAAATCTGTTGCATATTTTCGACGTTTATATCCAAACGTCAGCTAATTCCTCGACGATTATTGCAAATCGTTGACATATCAACTCTATGCCGACTAATCTATAAATGCCAGGAAATAAACGCCAGGAATTTTTAACCTTTATAAGAAAATGTTAATATTTTTCAACGTTTATTGTAAAATGTCGGTGTATAATATCTAAGACGACGTTTCCATAAACGTTGGAAGAAAAAAATGTTGGTAAATCCCTATTTTTTTGTAGTGAAGTATGTTGTAGCTCTTCGTGTTAGCTTTCCGAAACTTTAAACAGATCGCATTTTCGTGTCCGGAAGCTCCCGAAATCGCAAAAATACTGAAACACATTCGTCTTTCGTACAGCTGACACTCAAATAATTCTATAGAAAGTTACAGAAAGAATTTGGCTTATTAAAATATATATTTGGAAAGCTAACTTCGATACGGTTCTTTTAAAAAAAGGGAGATAAATCGGAGTTCTAAGCTAAAAGTTATGACATTTCTAAGTTGCTTTGGCTACTAAAAACGTGGATAAAAATTATGACGAAATTAGGTAGTTTGAGACAAAAGAAACACAAGTATATAACATAATATATCAAGAACTCACTCTCTACACTAATATATATATATATAAGACACTATAGAACACATCTCCAATACAAAAATATGAGATTAAACATGTAATAATTCATTCATACATAACATCAATACATAGTGTGTCCAAATTTGGGATTTTTTCCTACTAGGACATAATCACAACACAAAGGACACTCCTATGACCTCCAAATGGACACAAAATGGACACGAAATAGATATTCAACCATGGGAGTCATTCCTATGGGTTCAAAATAGACCTATATGCATGAGGAAATGAAAAGGAGAAGGGATTTATACCTCCCGGTAGATCGAATCGAAGAAAAGCCTTCCCGGAGCGACACCGACACGTAGAGATTCCAAGAGGACACGAACGAGCTCCGAATCCTCCCAAACTTGGGTAGCTTCCTCCTTGGCTCGAATGAAGAAGGAAAGAAGAAGATTTGGTGGCGAAATGGAAGGATTTGGTGGAGAAATTGCTAGGGATTGCTCTCTAGAAATTTGGAGAAGAACAAGAGAGAGAGTGTGGATGAGAATAATATGAAATGAACTTGAGCCTATCCTCTCCCAAAGTGGCTGGCCATATGGGGCTATTTGTCCTATTATGGTAAGTTCCAAAATGCCCCACTAACCTATTCTATTAGTATTAGGAAATGGCTAATTGGTTGGGGCTAAATTAGTCATTCTAAAGTCTCTAATCACACTAACCTTATCCATAATAATTAGTCTAACCTCTAACTAAAATTAATATCATGTGGACTAAAATTAATATCATGTGGGCCATGTCTAACTAGTATGTGGGTCCACTAAGGTCAACACTACCCCCGGGTCCCCGTTTCAAGTCGGATTGAGCTGAAATTCGAACCCGACTCAAATAATCCCAAAACAATATCATAAATAATAAAATAAATTTCAAAAATATTTCAAAATACAAAATGATAAAAATACCCCTGTTCCTGAAAACTGGGGGTGACAAATTTCTTCGAAATTAAAACCAAACATTAGTAAAATGTCAAAATCACAAGTCATAATTTTAAATAATTTAAAAAAGATTAAAAATCACCAAAAATCATAATATGAAATAATAATCAATAAATAATAATTATAATTACAAAATTTCAAAATTATCCTCATCTGGAAAACTGGGTGTTATAATCCTACCCACCTTATAAAAATTTTGTCCTCGAAATTAAGATGATCGCACCCCCTTCTATGTCAAACATAGTCAAGGGTCAATCACTAGTCAATTTCATAACATCCAAGTACTTGGTCATCAACTGGTCAACTTCTTAGGGTTTTACCTATGCTAGCTATCTTGGTGTTGGCAACTAGAATTTAGCAAAAGAGAAACTCTATAATAGACTAGCTCTTAACTTCCCAATCCTATCAAGTCACCTATAACTAAATACCTACAAGCTAAGCACATGAATACCAAATACCATATATATATATATGCTCAAGAACAACAACCCATCACATATATCCTAAGTATATCATATATATATATATATATATACATGACTGATCAACCAAGGGTTAAGGCAGACTAAACTTATAAGGGTCTAAAACAATGCTTAGAACTAGGCTAAGGATGAATGGTCTGAATCAAGGGGACATGGTATCTATTGAAGGGTCTGCACACTGCCTATAAAGGTGATCAACACAAAGGAACTCAACACTAAGAGAACTTAACTAAAATGGAAAGTTGAACCAAGTATAGGCAAAACAACATGTTTATAACCCTATACAACAATGGCCTATAGATACCAACTAACCTATATCCCATATGCCAATATCATCTGCAATCTATCTATGCAAATAGACCTCTCGGTCTTAGGTGAAACTACAACTATACTCAAAGGCAGGCTCGGGTCATGGGTGCCTCACTGGAAAAGGTAAGGGAAAGTAGTAATAATCATCAAGGTTGTAAGGCATACTAACATCCTATGTGTAACTGGTTGGTATTATAGATAACAGGAGAATTATCTGCAATGGGTTACTATTCTAACACCAATGCTAACTATCACCACTAGGGTACAGACACTGTACAAGTCATCATACCATTATACTATGAAGGAACTACCTATGAATAAGCTCTACAAAACTAAATATCCCTACTCCTAAGTCATTTATAATAATCAAAAGGGTATGATGTTTAAACCTTCTCAAGATACAATCTGTTAATCGTATGCGTCTGTCCAAAATCATGTTGTCCAGAGTCTTCATCATGCTAGTGAGCAAGGCTACGATAATCACAGAGTCCTTGACTAAGGTACGTACCTCTAGGTTCATGGTATTTAAAATTTTCGCACTGCCGCATGCGACGGCGAAAACCTTAAATTCCTATACCCGAGAATACATCCAAAATCTGACTACATGTCCTCACTATGCCAACTAATATGACTATCGAGGATTCTAGATCCCATGATTTAGGCGACCTAGCCCATATGATTTTTTCAGAAGAAAAACAAACACAACAAAAAAGTAACATGACAAAATTAATCAATCAACAAAGAACAGATGGAATCAGATTTCAAGGTAATTATAAAAGACAATTGCGGGAATGGAATTGAGAAGAACGGAACTTGCAGCAAGATCTCCAACGGTCTGTGCATCCTCAACTGTCATGACGATAGCTTGCCCTGCTGGTTTCCTCCAGCCAAATGCTGATACTGCACAAATCTCTGCTACTGATGCTGCATGAATCGCTGCTGTTGAGAGAAACCGGAAACGAGGGGAAAAGTCTCTGTACAGACGGAGGTGCACCTCCAATGTAGCATAAACGCCAACCTGAGTCGGCATAACAGAAGCTGCGATCTCGAGGCCCTGATGAACAGGACGAGAGGTGGCCAGCCTCTCGATAGTATCCCTCGAACCGAAGCGATAAGATCGTGTCTTCATAACCATCATGAAGACAGATCAAAACAAGAAGCAATTTCTGAGAATGAAGCGAAAATTCAAAGGAGAACAGTTTATATTCAAGGAAAGTCAATAAGCAACAATTTTAGACAAAAGAAATCGGATTAAGAGTTTTTTCGAATGTGATTGAGTACCTCCAAAAATATCCTAATCCTACTGCAGGCTGTAGTGATACTCTAGTTCAAATACCACTACATAAACTCGACCTGCATGGGCTACCACTAAAAACGTATCACGACCCGTACCCTAGAGTAAGGGCACGAGATGTGGGTATGTCCAGCCTATGCCGCAGTGTCGGCTGTAGAACGATGTCCTAGGTCAAATATCTAACAATATAAAGGTACCTGTACAGTATATACTCTCCGAATGGAGGTGACATAGCAGATACAGTCTCAATCACAACTAAGGTAGAGCGAGATAAAAAAAAGGTAAAACATGAAATCCAAAAGAGATACAGCAGATAGAAGTCTAAGTGTCTAAGATACACAAACCCAGAAAACATGTCAAAGCTCAATACA
The DNA here is from genome assembly GCA_029216955.1 of Iris pallida. NCBI lineage: Eukaryota > Viridiplantae > Streptophyta > Magnoliopsida > Asparagales > Iridaceae > Iris > Iris pallida. The sequence goes on along the minus strand of JANAVB010040216.1, from coordinate 7,706,617 downwards.
GTAATCCATAGAATAAATACAACTCAATACAACTGAAATAACTAACTATACAACCTCTACTGTGTCTCCTCTAGGCTAGCAGGCAACCTCCATGCTATCTATAAAATTTATCAACAGGTCCAGTCAGGACAGGAACGAGCACATCTCATCTAGAAAACTCAAGTAAATGACAGAGAGCTATAAAGCAGTTATAGACAGTTATATTGATAAAAATGGCAGTTTATATTCAGGTGATGGTAAGAAAGATAAATAAAGTGCAAGGAAAGTAAATAACTAAACAAGAGAAGAATCATAGCAATGAAGACTATAAAAAATAGAACTAGCTGAACTAGGGCAACATGATATAAGTCCAGACAGTAAATGTAAACAATTGTAAGACCAACGTAAATCCAGACAATATGAATCTGATACCAGGTGATTCCAGTACAAGATGAGTCCGGTATGAGATGATTCCAGTCGGTGATCAAAGATTCCAGGGTGGGTCCAGCCTATACTCTAGCAGTGTATTTTAAAATACCGAGTTTGACATATAAACGGCTGTAGGTAATACGGCACATCACACACCTGGCCGGGTGTGAGATGGCTATCATTCCAGTAGATTCTAGTTGGAAGATTCCAGATTGGGGTATGTCTACATGTCTTACTCTAGTATTTCCCCTCCCAGCAAGTGAATCCAGAATTTCGACACAATGATTCAAGATGAGTCCAGCCAAAATATAATGATACCAGTAAATAATTCCAGTAAATGATTCCAGTAAATGATTCCAGTAGGTGATTCCAGTAATAGAAGCCAGGAATGATGATACCAGTAATAGAGGCCACAAAATAAATGTGTGTCGTATACATGAATCCAGAATATCCATACGTGTTGTAACAGAGAATCACATACAACTAACTAGAACTGAAGTACAGTAATTGACAAATAAATGAGAGAACTATCAGAGAATGTACTCGCCTGTTGTCTGAATGTCCAAAGTAAATATACTGTCCGATGAGAGGTGTCTGGCTCCTAATCAGAACAGCACAAGTCACAACAAGTCCATAATGACAATATGAAGTTCTACTATACATTCTACATGATTCTAGGTCAATCTAGACCAAAGTCAACTCTTGGTCAACTTGGTCAACCCTGAAAGTCAAACCTAGGTCAACTAAGGTCAAACTAGGTCTAACAAGTCTAAATTAGGTCAAACAAGTTATTCTAGGTCTAAACAAACTAAGTATATGCAAATCAAGTATCCAAGATAGCTACTAACTCATAGCCTAAGTCACTTGCTAAACCAAGCACAAAACTAAACCATAAGCTAACAAGACACACAAACTTAGTCATATAATATATATATATATATTATTCACATTCACATATTCATATACATAGATATGTATAGGAAAGCTATATATATAGGCATATACATATATATATATTATTCACATTCTATATATATATATATATACATATATATATATATATATATATATATATATATATATATATATATATATATATATATAAAGAGAGGTAAAAGAGTAAGTGAGTATGTGTGTGTTTGGCATGTGTGTGAAAGGATGTGTGTTATTGTTCTAAAACTTAGTGATAGGTAGGTGTATGTGACATGGGATACATGAAGTTTCACATATAAATAGGATACTAAAAACTGGGTGTTACAATCTACCAAACTAAATCCCGATCACTCCTGAGTGTCGGGGCCAAAGGTAGTCATTCCGTCTCCGGGTCCATAATATGTAGGGCACGTATCCTCAGGGCAATCATCTGTAAAATTTCAATAGGTCCAGTCAGGACAGGAACGAGTACAACTCATCAAGAAATTTCAATTAAATGACAGAGAACTATAAAGCAGTTGTAAACAATTTTATTGATGAAATATGGCAGTTTGTATACAGGTGATGGTATAGAGAAACAGTTAAGATGCAAGGAAAGTAAGGTAAGTAAAAATGAGAGAAGAAACATAGTAATAAGGACTGTAATTAGAAACTAACAGAACTAGAGCAACATGATATAAGTCCAGTATCTAAATATAAATAAGTGCAGCCCAAGTAAATCCAGACAACATGAATCTGATACCAGGTGGTTCCAGTACAAGATGAGTCCGGTATAAGGTGAGTCCAGTTGGTGATCAAAGGTTCCAGGGTGAGTCCAGTCTATACTCTAACAGTGTGTTTTAAAATATCGGGATCGACATGTGAACGGCTGTAGGTAATACGGCACACCACATACCTGGTCGGGTGTGAGATGTCTATCGTTCCAGTATAATTCCAAGGGAGTGGTTCCAGTATTTGGGTATGTTCACATTCCAATATTTCCCCGTCCATCAAGTACAAGTGAATTTAGAAGTCGACACGAGAAATCGGGATGATTCCAGCCAAACATAATGATACCAGCAAAAGATTCCAGAGTGATTCTAGGATGATTCCAGTAGGTGATGCCAGTAGTGGTTCCAGAAGATGATGCCAGTAGTGATTCCAGAAATAGAGGCTAGACTAATGGTATGTGTGTCGCATACAAGAATCCAGAAATACCCATACGTGTTGTAAGAATCACATAAAACTATCTAGAACTGAAGTATAGTAATTGACAAGTAAATGAAAGAACTATCAGAGAATGTACTCGCTTGTTACTCTGAAAAGAGTAATAAAATATCAGATGTCTGCATCGGAGTCACAAAGTCCTAAATAGAGCAGTATGGGTTATGACATGTTTAAAATAAGGTAAATGAAATCTACAATGCAATCTACATGATTTCTGGGTCAATCTAGGTCAAAGTCAAACTTTGGTCAACCTTGGTCAACTCTGGGTTAAGCCAAGTCAACATCTAGGGTATTGGTCAACTCTCTAGGCCACTAGGTCAACACTAGGCTTAAACCAAGCCACAAGCCTAACAGGAACACTAACAGTCCAACCATATCACAGTCTACCTATACCAAGATAGCCTACTAACTGACCCTCAATTTAAACACTCACTTAAGGACACACTATGAACCATATTCACATAGCAATATATATACATTCATAGGTATACACTCAATCCTATATTCATAACATTAACATTGCCTACATTGCATATATCATGGCATACCTACACTTATTCATTCATGCATTCATTTTACATATGTCATTATATATATACATGCATATTTACATATTTCCATTCATATATATATATATATATATATATATATATATATATATATATATATATATATATATATATATATATACATCATAGTTATATACATAGAGGAGATAGAGGGGCTAAGGAGTTAACTATATGTTAAAATATATGAGTGTGTGTGGGTTTACATTGTGTGAGTGTGTGTATGAATGACAATATATAGGGTGTTGTGTTTGTGTCTATATGGAAAATAGTATGATATGTCTCTTGACAGTTCCTGTGTGTAGAGGGATGCACATGTTCTCAGTTTAGGCATTTTCAGGTTGTGGTTGTGTGTGTGTGCATTGTGTGTTCAGAATTTGGTAGAGTGTCACATGTGTTTTTGTCAACCATGTGTCAAGGAGTGGGGTGACAGGAATTCTCAGGTTTAAAACAGTCAAGCCCCTAGCTAATCAGTGAATCACTCTCATTCTCAAATTTTCAGTTAAGGACAGTTTTGTGAAAGTTAACAGTTATATATATGTGTGTTGACAGGATAGAGTAATGGGTGTGTGTGAGGATGATATATGACAGGAATAGTGTTGTGTTTCCAGGTCAGTCCGTGTGTTTAATAGGAAACAGTGTCAATGTGCAAATAGTGTACTCATTTGTTCTCAGAAAAACATATATGTTCTCAATTCCAGGAATCAGTAACATGGCAGTTAATAACAGTTAGCCCAAACACAGTCAAACATTATATACTAATTTCTATTTGTTAAACTCAGATTTCTCTTAATAATGGCTCTCAAGTGTTAACACATTCAATAGGTGGTGGATACTTGGGCTGCCATGGGGTGGCAAGTGCCAAGTCAGGCCTAGGCAGGGCTCATATTTCAGTTAACAGTGCATAACATTTCAGTTCAACAAAACCAACCCAATATCGAAATCCTTTCATCAATTTCGAACTCAACTCCTAACACCATTCACATTCATCATTAGCAGTAAACTAATACTCATGCACATGAATTAAAACATAGTAAATTGAGCATCTAATCTCAGGAATATCAATTTCAGAAAAAAAATTCAGTTTTAGAAGCAAATGTAGCTCAGAAATCTCAGTTTTCAAGACTGTGTATCAGTCTACATTCATCAAACAGTCCAAAATCCCATTCTCAAATGAAAAACCTAATCTTACATGATAATCCCACCTAGCATTTACTAATACACATGTTGGAAATCTATTTGGAAATTAAACTTTTTAAATCAGTTAATGCACTCTAGTTTCAGAAAACTAAACAATGGCTGGGTATCAGTCCACCCATACTCGAAATCCCATTCCACAATCAATCCAAACCTAATTTCACATGTAACCACCCTAGCATTAACTAATACATACGTATAGGTGAATAATCATGGCATTTAAATAGGAAAAATCGATTTAAAAAATGGAATTAACATATCAGAAATCACAAACTGAAATATGTATCAGTTCAAAATAGGAAATACAATTCGAAAATCAAAATCAGGATAATAATCTAAATTAGAGGTTGGTAAACAATCCCCCACACGTGCACGTGTCCCCAGGAATCCCTTCGTGTCACCCTAGAGCCGGACACGGCGTGTCCACGTCTGGAATTACTCACAGACACTACACAGCACGCAGCGTCGTGCACGCGTGCGTGTGACTCTAGGACACGACATAGGGCACGACACGACTCGTGATCGTGCCCACGTGTTCGCCACGTGTAGGGCTACACGTGTATGCCCCTGTACAGTGTCCCCGTGTCTGAAATAAAAGTGTGTGTCAGTGGCCAAAACCCAAGCGTGTACAGCGCGCGCGTGCGGCCAGCACGGCCAGTACGAGGAGGATTTCTCCTCGCACACGCAACCCCGAGCTCCCATCTTTTGGGAGGATGATGTCAGTCTATGCCTCATCATCCTCACCAAAAATGGCACGTCCACGTGTCCTGTGTCGGGAGTTATCAACCCCGTGATGTAGGACACAACAAGTATTTCAGTCCCTGCGTGTTCGTGTCCCCGTGTAGACTCGACACGACACAAAAATTAGGAAATAAAAGCAAAAATCATTAAGCAATCCCTAGGACTAAAATTCCATTCAAAAATATTTTAGAAATTAGAACAAAATGTTGGTTGAGGTATTACATCAAACACACCAAACATGACACTGATACGTGTCCTGTTAGGACACGAAATGGACACAACTTGTGGGGATTCCTATTCCTAGAGTTAGGGTAGGGCTAGGGCATCCTAGAAATGCAATTAAACAGGAATTTCATGGGTTAGAGTAGATTATACCTATTGATGTGCAAAGCTCACAAAAGCCTCAAATGGAATGGTTCTCCAAGCCTCAAAAACCCCCACAAATTGATCCTACTCTGAAATATTCTTACACAAACAGAAAGAACAGAAGAATTAGGTCCTAATGAAATTGATTTGAAGGAAAATGGAGTTGAAATGGATTTCCTATGATTTTAGAAAGATGGAGACTCACCTCTTCCAAAACTTGTATAAATCCCAATGGAGGCTAGCCCTAAATTCTAGAAGGGGATTAAATAGGGGGAAATGATCAATAGTGGCTGCCATGGGCTGATTAGATTTAGGTTTGGTCCATGGTGTGGGCCTATGGGCTATAAGTCAAGTCATTAATCATGACTTATGACGTCATAAGCCATATTAGTCAAATCAACTCCAAATCTTTCCAAACAAGTTCCAATGACTTAAACTTCACTAAATTAGGTCAAACCAAGTTTACTTAACCTAACCAAGGGGTCTTAACCTAGGTTAGTCACTAGGTTAGTCTTCTAGTCAACACTAGTCAAAGTCAACTATAGGCCCAAAATTAATTCTACTAAAAATCATTAAAAATCACTAAAAATCATAATATTAAATAAATATCCTTAAATAATATTTATAATTACAAAATTTCATAAATATCCTTATTTGGAAAACTGGGTGTTACAATCCTACCCCCCTTAGAAAAATTTCGTCCTCGAAATTAAAATGATTGCACCCTTCTAGGTCAAACCCAAACAATCAAGGTCAAGAGATAATCATGCAAACAAAATCTTACTGGTCGTGATTCCACAGTCTCGTACATGGTAGCTACACTATCTAGCAATCACAAACAATATCCTGGCAGGTACTAAGGGAATCACACAGGAAAGTGGGGAGGAAGAATGAGAAGGACAAACCTGCTAACCCATCACCTGCAGCGTCGGTCTCCTCGACCGCCATCGTAAAAGCTCTACCCCTCTGGTGCTGAGCTACAGGTGGCCTAGCTCCCTCATAAGGAGGTACAGCGGGACAATCTATCATCTTGTGAGTACCAGACCCACAAAATAGACAAACCTTCAGCCTCCTCCTACAAGACTCCCAAACAAGCCCTGCCTTCCTGCAGTAGGCACAAGTCGGCACCTCGCGGTCCTGTCCTCTATGCTGATGCTGTGTCTGCTGCACTCTTACTGGTGCCTGTGCTTGCTGAATCTGCACGTGCGGCCTCTTGGCCTGACCTCCGCTGCTGCTACCACCCTGGGAGTCCTGACCCCTCTTCAACTTCAACCCCAGGTCGTCCTCCGCTGCCATAGCCCCAAAAAATAACTCTGCGTAGGTAGCGTTCCGATCGCTCTTAGTCAGTGACCGAACCTCTCTAATCAAGCCTCGGCGGAACTTCCTCGTCTTTGTCTTCTCAGTCAAGTCATCAATGAACCGGGCCAATATACAAAACTCCCTAGCATACTCAGCTACTGACTGGTTCCCCTGAACCACGCTCTCAAACTGTGCCTCTATACCTCCAAAGGCCACATCAGGAAAGAACTGCTCCTTAAACAGCTCCTTGAACTGGGCCCAAGTCTGGCCCTCAACTTCTACCCTGGGATCTGTCTGGTACCACGCACTGGCTAAGTCCTACATCTGACTGCCTGCCGCCTCGATATGGAGTCGAGCTGGTATCTCCGCCAGTCGGAATATCTCCTCGATGTGCTCGATCCAATCGTCTGCAAAATAGATGTCCTCTGTGCCCAGGAACTCCCTAGGATGCATCTTCTGAAAGTCCTGGATATCCTTCTCCTTCTGGTAAGGCTGCTGCTGCTCCCCCCAAGCAGTCACCATCTCTACTGTAGTACGAACCAGCTGGTGGACCTCGTCAATCCCCTGACGATAATCGGCAGTCTACCGCTGCTGCTGCTGCTGGTGAGACGCCAGAATCCTCTCCACGAAAGAAAATAGATGAGCAGCATCTACCATCCCCGTAGGTGGAGACTGCTGCGGTGGAAGGCTCTCGAGAAGCACCGGACTCTGCCTCTCAGCTAATGGAGGTGCTTCTTCGAAGGCTGCTGAAACACCCACCCGAGCTGGCATGACTGGGGCTGCGATACCGGAAGCTGGCTGCTGAAGGTGAGAGGTGGCAGACCCCTCTGCAGCGGCTACTGTACCAGAGCAATGTGATCGTGTCTCCACCATCCTGAAGACAGATCGAAAAGGAAGTCAATACTGAGCAGGAATCGATAAAATCAAAGGAGGACAGTTTATTGCAAAGAAGACAAGTCAGTAAGATATGTAGATGGCATGAATTGAAGCAGAATTTTTCTAACTGTGATTGAGTACCTCTCCGTTAAAGCCTATCTCTCAATCCTATCGCAGGCTTGCAGCAGTACAACTAAGTCGCCGTACTATCACGATATCGTACTAATGCGACTCTCGACCTGCATGGGCTACCACTAAAAACGTATCACGACCCGCACCCACTGTGAGGGTACGAATACGTAACGACGCCCAGCCTACACTGCAGTGTCGGCGGTAGAGCGCTGTCCTAGGTTACTATCTACCAGCAACTCACGCAATTATAATGTACTCATCATGATCAACTCCGAACAGAGGACAAGTATAAGATATAGAACTTAATCACAGTCTAAGCACGATAAGATAACACATAATAATTAAACTAAGAATAGAAGAACAACTACTAAAATAATAACAACTCTCAACAAATCTCAAATACTACACAAGTTTCAAAACTTCTATAACAAGTTCAACATGGAACAGATGCTAATCTACTAAACTAAATCACGATCACTCCTGAGTGTCGGGGCCAAAGGTAGTCATCCCGTCTCCGGGTCCATAATATGTAGGGCACGTATCCTCAGGGCAATCATCTGTAAAATTTTAACAGGTCCAGTCAGGACAGGAACGAGTACAACTCATCATGAAATCCCAATTAAATGATAGAGAACTATAAAGCAGTTATAAACAGTTTTATTGATGAAATATGGCAGTTTGTATACAGGTGATGGTATAGAGAAATAGTTAAGATGCAAGGAAAGTAAGGTAAGTATAAACAAGAGAAGAAACATAGCAATAAGGACTGTAATTAGAAACTAGCTGAACTAGAGCAACATGATATAAGTCCAGTATGTAAATGTAAACAAGTACAACCCAAGTAAATCCAGACAATATGAATCTGATACCAGGTGGTTCCAGTACAAGATGAGTCCAGTATAAGGTGAGTCCAGTTGGTGATCAAAGGTTCCAGGGTGAGTCCAGTCTATCCTCTAACAGTGTGTTTTAAAATATCGGGATCGACATGTGAACGGCTATAGTTGACTTTGACTAGTATTGACTAGAAGACTAACCTAGTGACTAACCTAGGTTAAGTCCCCTTGGTTAGGTTAAGTAAACTTGGTTTGACCTAATTTAGTGAAGTTTAAGTCATTGGAACTTGTTTGGAAAGATTTGGAGTTGATTTGACTAATATGGCTTATGACTTCATAAGTCATGATTAATGACTTGACTTATAGCCCATAGGCCCACACCATGGACCAAACCTAAACCTAATCTGCCCATGGCAGCCACTATTGATCATTTCCCCTATTTAATCCCCTCCTAGAATTTAGGGCTAGCCTCTATTGGGATTTGTGCAAGTTTTGGAAGAGGTGAGTCTCCATCTTTCTAAAATCATAGGAAATCCATTTCAACTCCATTTTCCTTCCAATCAATTTCATTAGGACCTAATTCTTCTGTTCTTTCTGTTTGTGTAAGAATATTTCAGAGTAGGATCAATTTGTGGGAGTTTTTGAGGCTTGGAGAACCATTCCATTTGAGGCTTTTGTGAGCTTTGCACATCAATAGGTATAATCTATTCTAACCCATGAAATTCCTGTTTAATTGCATTTCTATGATGCCCTAGCCCTAACCTAACTCTAGGAATAGGAATCCCCACAAGTTGTGTCCATTTCGTGTCCTAACAGGACACGTATCAGTGTCATGTTTGGTGTGTTTGATGTAATGCCTCAACCAACATTTTGTTCTAATTTCTGAAATGTTTTTGAATGGAATGTTAGTCCTAGGGATTGCTTAATGATTTTTCTTTTATTTCCTAATTTTTGTGTCGTGTCGTGTCCACACGGGGACACGAACACGCGGGGATTGAAACACTTGCTGTGTCCTGCATCACGGGGTCGATAACTCCCGACACAGGACACGTGGACACGCCATTTTTGGCGAGGATAATGAGGCATAGACTGACATCATTCTCCCAAAAGATGGGAGCTCGGGGTTGCGTGTGCGAGGATAAATCCTCCTCGCACTGGCCGCTCTGGCCGTGCGCGCGCGCTGTGCACGCTTGGGTTTTCGCCACTGACACGCACTTTTATTTCAGACACGGGGACACGGGGACACGGTGTAGGGGCATACACGTGTAGCCCTACACGTGGCAAACACGTGGGCACGATCCCGAGTCGTGTCGTGCCCTGTGTCGTGTCCTAGAGTGACACGTACGCGTGCACGATGCTGCGTGTTGTGTAGTGTCTGTGAGTAATTCCAGACATGGACACGTCGTGTTCGGCTCTTGGGTGACACAAAGGGATTCCTGGGGATACGTGCACGTGTGGGGGAACTTTTTAAATTAGTTAATGCACTCTAGTTTTAGAAAACTGAACAATGGCTGGGTATCAGTCCACCCGTACTCGAAATCCCATTCCACAATCAATCCAAACCTAATCTCACATGTAACCACCATAGCATTAACTAATACATATGTATAGGTGAATAATCAATTCCAAGAATCATTAATATGGCAGTTAATAACAGTTAGCCCAAACTCAGTCAAACATTATATACTAATTTCTATTTGTTAAACTCAGATTTCTCTCAATAATGGCTCTCAAGTTTTAACACATTCAATAGGTGGGGGATACTTGGGCTGCCATGGGGTGGCAAGTGCCAAGTCAGGCCTAGACAGGGCTCATATTTCAGTTAACAGTGTATAACATTTCAGTTCAACAAAACCAACCCAATATCGAAATCCTTTCATCAATTTCGAACTCAACTCCTAACACCATTCACATTCATCATTAGCAGTAAACTAATACTCATGCACATGAATTAAAACATAGTAAATTGAGCATCTAATCTCAGGAATATCAATTTCAGAAAAAAAATTCAGTTTTAGAAGCAAATGTTGCTCAGAAATCTCAGTTTTCAAGACTGTGTATCAGTCTACATTCATCAAACAGTCCAAAATCCTATTCTCAAATGAAAAACCTAATCTTACATGATAATACCACCTAGCATTTACTAATACACATGTTGGAAATCTATTTAGATGGAAGCACATGTTCTCAGTTTAGGCATTTTCAGGTTGTGGTTGTGTGTGTGTGTGCATTGTGTGTTCAGAATTTGGTAGAGTGTCACATGTGTTTGTGTCAACCATGTGTCAAGGAGTGGGGTGACAGGAATTCTCAGGTTTAAAACAGTCAAGCCCCTAGCTAATCAGTGAATCACTTTTATTCTCAGATTTTCAGTTAAGGACAGTTTCGTGAAAGTTAACAGTTATATATATGTGTATTGACAGGATAGAGTAATGGGTGTGTGTGTGAGGGTAAAATATGACAGGAATGGTTGTGGGACCACTAAAAACGTATCACGACCCGCACCCACTATGAGGGTACGAATACGTAACGACGCCAGCCTACGCCGCAGTGTCGGCGGTAGAGCGCTGTCCTAGGTTACTATCTACCAGCAACTCACGCAATTATAATGTACTCATCATGATCAACTCCGAACGGAGGACAAGTATAAGATATAGAACTCAATCACAGTCTAAGCACGATAAGATAACACAGAAGAATTAAACTAAGAATAGAAGAACAACTACTAAAATAATAACAACTCTCAACAAATCTCAAATACTACACAAGTCTCAAAACTTCTATAACAAGTTCAACATGGAACAGATGCTAATCTACTAAACTAAATCCCGATCACTCCTGAGTGTCGGGGCTAAAGGTAGTCATCCTGTCTCCGGGTCCATAATATGTAGGGCACGTATCCTCAGGGCCATCATCTGTAAAATTTCAACAGGTCCAGTCAGGACAGGAACGAGTACAACTCATCAAGAAATCCCAATTAAATGACAGAGAACTATAAAGCAGTTATAAACAGTTTTATTGATAAAATATGGCAGTTTGTATACAGGTGATGGTATAGAGAAACAGTTAATATGCAAGAAAAGTAAGGTAAGTAAAAACAAGAGAAGAAACATAGCAATAAGGACTGTAATTAGAAACTAGCTGAACTAGAGCAACATGATATAAGTCCAGTATGTAAATGTAAACAAGTGCAACCCAAGTAAATCCAGACAACATAAATCTGATACCAGGTGGTTCCAGTACAAAATGAGTCCGGTATAAGGTGAGTCCAGTTGGTGATCAAAGGTTCCAGGGTGAGTCCAGTCTATACTCTAACAGTGTGTTTTAAAATATTGGGATCGACATGTGAACTGCTGTAGGTAATACGGCACACCACACACCTGGCTGGGTGTGAGATGGCCATCGTTCCAATATAATTCCAAGGGAGTGGTTCCAGTATTTGGGTATGTTCACATGCCTATTCTAATATTTCCCCGTCCAGCAAGTACAAGTGAATTCAGAAGACGACACGAGAAATCGGAATGAGTCCAGCCAAACATAATGATACCAGTAAAAGATTCTAGAGTGATTCTAGGGTGATTCCAGTAGGTGATGCCAGTAGTGGTTCCAGAAGATGATGCCAGTAGTGATTCCAGAAATAGAGGCCAGACTAATGGTATATGTATCGCATACATGAATCCAAAAATATCCATATGTGTTGTAAGAATCACATAAAACTATTTAGAACTGAAGTATAGTAATTGACAAGTAAATGAAAGAACTATAAGAGAATGTACTCGTCTGTTACTCTGAAAAGAGTAATGAAATATCAGATGTCTGTACCGGAGTCACAAAGTCCTAAATAGAGCAGTATGGGTTATGACATGTTTAAAATAAGGTAAATAAAATCTACGATGCAATCTACATGATTTCTGGGTCAATCTAGGTCAAAGTCAAACTTTGGTCAACCTTGGTCAACTCTGGGTTAAGCCAAGTCAACATCTAGGGTATTGGTCAACTCTCTAGGCCACTAGGTCAACACTAGGCCTAAACCAAGCCACAAGCCTAACAGTAACACTAACAGTCCAACCATATCACAGTCTACCTATACCAAGATAGCCTACTAACTGACCCTCAATTTAAACACTCACTCAAGGACACACTATGAACCACATTCATATAGCAATATATATACGTTCATAGGTATACACTCAATCCGATATTCATAACATTAACATTGCCTACATTGCAAATATCATGGCATACCTACAATTATTCATTCTTGCATTCATTTTACATATGTCATTATATATATACATGCATATTTACATATTTCCATTCATAGATATATATATACATCATACTTATATACATAGAGAAGATAGAGGGGCTAAGGAGTTAACTATATGTTAAAATATATGAGTGTGTGTGGGTTTACATTGTGTGAGTGTGTGTATAAAAAACAATATATAGGGTGTTGTGTTTGTTTCTATATGGAAAACAGTATGATATGTGTCTTGACAGTTCCTGTGTGTAGAGGGAAGCACATGTTCTCAGTTTAGGCATTTTTAGGTTGTGGTTGTGTGTGTGTGTGCATTGTGTGTTCAGAATTTGGTAGAGTGTCACATGTGTTTGTGTCAACCATGTGTCAAGGAGTGGGGTGACAGGAATTCTCAGGTTTAAAACAGTCAAGCCCCTAGCTAATCAGTGAATCACTCTCATTCTCAGATTTTTAGTTAAGGACAGTTTTGTAAAAGTTAACAGTTATATATATATATGTGTTGACAGGATAGAGTAATGGGTGTGTGTGTGTGAGGGTGATATATGACAGGAATAGTGTTGTGTTTCCAGGTCAGTCCATGTATTTAATAGGAAACAGTGTCAATGTGCAAATAGTGTACTCATTTGTTCTCAGATAAACATATATGTGCTCAATTCCAGGAATCAGTAACATGGCAGTTAATAACAGTTAGCCCAAACTCAGTCAAACATTATATACTAATTTCTATTTGTTAAACTCAGATTTCTCTTAATAATGGCTCTCAAGTTTTAACACATTCAATAGGTGGGGGATACTTGGGCTGCCATGGGGTGGCAAGTGCCAAGTCAGGCCTAGGCAGGGCTCATATTTCAGTTAACAGTGCATAACATTTCAGTTCAACAAAACCAACCCAATATCGAAATCCTTTCATCAATTTCGAACTCAACTCCTAATACCATTCACATTCATCATTAGCAATAAACTAATACTCATGCACATGAAATAAAACATAGTAAATTGAGCATCTAATCTCAGGAATATCAATTTCAGAAAAAATTCAGGAAGGACACAATTTGAGGGAGTTTGGTGGCTTATGGAACTCTTCCCATTTGGGAATTTTAACCTCTAATATGTGCACCTATTATATACTGTTATTTGCATGGATTTTATCCTCTAATATGTGCACCTATAGGTTTACTAATAATGTGTTGAAATTGGGGTTAATTTGATGTTGTTTTGGTTCAAAACTGAGAATGCAAGTATTAGGCTTAAAATTGGAATTGAGTTAACTGTTAAACTGATTTTGGGGTCCTCTTTTGAATTGTATATGTGGTTCTTCAATGTGTATTAACCTGGGTTGTGTGGAACTGTCAATGTGTCTTCGTATAAACTGTCATGGTTGGGTTTTCCTTAAATTGCATTCCAGACTTCAATACCCTTAAACTGATTGTGGTGATTAATGTTAAGGATAGGCATTCAATATGTGTTAACTGAACTCTTTCCTTTCTTTTTTCTGAATGATAATGTAGGACTGAACTGAGAACACATGGCTAGGTTATTAATTCTGGGCTTAAGTGTCATTTCTACTGATTTTAAGTATGATTAGGTAGCTAATTGGTTCATCTACATGTGTTAGAGTTGTAGTCCATGTTAACATTGAATTGTGTGATGCATTGGGTCATTAAAATCGGGTTTTGGATGCATTGGGTCATTGAGTTGTAGTCCTCGTATAATGTGTCATGACCCGCACCTACCGTGAGGGTACGAATACGTAACAGCGTCCAGCCTACGTCGCAGTGTCGGCGGTAGAACGCTGTTCTAGGTCATGAACTATAACTAACATAATATAAATACCCTCCATAAGGAGGCCAACACAGAGGTAACTCAATCACAATCTATAGATAGAAAATGGCACGATGAAATAGATAAGGAAAACCTCAACTGAGATACAACAGAAATGAAATACAAGTCTCAACATCTCTACAATATACAACTCTGAAACAATGACAAAAGCTAAACATGAAAGGAAATAGTCTAAGCTATCTACACTATACAAGGTATCATCCTGAGCAGCTGCCTGAACCTCCCCAAGGGTCCAGGTCACGAGTGTCATCTAGGCAAGCTCCAAGTAAGGGGGTACAGGGTTCCTCATCATCCTCTGTAAAATTTTCAACAGGTCCAGTCAGGACGGAAGAAAATATCTGTACAGATAGAGGTGCACCTCCAATGTAGCAAAAACGCCAACCTGAGTCGGCACAACAGGAGCTACGGTCTCGAGGCCCGGATGAACAGGACGAGAGGTGGCCAGCCTCTCGATAGTATCCCCCGAACCGGAGCGATGAGATCACGTCTCCATAACCATCATGAAGACAGATCAAAACAAGAAGCAATTTTTGAGAATGAAGTGAAAATTCAATGAAGGACAGTTTATACTCAAGGGAAGACAATAAACAGCAATTTTAGACAAAAGGAATCTGATTAAGAGTTTTTTCTAATGTGATTGAGTACCTCCAAAAATAATCCTAATCCTACTGCAGGCTGTAGTGATACTCTAGTTCGAATACCACTACATAACTCGACCTGCATGGGCCACCACTAAAAACATGTCATGACCCGTACCTACTGTGAGGGTACGAGAACGTAACAGTGCCCAGCCTACGTCACAGTGTCGGTGGTAGAACGTTGTTCTAGGTCATGAACTATAACTAACATAATATGGATACTCTCCATAAGGAGGCCAACACAGAGGTACAACTTAATCATAATCTAGAAATAGAATATGGCACGATAAAATAGATAAGAGAATCCTCAACTGAGGTACAACAGAAAAGAAGTACAAGTCTCAACACCTCTACAATATACAACTCTGAAACCAAGACAACAGCTAGACATAAAAAGAAGGAACAGTCTAAGCTATCTACACTATACAAAGTATCATCCTGAGCAGTTGCCTGAACCTCCCCAGGGGTCCAGGTCGCGAGTGTCAACTAGGCAAGCTCCAAGTAAGGGTGCAGGGTTCCTCATCATCCTCTGTAAAATTTTTAACAGGTCCAGTCAGGACGGGAGTGAGCACAAAACATCTCACGTAGTTCATATCATGTTAGGAAATATAAAGCATGCAATAGAGTAAGGTACATAAAACGCTGAAAGAAAAAAGTGTATAAAAAACAGTAGAGATTTGATAACAGGAAATATCTAAATATGATAAGTAAGAACTGTAAGCCTACTGTGATTTAGAGTACAATATGGTTATGTAAACAGTCTAGAAAAATGTAATGGTAACTCTATTGTACGTTGGTGTACAATAGACATATACAATAGTTATACAATCTTGTACAATAGGATTTGATTACATAACCAAATCTACTCCACCTCCCCAATCAATACACAAGGATCCACTCCAGTTACGTTATCTTGCACAATAGTGTACAATATTATACAATGAATGTACAATATTATACAATAGGTGTACAATGTTATACAATAGTTGTACAATGTTATACAATAGTGTACAATGGTCTATCCCTGGAACTCATGTGATAATGAGAGTACAATATACACAATGAGTGTATAAGGATATAGGTATTCAGTAAATACAATATGGAAGTGAAACACACATCACAATATGTATCTAGTGAATACAAGAGGATAACATCCCAAACGAAGATCCTTATAGTACCAATCCGTGATAACAATCGTGTCAGCATCAAGTACAGTAATCTAGAGCAAGAATGTAAATCCAGGCAAGTATGAAACGGTCAGAGAATGTACTCGCCTCGTATCTGAATGTCTGAAGTAAATGTACTGCCTGAGGAGAGGTGTCTGTCTCCTAATCAGAGCAACACAAGTTACAACATGTCTAAAATAAGGAAATAGACTGCTACAATGCATCTACATGTTGTCTAGGTCAAACTAGGCTAAAGTCAACACTTGGTCAACTCTAGTAAACTATCTAGTCAAAGCTAGGTCAACATAGACTCAATGAAGTCTCACTAGGCCTAACCAGTCTACCCTAGCTAGTACACACCATACAAATCCAAGGCTATACAAGCCAACACAAGTCACTAATCAAGATACATCACATTCATGCATATTCAACATTATATATATATATATAAGAGAAAAGAACTAACATGTAAAGCTATGTGTGTGTGTGTGTGTGAACATGGAGGTGTACATGAAAACAGAAATCAACACTAGTTTTGAGTTTACACTACACATGGCACAAAGCTAACCCATCTACATTACACATGTATTATACTTAACATGCAAGGCTACAAGTATACATCTATATACATTAGAGTAGAGACTATTTAAGTTATAACTAACATGCATCTATACTTTACATAAATCTATATATATTATAGCAATCATTTAGAGAAGGGTTACATGGCATGGTGGTTGATATAGAGTGGGGTGTCCTTGTGCAGAGGGTGAAGTTCATTCTCAGTTTAGTTCCATATTTACATATAAACTAAAGTGAGCTATCCCATAAACTGGTGTAACTAACCACATAAAATGAACCATGTTATTTGAAATCTGCCATTAAGCCAACATCCCATATGCATACAGCTCATGCATTGTCTAATACTGAAATTAACTAACATTTCGAATTAAGGGGTTGAAGGTTAACATTTCATTCATAGACATTCCACTATATTGAAAACTAAAATTGGCTTGGCAATAGGAAAAGGAAGGTATATATGCTTACATGGACAGTTCAGTGTTCGAACAACCTAAAATGAACTAACATTCAATCTAAATATCAGCTATACATTGGTTCTATGTCTATATATGAAAGATGATATTGCATTTACAATATTTATACATTATGCATTCATATCTATCATTACATATATACCTTGCATTTATATCTAGCATTCATTATATACTTTCATGCATGCATTGTATATCATTCTTTCATTCATGCATTTATGCATTGCTTACATATATTACATTAATTGTATTCCTATATGCTTGCATTCATCCATATATATAAATTAATATAAATTAATTGCATTTCTACATGCTTGCATTCAACCATATATTATCATTCTTTTCCTGCCAATATTTTTACTACCATCATTCCTTGTCTTCTATACCTGTCCTGATTATATCAATTCCATGTCTCGTATATAATTCTGTCAGCTATACCTTGAAAACTCTTGAATCTTTATATCATTTTTTATCTGAGAAATGTTGAGAAAGTGACGTAAATCATCTAGTTCGGAAATGATGTAATTGGTTATCATATGATGATTTTGTAGGAATCAGAGTGTTGGATGTCAAATATAAAAAATTTGAAATGGAGATGTGGTAAAGGTTTAAAATGAAATCGAGGGATAAATGTTATCAATTTTGAAACAATCACAGAAAGTGGGTTATGAATAATTCATGGATGTATTTCAAAACTAATGAGGATGTTTAAGGTCAACGTTGAAGAAAATTAATTTAGATGATTGGGAGAACATTGTAGAATTCAAAAAAAATATTTGAAGGTGAACGTTGAAGAAAATATGAAGGTTGATTTATAAATAAAAATAAATTTTGTGTGACATAGTGGTATTGGAGTTTAGTGAATACGAGACTCGATTTAAACAAGTCCAAGGATTCCATAAACTGGATTTGGAGGTTTCGGATCTAATTTAAAACGAGGTGAAGGAATTTGAAATTTTGATTAAATGAATAAGTGTTGACTCCTAAAAAGAGGGGTATATTTCGTGGAAAATGTTTTGGAAGTTAAAGATTTTGTCTATGGTGATTGTGGTAAAGGTTTAGATGACTGAAGGTTATAAAATTTCGATGATAGTTATATAGAGGTTGATTTTCGTATTGGGACTTGTGAGAAAAAGAAAAGAATATGGTTTGGCAAATGATAAACTGATAGTATTAGAGAGGGATGATTTGCTGACTTCGTATAAAATCTTTTCCTGTTTTCTCTAAAAGGGGTTTTTCAATATCATTGAATCCTGGTT
The DNA here is from genome assembly GCA_029216955.1 of Iris pallida. Classification (NCBI taxonomy): domain Eukaryota; kingdom Viridiplantae; phylum Streptophyta; class Magnoliopsida; order Asparagales; family Iridaceae; genus Iris; species Iris pallida. The sequence continues at coordinate 7,687,848 of JANAVB010040216.1, read as the reverse complement.
TCCTTAATCCGACCAAATCGACTTCGATTATCTTTTCTTATCATATTTATATCTTGGGTTGTACTTAATTGAATTAAATTTGATTGTGACCTGAATCTCTATCCTTGTATGCTCGATCTCAGATTTTGTGGAACCTGTCCTCCATATTGCCTAAATCTTAATTTTCCTCAATTTGATCAACTTAGATCGTATCGAGACTAAATATTCTTAATACGTATTGTAATTGGAAATTTTCCATGGAATTGGCTTTCATTCCTTAACTTTGATTTTGATTTTTTTTTTTTTTTATGAACCCTTTAAAGATAATGGGTAGTTACTTTTCTTTATTTTTATGATAAGTATCAGTTTTCATATAGGATGGTAGACTACCTTACAGTTTTGATGGTTTGTTGTTTTTGTAACTTTTGTTTAGCACCCTAGATTGCTTGTGTGTTTTGATACCCTATGACCGTTTTGGTTTAGCATGACTAGTATACCTAGATGAGACTTTCACTACCACCGTATGCCATGACCCTGTATGTCGTCCTTTTGATGGTATGATTTATTTAAGTTCTGGAATTTTATTGTGGGGGTTTGACCTAGAAGGATTACGAACATTCTAATTTCGAGGACGAAATTTTTATAAGGTGGGTAGGATGTGAGCACCCTAAATTTCGGGTTGATTTTTTTTTTTTCATTTTTTGATTGAGGGTAATTTTGAAATTTCGTGTTTATAATTATTTTAATAATGATATTTAATTCATGATATGATTTTTGGTGATTTTAAATCATTTTAAATTATTTAAATCAATGACTTGTGGTTTTGACGTTTTGCTAGTGAAACCCTAGAGACTGTTTGACCTAGAGCCTAACCATGTGATTATGATATTTTAATGTCATTTTTGGCCTAAGAATATTTTTGTATTTGACCTCTTTGAATTATTTTGATATTATTTTATTATTTATGATATTGTTTTGGGGTTATTTGAGTCGGGTTCGAATTTCAACTCAATCCGACTTGAAATGGGGACCCGGGGGTAGTTTGACTCTAGTGGGACCCACACACTAGTTAGGCATGGCCCATATGATATTAATTTTAGTCCACATGATAGAAATATTTTAGTTAGAGGTTAGACTAATTATTATGGATAAGGTTAGTGTGATTAGAGACTTTAGAATGACTAATTTAGCCCCAACCAATTAGCCCTTTCCTAATACTAATAGAATAGGTTAGTGGGGGCATTTTGGACCTTACCATAATAGGACAAATAGCCCCATATGGCTAGCCACTTTGGGAGAGGATAGACTCAAGTTCATTTCATTATTCTCATCCACACTTTCTCTTGTTCTTCCCCAAATTCCTAGAGAGCAATCCCTAGCAATTTCTCCACCAAATCCTTCCATTTCGCCACCAAATCTTCTTCTTTCTTTCTCCATTCTAGCCAAGGAGGAAGCTACCCATGTTTGGGAGGATTCGGAGCTCGTTCGTGTCCTTTTGGAATCTCTACGTGTCGGTGTTGCTCCGGGAAGGCTTTTCTTTTATTCGATCTACCGGGAGGTATAAATCCCTTCTCCTTTTCATTTTCTCATGCATATAGGTCTATTTTGAACCCATAGGAATGACCCCCATGGTTGTATCTCCATTTGTGTGCATTTTGTGTCCATTTGGAGGTCATAGGAGTGTCTTTTGTGTTGTGGTTGTGTCCATGTAGGAAAATCCCAAATTTGGACACACTATGTGTTGTTGTTATGTATGAATAAATTATTACATGTTTAATCTCATATTTTTGTATTGGAGATGTGTTCTATAGTGTCTCATATATATATATTAGTGTAGAGAGTGAGTTCTTGATATATTATGTTATATACTTGTGTTCTTTTGTCTCAAACTACCCAAATCCGTCATGATTTTTATCCACGTTTTTAATTTCAGCCCTAACTTAGAAATGTCATAACTTCTAGCTCAAATCTTGGTTTAATCTCCCGTTTTTTTTAAAAGAAGCATATTGAAGTTAGCTTTCCAAAAACATGTATTAGTAGGCCTAATTCTTTCTGTAACATTCTAGAGAATTATTTGAGTGTCAGCTGTACGAAAGACAAACGCGTTCTCAGTGTTTTTGCGATTCCGGGAGTTTCCGGAAAGGAAAACGCGATCCGTTTGAAGTATTAGAAAGCTAACACATAGATCTATAACATACTATAATCCTAGATTTTATTTCATGCTGAGATGATATAGTATTGATTATTAGTAGGAGTTACTATTCGACATATGCATTTTGTGCACCCTTGTGTGTAATATAATGTTCTATTTAATTTTAACCCATGTTAATGTATATACATTATGTAATTAAATAGAGAATGCAAGCATGAGTAAATGTTTAAATAAATGATGTATGAGGTGTAAGTATCCTATCTAATGTAAGCATGTATAAGTATGGCTTATAATGAATATGTAGGTTCCATAGTGTGTAATGTATGGTGCATATAGTGGTGCAAGAGAATAAATGAATGATGAATAAATGCAAGCATAAATGTAATGTAATAATAGATGTAATGTATGCAATATACAAGTTAATGAGATGTAATGTTCTATGTTAACACAAATCCTATATTACCTCATGTACCCCCTTACACTATGTTGACACTATCACACTTGACACATTGTTCACTTACACTTTGACACTCTTTGATATGTATACTCTATGTATGCCCATTTAACCCTCACTTGCCCCTTTGCCATGTTCACATACACACACATAGCCTCTTAAATAAATATTTATGAATATAGTTAACTTAGCTATGTATGTATATTATATATATGTTAGCATATTATGTTGTAATATATATAAGTTTATATAACCATTTGAAATGCCATGATTATAGACCTAATGTTGAATACCAATATATGCATGTGTATATATGTGTAGACATATATAGCTTAAAGTAATAGATTACCTAGTGTATATCCAATGTGAATTCTTGCCTATTTGAGTATTGAATAATTGCATGCTATATAGAGTCGGATGTATGTTGGCTTGTATAGCCTTGTATTGATGTGTGCTTGCTAGAATAGTCTTGGTTAGGCCTAGTAAGACTTGCTGGGTTAGGACATGACCTAGTTTGACCTAGTTTGACTAGTACAGTTGACCAGAGTTGACCAAGGGTTAACTTTGACCTAGTTTGACCTAGATTCATGTAGAATGCATTGTAGTGCTTTATATTACCCTTTTGGACATGTTGTGACTTATGCTGTTCTAATTAGGAGCCAGACACCTCTTATCGGACAGTATCTTTACCTTGGATATTCAGATATCAGGCGAGTACATTTTCTGATCATTTCATATCCTGCTTAGAATTATATCCTACATTAAATTACTTTACTTGTACTGTCAAGTTGGTCACACGGATTGGTACTATACGGATCCCCACTTGAGATATTATCCTTAGGGAGCATCGGGTACTACATGTTCTGTGCGTTTCACTTACATGTCGTATCACTATGCTTCACAGGTTCTTTGATCACTTGTGACATATACTCTTATGATCACAGAGTCTCATAGAATCCCCATTTTTGGGACTACTATGTACCACCCTTCGGGGGCTATCACCTTTCGGAGGCTTATCACCTTTCGGAGGCTTATCACCCTTCGGGGGCTGTACATAGTATCATAACATAACCTGTTTGGATCCTTGTGTACTGATTGGGGGTACGAGGAGTAGAAGTAGACATGTGAATACTATCCAAGTAGTGTAGCATCAGAATCTCTTCTATAGTGTAGCATCAGAATCTCCTATGCGATTTACATGTCTATATTGTACTCTGACTCACTAACTACATGTTAGTTCTCTATTTATAGTAGATATTTCTATTATAGCTCTCTCTGTTTACATACAGCATTTCTTTCAGTACCTGTATCTTACTTTACTGCATGATTATATTTTCGAACCTGCAATGAACTGTTGAGATTTATTGTTCTCGTTCCTTTCCTGACTGGACCTGTTGATAAATTTTACAGATAGCCTGGAGGTTGCCTGCTAGCCTAGAGGAGACAGTAAAGGTTGCATAGATAGCTAGGGTTTTTGCTTATAGTTTATTTTTATTCATCTTGAGTTGTATTTATGGATTACTGTATTTGGATTTTGAGATATATCCTGAGTTTGTATCTTAGACACTTAGACTTCTATCTATTATATCTTTTTTCGATTTCATGTTTTATCTATCTTCCTTTATGCTCTACCTTAGATGTGATTGAGTCTACATTCTGCTATGTCACCCTCATTCAGGGAGTATAAACTGTTTAGTCTTATACTGTTAGATGCATTAAGACCTAGGACAGCGTTCTACCGCCGACACTACGACGTAGGCTGGGCGTTGTTACGTTCTCGTGCCCTAACTCTAGGGTGCGGGTCGTTATGTAGTGGTATTCGAACTAGAGTATCACTACAGCCTGCAGTAGGATTAGGATTATTTTTGGAGGTACTCAATCACATTAGAAAAAACTCTTAATCAGATTCCTTTTGTCTAAAATTGCTGTTTATTGTCTTCCCTTGAGTATAAACTGTCCTCCTTTGAATTTTTGCTTCATTCTCAGAAATTGCTTCTTGTTTTGATCTGTCTTCATGATGGTTATGGAGACGCGATCTCATCGCTCCGTTTCGGGGGATACTATCGAGAGGCTGGCCACCTCTCGTCCTGTTCATCGTGGCCTCGAGACCGCAGCTCCTATTGTGCCGACTCAGGTTGGTGTTTCTGCAACATTGGAGGTGCACCTCTATCTGTACAGAGATTTTCTTCCGTCATTTCTGATTTCTTTCAGCAGCAGCGGTTCATGCAGCATCAACAGCAGACCAAGGGAAAACCAGCAGGGCGAGCTATCGTCAGGACTGTCGAGGATGCACAGACCATTGGAGATCTTGCTGCAAGTTCCATTCTTCTTGATTCCATTCCTGAAATTGTCTTTTATAACTACCTTGAAATCAGATTCCATCTGTTCCTTGTTGATTGATTAATTTTGTCATGTTGCACTTTCGCTATGTTTATTTTTTTTTCTTCTGAGAAAATCATATGGGCTAGGTCACCTCAGTTATGGGATCTAGAATCTTCGATGGTCGTGTTAGTTGGCATAGTGAGGACATGTAGTCATATTTTGGATGTATTTCTCAGGTATGGAAATTTAAAGTTTTTGCCGTCGCATGCGACAATATAAAAATTTTAAATACCATGATTCTAGAGGTAGGTGCCTTAGTCAAGGACTCTGTGATTATCGTAGCTGTGCTCACTAGCATGACGAAGATTCTGAGTATCTTGATTTTGGACAGACGCATATGATTATCTGACGGTATGTTTGAGACTTTGATTGTGGGGTGTTTGACCTAGAAGGCCTGCTACCATCTTAATTTCGAGGACGAAATTTTTATAAGGTGGGTAGGATTGTAACACCCAATTTTTCAGATAAGAGTAATTTTGAAATTTTGTATTTTAATTTATTTAATTATGGTATTTAAAATTTTCTATGATGTTTATTGATTTTTAATTATTTAAAAAAAGCTATTTTAAATCATGACTTATGAATTGGTGTCTTGCTAGTATTTTGTTTATCATTTCTAGATTGAAGGGTATTTTAGTCATTTTTGTAAATTTGGGAATTATTTGGAATTATTATGTATTATTTAGAATCATTAGAATTTATATGATTTTTAGAGATTTTTAGTATAGTTGATTTTGGTGTTTAACTGACTTTGACTTATGTTGACTTTTGAGACTAACCTAGTGGCTAACCTAGGTCATGACTATGCGATTAGGATATGAAACCCTAGGTTGACTTAAGTTAGTGATATTTAAACCATAGAATTAATTGGGGAAATTAGGAGCTAGATTGATTAAGGAATGGCTTGTGAAATCACAAGTCATTTTATGACTTAAAGGCTTAATGGCCCATAGGACCACACCCCTTGAACCAAACCCTAACCCTAAAAATTTGGCAAGCCATAGTGTGTTTCTCCCTCCTATTTATGTGCGCCTTAAATTAGGGCTTGCCTCTTTAGGAATCATTGCCATTTGGAAGAGGTGAGCCTTCTATTCACTCCTTCATAACTTGGTCATTTCTTAACCTTTTTCAATGAAACTTCTTGCATTGTGACCTAACCATCACCCTCTTGCTGTCCATGGAGGTAGAGGACTGATTTGGGAACCTATTTGTGCTCGAGCTACAGTAGAAGCACTGTTCATTAAAGGTTTTGAGCTTGAGGAGAACCCATTGGTAACCCTCTTAAACCCTATCTAACCTACTGTTTATTCATCATAGATGCATGGCCCTAGGTCCCCACTAGGTTCGGGTAGGAGGTGAACCATCCTTGTGTCGGATACGTGTCTGTATCAGACACGTATCAGTAGGCTTCTAAGGTGTTCGACCAAATGCCTTCATAGGTTTTTCTTCACTATTTTTGATTTGTGTTTGAATGGAAATGTTTGTTTATATGTCGTTTATGGGATTCTTCTTGACTGAGGAGATTATAGTGTCTATTTGTGTCACATGTTGGTTGAGGACACGGCCTGTGCACAACCCGTAACTTTTCCCTGCTACTCGAGCCTCACTGTGGCCACGACACGGGGTCTTTTGATACGATAATTTGTGGTGACCTAGGGGAAATGTCTGTCAAGACATCCCCAAGGTTTGGTTGGATTTTGTTTAGTGTCGAGAGAGTTCTCTCGAGTTGCTTGGCTCGACTGTACAGGACTGGTTCAGTCCAGTGTACTGTCGGTTGGGTTCTCGTGTGTGGACATGCTTGTGACCAGTTTCTGGACACGAGGTGACTTGTATGACACGGGCACAAGTGTGTTAAGGTTTACCAACCATTAGTTTGGTTTATTAACTTAACTTCATGTCGAATTCTTATTTTCCCTGTTCATTCCTGCTACCTATGTATCAGTCCCATTCTCTTCTGTTTTCCGGTTTTTATATATAAATTTTGACTTCGACTTAACCTATTATATACTGTTATTTGCATGGATTTTAACCTCTAATATGTGCACCTATAGGTTTACTAATGATGTGTTGAAATTAGGGTTAATTTGATGTTGTTTTGGTTCAAAACTGAGAATGCAAGTATTAGGCTTAAAACTGGAATTGAGTTAACTGTTAAACTGATTTTGGGGTCCTCTTTTGAATTGTATATGTGGTTCTTCAATGTGTATTAACCTGGGTTGTGTGGAACTGTCAATGTGTCTTCGTATAAACTGTCATGGTTGGGTTTTCCTTAAATTGCATTCCAGATTTCAATCCCCTTAAACTGATTGTGGTGATTAATGTTAAGGATAGGCATTCAATATGTGTTAACTGAACTCTTTCCTTTCTTTTTTCTGAATGATAATGTAGGACTGAACTGAGAACACATGGCTAGGTTATTAATTCTGGGCTTAAGTGTCATTTCTACTGATTTTAAGTATGATTAGGTAGCTAATTGGTTTATCTACATGTGTTAGAGTTGTAGTCCATGTTAACATTGAATTGTGTGATGCATTGGTCATTGAAATCGGGTTTTGGATGCTAACTGCTAAGGAAAAATAAATTGGGACAGTCATTAGATGTTTAACTGAGAATTAACTTCATTTCTTTAATACCTGATATTGATCCATCCCCTTAAACTGATTTCGATTCAATATTCCTGTCAATATTTTTCCAATGCCTGAGCACACATGAGCACATGCCCACTGTAAGTGGTTCCTGGAACCTAAGTTTCCAACTGATTTCTTTTTGACCTGAGAATTGATGAAGGGTTTATCATCTCACTGTTTTCCTTTAACTGAGAATAGTTTGTATATACCTGAGATGGTATTCTTCCTAAATGAACTGATTATTTTCATGTACTGTCAGTCTTTTTCCCATGGCACTAAACATAGACACTGTCAACTGAATTTTAACTGAGAGTGTCACTTTGAACTCCTGAAAATCACAAGTAACAAACACACACAAGCTCACTGGCACTGATCACTCTATTACATTCCCTGTCAAAAAACTGAGAATTTAATGATGGTTCAATGTGGAATACTGATTGTGATAGGATGTAGGTTCAATCTTGATTTTTGATATTGGGATTCATAGGAGTTAACTGTCAGTTAACTGAAACAGAGAACACCATATGCTAACTGGAAATTGATCTTCCTTTTCCTGATTTTATGATGATTGAATGATAAATAGGACTCACCCACATAATTGTTAATTGATGAATGATGGATAGGCCAATTTGATTTGGTAGGTGCATGTGAAATTGATTCAATGTTAAGTAGAAAACTGAAGTTGGCCATGATTGAAACTGCCATGTCTTCCTTTTAACATTGTACTAATTTTTTCTAGTTTTCTCAAACTGAATTGCATTCATTTATAACTGATTCCCTTTCCTTTTTAAACTGAGGTTATAACTTGATTTGGTTCCTTGATTGAGCTTCATATATTAAATCTCTGTATAGTACATTCCTGAGAACATTGCTCCTAAAATCTGAGTTTACACACCCACACTCTATTATGTTTTTTCCCTGTCATCAAACCTGAGAACACTTGGGCCGATTGTATTTCCTAAGTTGGTATTTTTCCAACTGATTTTAATCAGTTTAGTAGTTATTGTTTCACTGAAATGATTCCCTATTAATGTTCATTGGTATGTTTGAATTCGAAGTTCCCTGAGAACATGAGACACACACACACACACTCAAGTACACAGGTTCAACCATCCACACTCACATGTCTACATACACTCTTGCACTCTCAACACCCATCCACATTGCTTGATTACTTTTTCCCTCTATGTATATATATATGTATATATATACATTATATCTAACCTATGTGAATGTGTAAATGAGATAGTGTAATATGAAATGAACCATGAACTTGCCTATGTGAATGTGACACACATATGTGAGTATAATGCATAGAGCCCAATGCAAAATACAATAAATATGGCATTGCCTATATAGATAATGTGTGTATAGCCTAATATGAAGATGGGTTAGCTTTATACCATGTGTAGTGTAACTAGTGTCGATTTCTCTTTTCATGTACACATCCATGGTCACACACACACATAGCTTACGTGTTAGTTCCTTCTTCTTTTTATATATATAATGTTGAATATGCATGAATAGGATGTGCCTTGACATGTGCTTGTGTTTGGCTTGTATAGCCTTGTGATTGGTGTGATTGCTAGACTAGGCTTGGTTAGGACTAGTAAGACTTGTTAGACTTGTTTGGGCTAGGACTTGACCTAGTTTGACTAGTGAGGTTGACTAGAGTTGACCAAGTGTCGACTTTAGCCTAGTTTGACCTAGACATCATGCAGATGCATTGTACATTTTATATATCACCCTCTGTATACATCTTGACTTGTGTTGCTCTAACTAGGAGTCAGGTATCTCATCTCGGACAGTACATTTACTTCAGACATTCAGAAACGAGGCGGGTACATTCTCTGATCGCTTCATACTTGTCACGATTTATATTCTCGCTCTAGATTACTTTTACTTGATGCTGTCACGTTATCATCACGGATTGGTACTATACGGATCTCTTCTTGGGATGTTATCCTCCTTAGCGGGCGCATCGGATACTTTATGACATGTGTTTCATGTACATCATGTATTCCTTGCTTCTGCGTTATTCATGTACACTCATGTTCTCTCATGTTCTTATATGTACGTTCATGTACTCTCATGTTCTTTCATGTACGCTCATGTTTGCTCATGTGTCTCTTGTATAACCAAAACATCATGTCTGTAACGTAACTTGAATAGATCCTTGTGTACTGATTGTGGGTAGGGGTGAGTATAAATGGTCATGTAATTTACCCATTATGTTTACTCTGTTACTTTTCATGTTTTAGCATGTACAACACAGCCTTATTGGCTGGTGTCCTACATGTTCACTCATGTACATCATGTTCAACCTAAGCCAATTACATGCCATCTCGTACTCTAAATCACTAGTCACTTACAGTTCTTACTTATCATGTATATATTTCGAGTTATCAAATATCTCTTCTGTTTCATGTACATCTTCTTACAGCGTTTCATGTATCTTACTCTATTGCTTGCTTTATATTTCCTGCCATGATATGAACTGCATAAGATGTACTGTGCTCGCTCCCGTCCTGACTGGACCTGTTGAAAATTTTACAGAGGATGATGAGGAACCCTGCACCCCCTTACTTGGAGCTTGCCTAGATGACACTCGCGACCTGGACCCCTGGGGAGGTTCAGGCAGCTGCTCAGGATGATACCTTGTATAGTGTAGATAGCTTAGACTATTTCCTTTCATGTTTAGCTTTTGTCATTGTTTCAGAGTTGTATATTGTAGAGATGTTGAGACTTGTATTTCATTTCTGTTGTATCTCAGTTGAGCTTTTCCTTATCTATTTCATCGTGCCATTTTCTATCTATAGATTGTGATTGAGTTACCTCTGTGTTGGCCTCCTTATGGAGGGTATTCATATTATGTTAGTTATAGTTCATGACCTAGAACAGCGTTCTACCGCCGACACTGCGGCGTAGGCTGGGCGCTGTTACGTACTCGTACCCTCACGGTGGGTGCGGGGCGTGACACATTTTTAGTGGTGGCCCATGCAGGTCAAAATTGCTGTTTATTTGAGTTATGTAGTGGTATTCGAACTAGAGTATCACTATGCATTATCATCCTCGCCAAAAATGGCGTGTCCACGTGTCCTGTGTCGGGAGTTATCGACCCCGTGATGCAGGACACAACAAGTGTTTCAGTCCCTGTGTGTTCGTGTCCCCGTGTGGACATGACACGACACAAAAATTAGAAAATAAAAGCAAAAATCATTAAGCAATCCCTAGGACTAAAATTCCATTCAAAAACATTTCAGAAATTAGAACAAAATATTGGTTGAGGCATTACATCAAACACACCAAACATGACACTGATACGTGTCCTATTAGGATACGAAATGGACACAACTTGTGGGGATTCCTATTCCTAGAGTTAGGTTAGGGCTAGGGCATCCAAGAAATGCAATTAATCAGGAATTTAATGGGTTAGAATAGATTATACCTATTGATGTGCAAAGCTCACAAAAGCCTCAAATGGAATGGTTCTCCAAGCCTCAAAAACTCCCAAAAATTGATCCTACTCTGAAATATTCTTACACAAATAGAAAGAACAGAAGAATTAGGTCCTAATCAAATTGATTTGAAGGAAAATGGAGTTGAAATGGATTTCCTATGATTTTAGAAGGATGGAGACTCACCTCTTCCAAAACTTGCACAAATCCCAATGAAGGCTAGCTGTAAATTCTAGGAGGGGATTAAATAGGGGGAAATGATCAATAGTGGCTGCCATGGGCTGATTAGGTTTAAGTTTGGTCCATGGTGTGGGCCGATGGGCTATAAGTCAAGTCATTAATCATGACTTATGAAGTCATAAGCCATATTAGTCATATCAACCCCAAATCTTTCCAAACAAGTTCCAATCACTTAAACTTCACTAAATTAGGTCAAACCAAGTTTACTTAACCTAACCAAGGGGTCTTAACCTAGGTTAGTCACTAGGTTAGTCTTCTAGTCAACACTAGTCAAAGTCAACTATAGGCCCAAAATCAATTCTACTAAAAATCATTAAAAATCACTAAAAATTATAATATGAAATAAATATCCTTAAATAATATTTATAATTACAAAATTTCAAAAATACCCTCATCTAGAAAACTGGGTGTTACAATCCTACCCCCCTTAGAAAAATTTCGTCCTCGAAATTAAAATGATCGCACCCTTCTAGGTCAAACCCAAACAATCAAGGTCAAGAGATAATCATGCAAACAAAATCTTACTGGTCGTGATTCCACAGTCTCGTACATGGTAGCTACACTATCTAGCAATCACAAACAATATACTGGCAGGTACTAAGGGAATCACACATGAAAGTGGGGAGGAAGAATGAGAAGGACAAACCTGCTAACCCATCACCTGTAGCGTCGGTCTCCTCGACCGCCATCGTAAAAGCTCTACCCCTCTGGTGCTGAGCTACAGGTGGCCTAGCTCCCTCATAAGGAGGTGCAGCGGGACAATCTATCATCTTGTGAGCACCAGACCCACAAAATAGACAAACCTTCAGCCTCCTCCTACAAGACTCCCAAACATGCCCTGCCATCCTGCAGTAGGCACAAGTCGAGGTCCTGTCCTCTATGCTGATGCTGTGCCTGCTGCACTCTTACTGGTGCCTGTACCTGTTGAATCTGCACGTGAGGCCTCTTGGCCTGACCTCCGCTGCTGCTACCACCCTGGGAGTCCCGACCCCTCTTCAACTTCAACCCCAGGTCGTCCTCCGCTACCATAGCCCCAGAAAATATCTCTGCGTAGGTAGCGTCCCGATCGCTCTTAGTCAGCGACCGAACCTCTCTAATCAAGCCTCGGCGAAACTTTCTCGCCTTCGTCTTCTCAGTCAAGTCATCAATGAACCGGGCCAATCTACAAAACTTCCTAGCATACTCAGCTACTGACTGGTTCCCCTGAACCAGGCTCTCAAACTGTGCCTCTATACCTCCCAAGGCCACATCAGGAAAGAACTGCTCCTTAAACAGCTCCTTGAACTGGGCCCAAGTCTGGCCCTCAACTCCCATCCTGGAATCTGTCTGGTACCAAGCACGGGCTAAGTCCTGTATCTGACTGCCCTCCGCCTCGATATAGAGTCGAGCTGGTATCTCCGCCAGTCGGAATTTTTCCTCGATGTGCTCGATCCAATCGTCTGCAAAATAGATGCCCTCTGTACCCAGGAACTCCCTAGGATGCATCTTCTGAAAGTCCTGGATATCCTTCTTCTTCCGGTAAGGCTGCTGCTGCTCCCCCAGAGCAGTCACCATCTCTACTGTAGTACGAACCAGCTGGTGGGCCTCGTCAATCCCCTGACGATAATCGGCAGTCTGCCGCTGCTGCTGCTGCTGGTGAGACGCCAGAATCCTCTCCACGACAAAAAATAGATGAGCAGCATCTACCATCCCCGCAGGTGGAGGCTGCTGTGGTGGAAGGCTCTCGGAAAGCACCGGACTCTGCCTCTCAGCTAATGGAGGTGCTCCTTCGAAGGCTGCTGAAACACCCACCCCAGCTGGCATGACTGGGGCTGCGGTACCGAAAGCTCGCTGCTGAAGGTGAGAGGTGGCAGACCCCTCTGCAGCGGCTACTGTACCAGAGCGATGTGATCGTGTCTCCACCATCCTGAAGACCGATCAAAAAGGAAGTCAATACTGAGCAGGAATCGATAAAATCAAAGGAGGACAATTTATTGCAAAGAAGACAAGTCAGTAAGATATGTAGATGGCATGAATTGAAGAAGAATTTTCCTAACTGTGATTGAGTACCTCTCCGTTAATGCCTATCTCTCAATCCTATCGCAGGCTCGCAGCAATACAACTAAGTCGTCGTACTACCACGATATCGTACACTTCGACTCTCGACCTGCATGGGCAACCACTAAAAATGTGTCACGACCCGTACCAACTATGAGGGTACGAATACGTAACGACGCCCAGCCTACGCCGCAGTATCGGCGGTAGAACGCTATCCTAGGTTACTATCTACCAGCAACTCACGCAATTATAATGTACTCATCATGATCAACACCGAACGGAGGACAAGTATAAGATATAGAACTCAATCACAGTCTAAGCACGATAAGATAACACAGAAGAATTAAACTAAGAATAGAAGAACAACTACAAAAATAATAACAACTCTCAACAAATCTTAAATACTACACAAGTCTCAAAACTTCTATAACAAGTTCAATATGGAACAGATGCTAATCTACTAAACTAAATCCCGATCACTCCTGAGTGTCGGGGCCAAAGGTAGTCATCCCGTCTTCGGGTCCATAATATGTAGGGCACGTATCCTCAGGACAATCATCTATAAAATTTCAACAGGTCCAGTCAGGACAGGAACGAGTACAACTCATCAAGAAATCCTAATTAAATGACAAAGAACTATAAAGCAGTTATAAACAGTTTTATTGATGAAATATGGCAGTTTGTATACAGGTGATGGTATAGAGAAACAGTTAAGATGCAAGGAAAGTAAGGTAAGTAAAAACAAGAGAAGAAACATAGAAATAAGGACTGTAATTAGAAACTAGCTGAACTAGAGCAACATGATATAAGTCCAGTATGTAAATGTAAACAAGTGCAACCCAAGTAAATCCAGACAACATGAATCTGATACCAGGTGGTTCCAGTACAAGATGAGTCCGGTATAAGGTGAGTCCAGTTGGTGATCAAAGGTTCCAGGATGAGTCCAGTCTATACTCTAACAGTATGTTTTAAAATATCGGGATCGACATGTGAACGGCTGTAGGTAATACGGCACACCATACACCTGGCCGGGTGTGAGATGGCTATCGTTCCAGTATAATTCCAAGGAAGTGGTTCCAGTATTTGGGTATGTTTACATGCCTATTCCAATATTTCTCCGCCCAGCAAGTACAAGTGAATTCAGAAGACGACACGAGAAATCGGGATGAGTCCAGCCAAACATAATGATACCAACAAAAGATTCCAGAGTGATTCCAGGGTGATTCCAGTAGGTGATGCCAGTAGTGGTTCCAGAAGATGATGCCAGTAGTGATTCCAGAAATAGAGGCCAGACTAATGGTATGTGTGTCACATACATGAATCCAGAAATATCATACGTGTTGTAAGAATCACATAAAACTATCTAGAACTGAAGTATAGTAATTGACAAGTAAATGAAAGTACTATCAGAGAATGTACTCGCCTGTTACTCTGAAAAGAGTAATGAAATATCAGATGTCTGCAACGGAGTCACAAAGTCCTAAATAGAGCAGTATGGGTTATGACATGTTTAAAATAAGGTAAATGAAATCTACGATGCAATCTATATGATTTTTGGGTCAATCTAGGTCAAAGTCAAACTTTGGTCAACCTTGGTCAACTCTGGGTTAAGCCAAGCCAACATCTAGGGTATTGGTCAACTCTCTAGGCCACTAGGTCAATACTAGGCCTAAACCAAGCCACAAGCCTAACAGGAATACTAACAGTCCAACCATATCACAGTCTACCTATACCAAGTTAGCCTACTAACTGACCCTCAATTTAAACACTCACTCAAGGACACACTATGAACCACATTCACATAGCAATATATATACATTCATAGGTATACACTCAATCCTATATTCATAACATTAACATTGCCTACATTGCATATATCATGGCATACCTACACTTATTCATTCATGCATTCATTTTACATATGTCATTATATATATACATGCATATTTATATATTTCCATTCATAGATATATATATATATACATCATACTTATATACATAGAGGAGATAGAGGGGCTAAGGAGTTAACTATATGTTAAAATATATGAGTGTGTGTGGGTTTACATTGTGTGAGTGTGTGTATGAATGACAATATATAGGGTGTTGTGTTTGTGTCTATATGGAAAACAGTGTGATATGTGTCTTGACAGTTCTTGACAGTTCCTGTGTGTAGAGGGAAGCACATGTGCTCAGTTTAGCATTTTCAGGTTGTGGTTGTGTGTGTGTGTGTGCATTGTGTGTTCAGAATTTGGTAGAGTGTCACATGTGTTTGTGTCAACCATGTGTCAAGGAGTGGGGTGACATGAATTCTCAGGTTTAAAACAGTCAAGCCCCTAGCTAATCAGTGAATCACTCTCATTCTCAAATTTTCAATTAGGGACAGTTTCGTGAAAGTTAACAGTTATATATATGTGTGTTGACAGGATAGAGTAATGGGTGTGTGTGTGTGAGGGTGATATATGACAGGAATAGTGTTGTGTTTCCAGGTCAGTCCATGTGTTTAATAGGAAACAGTGTCAATGTGCAAATAGTGTACTCATTTGTTCTCAGGAAAATATATATGTGCTCATTTGTAATTATAAATATTATTTAAGGATATTTATTTCATATTATAATTTTTAGTGATTTTTAATGATTTTTAGTAGAATTGATTTTGGGCCTATAGTTGACTTTGACTAGTATTGACTAGAAGACTAACCTAGTGACTAACCTAGGCTAAGACCCCTTGGTTAGGTTAAATAAACTTGGTTTGACCTAATTTAGTGAAGTTTAAGTCATTGGAACTTGTTTGGAAAGATTTGGAGTTGATTTGACTAATATGGCTTATGACTTCATAAGTCATGATTAATGACTTGACTTATAGCCCATAGGCCCACACCATGGACCAAACCTAAACCTAATCAGCCCATGGCAGCCACTATTGATCATTTCCCCTATTTAATCCCCTCATAGAATTTAGGGCTAGCCTCCATTGGGATTTGTGCAAGTTTTGGAAGAGGTGAGTCTCCATCTTTCTAAAATCATAGGAAATCCATTTCAACTCCATTTTCCTTCAAATCAATTTCATTAGGACCTAATTCTTCTGTTCTTTCTGTTTGTGCAAGAATATTTCAGAGTAGGATCAATTTGTGGAAGTTTTTGAGGCTTGGAGAACCATTCCATTTGAGGCTTTTGTGAGCTTTGCACATCAATAGGTATAATCTATTCTAACCAATGAAATTCCTGTTTAATTGCATTTCTAGGATGCCCTAGTCCTAACTTAACTCTAGGAATAGGAATCTCCATAAGTTGTGTCCATTTCGTGTCCTAACAGGACATGTATCAGTGTCATGTTTAGTGTGTTTGATGTAATGCCTCAACCAACATTTTGTTCTAATTTCTAAAATATTTTTGAATGGAATTTTAGTCCTAGGGATTGATTAATGATTTTTGCTTTTATTTCCCAATTTTTGTGTCGTGTCGTGTCCACACGGGGACACGAACACGCGGGGACTGAAATACTTGCTGTGTCCTGCATCACGGGGTCGATAACTCCCGACACAGGACACGTGGACACGCCATTTTTGGCGAGGATGATGATGCATAGACTGACATCATCCTCCCAAAAGATGGGAGCTCGGGGTTACGTGTGCGAGGAGAAATCCTCCTCGTACTGGCCGTACTGGCCGCACGCGCGCGCTGTGCACGCTTGGGGTTTGGCCACTGACACGCACTTTTATTTCAGACACGGGGACACGGGGACACGATGCAGGGGCATACACGTGTAGCCCTACATGTGGTAAACACGTGGGCACGATCACGAGTTGTGTCGTACCCTGTGTCGTGTCCTAGAGTGACACGTACGCATGCACGACGTGGACACGCCGTGTCCGGCTCTAGGGTGACACGAAGGGATTCCTGGGGAATGTTCTTGTGTGGGGGATTGTTTACCAACCACTAATTTAGATTATTATCATGATTTTGATTTTTGAATTTTATTTCCCATTTTGAACTGATACATGTTTCAGTTTGTGATTTCTGATATGTTAATTCCATTTTTTAACCGATTTTTCCTATTTAAATGCCATGATTATTCACCTATACATATGTATTAGTTAATGCTAGGGTGGTTACATGTGAGATTAGGTTTGGATTGATTGTGGAATGGGATTTCGAGTATGGGTGGACTGATACCCAGCCATTGTTCAGTTTTCTGAAACTAGAGTGCATTAACTGATTTGAAAAGTTTAATTTCCAAATAGATTTCCAACATGTGTATTAGTAAATGCTAGGTGGGATTATCATGTAAGATTAGGTTTTTCATTTGAGAATGGAATTTTGGACTGTTTGATGAATGTAGACTGATACACAGTCTTGAAAACTGAGATTTCTGAGCTACATTTGCTTCTAAAACTGAATTTTTTCTGAAATTGATATTCCTGAGATTAGATGCTCAATTTACTATGTTTTAATTCATGTGCATGAGTATTAGTTTACTGCTAATGATGAATGTGAAGGGTGTTAGGAGTTGAGTTCGAAATTGATGAAAGGATTTCGATATTGGATTGGTTTTGTTGAACTGAAATGTTATGCACTGTTAACTGAAATATGAGCCCTGCCTAGGCCTGACTTGGCACTTGCCACCCCATGGCAGCCCAAGTATCCTCCACATATTGAATGTGTTAAAACATGAGAGCCATTATTGAGAGAAATCTGAGTTTAACAAATAGAAATTAGTATATAATGTTTGACTGAGTTTGGGCTAACTGTTATTAAATGCCATGTTACTGATTCCTGGAATTGAGCACATATATGTTTTCCTGAGAACAAATGAGTACACTATTTGTACATTGACACTGTTTTCTATTAAACACATGGACTGACCTGGAAACACAATACTATTCCTGTCATATATCACCCTCACACACACACCCATTACTCTATCCTGTCAACACACATATATATAACTGTTAAATTTCACAAAACTGTCCTTAACTAAAAATCTGAGAATGAGAGTGATTCACTGATTAGCTAGTGGCTTCACTGTTTTAAACCTGAGAATTCCTGTCACCCCACTCCTTGACACATGGTTGACACAAACACATGTGACACTCTACCAAATTCTGAACACACAATGCACACACAACCACAACCTGAAAATGCCTAAACTGAGAACATGTGCTTCCCTCTACACACAGGAACCGTCAAGAACTGTCAAGACACATATCACACTGTTTTCCATATAGACACAAACACAACACCCTATATATTGTCATTCATACACACACTCACACAATGTAAACCCACACACACTCATATATTTTAACATATAGTTAACTTCTTAGCCCCTCTATCTCCTCTATGTATATAAGTATGATGTATATATATATCTCTATGAATGGAAATATGTAAATATGCATGTATATATATAATGACATGTGTAAAATGAATGCATGAATGAATAAGTGTAGGTATGCCATGATATATGCAATGTAGGCAATGTTAACGTTATGAATATAGGATTGAGTGTATACCTATGAATGTATATATATTGCTATGTGAATGTGGTTCAAAGTGTGTCCTTGAGTGAGTGTTTAAATTGAGGGTCAGTTAGTAGGCTATCTTAGTATAGGTAGACTGTGATATGGTTGGACTGTTAGTGTTCCTGTTAGGCTTGTGGCTTGGTTTAGGCCTAGTGTTGACCTAGTGGCATAGAGAGTTGACCAATACCCTAGATGTTGACTTGGCTTAACCCAGAGTTGACCAAGGTTGACCAAAGTTTGACTTTGACCTAGATTGACCCATAAATCATGTAGATTGCATCGTAGATTTCATTTACCTTATTTTAAACATGTCATAACCCATACTGCTCTATTTAGGACTTTGTGACTCCGGTGCAGACATCTGATATTTTATTGCTCTTTTTAGAGTAACAGGCGAGTACATTCTCTGATAGTTCTTTCATTTACTTATCAATTACTATACTTCAGTTCTAGATAGTTTTATGTGATTCTTACAACACGTATGGATATTTTTGGATTCATGTATGCGACACACATACCATTAGTCTGGCCTCTATTTCTGGAATTACTACTGGCATCATCTTCTCGGGTTAGAGAAGCAGCCCTCTCGGCCTGCGCTCTTTAGCGCAAGGCCGATTGCGCAGCTCACCCTTTGGTGAACTGCGCACCTTCCTTCTCGACCAGCGCCTTTTATTGCGCATAGCCGATTGCGCCCGGCCTCTTGGGCTGGACCGCGCACCTCCCTTGGCGCACTCACCCCTGCGCAGTTGGCCCTGCGCGACCTGACTCCTGCGCAGTCTACCCTCTGCGCAGCTCACCCTGCGCCATCCCCTCCTGCGCAGTCTAACCCCTGTGCAATTTGATCCCGCGCAACCCATCTGCTGCGCCATCCATCTCTGGCGCAGTTGGTACCCTGCGCAGCTCACCCTGTGCAGTTGGCTCCTGGCGCACTTGACTCTTGCACAATCCAACCCCATGACCCCTTGCATAATATGTCCAATCATGGAGACTTGGTTTTATTCTTCTTTTAGCTTGGCTCTTCTATAGCTCTATATATATTGATATTTTATTAGATGTTTTACGTCCATTTTATATCCTTACGCCTTTTGTTATGAACTTGATTTTTCTTAATATGTTTGGAATGACTATTGTACATGGCCTGGTATGACAAGGAACTAGCATAACACGACAGTGACCCGTATTGGTGCACTCCTGATATGACCAACCTGACTTGATAGTGGCCCGTCGTGGCGCACTCCTGACAAGTACCCTGACATGATTTATCTTGATAACTTGATAGTGGCCCGTGGCGGCGCACTCTTGACTTGACTTGTAACTTGTAACTGACTCGTATAATCAACTTGACACCGTGGGTGTTCCTGCTTGCTTGCTTGTACAATCCACTTGTCTTGTCTTGCATCATGTCTAGGACGTGACTTCCTGGGTACCACGGCCAGGGACTCGCGCTAAATTGGATTAGGCTAATGATTAGATCAAACTAGAACATGGAAAATTCCCAGTCACAAGCAATTTCGTTATCTGGGCGCTTTAATGGACTTGTAGCTTGCCGACGAGTAGAGCACATTTCCAGCACACTGTCATGTGTTGCACCCTCTAAGTCACCTAAGGGTACATTTGTCTCCCGGGCAATGTACCCACCTATAACTCTCAACCCGCGGAAGGATAACTGGATGGTCTGCAGGGCTTGGGACTGAAAATTCTCACTTGCATCTTGTTAGTAATTAGGTTTGTGATAACCCTAGTTAGTTAAAGTAGTAAGCCGTAGTAATTGTTTGGCCGCTTGCGAATGGATGGTGTCCAGCCTTGTCTAAGTCTTGTCTAGCTCCAGTACATGCTATCTCCTGAGCATGTTTGTTTTACTTATCTTAATGATAAATGAGTAGAGACTGTGAGCTATTCAGGCGAAGGGTTACAACCCCGGTCCTTGTCTGGTTTAAGGATTGTAACCTGGCTCCCGGAATGGTTCCACGTCCCTAGTCGTTTATCGCCCTGTGTACTTTACTACTTGTACTTCTTTTATTCTTATGTTCTGATATGCTGGCTTTTGTTCTTATTTGTGGCCTCCTTTGTGGCACTTGCTCTTTCTGGGGTTTGACCCAGCTGGTTTTGTGTGGCCAGATTTCGGAGCAGCTCCCGAGGATCTACCGAGCTTCCAGCCTAATGGTGACAACTAGACGGAACCCGGGCCAAGAGTGGGTTTTCCTTTTTGTTTCACCCACTTATATGTAAATTTATTCTTTTGAGGCGTTTAGCCGACGAGCACCTGTTAGCTCGATGCACATTTACTTACTGTCTGCCTACGGGCTGTAAACATGATTAATAAATCCTAGGGTTGATCATGTATGACTGAACTCTTGCTAGTCCATCATTTTGTACGACTAGCTTCATGATCATCCAATATGTAATATTTGGGACGCCTTATATATATATATTTGATGCTCTAATATCTTGTAACTCTGTTAATTGCTTGAAATTGAGACAATAGGCTTGACCTTAAGAGACTGCTGGCTTGTAGTAAACCCTTATATCTAGACAGCCGTGACCGTATAGTTGAGATGTATTCTATTTCAATATACATAGCTGGCTATGTCTGACCCCGCTCTCCAGTATTCTGGTTCTGGGGCGTGACAATCACCCTGGAACCACTACACGTATGTGCTTGTAATTATAAATATTATTTAAGGATATTTATTTCATATTATGATTTTTAGTGATTTTTAGTGATTTTTAATGATTTTTAGTAGAATTGATTTTGGGCCTATAGTTGACTTTGACTAGTGTTGACTAGAAGACTAACCTAGTGACTAACCTAGGTTAAGACCCCTTGGTTAGGTTAAGTAAACTTGGTTTGACCTAATTTAGTGAAGTTTAAGTCATTGGAACTTGTTTGGAAAGATTTGGAGTTGATTTGACTAATATGGCTTATGACTTCATAAGTCATGATTAATGACTTGACTTATAGCCCATAGGCCCACACCATGGACCAAACCTAAACCTAATCAGCCCATGGCAGCCACTATTGATCATTTCCCCTATTTAATCCCCTCCTAGAATTTAGGGCTAGCCTCCATTGGGATTTGTGCAAGTTTTGGAAGAGGTGAGTCTCCATCTTTCTAAAATCATAGAAAATCCATTTCAACTCCATTTTCCTTCAAATCAATTTCATTAGGACCTAATTCTTATATTCTTTCTGTTTGTGTAAGAATATTTTAGAGTAGGATCAACTTGTGGGAGTTTTTGAGGCATGGAGAACCATTCCATTTGAGGCTTTTGTGAGCTTTGCACATCAATAGGTATAATCTATTCTAACCCATGTAATTCTTGTTTAATTGCATTTCTAGGATGCCCTAGCCCTAACCTGACTCTAGGAATAGGAATCCCCATAAGTTGTGTCCATTTTGTGTCCTAACAGGACACGTATCAGTGTCATATTTGGTGTTTTTGATGTAATGCCTCAACCAACATTTTGTTCTAATTTCTGAAATGTTTTTGAATGGAATTTTAGTCCTAGGGATTGCTTAATGATTTTTGCTTTTATTTCCTAATTTTTGTGTCGTGTCGTGTCTACACAGGGACACGAACACGCGAGGACTGAAACACTTGCTGTGTCCTGCATCACGGGGTCGATAACTTCCGACACAGGACACGTGGACATGCCATTTTTGGCAAGGAGGATGAGGCATAGACTGACATCATTCTCCCAAAAGATGGGAGCTCGGGGTTGTATATGCGAGGAGAAATCCTCCTCGTACTGGCCGTACTGGCACACGCGCGAAGTCGCTGCGACGGAGCGCCAAAATGAACTTAATTTCACGCGCGTCACGACGGGACGTCGTGCAAAACGCACGAATCAGCTCTACGTCGTGCTGGAGGAGGAGAGGCAGACCCAGGAAGGGTCGCCGGAGTTCGCCCATGGTGGAGGAGCACGGCCACGGCGGCGCGTGTCCGGCGGAGGCACTGCACGCGCTCGTGCGCGTGCGACAAGGGGCGCGCGCTGGCTGCCATTGCAGCTACTGCTGCTGGCCGCGCAAGCTGGTGGCGCGCGGCGGCGCGGCCACGGCCAGCGGTGAGGGCGGCGGGTGGCCATGTGCGGCGGGGCGGCATCGCATGGCTACGGGGTAGAGATGTGATGGAGGTGGTGGCGTTGGCTTTGAGATGGAGGGGGGAGAGCTCGGGTGGTCGGGCCGTGGTGGGTGGCAGGCTGACGGCGACGGAGGCCGATGGCTCGGCCACGCCGGAGGGTGAGGAGTTCGGGTTGATGAAGGGGGTGGTGGTGATCGGGGTGTTGTAGCTGCTGTTGTGGTATTTTGTTGTGGTTGTGGTTTTAGTTTGTGTAGGTGTAGGAATAATAGAAAGGAGACAGAGATGATAATGAAATGAGAGAGAGAAAAAGGTTGCCTAGGTTTTAGGGCCAGCTGGGGAATAGTGTATTTGGGAAAAATTTGCATGGAGGAAATTAATGGGTATGATTAAAAGAGGATGATCCTATGGCTAGGTATTAAATGGAGAAAATAGGTCATTCCTATAGATTAAAATCAACGAAAATTTCCAATAACACTATTCCTGTCATATATCACCCTCACACACACACCCATTACTCTATCCTGTCAACACATATATATATAACTGTTAACTTTCACAAAACTATCCTTAACTGAAAATCTGAGAATGAGAGTGATTCACTGATTAGCTAGGGGCTTGACTGTTTTAAACCTGAGAATTCCTGTCACCCCACTCCTTGACACATGGTTGACACAAACACATGTGACACTCTACCAAATTTCAACGGTCAGAATTTAATACAACCTAATCTTGCAGGATATGTGTTAATGTTCTAAAACTTAGTGATAGGTAGGTGTATGTGACATGGGATACAACGACTTATTCATAGGATGGAATCGGATTAAGAGTTTTTCCTAATGTGATTGAGTACCTCCAAAAATATCCTAATCCTACTGCAGGCTGTAGTGATACTCTAGTTCGAATACCACTACATAAACTCGACCTGTATGGGCCACCACTAAAAATGTGTCACGACCCGCACCCTAGAGTAAGGGCACGAGACGTGGGTATGTCCAGCCTACGCCGGAGTGTCGACGGTAGAACGTTGTCCTAGGTCAAACATCTAACAATATAAAGGTACGTGTACAGTATATACTCTCCGAATGGAGGTGACATAGCAGATACAGTCTCAATCACAACTAAGGTAGAGCGAGATAAAAGATAGGTAAAACATGAAATCCAAAAGAGATACAGCAGATAGAAGTCTAAGTGTCTAAGATACACAAACCCAGAAAACATCTCAAAGCTCAATACAGTAATCCATAGAATAAATACAACTGAATACAACTGAAATAACTAACTATACAACCTCTACTGTGTCTCCTCTAGGCTAGCAGGCAACCTCCAGGGTATCTGTAAAATTTATCAATAGGTCCAGTCAGGACAGGAACGAGTACAACTCATCAAGAAATCCTAAGTAAATGACAGAGAACTATAAAGCAGTTATAGAAAGTTTTATTGATGAATATGGCAGTTTATATACAGGTGATGGTATGGAGAACAGATAAGATACAAGGAAAGTAAGAACTAAAATAAGAGAAGAATGATGGCAATGAAGACTGTAAAATAAATCTAGCTGAACTAAAGTAACATAATAAGTCCAGAATATAAATGTAAACAAGTGCAAAACCCAAGTAAATCCAGACAACATGAATCTGATACCTGGTAGTTCCAGTACAAGATGAGTCTGGTATAAGGTGAGTCCAGTTGGTGATCAAAGGTTCCAGGGTGAGTCTAGCCTATACTCTAACAGCGTGTTTTAAAATATTGGGATCGACATGTGAACGGCTGTAGGTAATACGACACACTGTACACTCGACCAAGTGTGGGATGGCTATCGATCCAGTATAATTCCAAGGGAGTGGTTCCAATATTTGGGAATGTTCACATGTCTACTCCAATATTTCTCCGCCCACAAGTACAAGTGAATCCAGAAAACGACAGGAGAATTGAGATGAGTCCAGCCAAACATAATGATACCAGCAAAAGATTCCAGAGTGATTCCAGTAGGTGGTTCCAGTCGTGATTCCAGAAGGTGATGCCAGCAGTGATTCCAGAAATAGAGGCCAGATAATATGGTATGTGTGTCGCATACATGAATCCAGAAATATCCATACGTGTTATAAGAATCACATAAAACTAACTAGAACTGAAGTACAGTAATTGATAAGTAAATGAAAGAACTATCAGAGAATGTACTCGCCTGATGTCTGAATGTCCAAAGTAAATATACTGTCCGATGAGAGGTGTCTGGCTCCTAATCAGAACAGCACAAGTCACAACAAGTCCAAAATAACAATATAAAGTTCTACTATGCATTCTACATGATTCTAGGTCAATCTTGACCAAAGTCAACTCTTGGTCAACCCTGAAAGTCAAACCTAGGTCAACTATGGTCAAACTAGGTCTAACAAGTCTAAATTAGGTCAAACAAGTTATTCTAGGTCTAAACAAACTAAGTATATGCAAATCAAGTATCCGAGATAGCTACTAACTCATAGCCTAAGTCACTTGCTAAACCAAGCACAGAACTAAACCATAAGCTAACAAGGCACACAAACTTAGTCATATAATGTATATATATTATTCACATTCACATATTCATATACATAGATATATATAGGAAAGCTATATATATAGGCACATACATATATATATATATATATATATATATATATATATATATATATATATATATATATATATATATATATATATATATAGAAAGAGAGGTAAAAGAGTAAGTGAGTATGCGTGTGTTTGGCATGTGTGTCACAGGATATGTGTTAATGTTCTAAAATTTAGTAATAGATAGGTGTATGTGACATGGGATACATGATGTCAAGGGTGTATGAATGCATGTGTGTAAAAGGTTATAGGTTAACTCAGTTTATAGAAATACATACATACATACTTACCTTGTATACATGCATACATACATATCATGTATATTACATTTACATGATACATACATGTATACTTGTATTATATTATACTTACATTCATGCATATTAGATACTTGTATTTATATTAACATATTGCAAACATTCATTTCATTCATGCATCTATGCATTACCTACATATTTTATACACATGCATACATTTTATATTCATATCATTTCATACATTAACATAGAGACATACAAACATACACACATCATATATTTCATACCTTGCATTACCTACATATCATGTTATATATTATCATTAATTCCTTTCATATATTACATTCTATATTACCTATATACATGTATTTCCTCCATTCATTCATGCTTGCATCAAATACTCTACATTACCATACATGTTATCATAATATATTGCATTACAATATTTATACATTATGTATTCATATCTATTATTACATATATATATATTGTATTCATATCTAGCATTCATTATATACTTTCATGCATACATCGTATATCATTCTTTCATTCATGCATTGCTTATATGCATTATATTAATAGCATTCCTACATGCTTGCATTTAACCATATATATACATTAATGTAAAGAGAATATATATCATATATATATCATTTCATTCATCTAACATATCATGCATTACATACTCTATATTCATTTAATATCCATACTACATAGGCTCATAGGTTACACAAAATGCATATATCGTATAGTCACTCTTTTACTTAAAACCAATACTGTACCAATTGGGCCTTCACTAAACTCTAGGATTAAAGTATGTTGTAGTACTTCATGTTAGCTTTCCGAAACTTCAAACAGATCGCATTTTCGTGTCCGGAAGCTCCCGAAATCGCAAAAATACCGAAACGCGTTCGTCTTTCGTACTACTGACACTTAAATAATTCTACAGAAAGTTACAGAAAGAATTTGGCTTATTAAAATATATATTTGGAATGCTAACTTCGATACGGTTCTTTTAAAAAAATGGGAGATAAATCGGAGTTTTAAGCTAAAAGTTATGACATTTCTAAGTTGCCATTGCTACTAAAAACGTGGATAAATATTATGACGAATTTTAGGTAGTTTGAGACAAAAGAAACACAAGTATATAACATAATATATCAAGAACTCACTCTCTACACTAATATATATATGTATATGAGACACTATAGAACACATCTCCAATACAAAAATATGAGATTAAACATGTAATAATTCATTCATACATAACAACAACGCATAGTGTGTCCAAATTTGGGGTTTTCCCACATGGACACACCCACAACACAAAGGACACTCCTATGACCTCCAAATGGACACGAAATGGACACAAATGGAGATACAACCATGGGGGTCATTCCTATGGGTTCAAAATATTCCTATATGAAATCAATTCTACTAAAAATTATTAAAAATGGAGACACGAATGGAGATACAACCACTAGGTTAGTCTTCTAGTCAACACTAGTCAAAGTCAACTATAGGCCCAAAATCAATTCTACTAAAAATCATTAAAAATCACTAAAAATCATAATATGATATAAATATCCTTAAATAATATTTATAATTACAAATGAGCACATATATGTTTTCCTGAGAATAAATGAGTGCACTATTTGCACATTGACATTGTTTTCTATTAAACACATGGACTGACCTGGAAACACAACACTATTCCTGTCATATATCACCCTCACACACACACCCATTACTCTATCTTGTCAACACACATATATATAACTGTTAACTTTTACAAAACTGTCCTTAACTGAAAATCTGAGAATGAGAGTGATTCACTGATTAGCTAGGGGCTTGACTGTTTTAAACCTGAGAATTCCTGTCACCCCACTCCTTGACACATGGTTGACACAAACACATGTGACACTCTACCAAATTCTGAACACACAATGCACACACACACACAACCACAACCTGAAAATGCCTAAACTGAGAACATGTGCTTCCCTCTACACACAGGAACTGTCAAGACACATATCACACTGTTTTCTATATAGACACAAACACAACACCCTATATATTGTTATTCATACACACACTCACACAATGTAAACCCACACACACTCATTTATTTTAACATATAGTTAACTCCTTAGCCCCTCTATCTCCTCTATGTATATAAGTATGATGTATATATATATATATATATATATATATATATATATATATATATATATTTTTTTTTTTTTTTTTTTAATATATATATATATATATATATATATATATATATATATATATATATATATATATATATGAATGGAAATATGTAAATATGCATGTATATATATAATGACATATGTAAAATGAATGCATGAATGAATAAGTATAGGTATGCCATGATATATGCAATGTAGGCAATGTTAATGTTATGAATATAGGATTGAGTGTATACCTATGAATGTATATATATTGCTATGTGAATGTGGTTC
Source organism: Iris pallida (assembly GCA_029216955.1). NCBI lineage: Eukaryota > Viridiplantae > Streptophyta > Magnoliopsida > Asparagales > Iridaceae > Iris > Iris pallida. Next base: position 7,659,564 of record JANAVB010040216.1, on the reverse strand, counting down.
ATAGTGTGTCCTTGAGTGAGTGTTTAAATTGAGGGTCAGTTAGTAGGCTATCTTGGTATAGGTAGACTGTGATATGGTTGGACTGTTAGTATTCCTGTTAGGCTTGTGGCTTGGTTTAGGCCTAGTGTTGACCTAGTGGCCTAGAGAGTTGACCAATACCCTAGATGTTGACTTGGCTTAAGCCAGAGTTGACCAAGGTTGACCAAAGTTTGACTTTGACCTAGATTGACCCATAAATCATGTAGATTGCATCGTATATTTCATTTACCTTATTTTAAACATGTCATAACCCATACTGCTTTATTTAGGACTTTGTGACTCCGGTGCAGACATCTGATATTTTATTACTCTTTTCAGAGTAACAGGCGAGTACATTCTCTTATAGTTCTTTCATTTACTTGTCAATTACTATACTTCAGTTCTAGATAGTTTTATGTGATTCTTACAACACGTATGGATATTTCTGGATTTATGTATACGACACACATACCATTAGTCTGGCCTCTATTTCTGGAATCACTACTGGTATCATCTTCTAGAACCACTACTGGCATCACCTACTGGAATCAACCTGGAATCACTCTGGAATCTTTTGCTGGTATCATTATGTTTGGCTGGACTCATCCCGATTTCTTGTGTCGTCTTCTGAATTCACTTGTACTTGCTGGGCGGGGAAATATTGGAATAGGCATGTGAACATACCCAAATACTGGAACCACTCCCTTAGAATTATACTGAAACGATAGCCATCTCACACCCGGCCAGGTGTGTGGTATACCGTATTACCTACAGTCGTTCACATGTCGATCTCGATATTTTAAAATACACTGTTAGAGTATAGACTGGACTCACCCTGGAACCTTTGATCACCAACTGGACTTACCTTATACCGGACTCATCTTGTACTGGAACCACCTAGTATCAGATTCATGTTGTCTGGATTTACTTGGGTTGTACTTGTTTACATTTACATACTGGACTTATATCATGTTGCTCTAGTTCAGCTAGTTTCTAATTATAGTCCTTATTGCTATGTTTCTTCTCTTGTTTTTACTTACCTTACTTTCCTTGCATCTTAACTGTTTCTCTATACCATCACCTGTATACAAACTGCCATATTTCATCAATAAAACTGTTTATAACTGCTTTATAGTTCTCTGTCATTTAATTGGGATTTTTTGATGAGTTGTACTCGTTCCTGTCCTGACTGGACCTGTTGAAATTTTACAGATGATTGCCCTGAGGATACGTGCCCTACATATTATGGTCCCGGAGACGGGATGACTACCTTTGGCCCCGACACTCAGGAGTGATCGGGATTTAGTTTAGTAGATTAGCATCTGTTCCATGTTGAACTTGTTATAGAAGTTTTGAGACTTGTGTAGTATTTGAGATTTGTTGAGAGTTGTTATTATTTTAGTAGTTGTTCTTCTATTCTTAGTTTAATTCTTCTGTGTTATCTTATCGTGCTTAGACTGTGATTGAGTTCTATATCTTATACTTGTCCTCCGTTCGGAGTTGATCATGATGAGTACATTATAATTGCGTGAGTTGCTGGTAGATTGTAACCTAGGACAGCGCTCTACCGCCGACACTGCGGCGTAGGTTGGACGTCGTTACGTATTCGTACCCTCACAGTGGGTACGGGTCGTGACATATTTTTAGTGGTGGCCCATGCAGGTCGAGAGTCGCAATAGTACGATATTGTGGTAGTACGGCGACTTAGTTGTACTGCTGCGAGCCTGCGATAGGATTGAGAGATAGGCTTTAATGGAGAGGTACTCAATCACAGTTAGGAAAATTCTGCTTCAATTCATGCCATCTACATATCTTACTGACTTGTCTTCTTTGCAATAAACTGTCCTCCTTTGATTTTATCGATTCCTGTTCAGTATTGACTTCCTTTTCGATCTGTCTTCAGGATGGTGGAGACACGATCATATCGCTCTGGTACAGTAGCCGCTGCAGAGGGGTCTGCCACCTCTCATCTTCAGCAGCCAGCTTCCGGTATCGTAGCCCCAGTCATGCCAGCTGGGGTGGGTGTTTCAGCAGCCTTCGAAGGAGCACCTCCAATGTATATACTAAAAATGTACCTCCTTTTGTCTACTAAAACTTATTAGGTATTCATAGGAATGAAGTAAATAGTGAATCCACCTGATCCTGAAGGCAATGTCAGAATAGGAGCTGTCTTAAGCCGCTTCTTTAACTCATGAAAAGTTGTCTGACACTCCTCTGACCAAACAAACTCCGTATCCTTCCGGGTCAACCGAGTCAACGGCTCTGCAACCCGGGAGAAATCCTGCACAAATCTCTTATAATATCCTGCCAGCCCCAGGAAACTCCTGATCTCTGCCACTAAAGTCGGCACTACCCAAGCCTCAACTGCTGTGATCTTCTTTGGGTCCACTGAGATACCATCTCCAGTCACCACATGACCCAAGAAGTCAACTCTGTCTAGGAAGAACTCGCACTTCGAGAGCTTACCATACAATATCTCCCTCCTGAGTGTCTCCAGCACCACTCTCAAGTGCTCCTCGTGCTCTTTCTCTGTCTTCGAATACACCAGGATATCATCAATGAATACCACCACGAACTTGTCCAAGTACTGGTGGAACACCTTGTTCATTAGGTTCATAAATACTGCTGGTGCATTGGTTAGCCCAAACGGCATAACCAAAAACTCAAACTGCCCGTAGCGCATCCTGAAAGCGGTCTTGGGAATATCCTCCCTCTTCACCTTTACCTGGTGATAACCTGACCTTAAATCAATCTTGGAGAACACCAGAGCTCTTTTCAACTGATCAAAGAGATCATCGATCTACGACAGTGGGTATCTGTTCTTAATCGTCAGGTTGTTAAGTGCCCTGTAGTCGATACACATCCGTACCGACCTATCCTTCTTGGGTACGAAAAGTACTAGTGTACCCCAAGGTGAAGAACTCGATCGGATGAAGCCCTTATCCTACAGCTCATCCACCTGCTTCTTCAGCTCCACCAATTTACTGTTGTTCACTCGATAGACATGCTGGAAAATTGGTTCTGCACCGGGAACCAAGTCTATCGAGAACTCTATATCTTTGTCCGATGGAAGCCCTGGCAACTCCTATAGAAATACGTCCAGAAACATCAAGGGATGCGGAGCCACCTGCTCCTCAACTGATGCTCCACAGAAGACTCCGCCGTCCTGCTCTGTCTGCCGCCAGGTGTACTCAAACTCTGGCTTTCCTGGTGCCCCAAACAAAACTCTACCCCCTCGGCAATCAATGCAGGCGTGGTGTCTACTCAGCCAGTCCATACCTAATACAATGTCGTAGTTCGATATAGCATGACGAGTAAACTCACTCCCAACTCTCGGCCTCCCAATATGACGCTCCGCCCTCTGTAAACATCACTCACGAGGATGACCCACCCCCGGTCATGATCTTACAGGTCCTAGGCAATGGTTCAGAAACTAGACTGTCTAATAGCGTACGATACTGACACAAAGCTGTGGGAAGCCCCGGAATCAAAGGGTACAAATGCTGGAAGGGAGTCGAGAAGAACCGAACCTGCTATCAGCTCTCCAATGGCCTCTGCATCCTCAGCTGCCATGGCGAAAGCTCACTCCTACTGTCCACCTCGTGCCTGCTGCTGGGTCTGCAGGGCTGGTCCCCTCTGCTGACCTGCTGGAGCCTTGGCTCCACCTCCCTGGGCTCCACGTCCAAAAGCCCCAGGACAATCCCGCAACTGGTGATCTACCGTACGACAAAGTAGGCACTTGCCTAGATTCTTCCTGCACTCATGGATCATATGCCCCGGCTTCTTGCATAAGACACAAATGACTACCTGCTGCTGACGGGGTACCTTCTACCTTCTCTACTGCTGGTGCTGTACCTGCTGCAAAGGTACCCGACCCTGCTACTGATACTACTGCTGGTGCTGCTACTGATACTGCTGAACTGGCCTCTGTGGCTGCTGATGCTGGAAGTGAGGCCTCTTGGCCTGCCTCTGACTGCTGCTACCACCCTGGAAGTCACGACCCCTCTTCTGCTTCAGCCCCAGGTCGTCTTTCGCCGCCATAGCCCCAAAAAATATCTTAGCAAATTTAGTGTTCCGGTCGCTCTTAGTCAGCGATCGAACCTCTCTAATCAGACCCCGACAAAACTTCCTCGCCTTCATCTTCTCTGTCAAGTCATCTATAAAAGGGGCCAGTCTACAAAACTGCCCAGCATACTCAGCTACCGTCTGGTTCTCCTGAACCAGACCCTCGAACTGTATCTCGATACCTCCCAAGGCCACATCAGGAAAGAACTGCTCCTAAAATGGCTCCTTAAACTGGGCCCAAGTCTGGCCCTCAACTCCCCCCTGGGATCTGTCTGATACCACGTACGGGCCAAGTCCTGCATCTGGCTGCTCGTCGCCTCGATCTGGAGTCAATCTGGTATCTCCGCCAGTTGGAAGATCTCCTCAATATGCTCTATCCAGTCGTCGGCATAGTGGATGCCCTTTGTGCTGAAGAACTCTTGAGGGTGCATCTTCTGGAAGTCCTGTATGTCCTTCTCCCTCCGACGGGGCTGCTGTTGGGTCCCCTGAGCTGTAATCATCTCGACTGTAGTACGAACCAGCTGGTGTGCCTTATCGATCCCCTGACGGAAATCTGCAGTCTGCCTCGTCTGCTGCTGCTGGTGGGACTCCAGAATCCTCTCCATAAAGGAGAAGAGATGTGCAGCATCTACCATCCCCGTAGGCGAAGGCTGCTGCGGTAGAAGGATCTCAGGAATCACAATGCTCGGTCTCCTGACTGGTGGAGGTGCTCCTCCAAAAACTGCAGAGATACCGACTCCTGAGGGCTGCACTGGCCCTGTGGCACTGGGAGCTGGCTGCTGCTGAGGTCGAGAGGTGTTAGACCCCTCTCCAGCGTCTCCAAGTCCAGGGTGATACGATCTCGTCTCAACCATCCTGGAGACACAGATCAAACAAGAAACAATTACTGAGAATGAATCGAAATATCAAAGGAGGACAGTTTAAAATTTCTAAGGAAGACAATAAGCAGCAATAGTAGATATACGGAATCTGGAAAGAAGTTTTCCTAGTGTGATTGAGTACCTTCAAAAATATACTAATTTCTACTGCAAGCTGCAGCAATATTCTAGTTCGAATACCACTACGTTTCGAACCTAGACCTGCATGGGCCACCACTAAAAATGTGTCATGACCCGTACCCTAGAGTAAGGGCACGAGACGTGGGTACGTCCAGCCTACGCCGCAGTGTCGGCGGTAGAACGCTGTCCTAGGTCACAAAATCTAACAGTTTAAGGTAATAACAGTTATACTCCCCGAATGGGGGTGACATAACAGAATATATCTCAGTCACATCTAAGGTAGAGTACGATAAGATAGAATGAATAAAAAGATGCATGATCCAAATCCACAGAAAATACAGATAGAGAGAAAACTAAGTGTCTATGATAAACTCTACTAACATCCAGAATACTACATATCCAAATATATACAACTCAACTCCAATGCTATGAAATAAGATAAAAACATCTATGGAGCAACAGTCTCTACTGCTAAAGGATCCGACTGGAAGTCCGGATCGCAAGTGTCCTCTAAGGCTGTCCCATAGAAAGTATCTAAGCTTGCCTCCTTCTCGTCCTCTGTAAAATTTTCAACAGGTCCAGTCAGGACGGGAACGAGCACATATCTCTCAAAACAGTTCATAACATGTTAGGAGTATAAATCATGCAATAGAGTAAAATACAGGAAATGCTGAAAAGGAAGTACAGGAAAATAGGAGATATTTTATACTGAAAGTAAATACATGATAAGTAGAGACTGTAAGTGGCTAAGTGATTTAGAGTACAATATGGTTATGTGAACGGCTTAGGAGTACATGAATACAACTAAGAAGCACATAAATACCTACTGGGGATAATGATCACATAACCAATTCTACTCACCCTGCCCCAATCAATACACAAGGATCCATTCAAGTTACATTATAGGCACATGAATAAAGCTAAGATACGTGAACTCATGTAATGAGTAGTACATGAGGCACATGATAGTACATGAAAGCACATGAGAACATGTAAAAACATGAACTAGTACGAGTACAAGGAGTACCTGATGCACATGATAAATTACATGAATATGAAATACCCAATGCACCCGTAGAGGGATAACATCTCAGGAAAGGATCCATATAGTACTAATCTGTGAAGATACGTGTCGGCATCAAGTAAAGTAATTTAGAGCAAGAATATAGTCCAAACAGGTATAAAAAGATCAGAGAATGTACTCGCCTGCTATCTGAATGTCCAAGATGAAAGTACTGTCCGAGAAGTGGTGTTTGGCTCCTATTTAGAACAGTACAAGTCACAACAAGTCCAGAATGGTAATAAGATGCACTACAATGCATTCTACATGAATCTAGGTCAATCTAGACCAAAGTCAACTCTTGGTCAACTCTCGTCAACCCTAGAAGTCAAACTAGGTCAACTAAGTCAAACCTAAGTCAAACAAGTCTATACTAGTCTAACTAGTCCATTCTAGGTCTAACAAGTCTAATCTAGACTCCATACTGGCAAACAGACACACTCATAGGCCATAGGCTATTAGGCTATATCATGCCTAAAACCAACCTATAAATCACATCTACACATAACACATGACAATATTATATAGTAACACACATTGATATATTTACATAATCTAATATAGAAATACATATACCATATAGGCTACCTATATGTATACTACACATACATGTATATCTAATATATAATAGTACACTCATATATATATATATATATATATATATATATATATATATATATATATATATATATATATGATATATATATTTACATCTCAATATATATATACATGTGTATAGAGAAAAGGAGAGACACATGTCACTACCACATTTCTAGTTTGAGGGTATTTTTGACATTTTTGGGGTAATTTAAATTTATTAGAATTTATTTGAATTTATGGGAATTTTTAGGAATTATTTTGGAATTGTTGGACTAGGTTGACTTTGACTAGTTTTGACTCTTGTAGACCAACCTAGAAGCAAACCCTAGTTAGTATGGACTTGGTTAGGTTATATGACTCTAGTCTAACCTAAGCTAACCCTTAGTTTGGTCAATAGACTCTAGTTAGCAATAGGAATTAGAAAGTCATAAGTCATGGCTTATGATTTAGAACCTTTAATAACTCAATTCAAGCCATAGCCTTGTAGGTTGGCCCAAAGCCCAAGATATTACCAAAACCTAGCCTAGACTAAGTGGTCGGCCAACATATCATCATTGGGAACACCACCCTATAAATACTCTCTTAGTTTAGGGATACCTCTTTTTAGGAAAGCTCAAGTTTAGAAAAAAGGTTTGTTCCTACTTCATTTAATCCCTAGAATTTCATTCCATTTCCTCTTGCATTCAAATCTCTTCTATTAGGTTTTAATATACCTATACTTTCTGTTATTGGAGTTTTATTGCAGTTTGTTGTTGATTTGTTGGATTGGGACATCAAGGAGAAGAGCTCTACAAAGAGGGTTTTTCCTAGAAGTTCAACTGTAGGTAACTTCCTCATTCCTCAATGAAATTTCGATTTCTTTACATATTCAGGAAGCCCTAGGAGTCCCCTAAGTGTTTGCATTGGTTTCGTGTCGAGTTTCATAAGTTCGTGTCCGTTTTGGACACGTATCAGGAACTGTCCTTAAGTGTTTGTCGAAATGCCTTAAAGGGCATTTCGATTCCTTTTGTGCAATGTTTTTGAATAGGAATCTAGGTCTTGATATTGCTTATGGATTTCTGTTCCTCTGAGGTGGTGATTGTGTCAGGTTGTGTCGAAATCGAAGCGTGGACACGCGCTGCACACGCGCGCGTGCGCTCGGGTTTGATCCCCTGCTACTCGGGCTTGTTCCTGAGCTGGACACGCCACGTCGACCCACGAAAATTGACACACGTGTCATGTTCGTGACTGACACGGGGTCCCCCAAGTGGTTCGAGCCCTCGTGTCGTATCGGACACGCATTTGCCTGTACACGTGTAATGCACTGTGTGTACCAGTGTTCTGAAATTGTGTTCCTGTGTTAAATTGATTTAAATGCTTTTAAATTATGTTTTAATTGATTAGAAAGATCCTAAATGTGTTGTTAATCTCTGATTATATTTGGTTTACATGTAATTTAGGTCAATGTAGAAATTTGGGTTTTGAATGTTAGAGTAAATGATATTGTTGATACCAATTCCTGATACATTGTCTTTTTCAGCTTTTTTCCTAACTCTTAATCTCAGTTTTGTGATGTTCTTACTGCTAATTAACCCCCACATGCTTTTAGTTAATGTTTAACTCATTGTTACTTTGATTTTGGGCTTGGGAGTGATAATGAGTATTGGTCAATTGTTAGATTTAGATGCTATGGCTGATACATGTGTTACTGTCTAAGTTTCCAGTTTTCAAATATAATATTTGCCAGCTAGTTTAACCTATTTATTGCTGTTAACATATTGGTTTTAATTCCTATATAGGTTCTCCTATATGTGATCTATTTGTGTGTCAAAAATTGGACTGTTTTGGAGTCTCTTAGATTCAAAAACTGTGAATGCAAGGAAGAGACTGAAAACTGGAATTTATGAGCTGTATAAACTGTTTTCTTTGAGTTTTTATTATTTAGCTATGGATGATTTCTAATGTTGTATGAAACCTGGGAATGTTTAGGATGTAGACTGATATCTGGGTATTAGTTTATGGCTGAAATCTGAGATTGGATGAGGGTTCTATGTCTAATTCCTGTTCAGTCCAGTGCTCTCTCATACACTTTAGCTACACACTGTTTTGTGCATTCTATATTCACCTACACACATACTGCCACTATTTTAGATTTACATTACACCTAACACTCTCATGACACCATGCCACACGCTTATTTTCCTATTGAAACATGCCCTCTCACAAATTCCATGATACACACATCCCTCACACACATTAAATCATGTACACACAAAATCTCATGTGACTAACACACCATAGCCTTATCCCATGTGCCATGCCATACCCTCACAACACTACACATAGATACTCACATTGCCATGATGTCCTTTCACCCTCTCTATATGCCTATCCTATTACCTAATATAAGTATATATGTAATATAAACTCTAATATATGTATCTATATATATAATGTAAGTTGTGTGTTATATATAAGTTAATAATGTATTGTGAATATATTATATATATGAATATCTATTTATGTATGGATATCATATAGGTATGTAATGTATATATAGGGTACATAGATATATGCGTTTAATAATTGTGTATGTGTGATGTTAGTTTGACCTAGTGATTGTGTAGGAGTACTAAGCTAGGCTTGATTAGACTAAGGTAGACTAGTTTGGCCTAATTTAGACTTGGTTGACCTAGTTTGACTTCTAGGGTTGACCAGAGTTGACCAAGAGTTAACTTTGGCCTAGATTGACCTAGAATCATGTAGAATGCATAGTAGGACTTTATTATACCATTTTGGACTTGTTGTGACTTGTGTTGTTCTGATTAGGAGCCGGATACCACTCCTCGGACAGTACTTTCATATTAGACACTCAGATACCAGGCGAGTACATTCTCTGATCATTTCATATCCTGCTTAGAATTATTTTCTGTATTAAATTACTTTACTTGTACTGTCACGTTGGTCACACGGATTGGTACTATATGGATCCCTTCTTGAGATGTTATCCTTAGGGAGCATCGGGTACTACATGTTCTGTGCATTTCACTTACATGGCGTATCACTATGCTTCACTGGTTCTTTGATCACTTGTGACATATACTCTTATGATCACAGAGTCTCCTAGAATCTCTTATCCCATTTACTGGGTATCCTAGAATCTTCTAGAATCCTCATTTATGGGATATCCATGTATCACCCTTCGGGGACCTTTGTATGGAATCATAACATAACCTGGTTGGATCCTTGTGTATTGATTGGGGGTACGGGGTAGTAGAAGTAGACATGTGAATATTGCCCAAGTAGTATCTTATCAGAATTCCTTCCATAATGTCTTATCAGAATCTTCTATGCCATTTACATGTCTATATTGTACTCTGACTCACTAGCCACTGTTAGTCTTTATTTATAGTAGATATTTCTATTACAGCTCTCTCTCTGTTTACATACAGCATTTCTTTCAGTACTTGTATCTTACTTTACTGCATGATTATATTTTCTAACCTGCTATGAACTGTTGAGATATACTGTACTCGCTCCTATCCTGACTGGACCTGTTGAAAATATTACAGAGGACGAGGAGGAGGCCTGCCTGAATACTTTCTACGGGCAACCTTAGATGACACTTGCGAGCTGGACCCTCAGGAGGACCCAGCTCTAGCTGAGGACATCACCCCTATTGCCTATACTAGTTTAGTTAGGCTTATCTTATTTTTTGTAGTCTTGAGACATGTTTAGCTAGACTTTATTCTGTTCTGAGTTGTATATATTATTTTATTCAGTATCTGAGACCATGTACCTCTGGATATTTGCTGGGATTATCTTAGACTACTTTATCATCTATTTTTCCTTGAGTTCTATTTCATATCGTGCTATCTCTTCCTTAGTTGTGATTGAGTTTATTTACTACTATGTCACCTCCATTCGGGGGAGTATAAACTGTTTAGAGATATATTGTTAGATGTATATTGACCTAGGACAGCGTTCTACCGCCGACACTGCGTCGTAGGCTGGACGTACCCACGTCTCGTTCCCTTACTCTAGGGTGCGGGTCGTGACACATTTTTAGTGGTGACCCATGCAGGTCTAGACTAGAAGTGTAGTGGTATTCGAATTAGAGTATCACTACAGCCTGCAGTAGGATATAGGACATTAATTTTAAGGTACTCAATTACTTTAGGAAAAAAAAATTCTTTTATTGCCATCTAATCCTTATTGTCAGCTGATCCTTTGAATTTTAACTGTCCACCTTTGTTATTTTGCTTCTTTCTCAGAAATTGATACTCTTATTTGTATATCTTCAGGATGGTAGAGACTCGATTGAAGCTCATGGGGATGCTATGCAGGGGACTGCTACCTCCAAGCCAGTACTGCGAGGCCAGGGGACTGCAGCTCCTTCCACCTCTGCTCGTATTGAGACCTCGGCAGTAGCAGCAGAGGGTATGCCTCCACCGACTCGGAGGCAGGACCCAGTCATCGCAGAGGAGCCCTTCCAACAGCCACCGCCAACAGAATACGTGGATACAGCGCAGATGTTCGCGTACTTCCAGCAGTTCATGGACCGGCAGCAGGCTCGACAGGATAGGGGCATGGAGCTGGCCCTTACGACGGTTGCAGCTCGACTGGTGGTTCAGCAGCCGAGGACATCGGGGTTCGAGCAGTTTTAGAAGACGAGCCCCAGAAAATTTTTGGGGACAGAGGGGATCCTATATGCCGATGAGTGGATCGAGCATATAGAGGAGATCTTTCGCCTGGCCCGGATACCAGCAGATCTCCAGATTGAGGCCGCATCTAACCGGATGCGAGATCTTGCTCGCACCTGGTATCAGTCAAACCCCAGGGTGGGGGTACCTGGGCAGACTTGGGAGCAGTTCAAGGGCTTCTTCAAGAAGAAGTTCTTTCCAGATTCAGCACTGAGAGCCTTGGAGTCGCAGTTCGAGAGCCTAGTCCAGGGGAGTCTTTCAGTGGAGGAGTACGCCGGGGAGTTCGGCCGCCTCGGCAGGTTTGTAGAGGGCTTGAGCGAGACGACGAAGGCCCGTAGGTTCCGGAAGGGTCTAGTCAAGGAGGTCAAGTCCTTGACCAAGGGCAACCGGGATGCCACATTCGAGAAGATCTTGACGGTAGCCTTGTTGGCAGAAGATGATCTTGAGCTTAGGCTCAAGAGGGGGCGAGACCCAGTCGGGGGCAGCAGCAGCGGAGGCCAGGCCAAGAGGCCCCACTTTCAGCACCAGCAGCTGAGGCAGTTTCAGCCGCAGCCGATCCAGCAGAGGCCAATTCATCAGCAGCAGCAGTCGAGACAACACCAGCAGGGTCAGAGACAGGGTGTCACTTGTACCTACTGCACGAAGCCTGGGTAGGTCTTCAATGAGTGCCGAAAGAGGCTAGGCCAGTGCTTGGTGTGTGGTTCAGCAGACCACCAGATGAGGGAGTGCCGCATAGCACGAGCAGGCCCGGAAGGAGGAGCTAGGGCTCTAGCAGGCCAGCAGAGGGGACCAGCCCTGCCGATACAGCAGCAGAGGTTCGTCCAGCACCAGCAGCAGGCCAGGGGAGGCCAGCAGGGGCGAGCTTTCGCCATGGCAGCTGGAGATACAGAGGTGATAGGAGAGCTAATTGCAGGTTCGATTCTTCTCGACTCCAGTCCAGCTTTTGTATTATTCGATTCCGGTGCTTCGTATAGCTTTATATCAGTATCTTTTGCGATTAGACACGGCATAGTAGCTGAATCGTTGCCTCGGACTTACAAGATCACGACCGAGGGTGACATTATCCTCGTGAGTGATGTTTGTAAGGGTCGAAGAGTAGTTTTGGGAGGCCGTGAGTTGGAGGTGAGCCTACTCGTAATGCCACTGCCGAACTACGATATAGTACTAGGCATGGATTGGTTGAGCAGGCACCATGCCAGCATTGATTGCAGAGGGGGTAGAGTTCTCTTCAGAGCGCCGGGGGAGCTAGAGTTCGAGTACTCCAGACGTCAGGTAGAGCAGAGCAGCGGAGTCTTCTGTGGAGTCACGGTCGAGGAGCAGGCGATTCTACACCCCTTGATAACAGATTATATGGATGTTTTCCCAGAGGAGTTGCCGGGATTGCCACCAGACAGAGACATAGAGTTCTCGATAGACTTGGTTCCAGGAGCGGAACCCATCTCTCAGCATGTCTATCGGGTGAACAACAGCGAGCTGGTGGAGCTGAAGAAGCAGGTAGATGAGCTACAGGATAAGGGCTTCATCCACTCGAGTTCGTCGCCATGGGGTGCACCAATGTTGTTCGTGCCGAAGAAGGATGGGTCAGTTCGCCTGTGTATTGACTATAGGGCACTCAACAACCTCACGATCAAGAACAAATACCCACTATCGCGGATCGGCGATCTTTTTGACTTGTTAAGCGGAGCTCGGGTATTTTCTAAGATTGATCTGAGGTCGGGATACCACCAGGTGAAGGTGAAGAGGGAGGATATTCCTAAGACCGCTTTCAGGACGTGGTACGGGCAGTTTGAGTTTTTGGTTATGCCGTTTGGGCTAACCAATGCACCAGCAGTGTTTATGAACCTTATGAACAAGGTGTTCCACCAGTATCTGGATCAGTTTGTGGTAGTATTCATTGACGACATCTTGATATATTCCAAGACTGAGGAGGAGCACGAGGGGCATTTGAGGATCATGCTAGAGACTCTCAGGAAGGAGCAGCTTTACGGAAAGCTCTCCAAGTGTGAGTTCTTCTTGGACCGGGTGAACTTCTTGGGGCATGTGGTGACTGGAGATGGTATCTCAGTTGACCCTAAGAAGATTGTAGCAGTTGAGGCATGGGCAGCGCCGACTTCAGTTGCAGAGATCAGGAGTTTCCTTGGGCTGGCAGGATATTATCGGAGATTTGTGCAGGATTTCTCCCGGGTTGCAGAGCCGTTGACTCGGTTGACCCGGAAGGATGCTGAGTTCGTTTGGTCAGAGGAGTGTCAGGCAGCTCTTGATGAGTTGAGGAAGTGCCTTACGACAGCTCCGATTCTGACATTGCCTTCAGGATCAGGTGGTTTCACTATTTATAGTGATGCTTCAGGGAAGGGGCTGGGTTGCATCTTGCAGCAGCATGGAAAGGTGATTGCCTATGCTTCCAGACAATTGTGTTCCCATGAGAAGAACTATCCTACCCACGACCTGGAGCTGGCAGCAGTAATATTTGCTCTGAAGTTATGGAAGCATTATCTTTATGGTAAGAGGGTAGAGATCTTCACAGATCACAAGAGCTTAAAGTATGTGTTCACTTAGAAGGAGTTGAACATGAGACAGCACGGATGGCTAGAGTTGATGAAGGATTTTGACATCCTACATCAGTATCACTCAGGGAAGGCCAACGTGGTTGCTGATGCCTTGAGTAGATATCTGACAGCCATGTGTTTGACCATGGATCGATATTTGCTTGCAGACTTGGAGAGCCTTGGTATTGAGGTGATCGTGCCCGGAGTGCAGATGCAGATGTGGGGCATGCAGATTCAGTCAGACTTGGTGGAGAGGATCAAGTCGGCACAGTTTGAGGACGTTGCTCTGCGGTGTCTCCGAGAGCAGGTTCGAGCACGATTGCTGGAGGGCGAGTTTTCTCTTGCAGAGGATGGTGCCTTGAGGCACGGTCCCAGGTTATGTGTGCCCAGCGGAGATCTCAGGGAGCAGGTTATGCAGAAGGCCCACAGATCTCAGTACTCTATACACCCGGGTGCCAACAAGATGTACCGAGATCTGAGGGAGCATGTTTGGTGGTCAGGGATGAAGCGAGAGGTGGTAAGCTTCGTGGCTAGGTGCTTCGTCTGTCAGCAGGTCAAGGCAGAGAGGCAGAGGCCCGGTGGATTGTTGCAGCCGCTGCCGATTCCCGGATGGAAATGAGAGCATATCACTATGGACTTCGTATCAGGATTGCCGCGTACTCCAGGAGGGAAAGATGCGATTTGGGTCATCGTTGACAGGTTGACCAAATCGGCCCACTTCTTGCCATTCAAGGTGGGTACGTCTACAGAGAGGTTGGCGGAGATGTATATGCGGCAGATAGTCAGGATTCACGGAGTTCCGGTCAGTATCATCTCAGATCGGGATAGTCGCTTTACTTTCCATTTCTGGAGGAGTCTGCAGACCAGCTTGGGCACTCAGCTCAAGTTTAGTACTGTATACCACCACCAGACGGACGGACAGTCGGAGCGGACTATTCAGACACTTGAGCATACGCTACGGACGTGCGTCCTGGACTTTGAAGGTTCCTGGGAGGATTATCTTTATTTGGTGGATTTTGCTTACAATAATAGTTTCTAGGCCAGCATTGAGATGTCACCTTTCGAGGCTCTGTACGGGCGTAGGTGTCGTACACCCTTATCTTGGGATGATGTTGGTGAACAAGCTTTACTGGGGCCAGAGATGGTTGTTGACGCAGCCGAGAAGGTGAAGCTCATCAGGGACAGACTTCGCGTGGCGCAGGACAGACATCGGCACTGGGCCGATAGCCACCGGAGGCCGTTGGAGTTTGAGGTACAGATTAGAGTAGGATTAGATTTAGGTTTGTTTGTTTGTTATTTTTGATCATGTTTGTTTATTATAATTAATTGAGACCTTGCTTGTGATTAGGTCGGAGACCAGGTTTTCTTGAGGATATCTCCGACTCGTGGTACGATACGTTTTGGTGGAGGCGGGAAGCTTAGCCCGCGCTTCATCGGCCTTTTCATTATCAACGGGAGAGTCGATGACGTTGTATACATGCTAGACTTGCCGCCTGTGCTAGTGGGGGTCCACAACGTATTCCATGTATCACAGTTGAGATGGTACGTGGCTGACCCTAGCCATGTGCTCGATCATTCAGAGATTGAGGTTGGGCCTTCTCTCAGCTATCCAGAGCAGCCAGTGGAGATTCTGAATCGACGGGAGAAGGTTCTGAGGAACCAGGTGATACCTTTGGTACGCGTCGCATGGAGGCATCACTCTCCAGGAGAGTCTACCTAGGAGCGGGAGTGTCACGACCCGCACCCTAGAGTTAGGGCACGAGAACGTAATAATGCCCAGCCTATGCCGCAGTGTCGGCGGTAGAACGCTGTCCTAGGTCTCAATGCATCTAACAGTATAAGACTAAACAGTTTATACTCCCCGAATGGGGGTGACATAGCATAATGTAAACTCAATCACATCTAAGGTAGAGCATAAAGGAAGATAGATAAAACATGAAATCAAAAAGAGATACAACAGATAGAAGTCTAAGTGTCTAAGATACAAACTCAGAATACATCTCAAAACCCAAATACATTAATCCATAAATACAACTCAAGATGACTGAAAATAAACTATAAGCAAAAACCCTAGCTATCTATGCAACCTCTACTGTCTCCTCTAGGCTAGCAGGCAACCTCCACGCTATCTGTAAAATTTATCAACAGGTCCAGTCAGGACAGGAACGAGCACATCTCATCTAAAAAACCCAAGTAAATGACAGAGAACTATAAAGCAGTTATAGGCAGTTGTATTGATGAAAATGGCAGTTTATATTCAGGTGATGGTAAGAAAGACAGATAAGGTGCAAGGAAAGTAAATAACTAAACAAGAGAAGAATCATAGCAATAAAGTCTGTAAAAATAGACCTAGCTGAACCAGGGTAATATGATATAAAGTCCCGATAGCAATGTAGACCAGTGTAACTCCAATATAAGTCCAGTATAAGATGAACCTAATACAAGATGAATCCAGTAAGGAATGATTCCAGTTATAGTGATCAATGATTCCAGGGTGAGTCCAGCCTATACTCTAACAGTGTGTTTTAAAATACCGAGATCGACATATAAACGGCTGTGGGGAATCCGGCACACCTCTCACTGATCAGGCGAGAGATGGCTATCATTCCAGTAGATTCCAGTAGGGGTGATTCCAGTAATGGGGTATGTCTACATGTCTTACTCTAGTATTTTCCCTCCCAGTAAGTGAATCTAGAATTCCGACACAATGATTCAAGATGAGTCCAGCCAAAATATAATGATACCAGTAAATGATTCCAGTAAATGATTCCAGTAAATGATTCCAGTAAATGATTCCAGCAGGTGATTCTAGTAATAGAAGCCGGAAATGATGATACCCGTAATAGAGGCCAGAAAATAAATGTGTGTCGTATACATGAATCCAGTAATATCCACACGTGTTGTAACAGAGAATCGCATACAACTAACTAGAACTGAAATACAGTAATTGACAAATAAATGAGAGAACTATCAGAGAATGTAGTCGCCTGATAACCTGAACAGCTGATAAGTATAGGGGGTCCAACTGAAGCCACAGAGTCCTATTTAAAGCAACACAGGTTACAAGGTGTCTGGCTCATAATTAGAACAGCACAAGTCACAACATGTCCAGAAGGGTAATATAAAGCACTACAATGCATTCTACATGAATCTAGGTCAAACTAGGCCAAAGTCAACCCTTGGTCAACTCTGGTCAACTGCACTAGTCAAACTAGGTCATGTCCTAACCCAGTAAGTCTTACTAGGCCTAACCAAGACTATCCTAGCAAGCACACATCAATACAAGGCTATACAAGCCAACATACACCCAACTCTATATAGCATGCAATTATTCAATACTCAAATAGGCAAGAATTCACATTGGATATACACTAGGTAATCTATTACTTTAAGCTATATATGTCTACACATATATACACATGCATATATTGGTATTCAACATTAGGTCTATAATCATGGCATTTCAAATGGTTATATAAACTTATATATTACAACACAATATGCTAACATATATATAATACACATACATAGCTAAGTTAACTATATTCATAAATACTTATTTAAGAGGCTATGTGTGTGTATATGAACATGGCAAAGGGGCAAGTGAGGGTTAAATGGGCATACATAGTGTATACATATGAAAGAGTGTCAAAGTGTAAGTGAACAATGTGTCAAGTGTGATAGTGTCAACATAGTGTAAGGGGGTACATGAGGTAATATAGGATTTGTGTTAACATAGAACATTACATCTCATTAGCTTGTATATTGCATACATTACATCTATTATTACATTACATTCATGCTTGCATTCATTCATCATTCATTTATTCTCTTGCACCACTATATGCACCATACATTACATACTATGGAACCTACATATTCATTACAAGCCATACTTATACTTGCTTACATTAGATAGGATACTTATACCTCATACATCATTTATTTTACCATTTATTCATTCTTGCATTCTCTATTTAATTACGTAATGTATATACATTAACATGGGTTAAAATCAAATAGAACATTATATTACACACAAGGGTGCACAAAATGCATATGCCGAATAGTAACTCCTACTAATAATTAATACTGTACCATCTCAGCATGAATTAAAATTTAGGATTAAAGTATGTTATAGATCTATGTGTTAGCTTTTCGAAACTTTAAACGGATCGCGTTTTCGTTTTCGGAAACTCCCGGAATCGCTAAAACACCGAGAACGCGTTTGTCTTTCATACAGCTGACACTCAAATAATTCTCCAGAAAGTTACAGAAATAATTAGGCCTATTAATACATGTTTTTGGAAATATAACTTCAATACGCTTCTTTTAAAAAAAATGGGAGATTAAACCGAGCTTTGAGCTAGAAGATATGATATTTCTAATTTATGGCTGAAATTAAAAACGTGGATAAAAATCATGACGGATTTAGGTAGTTTGAGACAAAAGAACACAAGTATATAACATAATATATCAAGCACTCACTCTCTGCACTAATATGTATATATGAGACACTATAGAACACATCTCCAATACAAAAATATGAGATTAAACATGTAATAATTCATTCATACATAACAACAACACATAGTGTGTCCAAATTTAGGATTTTCCCACATGGACACAACCACAACACAAAGGACACTCCTATGACCTCCAAATGGACACGAAATGGACACAAATGGAGATACAACTATGGGGTCATTCCTATGGGTTCAAAATAGACCTATATGCATGAGGAATTGAAAAGGAGAAGGGATTTATACCTCTCGGTAGATCGAATCGAAGAAAAGCCTTCCCGGAGCGACACCGACACGTAGAGATTTCCAAAAGGACACGAACGAGCTCCGAATCCTCCCAAACTTGGGTAGCTTCCTCCTTGGCTAGAATGGAGAAGGAAAGAAGAAGATTTGGTGGCAAAATGGAAGGATTTGGTAGAAAAATGGAAGGATTTGGTGGAGAAATTGCTAGGGATTGCTCTCTAGAAATTTGGGGAAGAACAAGAGAGAGAGTGTGGATGAGAATAATGAAATGAACTTGAGCCTATCCTCTTCCAAAAATCATATCATGAATTAAATATTATTATTAAATAATTATAAACACAAAATTTCAAAATTATCCTCATTTGGGAAACTGGGTGCTACAACTCTACCCACCTTAGAAAAATTTCGTCCTCGAAATTAAAATGTCCATACTCCCTCTAGGTCAAACCCCCACAATCAAAGTCCCAGATTAAAACAAATCATGCGATCAAAAGGACGACATGCAGGGTCATGGCATACGGTGGTAGTGAAAGTCTCATCTAGGTATACTAGTCATGCTAACCGAAACGGTCATAGGGTATCAAAACATACAAGCAATTTAGGGTGCTAAACTAGAGAAGTTACAGAAACAACAAACCATCAAAACTGTAAGGCGGTCTACCATCCTATATGAAACTGGTACTTATCAAAACAAAATAAAGGCAACTACCAATTATCTGAAAAAGGGTACAGAAAATCGAATTCAAAAATTAAGGAATTGAAAATCACTTGTATTGAAATCCAAATCACAATATATATATACAGAGAGAGCGTTAGAGAGGAAAAACTAGCATTATGTAATGTTATGTGGTTTGTGTGTGTATGGGTGTATGTGAAATATAAATGAAATTATATATGAGCTATCCTGTTACACTACTCATGGCATATGGGTTAACAACCTACAATACACAACCTATTTAATCATAACATGCATGGCTAACCATAAACATCTATAAGAGGTAGAGATTTAGTTATGTATATACATATATTATAACATGTATGCCTAAGCTCTATATATATCTATACATGTATGTGATCATAACATAGAGAGGAAAGATTAGGTTACATGACAGCGTATACTAAGTTAGGGTGTGTGTGTGTCCTTGTACAGGGTTATAGCTTAGTATTGAAAGGTTAAACCCAGTTTTAGTTCAGCATTTACATACAAAATGTGAAAATAAGCTAACATTTAAACCAGTGTAATATTAACATAATGCAGTCTCAGATTTTACAAATTTAACATAACTTGACCAATTTCTCTAAAAATTGAAACTCTGCAGATATCATACATGTGCAGTTATGTAGACAAAACTAATAACATCAAATTTATATTTAAATTACGAATTTAAACTGGAAAAGCAGAAAACCAGAAATATTGGGGTTTTAAAAATTTTAACATTAACAACATATTAATATGTATTTAGATAGGTGGAAAATCAAGTGTAGCATGCATACGTATCAGGCAAGTGTCCACTATGTAAATATACTCATATATTCTCATGTCCCAAAAAAAAATTAATTCTACGTTAAGACCGACATTTAGATTCCTACCAAGATCGCAAAATAGGTGATTGACGAAATCAAGGCAGTTTTATTATTATTATTCAATACTAGAATAATAGCAAGAAGGAAATAACGACAAAAACTGTTTGCTTATTTGCCTAAAAGAAGGAACCATATTGAAACCAGAGCTAAATATCAAATCCAAGATAAAGTCTAGCAAAATCATCGATTCATTGT
Source organism: Iris pallida (assembly GCA_029216955.1). Classification (NCBI taxonomy): domain Eukaryota; kingdom Viridiplantae; phylum Streptophyta; class Magnoliopsida; order Asparagales; family Iridaceae; genus Iris; species Iris pallida. Next base: position 7,639,050 of record JANAVB010040216.1, on the reverse strand, counting down.
ATTAAGAAGAAACTCATAGCAAGAAGTTACACAAGCTACTCCTAAGTTAAATAATTAGAAGCAAAACAAAGCAAAACAAATAATAATTCTTTTTGAAGGACTGCATCAAAGTAGAGAAAACATGCTTGAAAATATTTAAGGTACAATCTGATAATCATATGCGTCTATCCAAAATCATGGTACTCTAAATCCCCGTCATACTAGTAAGCAAGGCTACGATAATCACAGAGTCCTTGACTTATGCACATACCTCTAGAATCGTGGTATTTAACATTTTTGCGGTGCCGCTAGCTTGGCCGCGAAAACCTTAAATTCCCACACCCGAGAAATATATCCAGAGTCAGACTATATGTCCTCACCATACTGGCTAACGTGACTATAGAAGACTAGATTCCATAACATAGATGACCTAGCCCATATAATTTCATCTTGTCAAAAAAATTAAATTAAATCAACAATGAATACCCATAAATCAAATCAAATTTATCAACGAACTTCAAAATTCAAAATGAACAAAAATCCATCAAAATACAACTCGGATGCAACAGCTATCATCAAGATTCAAAATTCGACAATCATTCATCAAAATCAATGAATACAACTCAAATTCAACCATAATCCATCAAAATCAAATTTAACAACAGTAAGTAAAAATAAATCAAATCAAGGGAAAAAAAGAGTTCTCAAATCGAAGTTAAAATAAGATTCTCAAGGGTCATTCCGGGAATCTCTCAAGGGTTCTTAACTGTGATTGAGTACCTTCAAGATATATCCTATTCCTACTGCAGGCTGTAGTGGTACTCAAATTCGAATACCACTACATAAACTCGACCTGCATGGGCCACCACTAAAAATATGTCACGACCCGCACCCTAGAGTTAGGGCACGAGAACGTAACAACGCCCAGCCTACGCCGTAGTGTCGGCGGTAGAACGCTGTCCTAGGTCTCAATGCATCTAACAGTATAAGACTAAACAGTTTATACTCCCCGAATGGGGGTCACATAGCAGAATGTAAACTCAATCACATCTAAGGTAGAGCATAAAGGAAGATAGATAAAACATAAAATCGAAAAGAGATACAACAGATAGAAGTCTAAGTGTCTAAGATACAAACTCAGAATACATCTCAAAACCCAAATACAGTAATCTATAAATACAACTCAAGATGACTGAAAATAAACTATAAGCAAAAACCCTAGCTATCTATGCAACCTCTACTGTCTCCTCTAGGCTAGCAGGCAACCTCCAAGCTATCTGTAAAATTTATCAACAGGTCCAGTCAGGACAGGAACGAGCACATCTCATCTAGAAAATCCAAGTAAATGACAGAGAACTATAAAGCAGTTATAGGCAGTTGTATTGATGAAAATGGCAGTTTATATTCAGGTGATGGTAAGAAAGACAGATAAGGTGCAAGGAAAGTAAATAACTAAACAAGAGAAAAATTATAGCAATAAAGTCTGTAAAAATAGAACTAGCTGAACCAGGGTAATATGATATAAAGTCCAGACAGCAATGTAGACCAGTGTAACTCCAATGTAAGTCCAGTACAAGATGAACCTAATACAAGATGAATTCAGTAAGGGACGATTCCAGTTATAGTGATCAATGATTCCAGGGTGAGTCCAGCCTATACTCTAACAGTGTGTTTTAAAATATCGAGATCGACATGTAAACGACTGTGGGTAATCCGGCACACCTTTCACTGATCAGGCGAGAGATGGCTATCATTCCAGTAGATTCCATTAGGGGTGATTCCAGTAATGGGGTATGTCTACATGTCTTACTCTAGTATTTCCCCTCCCAGCAAGTGAATCCAGAATTCCGACACAATGATTCAAGATTAGTCCAGCCAAAATATAATGATACCAGTAAATGATTCTAGTAAATGATTCCAGTAAATGATTCCAGCAGGTGATTCCAGTAATAGAAGCCGAAAATGATGATACCAGTAATAGAGGCCAGAAAATAAGTGTGTGTCGTATACATAAATCCAGTAATATCCACACGTGTTGTAACAGAGAATCGCATACAACTAACTAGAACTGAAATACAGTAATTGACAAATAAATGAGAGAACTATCAGAGAATGTACTCGCCTGATAACCTGAACAGCTGATAAGTATAGGGGGTCCAACTGAAGCCACAGAGTCCTATTTAAAGCAACACAGGTTACAAGGTGTCTGGCTCCTAATTAGAACAGCACAAGTCACAACATATCCAGAAGGGTAATATAAAGCACTACAATGCATTCTACATGAATCTAGGTCAAAGTAGGCCAAAGTCAACCCTTGGTCAACTTTGGTCAACTGCACTAGTCAAACTAGGTCAAACTAGGTCATGTCCTAACCCAGTAAGTCTTACTAGGCTTAACCAAGACTATCCTAGCAAGCACACATCAATACAAGGCTATACAAGCCAACATACACCCAACTCTATATAGCATGCAATTATTTAATACTCAAATAGGCAAGAATTCACATTGGATATACACTAGGTAATCTATTACTTTAAGCTATATATGTCTACACATATATACACATACATATATTGGTATTCAACATTAGGTCTATAATCATGGCATTTCAAATGGTTATATAAACTTATATATTACAATACAATATGCTAACATATATATAATATACATACATAGCTAAGTTAACTATATTCATAAATACTTATTTAAGAGGCTATGTGTGTGTATGTGAACATGGCAAAGGGGCAAGTGAGGGTTAAATGGGCATACATAGTTTATACATATCAAAGAGTGTCAAAGTATAAGTGAACAATGTGTCAAGTGTGATAGTGTCAACATAGTGTAAGGGGGTACATGAGGTAATATAGGATTTGTGTTAACATAGAACATTACATCTCATTAGCTTGTATATTGCATACATTACATCTATTATTACATTACATTCATGCTTGCATTCATTCATCATTCATTTATTCTCTTGCACCACTATATGCACCATACATTACATACTATGGAACCTACATATTCATTACAAGCCATACTTATACATGCTTACATTAGATAGGATACTTATATCTCATACATCATTTATTTAACCATTTATTCATGCTTGCATTATCTATTTAATTACATAATGTATATACATTAACATGGGTTAAAATCAAATAGAATATTATATTACACATGGGGTGCACAAAATACATATGCCGAATAGTAACTCCTACTAATAATCAATACTATACTATCTTAGCATGAATTAAAATTTAGGATTAAAGTATGTTATAGATCTATGTGTTAGCTTTCCGAAACTTTAAACGGATCGCATTTTTGTTTCCGGAAACTCCCGGAATCGCGAAAACACCGAAAACGCGTTTGTCTTTCGTACAGCTGACACTCAAATAATTCTCCAGAAAGTTACAGAAATAATTAGGCCTATTAATACATGTTTTTGGAAATATAACTTCAATACGCTTCTTTTAAAAAAAATAGGAGATTAAACCGAGCTTTGAGCTAGAAGATATGACATTTCTAAGTTATGGCTGAAATTAAAAATGTGGATAAAAACAATGACGGATTTACGTAGTTTGAGACAAAAGAACACAAGTATATAACATAATATATCAAGAACTCACTCTCTACACTAATATATATATATGAGACACTATAAAACACATCTCCAATACAAAAATATGAGATTAAACATGTAATAATTCATTCATACATAACAACAACACATAGTATGTCCAAATTTAGGATTTTCCCACATGGACACAACCACAACACAAAGGACACTCCTATGACCTCCAAATGGACACAAAATGGACACAAATGGAGATACAACTATGGGGTCATTCCTATGGGTTCAAAATAGACCTATATGTATGAGGAAATGAAAAGGAGAAGGGATTTATACCTCCCGGTAGATCGAATCGAAGAAAAGCCTTCCTGGAGCGACACCGACACGTAGAGATTTCCAAAAGGACACGAACGAGCTCCGAATCCTCCCAAACTTGGGTAGCTTCCTCCTTGGCTAGAATGGAGAAGGTAAGAAGAAGATTTGGTAGCAAAATGGAAGGATTTTGTGGAGAAATGGAAGGATTTGGTGGAGAAATTGCTAGGGATTGCTCTCTAGAAATTTGGGGAAGAACAAGAAAGAGAGTGTGGATGAGAATAATGAAATGAACTTGAGCCTATCCTCTCCCAAAGTGGCTAGCCATATGGGGCTATTTGTCCTATTATGGTAAGGTCCAAAATGCCCCCACTAACCTATTCTATGAGTATTAGGAAAGGGCTAATTGGTTGGGGCTAAATTAGTCATTCTAAAGTCTCTAATCACACTAACCTTATCCATAATAATTAGTCTAACCTCTAACTAAAATATTTCTATCATGTGGACTAAAATTAATATCATGTGGGCCATGCCTAACTAGTGTGTGGGTCCCACTAGAGTCAAACTACCCCCGGGTCCCCGTTTCAAGTCGGATTGAGTTGAAATTCGAACCCGACTCAAATAACCCAAAACAATATCGTAAATAATAAAATAATATCAAAATAATTCAAAGAGGTCAAATGCAAAAATATCCTTAGGACAAAAATGACATTAAAATATCATAATCATATAGTTAGGCTCTAGGTCAAACAGCCTCTAGGGTTTCACTAGCAAAACGTCAAAATCACAAGTCATTGATTTAAATAATTTTAAAATGATTTAAAATCACCAAAAATCATATCATGAATTAATTATTATTATTAAATAATTATAAACACAAAATTTCAAAATTACCCTCAATTGGGAAACTGGGTGCTACAGGGAGGATGAGATGCATGAGCGTTACCCTTATCTTTTTGGACCGTGAGGTATACTTTCTATCCTTCTCATCAGTTGTATTTTGCCTTTCAATTTCGAGGACGAAATTCTTTTAAGGAGGGTAGATTTGTCACTATCACATTTCTAGTTTGAGAGTATTTTTGATATTTTTGGGGTAATTTAAATTTATTAGAATTTATTAGAATTTATGGGAATTTTTAGGAATTATTTTGGAATTGTTGGACTAGGTTGACTTTGACTAGTTTTGACTCTTGTAGACCAACCTAGAAGCAAACCCTAGTTAGTATGGACTTGGTTAGGTTATATTACTCTAGTCTAACCTAAGCTAACCCTTGGTTTGGTCAATAGACTCTAGTTAGCAATAGGAATTAGAAAGTCATAAGTCATGGCTTATGATTTTGAACCTTTAATAAATCAATTCAAGCCATAGCCTTGTAGGTGGGCCCAAAGCCCAAGACATTACCAAAACCCTAGCCTAGACTAAGTGATCAGCCACCATATCATCATTGGGAACACCACCCTATAATACTCTCTTAGTTTAGGGTTACCTCTTTTTAGGAAAGCTCAAGTTTAGAAAAAAGGTTTGTTCCTACTTCATTTAATCCCTAGAATTCCATTCCATTTCCTTTTTCATTCAAATCTCTTCCATTAGGTTTTAATATACCTATACTTGCTGTTATTGGAGTTTTATTTCAGTTTGTTGTTGATTTGTTGGATTGGGACATCAAGGAGAAGAGCTCTACAAAGAGGGTTTTTCCTAGAAGTTCAACTATAGGTAACTTCCTCATTCCTCAATGAAATTTCGATTTCTTTACATATTCAGGAAGCCCTAGGAGTCCCCTAAGTGTTTGCATTGGTTTCGTGTCGAGTTTCATAAGTTCGTGTCCGTTTTGGACACGTATCAGGAACTGTCCTTAAGTGTTTGTCGAAATGCCTCAAAGGGCATTTCGATTCCTTTTGTGCAATGTTTTTGAATAGGAATCTAGGTCTTGATATTGATTATGGATTTCTGTTCCTCTGAGGTGGTGATTGTGTCGGGTTGTGTCAAAATTGACGTGTGGACACGCACTGTACACGCGCGCGCGCTCGGTTTGATCCCCTGCTACTCGGGCTGGTTCCTGAACTGGATACGCCTCGTCGACCCATGAAACTTGACACACATGTCGTGTCCGTGACTGAAATGGGGTCCCCCATGTGGTTCGAGCCCTCGTGTCGTATCGGACACGCATTTGCCTGTGCACGTGTCGTGCACTATGTGTACCAGTATTCTGAAATTGTGTTCCTGTGTTAAATTGATTTTAATGCTTTTAAATTGTGTTTTAATTGATTAGATAGATCCTAAATGTGTTGTTAATCTCTGATTATATTAGGTTTACATGTAATTTAGGTTAATGTGGAAATTTGGGTTTCGAATGTTAGAGTAAATGATATGGTTGATACCAATTCCTGATACATTGCCTTTTTCAGCTTTTTTCCTAACTCTTAATCTCAGTTTTGTGATGTTCTTACTGCTAATTAACCCCCACATGTTTTTAGTTAATGTTTAACTCATTGTTACTTTGATTTTGGGCTTGGGAGTGATAATGAGTATTGGTCAATTGTTAGATTTAGATGCTAAGGCTGATAAATATGTTACTGTCTAAGTTTCCAGTTTTCAAATATAATATTTGCCAACTAGTTTAACCTATTTATTGCTGTTAACATATTGGCCTTAATTCCTATATAGGTTCTCCTATATGTGATTTATTTGTGTGTCGAAAATTGGACTGTATTGGAGTCTCTTAGATTCAAAATCTGTGAATACAAGGAAGAGACTGAAAATTGGAATTTATGAGCTGTATAAACTGTTTTCTTTGAGTTTTTATTATTTAGCTATGGATGATTTCTAATGTTGTATGAAACCTGGGAATGTTTAGGATGTAGACTGATATCTGGGTATTAGTTTATGGCTGAAATCTGAGATTGGATGAGGGTTCTATGTCCAATTCCTATACAGTCCAGTGCTCTCCCACACACTTTAGCTACACACTGTTTTGTGTATTCCATATTCACCCACACACACACTGCCACTGTTTCAGATTTACATTACACCTAACACTCTCATGACACCATGCCACACACTTATTTTCCCATTGACACATGCCCTCTCACAAATTCTATGATACACACATCCCTCACACACATTAAATCATGTACACACAAAATCTCATGTGACTAACACACCATAGCCTTATCCCATGTGCCATGCCATACCCTCACAACACTACACATAGACACTCACATTGCCATGATGTCCTTTCACCCTCTCTATATGCCTATCCTATTACCTAATGTAAGTATATATGTAATATAAACTCTAATATATGTATCTATATATATAATGTAAGTTGTGTGTTATATATAAGTTAATAATGTATTGTGAATATATTATATATATGAATATCTATTTATGTATGGATATCATATAGGTATGTAATGTATATATAGGGTACATAGATATATGCATTTAATAATTGTGTATGTGTGATGTTAGTTTGACCTAGTGATTGTGCAGGATTACTAAGCTAGGCTTGATTAGACTAAGGTAGACTAGTTTGGCCTAATTTAGACTTGGTTGACCTAGTTTGACTTCTAGGGTTGACCAGCGTTGACCAAGTGTTGACTTTGGCCTAGATTGACCTAGAATCATGTAGAATGCATAGTAGGACTTCATTATACCATTTTGGACTTGTTGTGACTTGTGCTGTTCTGATTAGGAGCCAGACACCACTCCTCGGACAGTACTTTCATATTGGACACTCAGATACCAGGCGAGTACATTCTCTGATCATTTAATATCCTGCTTAGAATTATTTCTTGTATTAAATTACTTTACTTGTACTGTCACGTTGGTCACACGGATTGGTACTATATGGATCCCTTCTTGAGATGTTATCCTTAGGGAGCATGGGTACTACATGTTCTGTGCGTTTCACTTACATGGCGTATCACTATGCTTCACTGGTTCTTTGATCACTTGTGACATATACTCTTATGATCATAGAGTCTCCTAGAATCTCTTATCCCATTTACTGGGTATCCTAGAATCTCCTAGAATCCCCATTTATGGGACATCCATGTATCACCCTTCGGGGGCCTTTGCATGGAATCATAACATAACCTGGTTGGATCATTGTGTATTGATTGGGGGTACGGGGGAGTAGAAGTAGACATGTGAATATTACCCAAGTAGTATCTTATCAGAATCTCTTCCATAGTGTCTTATCAGAATCTCCTATGCCATTTACATGTCTATATTGTACTCTGACTCACTAGCCACTGTTAGTCTCTATTTATAGTAGATATTTCTATTACAGCTCTCGCTCTGTTTATATACAGCATTTCTTTCAGTACTTGTATCTTACTTTACTTCATGATTATATTTTCTAACCTGCTATGAACTATTGAGATGTACTGTACTCACTCCTGTACTGACTGGACCTGTTGAAAATATTACAGAGGATGAGGAGGAGGCCTGTCTGGATACTTTCTACGAGACAGCCTTAGATGACACTTATGAGCTGGACCCTCAGGAGGACCCAGCTCTAGCTGAGGACATCACCCCCATTGCCTAGACTAGTTTAGTTAGGCTTATCTTATTTTTTGTAGTCTTGAGACATGTTTAGCTAGACTTTATTCTGTTCTGAGTTGTAAATATTATTTCATTCAGTATCTGAGACCATGTACCTCTGGATATTTGCTGGGATTATCTTAGACTACTTTATCATCTACTTTTCCTTGAGTTCTATTTCATATCGTGCTATCTCTTCCTTAGTTGTGATTGAGCTTATTTACTACTATGTCACCCCCATTCGGGGGAGTATAAACTGTTTAGAGATATATTGTTAGATAAATGTTGACCAAGGACTGCGTTATACCGCCGACACTGCGGCATAGGCTGGACGTACCCACGTCTCGTGCCCTTACTCTAGGGTGCGGGTCGTGACAACACATGATAGTGTCCAAGTGTGTGTGTGTGTCATGAGAGTGCAAGAGTGTGTGTGAATACAAAAGAGTGGGTGTGATATGGTATGTGGGTGTCTCATAGAGTGTGTGTTAGTGATACAAGGAAACCGTGGCAATACATTGTGTGTGTGAGACATCCTGAAAACAGTTGAGTACATTAGAAAAATCAGTGCAACATTGTGACCCTGTGTGCATTAGAAAAATAGTGATATAGGAATCACCTATAGCAAAACAATGAACAGGGAATCATTTGTGTGTGTGTAATCCTGAAATTAGTGTGACATTATAGGAAAATCAGTGAAAGAAAAACAGTGGCAGCAAACAGTGGAAAGCTTAGGAAAATCTGGGAATAATGTGTACATTGTGGCATAGTAAGGTGAGAGTGTTTTCTCAGGTAAAATAGGAAGAATGTAATAACACTGAAGTATTAGGAAAATCAGTTAATAGTGAGCTATTGAAACAAAATCAGTGATATACATTTGACAGCCCATCTCAAAACCAAAACATCACATTCTCAAACCACAAGCCTATCAAGTGTAACATTGCATTAACATAATTCAACAGTCATGTGGGGATCAAAAATCAGTAAAAACATTTGAAACAACATTTATTTCAGTTTTAAGAAGGACAGGAAACCAATTCCCCATTTCCATCAAAACCAATTCAAATTTAATCCACATGTCCAATATCCTATTCCCAAACAATAAAGCCAAATTCGAATGAACATTGTATTAACATAAACTAAAATTCATGTAGAAGTAATTAACAGTGCAAATCAATACTTAAACTGGGAATAAATGGTTTAGGAATTAGAAGGAAAATAGTGTATCATTCCTGTGTAGCCAGGTATCAGCCAAATGGCATATTCCAATAATTTCTAATCCAAAAACTCACTTCAAACCTATTCTAATATGTAAATCTAATTTAACATAGATAATATATCATATTTAGGATCAATTAACAATTAAAATCACTTAATTAAAACATTTAAACTGAAATCGAAACAGGGAAACAAAATACACTGATACACGCACTGTGAACACCATGTGCACGCGTGATATCAATAAAAGGAATTTTCTGAGCGCTTTGTCGGCCGATTTCTTCCAAGCAAATGCCTCCTCCTCCTTGCTATCAGTACTCCAGCAAGTCCTCCTCTTCCCAACGAGCGTAATGGAATTCGTTTGAGGTGAAACGAACTCCGGATGAGAAATCTAGGATTTTGGAGGAAAGGAAATTAGGGTTTGCTCTACGAAGGATAATGTTTAACAAATGAGAGACGGGGGCTTCTAGTGGCCGGCCAAGATAGGGGGTGTTAGGGTTAGGGTTTGCATATGGGCCAAGCACTCCATGAGTTGCTAAAAGGCCCATGTCAAAAAGGCTAAAAAGTTTTTAAGAGAAAATAGCTTAAAAATGAAATAAATGATTCTAAAAATAAACAATAATTCTAATTTAAATTTTAAAAGGCCAATAATACTTTTAATTACATTATTAGTCTTTTAGTCAAGGTTGACTAAGGTTATACCATCTTGGTCCAACCAAAACACCAATCCAAAGCACACAACAATCAATTTAATTAATAAATTAATAAAATTCAAAGTAATGCACAATGACTAAAATATCATTAGCCTAAAAATAGGTAATTTGCCAATCTAGTCACATGGTCGAGTCTCCTTAGTCATGCTTAGTCTCTAAGTCAAGCAGTCTTTAGGGTTAAGCTAGCAACAACCAAAATCATAATTCACCCATCTAAATAATATTAAAAAAATCACCAAAAATCATAATATGATTAGATATTATTATTAAATGATAAAAATTACAAAAGTTCAAAATTATCCTTATTTCAGAAAAGTGGTGGTTACAAGTCTACCCTCCTTAAAATAATTTTGTCCTCGAAATTAAGATGGTCCTAATCCTTCTAGGTCAAATCCCAAAAAATTATGGTCTTAAAAAAACTTATCTAAATCATGCAGTTGGAAGATATCATACAGGATTATGGCAGGTAATCAGTCTGGGGTCTCAACATCTAGCCATTATAGTCATACTAGATCAAAAGTGGTCCTAAGGTATCAAAACATACAAATAATTTGGTAGGGTACAGTAATCATCAAGACATGATAAGGCTTAGGTCAAGAACTCACCTCTACTAGGTCTGGTAGCTGGAACTCTCTCCTGGAGGTAGGCCTCAACTGGGGGCAGGTATAGTAGGACAGTCTCGTATCTTATGTGCAGCTGACCCACAAAATAGGCACAATCCTAGTCCCTTCATGTAGTCCTTCCATACGTGCCCAGGCTTCTTAAAGAAGGCACAGGTAGGCACTCACTCAATTGGCCTCTGCTGGACAGGAATCTGAACTGGATAGCCTGATATAGGCTGGAAGCCAGGGTATTCCTGAGGCTCTGGGTATATACTACTTCTCGTCCTCTTGGGACTAGGCTCTCCCCTCGAATGCATGTAATCCCACAACAGTTGGATACTGAGACTCTGCTCTCTCGTAAGCTCAGCCTGAAGTCTCTGTACCTCCCACACATCCTGAAGAAGTCTTAAATATGAGCGCCATCAGGAATGGCATGGGGTACCACTCCAGGAGGCAAAGGGAGGCCCTCATTCTCTGGCTGAACTACTGCCCTCTCCTGAAGGATAGGAGATGGAGGAAAACTGTCCTGTGAGGCTGCTGATACCTCCTGAGCAATAGAAGGAGGAAGTACAATCTCGGTCTCATCCGGAACTACAGCTGTGTACTGGGGATAGACTATGGTCATGGGTGCCATTTTGGAAAAGATAAGGAAAATAATAAATCATCGACTACAAGGTAGTCTATCATCCTATATGAAAATTGGCAATTATCAAAAAAATTAACAACTAGGAATTAACTATATAGGGTTACTATTTTAAAGATGATCAAAATCGGAAGTTTAAAGCACGACTGTCAATAGCATTGAAATCCAATCACGATATATATAAAAGAAAATTTAGTCTCGGCACGATCTAAGTTGATCAATCTCGGGGTAAATCAAAATTTGGGCAAGATGGGGAACAAGGCCAACGAAGTCTGAGCACGAGCATCCAAGGATGGAGATCTAGGTCACAATTAAATTTAATTTAATTGAGTATGACCCAGGATATTAATATGATAAGAAAAGATGACCAAAGTCGATTGGTCGTGATCAATGGAGTTAGGATTCAATGATATTGAAAACTTTTAAGGAATAATTCAAGGATATGGAATAAGTCAATTTTTTCTTTGTGATATGGAAAATAAAAGACAAGGTTTCATAGGGAAGTCAAGTTAATCATCTCTCTCTGATACCATCAAGCTTATCTAATCATCATTTGCCAATCATATCTTTATCTCATAGGCCCAAATATGAAATCAACCTTTATATGACTACCACCAAGAATTTGTACCATTTTTGTTATGAAGATTGGACCTTGTCGTGATCATCATAGGCTCAATTCCTAAATTCTAATACATTACTCATGAAACATACCCTTTTATTTATTAGCACTCAATACTAACCACTTAATCATCTTTAAATCCAAATTCTTCCACATTGTCCTAAATTAGATCCGAAACCTCTAAATCAAGTTTTATAAAATCCTTAAACTTGTTCAAATTACTCTCCTCGTGTTATTCAATCTAAAACTACTAGGCCTTACAAACTAATTCTCCATTATAAAATCAACCTTCATATTTCCTTCACCGTACACCCTCAAATATTATTCTCCTTAAATTTAAAATTTTCTCAAAAATCTCTATATTTTCTATAACTCAAAAATCCTTATGTTCTTTCTGTTCTTAACCATTTTCTTGCAATATCTTATTCAATTTCGTATTGCCATCGAATACAGTTAAAATCTCTTCTCCGTTACTAAATCCCTAATTTAACATCATAGCCTTAAAGTGAAACGTCTCTGGAATTAATAACAAAAATTTATCCTAGTTATCAAAACTAAGTTGACCTCGAATATCCTCATCAGTTAAGAAATGCATCTATTGTCTACATCCAAATATTTTTCTGTGTGTGATCGTTCCTAGACTGATAATATAAATCTTTTGATTTCATTCTCACTTTTTACCACATCTCTATCTCGAAATTCTATATCAAAGACCAACATTTTATATCCCTACCTAGATTATCATGAGATAACAAATTATGTCCTTTCCAACCTCGATGATTTATGTCACTTCCTCGACCTTTCCAAGGTAAAAAAAGTTATGGAGATTCAAAGGTTTCAAATTATAGATGACAGAATTATATACGAGATGAGTGATTGATGTAATTGGGA
>JANAVB010040216.1:7103450-7620950 GCA_029216955.1 Iris pallida | reverse complement strand
GGCATCTCAACATGAGAGCAGCGGATCATAGCTTTCCCAACTTGTCGCTTCACTTCAGCAATCAACTGTGCAGAGGAGAAGGAATGGGCTTCATAATGCCATTTGTTGCGATTTTTCCATAGGACCCAACATATAGCACCAACAATCACTTGCTTTCCATGTTTCTGACGTTTACGCCACCAGCTTTGGAACCTTTGTAATAGATCAACAGTTCTCGATCTAACACCCACAGTACGTTGAAAGTAATTCCAAACAGAAGCAGCTAAGTCACCATCACCAAAAATATGCAGAACCGTCTCCCCCACCGGCGAAGAGCAGCAATGGCAAGCCAAAGCCATAGAAAATCCGAGTTTCTGCACATTATCGTCAGTAGGAAGCTTATTGAAGATAATCCTCCATAAGAGAATCGACCACTTCGATGGAATGCATTTGTTCCAGATATTTTTGAAGTAAACCTGACGAGGATACTGGTGACGAATCAATTCCCAAGCAGAACTTATAGAGAATTTACCTGCAGGATGTGGGATCCAAATAAGACTACCATGATCATCAGCAGCAATGGAAGCATCACATAACAGTCTCCCACGTATGAGACGTTTCCAAACATGGGAGGCCGCAGAGGTAATCTCTACAAACTGGGGCTAACTTTGAGAGCAGTATTTGGCCTTCATGTAATCAGTCCATAATGAATTCGAAGATCTAAGCTTCCACCATAACTTAATAGTCAATGCATCCATAACATCACCAAGTCTTCGAATTCCAAGACCACCCTCAAAGGTAGGCCTTGCCACCCTATCCCATCGAAGCCATGAACGCTTAGGCAAACCATCCTTGGATCCCCATAGGAAATCGAGCAAGCTCTCGATACGGTTTAAGACTGATATAGGAGGATCACACACCGAAAGGCAGTGAATAGGCATGGAAGTGAGGATAGATTTGATTAAAACCAACCTACCACCATACGAGAGGAGTTTATTGTTCCACCCCGAGATACGAGCCTGGATTTTGCTAACCAATTCATCATACATCGTAGAATTCCTTCTCCCTGACATAATAGGGCAGCCCAAATAAGTCATAGAACCCTGAACTAATTGGAATCCAGTCATCCGTTGAATCTCTATAGCCTTACGATCCGAGACTTTATCTGATAGCATCATAGCAGACTTCAAAACATTCACCTGCTGACCCGAATTGAGTTCATATTTGTGAATCGTATGCAGAAGAAGCTGGATGGATCGTTTGTCAGCACCAGAGAAAATCAATATATCATCAGCATAAGCAAGATGGGAAACACTAGGACATCCTCTCGGTGAGTAATAACCAGTGAAACCATTAACAGAATTCAAATGTATAAGGCTCCTGCTTAAAGCTTCTAAAGCAATAATGAATAACGCAGGCAAAATTGGGTCTCCCTGTCGAATCCCGCAGTGAGCATGAAACAATCTTGATGACCGGCCATTAATAAGGGTAGAAAACCAGATATTATCAATCAAATGAAGGATCATAGAACGCCATTCATCGCAGAAACCAAATTGCTTCATAACCCGCAAGAGGAAAGCCCAGTTCATGCGATCATACGCTTTGCTCATGTCGAGCTTAATAGCCATATTACCCCCCCCCCAGTGTTTATGATCAATCAATGAGATCATCTCTTGGGCCAAGATAATATTGTCAACAATTTCCTGACCCTTAACAAAACTGCTTTGTTCCGGGGAGATGATACGAGGAAGAATAGTTACCAACCTCTTGGCTAATAGTTTGGAAATAATTTTATTGATAAAATTGCACAAACTAATTGGCCAGTAATCACCAAGGGCTTTTGGGTGTTTGGTCTTCGGGATAGGGAGCAGGAAAGTACTAGTAATGGATTTAGGAAGAGTGAAACCGTCGAAGAATAGGCAAACAGCTTCCAGAATATCATTACCAATGATCGTCCAGCACGATAGATAGAAGGAGCCAGAAAAACCATCAGGACCCGAAGAGCTACTAGGGTCCATACTCTTGACAGTAGCAAGTAATTCCTCCATGGAGGGTTTAGCAATCAACTCATTATTATCCTCTTGCGTAATGATAGAAGGAATATGATCAAGATAACCATCTTCAATAGCAATGTGAGTGGGAGAGAATACCTTGCTATAGTGATCATTGGCTTCCACTTGAATGTCCTGCAAAGAAGATACTGTGCTCCCATTAGCCGTAGTCAGATGATGAATATGCAATCGATTCCGCTTGGAGGAGACACAAGAGTGATAAAACTTAGTATTGCGATCCCCATCCTCATCCCATTTGACCCGAGCTTTCTGGTTCCAATATGCATCTTCAATACGGAGCCGCTGTTTCAGCTGAGCACGAGCAAGCAGCCATTGAGGACGAAGAGAAGGGTTAGCTTCATATTCCGCCTCAATAGAAGTTACTGCATCCTCAGCCTTCTTGACCTCTTGAAAAATATCACCAAAAGTCGTACGACTCCAAGAAGAGAGAGCTTTCCTGGTAGCAGCAAGCCGAAGCCCAATACGAACAAGACTATTGCTATGATCAGTAGAATGCCACGCAGACTCGACAACCGGAAGAAAGGAATCATGGTCCTTCCAAAAGTGCAAAAAGCGAAAAGGACGAGGCGATGTAGGCTTCTCACTCTCAATAGAAATCAGGAGAGGAGCATGATCTGACTCTGATCTATTTAAGTGAGTAGTAGCCGACAGAGGGGCCCAGGCAAGCCAATTAGAGTCTAACAACACTCTATCCAGTCGAGAGCCCAACTTGGGTGAGCCACATTGTCTATCAACCCAAGTAAAACAATTCCCCGAGTACGGAATTTCCTGCACACCCGCTGCAGATTGAAACTACAAAAATTCATTCATAGAAACGGAACACGGAGGGAGACCTCCGAACTTTTCCGTACTAGAAGTAATAGCATTAAAGTCCCCAGCCACCATCCAAGGAAACTTCCATCTCTGACGAATAAGTAATAGTTGCCTCCATAAGCGTCGTCGACCTTCCTTCGTATTACTCCCATGTACCACCGACAAGATAGCCGTGTCCGGTAAGAGAGGCGAAGAGACTGTGACCGTCAGGCATTGATCGCATGAGTCAACGACCGATATGGACCAAGAGTGCCGAGCCATGATCCATATATTTCCTTTATCATTGCAAAAAGAAGTTTGAAAACCCAGTTTCAACTGGTAATTAAGGAGCTTATCAGGATGAACCTTCGGTTCAATGATCATAACGATAGGGACTTTGTTCGTGCGACAAAGAGATTTGAGTCTTTTAAAAGCCATTGGATTAGCAATACCCCGAATATTCCAGCTAATAATTTTAGACATGAGAGGAGGAGGCGGCTGCTGAATTGTGAGTAACCTTGGAGGAGGAACGAAGGAGTCTAGGCACGGCCGGAGGGGAAGGAGCTTTTTTCTTCTTTTGACCACCTTTGGAGGCTGGCATAGGGGGAACAGTCTCTTGCGGGGAGATCGTCTCAGTGGAGCCGTCGCCATGAGGATCCGTCGTTACCAGAGTAGTGTCCCCAACTATGGCATCAGGCTGACGAATAGTTGGAGCCTCTTCTTGTCGATCTGCAGCTTCAACTTCATCGGCCCAGGATAGAATCTCACCTTCCTCCAAAGTGTCAACTTGATCAGACGGAGGGTTTGCATCATCAGTTAGGGGAGGGATGACCACAGGTGACGACGGAAGCGACGCCCGATGGGATGTAACAGGAGAGTTATTGGCTGCGGGGGAATTAATGCCTAGCTCGAGATGTGTGTCTTTATTGACAGGGTCTGCTGATGTGGTAACCTCGTCATCAATTGGCGGTTGAACATGATCATGACCATTAATAACCTGATTTGAAGGTTCACCCTGTTCGGCAGCATCATTGCCAAGTGGGGAGTCATTAATGACAGGGTCATTCACAATCTCTTTATTCTTCTGCTGAGGAGGGTTTGTTTTAGTAGGTGCATGTGTTTTGCATGATTCTCTTGTATGTCCTTGATGTTTGCATACAGAACAGTACTTTGGAATATTCTCATACTCCACTTTTTGGGAGATCGATCTACCATTCGGTAGATTAATTCGAACCACCGGGGGAAGGGGTTTGCTAGCATCCACCTCAACAAAAACTCTAGCAACGCTAGGTCTAGAAAATTCTTCAGTAGCACGATCCAACTTAAGAGGAGTACCAATCCCCAGGACGATGGAGAATAAAGCGTTTTTAGCAAACAGTTGACGAGGCAGGCCAGGGAGAGAAACCCACGTGGGAGCCAGAGGAGATTCATGAGCTGCAGAAAATTCCTTAGACCAACGAAATACACGCATAGGGGCTCTTGAGACATACCATATTTCCCTTGCACGGAGACGAAGAAAATCAACTTCTAGCGACGGTCGGATAATAATGTGCTTGGGATCAATGACTCCAATCTTAACTTCGCCAGCAAACTGGAAACCCATGAAAGCTTTCCTGATCACCTCCACCGAAGGCCGAGTATACGAAAACTTCCCAATCAATGCAAACTTAAATGGCTGAACCAATATCTGTTCATCATCTTCCGTAAAGGAGACAATGGGGACCCCTCTATTGAAAGAAGGAGCCCGGATGGAGATCGACTGGGGTGCAGAGGCAACCCCAACCGCTTCGGCAAAAGTCTTCGCCGCCATAACCCTCAACAACTAGCACGACGGTCGAGCGATCCAGTCGTGTGGGAGACGCCGGCCCGGCCAGAGGCCAAGCCGGTGTCGGTGGGATTAGGGTTTGTATATGCGGCGCTCCTCAAGGAAGGAGGAGAGCGATCTGTATATATTCCCGGGGAGATATATATGCACTTGCGTAAGCGATGAATCGATTACACAAATCCGAGAAAGACTTAAACCTGGAAAATCAGAACCCACTCTCAAAACAACACATTACATATATATATATATAAACTATATACATTGAAATACATATATACTACTTATGCATATATATATATATATATATATATATATATATATATATATGCATATAGGAAAAACCTAAATATACTTGAAAAAGGTAAACAATTAAGTAATAATCTCGTGGATCACTTCCCGCAAGTCCAAATTATCATATATAAGTTAACAAGTCAAAAAATATCGAATAAAAGTCAAAGAATCAAAATATCACATTTCTATTCAAAATATTGAACCCGAAAAATCCAATTTCGACAAAACGACCCAAATCACAAAATACTCAACAATAAATCATGAAACTTGGCAAGCATGTTTATCTCGGCATATGTGACATGCTCGGGCACTCATGGAGTCAAAACCGTGTCCGTGTCGTGTCCAGAGAATGCGTATCGGGAAAACCGATTTTGAGTGTCAAGAACACGTATATCGCTCGATTGAGCGACACACACGCAACGAGAAGCCTCATGCTCATGCAAACGGCTAGGTAGGGTCCCGGGGTAGGGCTAAGTTATGTTGGATGACACCACGTCGTGCCTACGCGATGTAGCGACCCACGAACAGCCGAGCGGCATGCGCGCGCGCACGTGCATACGTGCCCGTGGGCGCGTGTCGAGCCTCATGGCTCGCGATCCGAACCATGCCGCGACTCGTGATCGGGTCCCTGGGTAGTCTAGGTGTAGGGGTACATGTTCGGGTTCTTGGAACGGGTCCTCGACGTGCCGTGTTCGCGTACGAAGGCCATGTCAGCAGCCGATATCGGCCTGAGTATATAGTTCAGCCGGCTAGTGCACGACGGATTTCTCCGCGCTCGCTCGACAAAACATCGTGAAGTTTTACGGGCATGTGGGCAGAGGTTGCCCCTATGTGCTCATAAAATTTCACATGAGACAGAGCTCTGTACGTCGAGTTATGACGCACAGGCAGCAGGGCATGCACGGAACCGTGCACGGGATCTCGTGCACACGTGTCTGTGTCTATTCGGATGCCGAAATCATGTCAATTTTTGATCCGTCTTTACGAAAGTTATTACAAATCATATCAGGAAGGATTTCGTGAAAACATAATCAAAAATTAACACTTTTCAATTCTAAGTGGCATTTTGCCGAACACGTGCAACGTGAGACCGATACGTGTCCGATACCGCTATCAAACGAAACCAAAATCCTACCAAACTTAATACACAGATCAAGGGTGCCTATATGGATGCAATAATGAAGAAAATTCAGGAGAAACAAAGGTAGATAGGGATTTACCTATTGAGAGTCGGAATCTCAATAAAAGAAATTCTTCGAGCACTTTGTCGGCCGATTTCTTTCGAGCAAATGCCTCCTCCTCCTAGTGGCCAGACAAGGTAGTGGCCGGCCAAGGTAGGGGGTTTTAGGGTTAGGGTTTGCACATGGGCCAAGCACTTCATGAGTTGCTAAAAGGCCCATGTCAAAAAGGCTAAAAAGGCTTTAAGAGAAAATAGCTTAAAAATGAAATAAATAATTCTAAAAATAAATAATAATTCGAATTTAAAGTTTAAAAGGCCAATAATACTTCTAATTACATTATTTGACTTCTAGTCAAAGTTGACTATGGTTATACCATCTTGGTCCTTCCAAAACACCAATTCAAACAACACGACAATCAATTTAATTAATAAATTAATAAAATTCAAAGTATTGCACAATAACTAAAATACCCTTAGCCTAAAAATAGGTAATTAGCCAATCTAGTCACATGGTCGAGTCTCCTTAGTCATGGTTAGTCTCTAAGTCAATCAGTCTCTAGGGTTAAGCTAGCAACAACCAAATTCACAATTCACCCATCTAAATAATATAAAATAAATAAAGAAAAATCACCAAAAATCATAATATGATTTAAATATTATTATTAAATGATAAAAATTACAAAAATTCAAAACTACCCTTATTTCAGAAAAGTGGTGGTTACAAGTGGACAACATATATGTTTTATATTTGTCAAAAAAGACTAGCTAACAATACATAAAAGTGTCTGTTTACAACACAAGATGAAAGCTGGATTTGGCATATGCGTCTTGGTCATGCAAACATGGACATGATTGCAAGATTGTCCACCAAGAAACTGGTCTTTGGATGCAGATGTTATATTTTAAATACAAAAAGATAACTTGGAAAAATTTGATGAAAAAGCTGATGAAGGAATTTTCTTGGGATATGCGGCAAAAAGCAAAGGATACAGAGTATTCAATAACAAATCACTTATTGTTGAAGAATCAATCAATGTCAAGTTCGATGGGCTAAATTTCAAAAGACAATACGATAGTGACAATGAAGAAGAAACTCCCACAACAGAAGATACTTTCACGTCTTATCTAGAAAGTCTGCCGAAACATATGCGATTTACACCAGACCATCCCGAAGACCTGGTAATCAGTGATGTGTCAAAAGGCGTAAGCACTCATTCCAGCTCAAGATAATTGGTAATAGAAAATGCTGCATTTATTTCCAAAATTGAATCTAAGAATATTTTAGAAGCTTTTTCTGATGAATTTTGGATTTTTGTTATGCAAGAGGAACTTAACCAATTTGAACGAAATCAAGATTGGAAACTTGTTCCCAGACCTATTGATCATTCGATCATTAGTACTAAGTGGGTGGTCCGAAATAAGTTAGATGAGAATGGCTCAGTCACACGCAACAAAGCACGTCTAGTAGCTCAAGGCTATAATCAAGAAGAAGGCATTGACTATGATGAGACATGCTCCAGTTGCTAGATTAGAGTCCATTCGTATGCTTTGTACTTTTGCAAATTTTTATGGTTTCAAACTTTTTCAAATGGATGTTAAAAGTGCTATTTTAAATGGTTTTATAAAAGAAGAAGTTTTTGTAAAACAACCTCCAGGCTTTGAAGATCTCAAATTTCCTGATCATGTATTCAAGCCAAATATAAAAAAGACTTGCTAAAGAAATTTGATATAGAAAATGTCAAACCTATTGGCACTCCAATGGCAACGTATACAAAGCTTGATGTAGATGAAAGCGGTACACCAGCCGACATATGTAAGTATAGAGGTATGATTGGTAGTTGACTATACTTAACTGCTAGTCGTCCAGACATTATGTTTGCGGTATGCTTATATGCTAGACATCAGGCTTGTCCTAAAGAATCACATGTAAATGTTGTTAAGCGTATCTTACGATACCTTAAAGCAACTTTGACAACCGGTCTTTGGTATCCCAAAACTGATTCATTTGACTTGATAGGTTACTCGGACGCAGATTTTTTTGGATGCAAGGTCGATCGTAAAAAGTACCAGCGGTACATGTCATTTTCTAGGAAAGTCATTAGTCTCCTGGTTTTCTAAGAAACAAATTTTAGTTGCATTATCAACTACTAAAGCTGAGTATATAGCTGCAGGATGTTGTTGTGCACAAATTTTGTGGATGAAGCAAACTCTAGAAGTCTTTCAATTATCCTTTCATCATATTCCCATTTACTGTGATATCTCTATTAATCTCACTAAGAATCCCATATGTCATTCACGCACTAAATACATAGAAATTAGACATCACTTTTTAAGAGACCATATTTTACAAGGTGATATTGTTTTAGAATTTGTTGATACTGAACATCAACTAGTTGACATCTTCACAAAGCCTTCGGCTAAAGATCGTTTTAACTTTATACGAAGAGAATTAGGAATTCTGGATGTTGAGGTAATATAATATAATATAATTGTTTAATGAACATGAATTCGCTAAATTTATTTCGGTTATAAGCCGAAAGGGCCCTTCTATCACACAGGTGTAAATAACCTGAAGTGACACGGTGTACTAGCCTTCGGACTACCGCTAGCTAGGATCCGGCCCCTACAGCTAACCCAAAGTATTTATGGCAATTTATAGGAAATTAATTAATAAATATTAAATTATTTTCTTCAACACAATTAATTCTAATTTATTTTCGTATTTATGTTAAAAACTATCACACTGTTTCCAAGAACTGTCTTGAAACCCTAGAGACCGTACTCGGTCAGAGTTCTGGCCGAATTTAGAGCAAACTCGATCTGGAGGATTTCAAACAGAAGCTGGACAGCCGACCCCCTTCTATTTAACCCTCTTTTACATCATCCTCTTCCTCACAGCACCTCTAAAACCATACCGAAACCCTAACCCTAACCCCCAAGTTCTCCCTCATCCAAGCTCTTCAAGCCTTCAAACTTTGGATTCGAAGCTCTCTCAAGGTTCTCTTCCACTGTCTACCATCAATTTTGGTATATCTCTCTCCTTTCTTTCCGTTCAATTTTTATATGGCTCCTAAACAACTTATTTCTTCTCAAAAAAAGAGGAAATTTGATGAAGGTTCATCCTCAACTCCTCGTGAGGCAACCTCATTTTTTCCTTACACTCCTTCGAGACTCGACGAAGATTTCTTCGATGAATTTATTTTAGTGTCCCAAGAAGCTTCGGACTCTTGGTTCATGGACTTTCATAAAAGAAAAATCTGTCCGGGTGCTCATATGAACTTTACGTTATTTCCTGATCAATCTAGTGTATTCACATACTATCATTTGCTAGAGTTAGTTCAATCCACTTTTTCTGTTTATACCAAAGTCATTTGCATGTTCTATTGTAATTTCTCGGTCACAAAGGGTATGGTGAAATAAAAAGTTGGTGGAGTCGACATCGAGTTTGATGCCGATAATTTAGCAATCATTCTTCACGTACCCAATGACGGGGAGGCACTTGTCGAAATTACCTCTGTTGAGTTTCCCGAGGGGACAACTTTTGATTCCTTCCGTGATTCATTCTGTGAACCGAATCCTCAACCCCATGGCACTCTTCGCCCTAGACATATGAACAACTACTTCTATGATCTCTATCGCATGGTGTTCTCAACTATCCTTCCTATGAACACTGCCACGGATGAGATTTCCTAACTGGAACTCTCAGCGATTTATCATCTTCACTTTCATGTTTCTTTTAGTCTTCCCAAGACTATCGTCTTCGCTATGGATCGTTGTCGCAAGACTTCCTCGCGATGCCTTCTATACGCGATGTACCTCCCTATCATCTTTCAATATTTTGAGGTTAGTCTTAAGGACTGTGCTGAGGATGCTGCTCCTACTTATCTTCATGAGCATCGTAGCCCAACTTAGCTTGCACAGGTTCTACCTCCTGTAGTCACTCCCACTTCCACTGATTCTCAGGCTACTCATCCACCTGCTGGCGTTACTCTTGAGTCCCTTCAGACTCTCATGCTGGATCAGTTCCGTGCTATGGATTTTCGTGCTACCCTTCAGCTCCAGGCCATCTCAAATACAATCCATGATTTGTCGTATAGCCTTGCTCACAACTCTGGAGGCCCCATTCCTATGGTTTGTGATCCGACCTGGCTTGGCTATCGCATTGATGACTGTGATACGTAGTGTTACTTTGACCCTGCGGCTGCTCGATATGACCCCAGCAGATCTGCTGAGACCGGTCCTTCTAGTACTGCTGGTGATGCAGTTGTTAATGATGATGAGGATGATAGTTGAGGATTTGTTATTCCTCGTGATAGTTCAGTGACTTGGTTATACTTTGACTTTATTTTAGTTGGCATGTATTAGTGATAGATGCTTCTTTAAAGCATTATCAGTTATAACTTCTTCAGTTTTCTTTTTCTGTGTGATGTATGCAAAACTTTTTTCAGTTTATGCTAGTATTTCCATTATTCCATGCATGTCTTATATTATGCTTTGTGGTTTAATAATGCTATATCATTTTGCTATTATAACAAAACGGGGGAGTAAGATTGATTAAGATTGATAAAATTCAGTAAGATTGATTTAGATGAGATTCATTTAGATTTGATTCATCTTCATTTAGATTTGATTCATCTTGGATACAACTTATGATTTCTGATAATTATTTACTGTATTACTAATTTGGTTTGAAAGAATTTTGGTTTAGACTCTACAGATACAGATTCAACATAATATTTTATTACGGGAGAGTAATAAGACTTGAACGTATACTACGGGGAAGCATTGAACATTGTACTGTACCATTTTTTGCTGGACAAAAAGCTACTACCGTACCTTTCGTACTCATCAAGTATACTTCCACTCCAAGCTAAACTTTTCCTTAAGTATCAATCGTAGCTTTGTCACATTATCAAAATGGGAGAGATTGTTGGAACATTTAGCCATAGTGAAACCGATTTCGATAAGCGTCTTAAAACTTTGATCTCGATATGAAAAGAAACGAAGAATGCAGATTGCGTCATCTCTGAGATTTTATTATTTATTTTGTATTTTTCTATTTGTTGAGTCTAGATTATTTGTGAATCGGGATCATTGGCAATTAGAAGTCTATCCTAAAACAAACCCATTCTTGATTTGATCCTAAACCAAACTAGATCCAAAAACCAAAAAAGTCGTAGAATTAGGCTAACCGAACTCGGCCAAAGTTCTGCCCGAACTCGGTCAGCAGAATTTACTCCTGGTCAGAAGCTTTACCTATTCTTGTGGATCTCCAACGTTTGAATTTTTGAACGTTAGGGTACCGAGTTCTGCCCGAACTCTGTCCTAGAAAAACCTATAAATAGAGAAGAAAATTTATTTCTAAATACATATTCAATCTTCATCTTCTCTATCTTTTCCTAAACTTTCTATTCCATTCCCAAAGCTTTAATCTTCAAATCTCCAAGTTAACTCTATCGGTGGTTTTCGAGTAGGAGTTTCAAGTTATACAAGCTTAGCGTATAAAAGCTCTCTTTAGAAAGGTGTTGAAGTTTGTTTGTGGGCTTCGGATAAAAACACGACGGTGGTGATGTTGGCACGTTCTTCAGAAAACACGTGGCATAATCTCTATTTCAAATAGTAGATTCAAACATCGGGTTGAGTACTGGAGACTGGACTAGTCCTTACAGAGGGAAACCAGCATAAACCTGCTGTCTTTGTGTATTATTTTCTTGCCCTGAATTTACTGACTTACTTGCAATTATTTATATATATATTGCTTCACCTGCTTAGAGTTAAAATTTTAAATTGCTAAATATTCTTCGCTGCACTCTATTCACCCCCGTTTATAGGTGCCATTGTTCCTACAACTTTTATACCAAATTATTCACCAAAGACGCCGTCGCTAAGGATGAGGAATTCTTGGCTAAAGTCCCCAAATTGATCAGCAAGCTGGAGAATGTGTAGCTCTTAACCCCTCCGTCCGCGGAGGAAGTCAAGTCTGCCGTTTGGGACCTTGATGAGCACAACACCCCCGGGCCTGACGGCTTGTCCAGTGTCTTCTTCTGTTCTTGTTGGGATATTATTGAATCAGATATGCATGAGGTCGCAGTCGCATTCCTCCAAGGCGCGAGCTACCCCAAATCCATCTCCCGTGCCAACCTTATCCTAATCCCAAAACAAGATAGTCCTAAGACCTTCAAAGACTTCAGGACGATCAGCTTATGCACCTTCACCATTAAAATTATCTCCAAGTTCATCACAAACCGCATGTCCCATCTCCTTCCCAAGATAATTTTCGAGGAGCAAAGCAGCTTTGTCCCCGGGTGGAACATCACAAACAACATCCTTCTCGCTCAGGAGATGATTACCTGCATGAAATTCCTGTCCAGGGAGTGAACGTCGCCATCAAACTCGACATAGAGAAGGCCTATGACCGCCAGGACTGGCAATTCATAATTTGGGTGTTCAGAGCCTTCGGGTTCTCTAAAACTTGGATTGACATCATCTTCAGATCCATAAGCAATTCTTGGTTCTCTACAGTCATCAATGGGCAAGCTAACAACTTCTTCAAATCTAGCCGTGGGGTTCGATAGGAAGACCCACTATCCTCTACCATCTTCATCATTGCAGCCGAATCACTCAGCAGAAACCTGAATAACATGGCTAATATCCCCATATTCTACCATTTTCATACCACCACTAGCAGTCCGTTAATGACTCACCTGGCTTACGACGATGACATCCTCATCTTCTCATCCGGAGACATCGGGTCAGTGGAGGTGGTCAGTAGTATTCCCGAAAAAATACACCAGATGCTCTGGCCAACGGGTTAACACCGACAAAAGTGTAATCTACACCCATTACAAAGCCGACAGAAGCCACTCGACAATTGTAGACAACCTGACCTCCTTCTACATCGCATACCCACCATTCTTCTACCTGGGGTACCCGCTGGTATATGGCAGATCCAATTCGGGCATCTTCGTAGGGTTTGTGAACAAAATCAAGAGAAAGATCGAAGGATGGCACAATGTGGCCCTCTCTCCGGACGGAAAGATGATTCTCATCAAACATGTACTATTCTCCATCCCCATCTATACCCTAGCTATTTGTTCCCCCCTAAGAAGGCTTTATCCTGATTAGAGTCCATATTTGCCAACTTCTTTTGGGGACACCTCGACGGCAAGGATAAACACCACTGTGCCAGCTGGGACACGATGGACAAACCTACCAACGCAGGCGGTCTTGGCTTCAACAAATTAGCATGCATCATTGATGCCTGCTCCATGAAATTGTGGTGGAAGCTCCGATCGGATAACTCCATCTAGACCCAGTTCATGAAGGCTAGATACTTCCAACACTCTCACCCCGCGACGACCGTTGCCAACAATCGATCCTCTGCATCCTGGCACCGTATTCTCTACGGCCGACACCTCACAGAACCCTTAATCCGCTTGCTGCTAGGCAACGACAACTCGTCCGTTGGCCACGAACATTGGCTCGAAATGTGGTCTGCCAACTCTCTCAACTTCCCCCCTTAAATGCACGATCCATGATTTATGGGACAACACCTCGGGTTGGAGGTAGGACCGGATCAGAGATTGGCTGGGGCCGGAAGTGATGGACGACCTTGTTGCCGTCGACGTACAGCTCAACGATCTCCATGACGCCTTGAGGTGGTCTCCCACCTCTGGAGGTACTTTCACGATGGCCTCGGCCAGGATCATGGTGAGAGGCACCGGAGTGCCATCTCCGTTGATCGCTCCTTTTTTGGCACTCCTGCATCCCCAATAAATGGTCTATTCTGATCTGGAGAGCTCACCGTAGGAAGCTTCCAACCGACGACTCCCTCACCTCCATCGGCTTCAGCCTTGCTTCTAGATGCCATTTCTACATGTCGCACCGATCTGAAACCACCAAACATATCTTGCTCTCCGGCGAACTCGCCACTCAGTTATGGAGCAGCTTCTCTCGCCGCTGCTGACAGGTACATCGGGCCGAGAGCTTCAACGATCTCCTAGCCGGTTGGGGGGACTCCCACGGCCATTAGATCATCGCAGCCGTAGGTATTTCGGTGCTCTGGAAGAACCGAAACAAATATAGGTACAAAGGTCGCCAATACAACCCCATACAACTGACCAGGGAAGTCCTTCGACAAATTCTCAAAATCAGGAGGCGCTGCTCACATTCTCCAGACAGGTTTTGGCAGGCGCTGTTCTAAACACGGTCCCGGGCAAACTTCTCCTTTTTGGCTTTGGCCTCCTTCGCTTTTTGTTGTTTTTTCGTGCTTTACGTGCTTACTTGTATAGGCTTCGACATTTTGCGCCTGATACATCAATAAAAGTTCTTTTGCTCTATATATATATATATATATATATATATATATAATAGGATTTTTTTCAACAGAAAGTTGTTTTCATGATGTCCTTCCCTATTCTATCATTTTGCCTATGCTACATGATTCGCGTGCGCTATCGACTGAAGTCACTCACCCTACTTATAATCTTTCGTGAGGAGTGCAACGGGATGGTCTCAAGAAAGAAAATACGAAGTGGCCATGTGTGTGTGTGTGTGTGTGTGTGTGTGTGTGTGAATTACATCCACAGCAGTTTGATATATTTATATATATATATTATATATATATATATATATATATATATATATATATATATATATATATATAATGCTTTAGAAATTAAGTGTTATATATAGTTGTATTATTTATAACGTTTTCAGGAAAAAATATTATATATGAAGAGATCATTTATAACGGCTTTAGAAAATATTTATAACACTGGTTTTTATGACACCTGCGGGCTTGCAATTTTTTTTATATAAAATATCATTTATAAGGGTTTTTATCCGTCATAAAATGGTATTTTTGTTGTAGTCAACGTATGAATTCGTCAGATTAAAATTGACTACTTCACCTTTGTGGTATGAATTTTTTTTATAAAATTTCATTACGAGACTTAGATGGCTGGTATAGTAATAAAGATTAAGGGATAGCAAGATGTGTTGGGCATTGTAGGAAGATAATGTAACCGCATGGATGACAATTGGTTGGAATATAGATTGTCGGATTATAACTTAGCTATATGAATTTTGTCATACTAAGATAATATGATTATTGTTGTTGGATGATCTGTAACACGGTCATATAACTGATGTATGGTAAATATAGAAAATTATTGAACATGGGTTATTGAATGTCAAATTCTTTATAAGACTTTGATGAGGCACTGTGAATAAGTTGATGATTAATGCGGATTGACGATTATGTTGTGACTCTATCGGAATGAATATGGATATGACGGAAAGTAAAATAATCAATCAATAGAATTAGAGGAAAATGATATCACCTTATTGATTGAGTAATGAGTCGGATAGACCGTGTGGAGGAATTTAATGCAAGGATACAGAACACAAGTTGGAAA
The DNA here is from genome assembly GCA_029216955.1 of Iris pallida. Classification (NCBI taxonomy): domain Eukaryota; kingdom Viridiplantae; phylum Streptophyta; class Magnoliopsida; order Asparagales; family Iridaceae; genus Iris; species Iris pallida. The sequence continues at coordinate 7,605,392 of JANAVB010040216.1, read as the reverse complement.
AGAATTCGGAGCAAAGATTATAAATGATAAACTATCAAAATATTATGATGGAAATGATGACTCTTAAATAGTTAGCTTTAGCATATGAATGCATTTGGATGCGAAGATATTAGTGTACGAGGTAAAGAATCTAAGACGAGGTAGACATATGGTTATAAGATTATGCGAGACAAACTGATGAATGAATATGAAATTGGTTGTTGGAAATGTGCATGAAGGATTTGGATTTAGACCAAAATATGACTAGATCAACTTTATTGATTTGGGTGTAAGTCTAGAGTGAGCCTTTGTTTGAGGTAATCCCTTGACGATGACCATCGATAAATAGACTTGACCCTAGAGTATTGGCTATAGTACTATTGTCGAGTTGGTTGGTAACGATAATCATTTATTTATATTGAGATTATACCTAAAGGTTAGGGTAGAATCTCTTAGAAGTGTCGGTTTATGGTTTGGCCCCAGTTAGTATGGCTCGTAGCAATGTTACAAGAGTTACCTAAATGATTAGGTTTAGTTGTCGGTACGTATATCGAGCCTTAGAGACTTGACGATCAAAGAATAAGGTAACTGTTGGAAGACCCATAGGATGACTTTTTTTATGTTGCATAAGAGATTGTCGTGATAAATAAGAGCTGCAAAATATATTCTGCAACGTGAAATTTAGAGATGATTTGAGAAATTGGGGAAGTAATGAATTGGCTTAGTTGGACTTTGAATGAGGAGTGAGACTTGCATTGAATATATTGAGAAGTGAGTCTAGGGATTGATTGTTCCATGCATTGGATTTGACAGCTCTTGACGAGAATGATGGATTGGTAATTAAGTTAGCTTTACGGGATTAACTTAAAATATTTGTATCGAGTTGGAAGGAATGATAAGTTAGCAACAAGATGTGGATTGTTACTCAAAAATTTTGGATGGTGTTTTCATACTTGGAAAAGAAACTAGATATACGACATTGCAGGTTTGATGTTATGTTAGATGGAATATTGCGTGGAATTGTGCTTTCGCAAGGATAATTGATAATTTGTGACCCTTGAATGGTTAGACTTAGCATATGAATGATGATAGCTGAATGGATCGAAACAAAGCAGTAATGTCTTGATGTAATCGTAAGAGATGGTGAGGATGGAATTGTTATTGAAAGAATGTAATTTTATTTACGATATGGTCAGTTTTAAGTGAGGCCCTTGGTTTGGAATGATCAAAATATTCGGTGAGCAACCTATGTGGGTAGTCCCTGAAGTTTAAGTGTTTTTGGATTTATAGATAACAATTGTAGCAAAAAGTGTAACGACCCGATCCCAATATAATGAGTCCAGTCGGATCATGCCCAGCCTGCACCATTGTGAGACGGCGACAGTAAGCTGTATCAACCAGTGAACACAAGCAGTACAAATGTCTAAACGAAAAAAATAAAACATTTTATTAAACATTCTGAAGTACAACTAAAGTCGAAATGAAAATAAAGACAAAGCAAAAGTATTCAACATCACAAAGGTTTGTTTATTACAACTTTAGGAAAAATGAACTAATCATAAAAGGGTGCAACTATGACTCCTGGTTCCTCTGTCCTGGTTCAGCTAAGTCCTCAGAACCCAAGTCGGGCCCATAGTAGGAAGTGTAAGCCAGTTCATCATCATCGCAGTCACCTAAAAATGTTGTCTCCTATCAAGAGGGAGCAAGACACACAAATCCATTCCAGCATTTTATTCAATAATTAAAAGACGAAATAAGAAGCAGTAATAAAATAGTAAAATAATAATAATAATAAAATAGTTATGCAGTAAAATTCTGAAAGGTAAGATGATGCAATCTAACTATAGTAGTGTTTAGAGCACGTAACAGCCTGTGGCCGGCTAGGATTGGAGGCAGTAAGTGTTCTAATGAACACGGTCCGGCTTCAGCCCAAGTGAGTTGGGCTTCCACTATCCACAGTGATTCAGTAAGGGGCTTTGAACACATGTGTTAACGTTACTCCCCCAATCCCCGAGTCAATGATTCAGTAAGCAGTCGAGTCAATGATTCAATAAGCAGTCAAGTCAATGATTCAGTAAAGCAGTCGATATGATCCGAGTAGGATCCCATGAGTCATGTGTCAATACAGTAACTCTATCATGCAATGGAATTAATTACCAATTAAAACACGAGTTTAGATAAGTATGACTTGACTTGGTTCTCCGAATGATGTGGACGGGAGCACAACACGGATCTGACGTAAGTTCTGAATCTTACATTAATAATAATCTGTCCTTAGAACTTATTCCAAAGATTGGCTAATAAAGCCACTAAATGCAAACGACGTTAATTATAAACATTGTCATTTTATTAGAGAAAATAATAATTTAATTATATAATATTTTGGTAAAACTATTTTATTAGTATTTTAAAAATAGGGTAGAAAATAATATATTTTGGAATATATTCAAAATAGTATCAGTTTTTATGGTGATTTATTTTGATAGAAAATAAAGCGTAAACTCGGAATATTCAAAATCTAATTTAATATTTTTCTAAATAAACTTTACAAAATATTTTACTAATACTATTTCTTTAGTAAAGAATAATTATTTTAATAATAAATACGTAAAACATTATTGTAGTAAAAATTACGATTTTATTAGAAAATATGTTATTATCTCTAGTTTTTTATTTCCATAAACTTTATTAACAGAAATAATGGTTAAAATACGAAAATAAACATTTTTACCTAAAAACATAAATATATAGTTTTTGGCCTAAAAAATACCATTTCCTATATTAACATATATTTTGCTATATAATTAATATTTTGAAACTAAGTTTCATCATTTAATAATAATAATTATAAAATTATGACAAAAGTGATGTAATCGTTGAAATAACGTTAATTGAATGTTATTCATAATTAAACGTAGATGATAACTCTAAATTCTATTAAGCTAACTAATTAAGATTAACCAACTAATTAAACGCTAAAAAAATTATTATCGAATCTAAAATAGGAAACTACTAAACTGGCTATCCCGGAACAAAAATGGTTCTGTAAATTAACAGAAGGTTGCGGGGTTTATCGAAGGCTGTGAAGGAGCACCAAGGGGATACCTCGGACTTGAAACGCACGCGGGCATGGGCACAGACACGTGCACACGGACGGCACGAGGACGTGCGCGGGATGGGCTGGTGGTGCGGGTTCTGGCGCGGGGCACTGTCACGGGAGCGACGCGGGGACGGGCTCGGAAGGTGGGGAGAGGGGATTGGATTCGAAGAGGATGACGAGACGAATGCGACGGTGGTCTCGGATTTGGATATGGTGGAGGGAGGAGAAAGTTATTGAGTTTTGGTGAAGAATGGAGTTGTGAAGGTTCTGGTGTGTTTACGTACGGGAGAGGAGGGTGAGCGGAGTGGGGCACGGAGAGATAGGATCTGGACTGAGTAATAGGGTCGTGGGGTTGAATGGGTGAGCTGGGGTTTGGGTTATTGGGTTTAAGTACTGGGCTTAGATTGTGGGTTTGGCATTTGGGCTCACAAAAAAATAAAAATAGAGCATGCATATTAATTAATTATAAAAAATCATGGACTTCACAACCTTCCCTCCTTAGAAAATTTCGTCCTCGAAATTTCAAGGTTAGGGCCGAGGTACAATCATGCAATCATGTCTCAAAGTAGTCAGGGTATTCTTCCTCAACAGCCTTATGCCTAACTTGGTTAATTGTCTTATAGCAAATCCATCTAGTGCAATATCTTCATCAATCTTATCCATTATTCTCAAATGACATTCTTCCCTCTTTAGAAACACAGTCACTATCCACAATTATAGATTTCTGCTGTCCTCCCTGAATTGTCAATTATCATCATAATCTTGAAAAATTTGTCTTTCCATATTTTCTTACTAATCACATATAATATTTTCCGCTATATGTTTGTACTTACGTCAGCTTGCTAATATATATGCAAAATTTAACTCTATGTTATACAACTACATGTGTTCCAATCATGTTCTTATACATCTTATTCATTGATCTTGACCAAAATATCGTAATTTGGTACACTTCATCTTGTCGTAATACTCTAGTATCAAGCCTCAGTAACCCAATATCACATTTAAAATCCAACATCACGCTTCTATACTCCAATTTGTCATGATTAGTAAAAAAATTATCATTCTTTACTCATATGTGATCACTCAGTAATTTATTTTGACGTCCATTTTCATTAACATGTATATATATTGATTCCATATCCTCATTTACATATTTGATCCCGATTTCTCAATAAAATTTAATTATCCTGTTTAAGCTCGAATCCTTCATCTTGATTTTACTGTATCATTTTGACCAAACTTTTTCTCTGTCAAAAATATATCTTATTACATCTCCCAACCTTGTATTGTTTACAAACCTTCTATCTTTGATTTCTGATTTGTAATCTTTTGCACCCTTCAATTCATACGATTGCCATCCTTAATTAGTCACACCTTAAGTCCAATTTTTTTTGTTTCGTACGTCCTTTATATATATTCTGATTCATCATGCATCTTCCTATAGTGCATCTTCCTGCTTATCATTTAACAACCTCTAATCTACAATGTCAATTTGCTTGGTATTCACATCATTAATTATCCCTTCCTTGATTCAAATAACAAGTGTTCATGTTTATCTCATCTTTATCCCAAAACTCATGTACTACATAAACCTTTGCTATAAATCATTCCAGATTTAAATTATCAGACACGAATGGATTCTAGGCATGATCTCAAAGTATATTAATAAAATATAGGCACGATCAGAATTATCTATATATGATCTGAAATAGATTTGGAATATTGTTGTGATCAAAATCATTTTAGGAACGATAAAAATCTAGGTACGGTTAAAATATGATCATAAAATAGGGGAAAATCAAATGAGGTCTCGTGAAACAGAAAATGCAAGAAAAAACGAACTTGAACAGTTTATTGAAAATGCATAAAGTAATAAAATCTTCTGAGATCATAGACTAAAATTCCAAATCGAATTAGAATTGGGTATAAGGGTTTATGACTCAAGAAAAAAAATCAATAAGTTGTATGATAGTAGGATAGCGAGGGTGATTAGAATAATAAAGCTATGATAGAAATGTAATCAGATAGGATATTTTCATTGAGGACTTAGTGATGATCAAAAAGAATAGAGGGAATATCGTATCACTATTTCAAAGGTCAACATATATAATATGCATGAAAAAAACTTACAAGTTAACCATCCTATTAATCCCCATGCAAAAACCAATCTCTAACTCGCTAAACTAGCTGAACTCCTAGTATCTACAGAAAACTAAGACAGCTGTCAAGGTATTAAAACTAAATCTATTTGGAATCATCAATCGTCTAAATCTATTTTTTCCATCAGTATGCCAAATGTATTTCAATTTCAAGTAGTTCTCTCGATCAAATCATTTTACGAATATCAATTTCCAATTGTCAGTCATTCTTCCAAAACTGACTACATCAAAGTTCATAATCTTCACTTGTCATTGTAAATTCTTAGAAAATTATTTAAAGTTGATCCATGACCTATATTCGAGAATTTCTAATTCTTGAAATCAATTGACAAAATTATAATGACTAATCAAATTTTAATCTTTAACCATGCACCTAGCAATCGTTCTCATCAAATACATTAACAAAAATATCATATAAATTCTCAATCATTCTTACCATAACTAATACGAGTCTCCAATGTTTGGTAGAAATTGCAAATCCAATTTTTCCTTTCCAAAGTTACATGACAATGGTCTTATCTTAATTCCTCACTGCTTACTCCCTATCATTTCATTGCTCGTGATATTCCTTCCATGGTTATATTTGTCCCTTCTGGGAACAGTAGTCATCTGATCATAAAAGTTGATCCTCGTCAAGTGTTTATTTACTTGATCATATATTCTCTTGTTTATATATATTATCCAAAGTCAAAAAATATATATATATATATATATATATATATATATATATATATATATATATTATCCAAAGTCACTTCCTCCTTAGAAAAACCTTACCAAATCATAGACTTTCCTTGCTAATTCTGCCTACGTTTTTATGTATCTTCCATAACTTTTCATAAAATTCAAAATCGTCAAATACATTCATTTGTTCAAATCCAAAACCTAAGCACTAATAATGATTCTATCCTAAATGAACCACAATTTATAATTCTCTCCAGACTAACTTGCCTGCAATATGCCTTATCATTCTACCCTTAGCGATCTAATCTCATTGGAAAAATATTGATCCTCTAAGGGTGCTATTACCGAAATAATATAAGGTTGCTAGGTAACTATCTAGGTTTTTTTTCCTACATATAACTATCACATAACTATATATATAGCTATAAAATATATAACTATCCACAAAATTTATGCAAAACACTAGAATTGGACCTTGAAAGAGATTGAATTAATAGAGATTGATATGATCCTAATAAGTTCTAAGAAAATTAAGTAGAATTTCATAGGAAGTCTATTCTTTCTGGCCGTGATAAGAGATTTCTGAAAATGTGGACAACCGCTAGAAATGCCAATCATCTAATCTGGCAAAAGTCAGAATAACTTGATGGTGCTAAAGAGACAACCATGATATGGATATAGTTTTAATAATATTCGAAAACCACATATATTCGAAGTCACTTTGTCTCAAATTCATGCCTCGCCAGAGTGCACCTGACTGTATTAAATTTTGGCTCCATAACTTGAATAATGATAGATTACCGAATAGTCTATCAGCTTTATCCATTCAGATAAATGACTGCAACGCATATGTGCGAAGCCATATTAGGTCACTGAATATTTTTTTAACTTTGTCCATGGAAATTTCAAAGGGATAGCTCAACAATTCAAAAGTTTTCTAATGATTAAAGGAAATTCAATAATCAATTCTCTGATTGTTCCTGCTTCATGATACTCAAGGATTGAGTTTAGAAGCTTTCTAGACCTTGAATTGATCAAGAAGTTACATAGAGAGAGTAAGGTTTCAAGTTGAGTGGAGGATGTCAACAAATGAAAATATTCTCGGTCCTTGGAATAGCTTAGAAAATATCAAGGTTTAGGTACAAACATAAGCAAGGTAACCTACGAAACTATAAGCAAGCAAAACTAGATATTATAAATAGATAAATTTGGTCCTATGTTGTAACAGGGTGAATATAATCTAGGTGTTCTAGTTGTCTCTAGAGTATAGTTTCCTATAGTCACATCTAGACATTGGTCAAATTACAGGACTGCATGTTGGTTTAGACTAAGTTGACTAGACCAATATACAGAACTGACTGTATATGCCACCACTAAAAATATGTCACGACTCGATCCCAATATAATAAATCCAGTCGGATCATGCCCAGCCTGCACCGTTGTGAGACGGCGGCAGTAAGCTGTATCAAGCAGAGAACACAAGCAGTACAAATGTCTAAACGAAAAAAATAAAACATTTTATTATTCATTCTGAATTACAACTAAAGCCGAAATGAAAATAAAGACAAAGCAAAAGTATTCAACATCACAAAGGTTAGTTTATTACAACTTTAGGAAAAGTGAACTAATCAAAAAAGGGTGCAACTAGGACTCCTGGTTCCTCTGTCCTGGTTCAGCTAAGTCCTCAGAACCCAAGTCGGGCCCATAATAGGAAGTGTAAGCCAGCTCATCATCGTCGCAGTCACCTAAAAATGTTGTCTCCATTCAGGAGGGAGCAAGGCACACAAATCTATTCTAACATTTTATTCAATAATTAAAAGACGAGACAAGAAGCAATTTATAATGGAAATATAATTTTCTAAATAATAATAATAAAAAAGTTATGCAGTAAAATTCTGAAAGGTGAAATGATGCAATCTAGACACAGTAGTGTTTATAGCACGTAACAGCCTGTGGCCGGTTAGGGTTGGAGGCAGTAAGTGTTCTAATGAACACGATCCGGCTTCGGCCCAAGTGAGTTGGGCTTCTTCTATCCACAGTAATTCAGTAAGGGACTTTGACCACAGGTGTTAATGTTACTCCCACAATCACCGATTCAATGATTCAGTAAGCAGTCGAGTCAATGATTCAGTAAGCAGTCAAGTCAAGGATTCAGTAAAGCAGTCGATATGATCCGAGTAGGATCCCGTGAGTCAGGTGTCAATACAGTAACTCTATCATGCAATGGAATTAATTACCAATTAAAATACGTGTTTAATAAGTATGACTTGCCTTGGTTCTCCGAATGATGTAGACGGGAGCACAACACGAATCTGACGTAAGTTCTGGATCCTACATTAATAATAATAGGTCCTTAGAACTTATTCCAAAGATTGGCTAATAAAGACACTAAATGCAAACTACGTTAATTATAAACATTGCCATTTTATTAGAGAAAAAAATAATTTAATTATATAATATTTTGGTAAAACTATTTTATTAGTATTTTAAAAATAGGGAAGAAAATAATATTTTTTGGAATATATTCAAAATAGTAGCAGTTTTTATCGTGATTTATTTTAATAGAAAATATCGTGTAAACTCAGAATATTCGAAATCTAATTTAATATTTTTCTAAATGAACTTTACAAAATATTTTACTAATAATATTTCTTCTGTAAAGAATAATTATTTTTAATAATAAAAATACGTAAAACATTATTGTATTAAAAATTATGATTTTATTAGAAAATATGCTATTTTCTCTAGTTTTTTATTTCCATAAACTTTATTAACAGAAATAATGGTTAAAATACGAAAATAAATATTTTTACCTAAAAACATAAATATATAGATTTTGGCCTAAAAAAATACCATTTTCTATATTAACATATATTTTGCTATAATTAGTATTTTGAGACTATGTTTTATCATTTAATAATAATTATTATGAAATTATGGCAAAAGTGATATAATCGTTGAAATAACGTTAATTGAACGTTATTCATAATTAAACGTAGATGATAACTCTAAATTCCATTAAGCTAACTAATTAAGATTAACCATCTAATTAAACGCTAACAAAATTATTACCGAATCTAAAATAGGAAACTACTAAAATGACTATCCCGGAACAGAAATGGTTCTGTGAATTAACATAAGGTTGCAGGGTTTATCGAAGGCTGTGACGGAGCACCGAGGGGATGCCTCGGACTCGAAATGCACGCTGGCATGGGCACACACACGGACACGTGCACGCGGACGGCACGTGGACGTGCGCGAGAAAGGCTGGCGGAACGAGTTATGGCGCGGAGCACTATCGCGGGAGCGACGTAGGGACGGGCTCGGAATGTGGGGGAGAGGGGTCTAGATTAGGAGAGGATGACGAGACGAACGCGAAAGTGGTCTCAGATTTGGATTTGTTGTAGGAAGGAGGAAGTTATGGAGTTTTTGGTAAAGAATGGAGTTGTGAAGGTTCTGTGAAATTTTTGGAGCTTCTGGTGTGTTTACGTACGGGAGAGGAGGTTGAACGGAGTGGGGCACGAAGAGATAGGATCTGGGCTGAGGAATAGGGTCGTGGGGTTGAATGGGTGAGCTAGGGTTTAGGTTATTGGGTTTAGGTACTGGGCTTAGATTGTGGGTTTGGCATTTGGGCTCACCAAAAAATAAAAAATAATAGAGCATGCATATTAATTAATTATAAAAAAATCATGGCTTCACAAAAAGGTTCTATTTAAGAACATTATGATTGAAGAAAGAAGTTTGTATTAGCTAATTGAAAGAATTGAAGACCAAGTTGGCAACTCTAGAGGGGATGAATAGAGTTTATATCAAAAATGATCAATTAAAAATTAAACTCTCTTCACCAACTAAATAATCAGACTAAAAATAAATGCAGAAATAAAGAGTAGAGAGCAAGCACAAACACAATAAGACTTTTAACCTGGTTTCCCTCGTGGAGGACTAGTCCAGGCCTGAGAACTCTAGCTCAGGATTGAAATCCACTATTTATGAAATAGGGTTACAACCACGTGCTTTTTCACAGAAGAGCACGCCAAACTTCTTTCAATGATCGCTTTGGCGAAACTTGGATTTTTCCAAGTGACTTACAACTTTTTGCACTCCAAACTTCTAGCTGAATCGTACCGAGCACCTCGGACGGTTGGAAAGTTTGAATGCTAAGTGGATGGAAAAGTAAGGCTCTTGAATATATAGGCTATGTAAGAGAAGAATAAGAGAAGAGTGGATGGTTTCAAATGAGAGAAACTAAGGTCTATTTATAGGGTTCGGGGTAGGCAGAAATCGGCCAGAATTCGGTATAAATAATTCAAATTTTTGGCCGTTGGACAACTTGCAGTGATCAATACCTAAAAATCAGCATCCTGAATTTTAGGGGACCGAGTTCGGCCCGAACTCTGTATGAGATAGAGTTCGGCCCGAACTCTGTCTACTATGGACAGAATGTTCTTTTGTGGGCTTTGGATAAATGGGTTGATTGGGATTTAGGCTAAGTCAATCTATAAAGCTATGGCTAGCCCAAAGTGCTCAGTATGATCCAACGTACATTATCCTATACTCAAGAATAATAAAAATACAGACTCTAGTATACAACAAAGTGGTACAACTCCAAGCAGCTGTGAACTGGAACAAATGAGCTGAGTAGATTGATTTCGAGCTTAATGTGTCAAATTGGACTACGACAAATATTGTTTTGTTAATTGTCAAGATTAGGTTGACTGTGATCCGGTTTGGGTCAACAATCTCCTCCATTTTGATAATTGACAAAACATGATATTTGTATGTCCAATATTCATACCTGGACACATTATGGCTCCCCCGTACTTGAACAATCGTACTCCCCCATAAACTGATATTTTATGAAAAGTACTTATCCAAATATACACATACAAGGATACACAATATAGGCTCATACAAATAGCAATGGTTCTCCCCCTTTTGACAATCAGCAAAAATGGTGATAGACATATAGAGATAAAGCTAGTAACCATATAATGAAAGGGAGCATGCATAAACTGAAAAAAAATAAACCGAGCCATAGAGTTGTAAAGACATCAAAACGTAAGTAAACTGAGCAAAATGAAACAAAGTGCCAAAATAAAAATAGTCCTAATCATCAGTAGCAGTACAAATGGCCATATCCATCAAGGAGCATGAGAAGGCCCCTCACCATCAGAACCAGTACGACGGGGATCCACAAATGCTGAAGTCGGATCAAGATAACGATGAACCCACAAATCGTCAATGCGATAGCCGTCGCGAGACGAATTACGTAGCATCGGAATCGACATCGTCGGATGAGAGGCCATAGAGTACTGAATATCGTGGATGGAGTTGCTGATCACACTCATCTGCAGAGTAGTGCGGTAGTCCATCTGCGTCCAGCGATCATCCTTCTCGGCCCAACGCTCGTCCTCCAAATGAAATCGATCGCAAAGCATAGTCTGAAGAGAGTCCAGTGTAGCAGTAGACTCGGGAGCAGGTGAATCAGGAGCAGCAAAGGGAGTAGAAGATGCAGGCTTCTCATCATCATCGGACTCAGAAGAGGCGATGGCAGCAACAGTTCTCCCGGCCTTAGTCAGAAAGCCAGGAGGGGACAAGGACTGATACTGATCCAATGGTATATGGAAGGCACGAAATATCAAAGGAAGATACATAGAATAAACTAAAGATTTTGGTTTTGGCCTAGCACGAATCATCTAATCCATCATCGTGTGAGGGAAGTTAAAGGGGATGCAAAAATGAAGAAAGTAGAGAGCAGTGATCTCAAAGTAAGTAACTTCATCTGTTGATCCAGCTTTTTGGCAAGATCGAAGAAAAGATGATTCGATGAAGTTCATAGAAATGATTGTTGAGATATTTAGCCATGAGTTTACGAGGGGAAGGATTTGGATAACAAAGATTACCCTTGAAACTCTCCAACGTGGTCTCGCCGAAAAAAACAAAGTCCCGAGCATCATCAAGCCTTTCCCAAGTGTTTGGGTCGGGCAAACCAAGTAGGTCGGCTAACTCAAAATCATCAAAAGATATGTCTATACCGGCGACACGTGAATAGATACGTATGCGGTCATAAGTCATGTTGCAATAAAATATTAGTATTGCATTTACATATATCGGTTCATGAGTCGCAACAAGCTCATCAAGACATAAGTCACAAAAATTTGGAAGAAAATCAGAAAACATCGTAAATTTAATAGGGTATCCCGCAAAGAAACGACGATAACAGAAGTCGGCGAACCATGCGTTGGACGCATCTAAGGACACAAAAAGACGGTCTTCGTATGTGTTGACATTGATTGGTGGAGGTAGATTAAAAAGTGGATGCACCATGAAAGGAGGAGGTTAAGGAGTAGGTTGTAGTAGAGGATTAGGTTGAGGGTTTGGGTTTGGATTAGTAGAGGACTCACCAATACTTTTCCTTGATCTTTTATCCCTACCAAGCAACCTAGAAGCCATGGAAATAAAAATTGAGATGGAAAGAGAAAGATAGATATACCTTAAAAGAGACCTAAGATGGAGGAGAACAACTCCAAGAATGATTTCTTTGAGTTTGGAGAGCAAATTCCCAAGGAGGAGAGCCTTCTAGGTTAGGGTTTTGATGAAAATAGAAGTGGAGATGAAGGAAGAAGACAATGAAGGAGAGAGAGGGACCAATTTTTGAATTTATGGTCTCATGGTCGGCTGGTCGGGTGATATATGGACCATCGAATTAAGACAAGATGAACGACTGAGAAGGATTTGAGGTTCTGGAACAAGGACACCGAACTCGGCCCGAACTCTGTCTGGGGCCGAGTTCGGCCCGTGTTCTGGTTCCTTGGACCAGAACTGCAAGCAGGAAATAAAAGATGCGATTAAAAGAGATTCGAATAAATGGTCAAAGATATGAATAAAAACAAGATTGAAAATTAGAGTTTTTCAAATGAGGCAAGCTATAAATGAAATTTAACCATATAATAACTAAGGAGTTCTGACATAAATCAATATAGTGAAGCTGCTATTGGGTAGCTGCAAGGGCCGGATCCCAGCTAGCGAAAGTCCGAAGACTAGTGCACCGTGTCGCTTAGGCTTTTACGCCTTATTGTCAGAAGGACCCTTTCGGCTTGTACCCATAGCAATTTCAACATAGAGAATCGTGACATAATCGATAATTACGCAAGTCAATTTAATGTATAACCGTTTCATCTAAAATTCCTAATTCTCGTCAAAGAAAATTGAATCGCTCCTCGGATAATAGTTTTGTAAGGAAATCGACTAACTGATGAACAGTGTCAATAAATTCTAAATTAATAGTACCATTTTGTTGATGATTACATAAGAAGTGGTGACGAATCTCAATGTGTTTCGTGCGTGAGTGACAGATGGGGTTCTTAGTGAGATTTATAGCACTAGTGTTATCCCAAAAAATTGGAATGTGCATAAAAGATAAGTTATAATCTTCAAGGGTTTGCTTCATCCACAGAAGTTGTGCACAACAACGACCAGCTGCGATATACAGCTTCTATTGTGGATAGTGCGACAGAATTTTGCTTCTTGCTAAACCAAGAGACTAGAGCCTTTCCTAATAAATGACACGTACCGCTTGTACTTTTACGGTCGACCTTACATCCAGCGAAATCAGCATCAGAATACCCAATGAGGTCAAATAATGTTGATTTGGGATACCATAGGCCCACTGTAACTGTACCCTTAAGGTATCGAAAGATACGCTTAACATCGATCATGTGTGATTCCTTAGGATTTGCTTGATATCTAGCACACAGGCAAACTCAAAACATAATATCAGGGCGACTAGCAGTTAAATAAAGAAGACTGCCTATCATACCTCGATACTTACGTTGATCAACAGGTTTACCGCTTTCATCTGGTTCTAGTTTGGTTGTAGTAGCCATTGGGGTGCCGATTTGTTTGACGTTGTCAAGGTCAAATTTCTTCAGCATGTCCTTTGTATACTTTGTCTGACAGATAAAAGTTCCATTTGATATAAGTTTGACATGCAGTCCAAGAAAGTAATTGAGCTCTCCCATCATGCTCATTTCAAACTCGGTCTGCATACACTTAGCAAAATCTTGACAGAGAGTTTCATCAGTAGAACCAAATATAATATCATCAACGTAAATTTGTACTAAGAGAATGGTGTCTTTGAATGATTTTATAAAAAGTGTTGTGTCAACTTTCCCTTTTAAAAAACCTTTTTCAAGCAAGAAATTGCTTAACCTCTTATACCAAGCTCTAGGGGCTTGTTTGAGACCATATAGCGCTTTCTTGAGTTTGAAAACATGGTCAGGAAATTTGTAATTTTCAAAACCAGGTGGCTGTTTTACAAACACTTCCTCCTTAATAAATCCATTCAAGAAAGCACTTTTCACATCCATTTGAAATAGTTTAAAGTTTTGAAAATTAGCAAATGCACAAAGCATTCGAATAGATTCAAGTCTTGCAACAGGAGCATACGTCTCATCGTAGTCGATACCCTCTTCTTGGTTGTATCCTTGGGCTACTAGACGAGCTTTGTTGCGTGTAACTGAACCATATTCATTAACTTTGTTACGAAAAAACCATTTCGTACCAATAATCGAGTGATTAGCTAGCCTAGAAACGAGTTCCCAAACTTGGCTCATCTCGAATTGGTTGAGTTCTTCTTGCATTGCAGAAATCCAAAATTCATCATTAAAAGCTTCACAATATTTTTCGGCTCAATTTGTGAAATGAAGGTAGTACTAGCAATGGAGTCTCTTAATGATGATCTAGTACTTACTCCGCGTGAAACCTCACCTATAACTAAATTTTCTGGATGTGAGGGCTAGAAAGAGAATTTATTTGGCAAGCCCTCCAGAGAGTTAGTTTCAGTGGTGGTATTCTTTGGAGTAGAAGTTGATGGCTCAACATCATCATCAAGAGTAGCTGCTGTACTGCTATCCTCATCAAAAGTCATATTTGTAGACTCTTCCATAATTAATGAGCATTTGTTGAATACTCTATATCCCTTACTCTTGGCCGCATAGCCAAGGAATATACCATCGTCAGCTTTGGCATCAAATTTGCCTAAGTTGTTTTTGGTGTTAAGGATAAAGCATTTACAACCGAAAATACGAAAATAAGAAACGTTTGGAGTTCTTCCAAACCAAAGCTCATAGGGTGTTTTATTCGTAATGGGACGAATGAGCACCCTATTTAAAATATGGCACGCTATACTGACAGCTATAGCCCAAAAATATTTCGGAAGAGAGACTCTAGCCATATCGCCAAGAGTCCTATTCTACCGCTCCACAATACCATTTTGTTGAGGAGTTCTTGGACAAGAAAACTCATGATTAAAACCATTTAAATCACAAAACTTTTCAAAATTACTATTTTCGAATTCGCCTCCATGATCACTTAGGATTCGAGTAATCATGTAGCCTTTTTCGTTTTGAACCTTTTTAGCAAATATTTTGAAAACAGAAATGGCATCACTTTTATTTGTAAGAAAGAAAACCCAAGTAAATCTAGAAAAGTCATCAACTATAACAAAAGCGTAGAGTTTTCCACCAAGACTGGCTACTCTACTGGGACCAAATAAATCTATATGAAGTAATTACAAGGGTCTAGTAGTACTTACAGAGTTTATGAAATGAAATGAGGATTTGGTTGCCTTATTCAATTTACATTCGGCACATACAGTATCCTTTTTGAATGTGATATCGGGCAAGCCTCTGACTAGCTTCCTGGTCAATAGCCTGGATATAGTATCCATATTGGCATGACCAAGACGCTGGTGCTATTGTAATTTTACATCCTTGTGAGCATAGAGACATCTTTCTGCACTGTTAGTATCTCTAGATAGATAGAAAATATAAATATTATCCTCTCTTATCCCTTCAAAAGTAATGTCTCATGTTGACCTATCATAAATAAAGCATTTATTTTGTCCAAAGTTAATATCATATCCATGATCAGCAAGATGACTTATGCTGAGCGGGTTATGCTTTAACTCGGTCGCTAGGCAGACATCCTTTATTACAGGAGAAGGAGGATGACCTATAGTACCATTACCAAAAATATACCCTTTAAGGTTGTTGTCGAAGGATACATACCCTTCCCTCTTCATCGATAGTGATGCAAAAAGATTTGCGTCTCCCGTCATATGTCGCGGGCATCCACTATCGAGAATCCACTTACTCTTAGTTGAGGAGGAAAGGTCCACCTACATCAAGAGTGGATGTGACCTTTGGTACCCAAGTTCTTGAGGGTCCTGAAAAGTTAGTTTTCGGCAACCATGCATATATGTTTCTATATACTAATCTTCTAACTCTACATTATGGTGAAATGTGTCCATGTAGTCCACAATAAGTACAAATAGCATTCCTATTTATGTTGGGAGCATGTAGATGATGTCTATATGTAGAGTGGTATGGAGTAGCATGGTGATGATGTTTATATCCATGAGCAGTATGATGGTGATTTTGTTTATGTGCAACATAGTGATGATTGTCTCTATGTGTAGCATGGTGATTCTGTGTCATATGAGAATTATTTCTACGTGCATGTGGTTTGTGTGCTTTATGAAAGTGGGTGTACATATAAGCATGATTACGTGCTGAAGGTGGATGACGTGGTTGAATAGTATGAGTAGTGTCATACTTTGTGTGTGTCTCATGTGATTGGGTTTGAGGTTGAGCAACCTGTTTTCCCAATCTAGTCTCTAATTTCTTAGAGACAGCCTGCAGTTCATTAATCTTAGTATTCAAACCGTAAATCTTAGTGATAGAGATCTTGTGTCTATTCTTTTCTTCAGCGATCTCAGTATTGAGTGCTGTGATCTCTTGTGTTTGTTTTTCTATACGTGCTTCGGCATCATATAGGCTTAATTTAAGCTTAGACACCTCATTTGTGACTTCTGTGGGTGAAGTGTCTCTACTATCATCAAGCCATGAAGAGAGTCTTTGAATCTCGACTTCATAACTTTTGATCTTTTCTTTGGCGTGTTTATATTTACCAATGACTTTCTTGTGGTCATTGAGTAAATCATTGAATGCATCGCCAAGTTCATTAAACGTGAAATCATCGAGAGTTTTTCTTGTTACCTTGTCGGATGTAGCTATTAAGCAAACTTTGGCGGTGTCTTGAGGAGGGTCCTTTTCTTCCTCGGAGTCACTAGCTTCGCTTTCATACCAAATGCTTGTGTTGGCATATTTCTTTGAGGAGGCTTTCTTGTATGGTTTCTCATATCGATTGCTCTTCTTTGTGAATGAACATTCTTTTCGGACATGTCCAGTCTTCTTGGAACCGTAGCATGTTGGTTCTTCTTCGTCATCTTCTTGTAGTTTCTTTTTTCTTCGATTGAAGCGAAGGAATTTCTTTAAGTTGCGGACAAGGAGAGCTTGATCTTCACCTTCCGAGTTGTCGTCATCCGTCTCTTCAGGATCAGTCCTTCGTCGGTGAGCTTTAAGGGCAATCTCCTTTGCCTTAGGAGCAGGCTCTTCGAAGTCATCAGCTTTCCCATCAAAGTCTCTATGGACATAGTTGTGAGATCATTTCCTTCTATGATGGCTGTCACCTTGGGGTTCCAAATTTTTGGTAGCCCCCTAAGTATCTTGTGGATCATCTCATGGTTTGTATATTGTTTGCCGAGAGAAGACAAGGGGTTGATGATGTCGAGGAATCTTGTAATCATTTGTGTGATCGTCTCATTTGGCTTCATCTTGAAAGCCTCATATTATTGAGTGAGACAACTTATTTTTGACTCCTTGACTTGGGTGGTTCCTTCATGCGTCACCTCTAGAAGTCTCCATACTTCATGAGCGATGGTGCATGATGAGACCCTGTTGAACTCATTCCTGTCTATAGCACAAAATAAAGCATTAATAGCTCTCGCGTCTAGACTCGCATGTTTCTTCTTCTCGTCAGAATATTTGTCATGGGATTTCTCCACGAGATCACCATTGATAACTATCCTGACGGACTTTTTGTAACCATCGGTGACGATGGTCCACAGGTCGAAGTTTAGCGACTTGAGATAAAAACTTATCCTTATTTTCCAGTAGGTGTAGTTTGTTCCATCAAATAGGGGAGGCTTATGTGTGGACTGCCCTTCACTGTGATTAAAAAACATGGGTTGAGTGGTTACCATGGATCAGCTCTAGGATGTTAGTCCTTGATAAGAGAACAGAGCTCTAATACCAATTGAAGACCAAGTTGGCAACTCTAGAGGAGGGTGAATAGAGTTTATATCAAAAATGATTAATTAAAAATTAAACTCTCTTCACCAACTAAATAATCAGAGTAAAAATAAATATAAAATAAAGAGTAGAGAGCAAGCACAAACACAACAAGATTTTTAACCTGGTTTCCCTCGTAGAGGACTAGTCCAGGCCTGAGAACTCTAGCTCAGGATTGAAATCCACTATTTATGAAATAGGGTTACAACCACGTGCTTTTTCACAGAAGAGCATGCCAAACTTCTTTCAATGATCGCTTTGGCGAAACTTAGATTTTTCCAAGTGACTTACAACTTCTTGCACTTCAAACTTCTAGCTGAATCGTACCGAGCACCTTGGACGGTTAGGATGTTTGAATGCTAAGTGGATGGGAAGGTAAGGCTCTTGAATATATAGGCTATGTAAGAGAAGAATAAGAGAAGAGTGGATGGTTTCAAATGAGAGAAACCAAGGCCTATTTATAGGGTTCGGGGTAGGCAGAATTCGGCCAAAATTCGGTATAAATAATTCAAATTTTTCGCCGTTGGACAACTAGTAGTGATCAATACCTAAAAATCAGCATCCTAAATTTTAGGGGACCGAGTTCGGCCCGAACTCTATGTGAGGCAGAGTTCGGCCCGAACTCTGTCTACTATGGACAGAATGTTCTTTTGTGGGCTTTGGATAAATGGGTTGATTGGGATTTGGGCTAAGTCAATCTATAAAGCTATGGCTAGCCTAAAGTGCTCAGTATGATCCAACGTACATCATTCTATACTCAAGAATAATGAAAATACAGACTCTAGTATACAACAAAGTGGTACAACTCCAAGCAGCTGTGAACTGGAACAAATGAGCTGAGTAGATTGATTTCGAGCTCGATGTGTCAAATTGGACTACGATAAATATTATTTTGTTAATTGTCAAGATTAGGTTGACTGTGATCCGGTTTGGGTCAACAAGAATGTTTATGGGGTTTGAGAATTCCTCGACCGAAACTTGATTATCCAATATGTGCAAGTTGGATTGGAAGAAATTTTCTTTGGATTTGGAAAGAAAGTTGCTCCTATAGTCAATCGAATTGCACTACGATTGACATCGTTTGAAGCGCACGATGACTCCAAGCTTCACAACTTCAGAAGTAAGTATATAATCCAAAGTCGGAGTGATAGGTTGCGACCAAATAGAGGTCTAGGAAAAATTTCAGTAGTCAATAGAAGTGGTATGCATTGTGTAAGAAAAAAAATAGAAGAGTGGATTGAAATTAATATTGATATATAAAATTGTATGATTGGATCAAAAAATTTAATCTGTCAAGAGACCCGAATTAGAGTATTGAACTGAAGCTGAATGAATTTTTTTTTATGATTAAGTGAGTTGCTGGAATGAGTTATTCTCTTAAATTTTGAGAAATTTTTTTTTAGTGGTATATAATGTAATGTCCCAATTCTCGCAGAGATATTTAGCTGGCTTGTTGGATTTGATCAGTTTGTTGGACTTTAAGCTATATTAGAATGGATATAATTGAATGATGAAGTCGACTTTTTTTAAATTGGTTGGATGGCATAATTTATGGAGCATGACTCATTAGTGTGGTTATGCCAAGTAAGAAGATCATACATTGTATCAAATCATCTACAGAGGACCCATTGAGCATATATGTGATCGAAGCAGGAAGACCAATTGTAAAGGTGGGTAGATCTGTTCCTTCTTCTCTACTCTTTCATTTAATAAATGAATTTCTTGTGTTGATGTGCTATGTCCCTAAAATGTTTAATGCTTTAGTTGATTTAAAGATAGATGCTAATGTTTAATGTTGCTGAAATGACACAAAGAATGTGATGTAGTATATTTATAAGAGAAATGATGCGATATGATGAAATGAGAAATGTTAAAATGTTGAAATATGGATCAATAGATCACTAAGTAAAATGATGGTAACGATGATAATGGTAAGTCATTGAATGAGGCTTTCGATGTAATGAAATGATGAATATTAGCTATATTTACTTTCAAGTATTTTACCATGCAATTTATGCTTATAATCGAGTTGTATATGCATTCGCATGGTCATGAACAACTAGTGCACAAGGTTTGAGTGTCTTTACTTGAATGGTACCTAGAACACTAGGACCAATTTGACCTAGGGGAATCATTGGGCGTGCTATGGTGGCACGAGGTAATTATGAGACTTCCATAAGGCTTGCAACCTATGATAGAATGTCACATCATATTACCTTATGAAGTACTATATGGCATGGGTCCTTACGGTGGAGAAACACCAGTGATCATATAGTCAGGATGCATGCTAACGATTGTCCTATGCAGGCTGGTAAGTATTATATCATTTATTTTTATAAAGGGATGGTGCATCGACAGTAGATAAGAATTACGTTGAAAGCAATATTACTTGTTCTTTATTGCTTCTGCTATGCCAATAGAAATAAATTATCATTAAATGCTACATATTTTACATGCTCTCAATACATTCACTGATATGAACTATAAATCCACTTTAGTCATCCTTAATAGAAAGACCATCTTAATAAATGCTTGCTCACATGACTAGAAGTGTTGGTTTAGGTGAGTGGGCTAATTCTGCTCACCAGTACACGATAATGTAATGACCCATGCCTCTGTGTGCTTATTTACAGGTGCTTGGATTTGCAGTACAAATAGATTGGCTTGATCAGTTCTGAGGCATCAAAGATTTGTTGGACGTGCATAAGCTTTCCTTGTAAAAGATAATGTCTTCTATTATAAAGGGTATAATGTATAGAATATTATAATTCTGTTGTACTAGTGAGTTGTAAGCCGAGTCGGCATGTCCAATGTAAACCAAATTGGCATGAGTTTGATGGCAACTAAGAGCCTTAGTAAATTGTTGTAAATCTTTGTATTCTGCTGCTAGGATTAATAAAAGAGATACTTTTTATATCATATTGTGACTTCAGTTTTTCTACTTGTTCCTCTACA
Organism: Iris pallida; assembly: GCA_029216955.1. Taxonomy (NCBI): domain Eukaryota; kingdom Viridiplantae; phylum Streptophyta; class Magnoliopsida; order Asparagales; family Iridaceae; genus Iris; species Iris pallida. The sequence goes on along the minus strand of JANAVB010040216.1, from coordinate 7,584,318 downwards.
ATATGCTTGTTTTGTTATCAATTACTATTTGTGCATCATTCTTGTTTTGTACAAGTGCAATTTAGACTTATACAGTATCACGTCCGGGGCGTCTTATCAGTTCTGTGGAACCGGGACATGACAAAATCCACAAAGTTTGGACTGAACTCTGATTGGACCAAGCTCGGCTTGAGTTCGGTCCTAATATTGTTAGAATCTCCAGACTGACTGGACTCCAACATAAACGTGTACGATGTGATTCAATTTGCGTTTCAATTTAGAATTCTGGAAAGATTACAACTATGGTATCTTCCATATACCTAATTGTAAGAACAATTCTAGTATAAATTTTCGTACAAAAAAATTAAACTTTTATGTAATTGCATTCAGAGAACAAGGTTTTCTGAAATTGCAATAAGAGAACCAAAACGTCCTTCAAAAGGACATTTATTGAAAAAATCTACTGAAATGTCCTTAAAAAGGGCGTTTCCTGTGCAAACATTAAGGAAGGGTGCTTAAGTCATTAGTGCCAAGAAAAGCACCCTTAGGAAGGGTGCTTCTTGCCAAGAAAATGCCCTTCCCATGGTTTGGAGTTTTAAAATACAAAAAATTTATTATTTGATTTTGATTTTGGCTTTCGGTTTCTGTTCAAAACCGAAAATTGAATAAGACTTATGTAATTAATAAATAATCTCAATTTTATACATATTTTATGATGAAACATGTGTATATTTTTGAAAACAACCGCTAAATTCTATGCATGTGTTTTAATTTCCAAATTTAGTAATTTAACAGTTAGTTCAATTTTGGATCCAACGTTGAAATGCAACGAACCTATCTATAAAAATTGCACTTTTCAATATAATTTAACCATAGTTTCAACTTTGAGCCCGACTAATTCGACAATAAATACTCCAACCGAATAATTGAATTGATTATCGGTTCAATTTTGGTTATGGCTAATTTTATTTTAGTTTTGCTTTTAGATTTTTAGAATATCAGTTTATTTGATTTTGAATATTTCAGTTTTGTTGAAACTGAATAAATGGAACCCTTACCCTGAAGGAAAGGGCTAGAGACATGGTCAATTTTTGGTTTGATCGTCTGGGCCGGAGAGGATGATCTGTCCAATTCGAACACATATTGCGAAGGCTAAACATGTATAATGCCATTCAATATGCATTTTGATTTACGTTCTGGAAAGATGGCATACAACTATGTCATCTTCCATATAGGTAATTGTTTAAGCATAATTCTAAATGTAGGTATCTAAGTGCAATCATTTCCATTACCTAACTTTTTTTTTATAATGTGACTTTTCCTTTTCCCTAGTACCATGACTCTTTAATGAGGGGGCTCTGATTGCTTCATGCCACGTTTGGTTTGCGGAATTGGAACATTTGGAAAGAAAATTGATTCTGTTTGTATGTCAAAGAAAATGAGTTGGAAAGGAATTCGGCTTCCCAGAGGAAGAAAAAATAGGTGAAAAAGTGAGATTTATTTTTTTTCCTCTAAGAATTTACTTTTTCTTCCAATTTTTTTGGTTTTCCAAACATTGGAAAGAAAATTGATTGAAATTTATAATTTCCTAAAGAAAAGAAAATATCAAAGAATCAATTTTCTTTCTTTTCCTTTCTGCGAACCAAACGAGACGAAAGAGTGGAGGAGGCGACGGTGAACTATCTTCCTGCTCCAGGTTCAATGGTGATGGTGGAGGGGTTAACCATGAGGATCGCTACAGTGACCGTCGAGACCGTGTGGACAGCAAGGATAGATATGGCAGCAGTAGACGCGACCGATATGGTAGTGATCGCTATCCACCCAGTGACGATGGTGAAGGCAGTGATAGGTACGGTGGGGCTCCTGATCATTTTCTGCAAAATAGATCATATGGGTAGTACGGAGGTGGTTGTGGCGGCAGTGACAAGTCTGGAGGCGGTGGTCCAACGAGTATGAGGATAGGGGGAGCTACAGGGAGAAACCTGGACCACATGATCGACCCAGCAGGGGATGAGCGTCCATCTTCTTCTGATCATCACTACTGATGCAGCTTACTTTGGTGGGTAGATTTTGTAAAAGCCCTAAATTCTACTATATTTTTAGTACTAATTTTTTTTGTATTTGTACGTCGCATAGTCGTATTGTACGTCGTGAGGGAATTTACGTTTTTCGTATTTACTCGTCGAGTGCGAATATATGCGAGGTACATATTTTTAGAAAAATGATTTTTGATTTTATTATCAGTGATGGTTTCAAAATAATATATATAATAATTATTTTTTTTGAAAAGCATCTATCGAGGTTGCCAAACTTATTATTTTAATTATTTATAAAAGGCTATTTTATTTTAATGGTAATTTAGAAAACTAGATTTATGTGAATATTCTACTCGACTAAAATACATGAAAATTATTTCATGTATTAATGTTTTATTATTTATAATAAATTATTTAGCAAGGAGGTATTTTAATATTTGAATATTTATGTTTATTTTTGAATTTTTTTTAAAGATATTTCATATTACTATCTAAAATACTTATTCTCATTTTCAAAATTATTATGCTATTTAAATTAAAAGGTAGTGTAAATTTTTTCCTATTAATACTTAAATATTTATTATGATTTTCGAAGTTAATTATTATATAAATTTTATAAAAAGATATTTTAGATTTATTTATGATAAATTAAATGGTGATTAGATTTATTGATTTAAATTAAATAGTTTAATTTAAATGTGTCATTTATCTATATTTAAATTGGATTTGGATTTAGATTTAGATATGAATGTATTGATTTAAATTTAATAGTAAAATTATCTATTTGGGTTTTAAATAAATCCTAATCCTTATCCAACTGGAATTCCTACATCCTATAAATAGGCAGATACTCCTCCATTAATTTCACAAGTCAAATTACTCCACAAATAATTTTCAATCACCGTGCATCGTATCCGTGTCTCCTTTCCGTCTTATTCCATATTTACAAATACATTCCATCTCGCCGTGTCGGACAAACCCTGACACAAATAAATCCATAATCCTAGCCCTAGCCTAGTCTCCGCTGCTCCTGTCTCCTGTCGACCGCCATCACCACCTTCGCCCCATTTCCATCTCGCCGTCGACTCCACGACCACCAGCCCCCTTGTCATCACAGCCTTCCCGACCTCCTCCCGGTCTAGCGCCCCGTCCCAAACTCACTACCCCGGCCTCCCCTCTGCCAGAGACCACCCGCCGTACCACGGCCACAACCACCACAAACACAGACTAACCAATCCTACCACCCTACCAACCCCGACACCACCACCACCAGTCGTACCCGGCCATGCCCGACCGGAGCCCGACGACCGCCGTCACAACCACAGCATAAATTAGACCCAAAATCCTCCTGGCTGCCAACAGCCACACCCCCGACTATGACCACCATCGTCAACACCACCAACCACCAGCCATCAACACCACCGGAACCCTAAGCCTTTCCGGCCTTTTCCGGCCAAAACCAGACCCCGACAACAATCACCAGCAACAGAAACCACTGCCACAGCCTTCACCACCACCATAACCAAGAAGAAGAAGAGAAAATAAAACCCTAATCCTAAACTCACCTCCAGCTCGCCAGCCACCCTCACAGCGCTGCTCTCACCGCGCCGCTCAGTCCTCTGCCCGAGCATGGCGAATCCCGCGTCGCCTCCTCCTTGGCGTGCCGCGCCCAGTCGTTGTGCGTGCCTTCCCACGTCGGTGAGCGCGCCGCCTGAGCCCTTTCCTCCTTCCCTCTTCCGTCGCCGCCACCAGCAGCACCGCGGTCGAACGCCGCTATGTACCTCCGTGCCGCCTCCTCCGGCGCAGCACCCCACCGTACGGCCTGGAGGAGAGCGCCCCAACCTCCCGTACCCACTCTCTCCCCGGGGTCTCTCTCAGAACCCCCGATTCACTTTCCGGTCATCCCCGCTACCGCTCCTCTCTCCCAATCGACCACAGCTCCGCCGCTCTCTTCTCCTTCGATCTCTCCATCTCTTTCTGTTAATTTATTTACAAATTTTTTTCTTTAACACCCTCTCTCCTCCCTCTAATGAGAGGATGTAGTAGTTGACACTTGGGTTTTTATTTTTTTTATTTTTTTATTTTTTTATTATTAGTGTTGTTATCTTAGTTTGTTATTACTATTATTATTATTATTATTTTTATTATTATTATTATTATTACTACCATTATCTTTTTTTATTACAGAATATTGATTAAAGTAGATTATCTATATTATTGGTATTTATATTTGATTTAAAAATTATTATTATTTTTAGTACTATTACTATTCATATTGTTATTATTGTAAGTATAAATTAATATTTTCAACATTGGGTTAGAAGCCCTAATTGTATTTGCTATATTATTTTGTGGCATTTTAAAAGTATAGCTTATTAATAAAATTTTATTTTTTGCAAAATATGGTTCTTAACCTTTAATAATTTTTCTAATATTACTTTGCTTAAAATATTTTTTTTGATTTATAAGATATAGGTTTTAGCCTAAAGTATTATTTGATAAAACTTACAGTTTTTCCTTAAAACGACTTTTGATTTTTCAGATATTTATTTGAAAGCATATTTTGACTAATAAATTATATTTCAAGTATTATAAATTAGTTTTCTAAAATCATATAATTATTGTTCGTCAAAATTTTCTTTATTCTTCCGACCGTGACACAACCCCCTCTTTCATATTCGATCGCCAATTCTATTCTACCTTATGTCCACCCTAACTAATTTGACCCTTCTGGACAAAATGGAACCGTCCGTGCTACTATCAGAAGTCATCCTACATAGTTATTACACAGAAGTCGCAGTTCGTGCCACCTTGATTATTGCTGTACACCAGACGTCCTACCATGCAAGACACCTTGTCATTTGCTATTTATTTATTTTAGCTCATATTTTATGCATTATTCATTATTTTCTTTATGCAAAATAAACTGTGATACATGGCATAACCTGTTAGAACTTACTATTCATTTATACTTCCTGCTATGTAATATTTTTCGTACACATTAAACCTAGATTTAAAGGACCACCGTGTGTGTCGTATTCATTGGCCTTGACACGTTGTACCACGAAGTTGTGTGTCGCATGTAGAACACGGACATGCGTGACTGGCTGGCCATCGGTGCGTACAAGCCGTGCGATAGAAATAACCACTAATAGAGGTTGCATGCTAGTTTGACTTAGCGGTTATAGAGGTTTTCTGTTGTGGATACAACATAGTAGGCATTGGGCGGGGGAGAACAATTTCTTAGCGTATGGGCTTCGATGCACTTTCTCTTGTGACCCGGAAGCTCCGCTGGAGATACGGGATTGATGACCCATGATTACTTACGGTCACTGGCATTCTGCGGAACGTTATGCTCTTACTGATTGGGCCTCTGGTGCCCCAAGAGGGGACCATGCCGATCCTATTTAGCCAGGGCCCATGCGTAGGAAGGATTGTTCTTAACTATATTTCACTTAGAACGGTTAGGCACCTTTATCCGTTAGGTACGAGTACTTTGGGTTTAGGTACTTGTATCTGACCGTGGCTTGGAACAATAACTTGTCGCGGACTAGTTTGTCACATCTTGTCCTTATTTGGTTGTAGGTGTGACTTACTACTTCGATAAGAAGGTATTGAACCTTGTTGGGGTCCGGATACCATATTGGATTCATAGCATGGAAAGATACGTCACCGTAAATTAGTTTACCATCTCCTGTCCTTGTTTGGTTGGGGGGATGGTACGCTAGTTCAATAGGTGTGTATTGGACCATGTTATAATTCAATTGACTTATTTATTTGAGCAATATTTATTCAGTTTATATGGCATAATATTATGTGTCATGTTACGTCCCTCTGAGGACCTGATTATCTCGCAAGGTGTGTGCTCTTGTCTTTCGCAGGTGTTCTAGCCGTGGCATTGATCATCACTATTTCTTCGAGGATGATTGCACTTAGATCGTCTTCGCTTCGCTTGCCAAAAATTATTTCTTTTCTCATGTATTTTTTCTATACTTGTTGGTAGTGGATTTGTCTCCGCCCAACATATTGTATCAAGACAATTTATTATCATTATATGATATCTTTTATTCATTTAATTTTGAGTGGATAAGATTAGTTATGGTTTCACTGCATTTTACAGCTTACGTATATTTATTATACGGCTAGCATGTCTACGTACCTAGTCCTACGTATTTTGGGACTGGGACGTTACAGATTTTAGAGATGTTTTCAGTGTCTAGTGAAACCTTGGCTAGTATTTCTTGTTTGTATGGTATGGTGAATACTTGACTTTAGTTGACATCTTTTCAATATGTCTTAGTGATGTGTGAACTGTAAGTCTTAAATATCATTTGTTATGTAAGCTGAATTCGCTCTTTGAAGTTTGATATATATATATATATATATATATATATATATATATATATATATATATATATATATATATATATATATATGGGTAAAAGCATATATATAAATAAAGGAGTCCACAAGGGACGCAAAAAGACCCGTTACAAAAGGCAGAAAAACAAACCAAGAGGGGAAAAACCCAACCCAACAATAGTTGCTATCTGTACAGGACCAAGTCTGCTAAAAAAAAAAACTAATATAAAAAGAAACAGGAAAACAGAAGAAATAAAAACCTATAAAGGAAATGAGGGAAAGGAAAAATGAGCTTTGTGCAATTGCCGGTTGATCTCCGCTATGTGTTGGGGAGGAAAGAGAAGGACTCCCTCAAAGTGATGTTTGTTCCTATTTTTCCAGACGGCCCATATGATAGCACTGCGGTGGTTAGGTCACGAATATCACCGACAATCCCCTCCAATCATACAATCGCTCTTGGAATGACACTACGGATCGTTCGATCCCTTGCATGCTCACGAAGTAGGACCATACTCGCTGCACCGCAACACTAGCATGGAAAAGATGGTGAAGAGATTCCGCCGTTGGGTCGGGGCAACAATGGCAGGCTGAGGCACGAGAAAAATCGATGAGTTGAATGCTGTCGTCGGTTGGAAGAATGTTTCTGATCACGTGCCAGAGCAAAATGCTCTACTTCTTCGGAATAGAGGAATCCCAAACAGGGAAGTGGACGAGGGGGCCGAAAGACGGACTGCGGATGCAGCAACGAAAGATGGAGGAGAAGAAAAGGACACCGTGGTCCGCTACCCAAACCAAAATGGACAGATTCTGCTCTTGCGGTAGAGTGAGTTGGATGGTAGTGCTGCTCCCGTATACCTCCCGAAATAGAGGTTTGCCAAAACTCTAGCCCTTGATGACATGCCTCCAGATGTGGAAGATATTGCTGTTGATATTGCCAGGGCTGGATGGCAATGCGGGAAGTATTTCTTGCTCAGGAAATGACTCTATAGTAGGTTGACCGACCGTACACACCACCAAAGTTTGACTGATGCTGCCTCTAAGGATTCGATGAGACGATGTGGCACCATGCCGCCCTCGAAGCATGGTTTAGCCACGGCGGACCAGCTCACCCACCTCCGCCTCGAGCGACCTTGTCTCTGGCCCCAGAAAAAACTGCTAAAAATGTTCTTGAGAATAGAAAGTACTTTCTTAGGGGGCGAGCTTGCTGATAGGATGTAGATGGCAATGGATTTGAGATCGTGGAGAATCAGGGTCAACCGGCCACCAGTAGATAGAGTGTTGTTATTCTATCTCCCCACCCGATTATGAAACTTAGTGATAAGAGGATCGAAAAGGACTGATTTGGTTTTACCGCAAGATATCGGGTAACCGAGATAGTAGAACGGAGGATGCTGCACATCTAAACCCAACATGGCTGAGAGTGATTGGCGAAGTGTATGGGCTGCTGATTCGTGAGTGCACGATCGACTCTTCGATCGATTCACTTTCTGACCGGAAGTGCTTTCGTATTTCCGAAGAATCAAGTTGAGGCGTCTGAGCGCCCGCTTGTCGCTGGAGAAAAAGAGGAATACATCATCCACGAAGGGTAGATGAGAGATAATCGGACAACTGCTGGTAGTCCAAAAATAGTCGTTGGGGTGTTCGGATGTTGACGCTCTTAGATTTCTGCTAAGGGATTCGGCTGAGAGGATGAATAGAGAGAAAGATAGAGGATCACCTTACCGCAGACCGTAAAAAGCTTTGAAGAACCCATGAGTATCTCCGTTGATGACTGTTGAGAACCAAATGCTGCTGATAACACGCCAATCGGGCTGATACACCCTTCGGTAAAAACCATATGGCTTAGTACACGGATAAAATAGTGCCAATCTACCCGGTCGTTGGCGTGTTCTATATTGATTTTAACGGTAATGTTTTTCCCTCTGTTGGACCGGCCCACAGTGTCAGCCCCTATTTTCAAATTTGGTTTAAGTAGTTTAAATTAGTTGCTAATGACCTACTTAGCTTTAAAATAATTTATAGTAATTATTAGAAATTTATCTAGAATTTTTAAATATTTTTTAAATAGTTTTTAAGTCAAAATATATCTTTTTGTAATTAATTGAAATATTTTAATAGCATTTTGTAATATTTAAATTTTTTTAATATTAGATTGGAATTAGTTGAATTGTCTTTATTGCGGGTTGCAAATAATTATTTGCAAACTGTTTGAGTTAGGATTTTTTTGCAAACCAATCTCTGGGGACCCGACTGCTAAACCCACAGACACCCCCCTCACGTTCTCTCTCTCCTCTCACCCTACCACCCTCGACGACCGGCCAGCTGCCCCGACCACCGACCTATTCCCCGCCATTTTTCGGCCAGCTACAGCCCCAAACCGACCTCCTTTCTCCTATAAATAACCCCCCAGACCTAAACCCTAACCCTAGTTAATTTTTGACCACCCAGCCACCATCAACCGCCCCATTTCACTAACCCTACCCTAACTCCAGTGACCACCCCAGCGCCACCTCCACAGTCGCCTACACCACCCCCAACCACCACCACCGAGTTCGCCAAGGCCAGGCGAGCGCAGCGCCGCCCGAGCGCCACGACGACGACGCCTCTAACCGCCGTCAACACCCTCCACAACCACTAGTTCGACCGGACACGTAGGTAACAGCCTCCGATTTGTGTCGTGCGTGTCCCAAACTCACGCATGACGTTTGTCTGGACACGGAGAAACTAACTGTAGGGTTGAACACGTATTTACAGTGTCGTGCATGTCGTACTGCACGCGGACACGCGACACCGGTCAGATTCCAATTGCTCGTGTCCTGAACATCTGGACACAGCCAAACTGTTAATTTGTGATATTGGGTTAACGGGTTTATTTTCGTGCTATTGGGTTTAGAAAACCTATTAACCTAACTCTAACTTAATACTAACCCAAACCCTTCCCTAACAGATGGCTCGGGCTGACCCCCTGGCCAGCCCGACCGACGCGCCTAACCCGACCCCCTTGGGCCGAGTTCGAGCCCCCCTTTCCAGTTTTCTTTTCTTTTTTTGTTTTATTTTTATTTTATTATATATGTCTATATGTATTTATATATATATATATATATATTATATATATATATATATAGATATATATATATATATTTATATATGTATTTATGTATATATTATTATATATATATACTGTTATATATGTATATATACAGTATTTGTATATGTATATATATATTTTATTTAGTATTTTATTGTATAAGTTTATATATATTATTTTTTGGTATAAGTTTTATATATATATATATCTATATATATATATATCTATATATTATAATATATATATATATATATATATATATATATGTATGTATGTATATTATATATATTTATACATATATATTATATATATATATTATAAATACATATATATATATATATATATTATATTATACTTTATATATATAAATATATTATATATATTATTATATATATATATATATATCTATATATATATATATATATATATATATAATATGTATATGTTTTATATATATATATATGTATAAATATAATATATATAAATACTATACATATATATTATATAATATATATATATATATATTTATATTATATATATATCTATATATATTATATATATATATAATATATATAATATTTATTTATACATATATATATTTTATACATATATATATTTTTATATATTATATATATATATATATATATATATATATGTATCTATAAAAAAAATATATGTATCTATGTATAAAAAATATATATATTGTATCTATGTATATGTGTTTATGTGTATATATATATATATAATATTATCTATATATATATAAAATAATATATATATATATATATATATATCTATATATATATATATATTATTTTTGTATATATGTATACAGTATTTGTATATATATATATATATTTGATTAGTATTTTTATATGTATATATATCCTTTATATATATATATATTATATATATATATATATATATATATATATATATATATATATATATTAATATATATATATATATATATATATATCCTTTAAAAAAAATAAAATATCTATATATTTAATTTATATTGTTGTTATATTTTTATATATGCATTTTTAAATTCTACTTTGTACAAAATATTATTGTGCATAAATTCGCAAGTCATTTTTATTATTTAAATTATGACTTTCATATTTTAGCACTTTAAAAATATAATTATGTATATAAATTACTGCTTTTTATTGTTTATGACCAATTGATGTCCAAGCCTAGTATGGGTTTTTGGGCCCAATTGTGTCTAATACATTCAGAGTCTGTACAAGTCATATTGGACTTGATTCATTGCTCTGGGTCCTGTATCTGGACTTCGGTTCAATTTTGAATACATGGACAAAATAGTAAATAATTAGTTAATTATTTTTCTGAAACTGTTGCTTGCTATTTTTGAATTTTTTATAAATTTTAATTGCTGTAAAAATCTGGGAAAAATTGTATTTAAATACTATGTTAATTTAGACAACTTATTAAAAATTTTCCAGCATTTAATAAGTAATTTTGGTACTTTATAAAAATAGGAAAATAAAACTCATTTTCAGTATATATATGTTTGGTGATTTTTAATAAATATTTATGAAGGTTTATAAATTCCAAAAAAATTAGTATAAATTTCTATAATTAACAAGGATTATTTTGGAACTTTATTTTATGTAAAATTAAGCTTTTTGTCTATCTCAAAAATTATTGGAACACAATGTACTGTTTGATTTAATTATTGAATAATTACGACTTGCAACTTTTTGTGTTATTTGAGTTATAGTCGTATTGGACCTCCCCCTGCACTAGTATAGAGACCCTGAAAAGTTAGTTAGGGTATTGTGTCACCTCACATTGGTCTCCTATGCTAAAGTCATCATTTGGCTAGGTATCCAGTCAGAAAGTCGTGTTGCACCACTAGTGTTTTAGTGTTTAACTTAGTGTAAAAACTAAGTTTATGTATTTATTTCTACAGTGACGAGTTACCGGACATCTATAGTATTTTTATCGCTGCTTTGCTTTGCAAAAGGTAAGTACTTCTACAAATTTTATATACTGTTACATCAGTGAACTGCGAATCCAACCATGTTAAATGGTGATCCTTGGGGTAGCAAGTTAAATCTTCACATGTTGTATTTACCTTCAGTCACTACCATATTTACAACAGTTTTATATCTCTCACATGATTAGAATCGGGGTTATAGAAAAACTGATAGTTGAGTACGGGAACATGCTCCCTTTATCGTACCGAGGAAAGTTTTATTTTATATGTTACTGCGCTGTAGGCCATTATCCCGCTTTTCTGTACGGATGTACACCTATGCTTGTGCACTTGTACGTATGTACATTTTATTTACATGTGCCTCAATACATTGTATACCTATTGACCGATCACGTACCAACTACTGTTTTCAACATTACATATACATCTGTCTCTATGACATATGTGTCCTTGCCATGATAGATTATGAGATGCCATGATTCCAGTTTATTCCTCTTATGTTCATTTCATGTTTCGTATATTAGTTTGCTAGAAACAGTACTTGCGCCCGTCCTAACAGGATAATATTGTAGGTATTCTTACTGAGGCGGAGTTGCTCTGTGATTCATATTATGGAGTTACTGCCGAGGACCAGGCTTTATCTTACGAGGATGTACCTGCGGGAAAACTCGTCTAGTTGTCTATTTACTTTAGACTTTTGAGTGTAGTCATGTATTAGACTATATATTTTGTAACTGGACCTGTATCCAGTTTTACATTTCGGACTTGTACTTGGACTTACTATTATATGAGATAACTTTTGTGTTTGGAGCATTTATGACTCTTCTTTACATATAGAACTGTTAGCACAATTTAGTCTTATCCTGTTATCTATAGAACAACTTACTGCACTTTATCTCAAGCGTAGGCTGGACATGACTCAGCCCGGCCCAACAATTTGGGTAGCGGGTCGTGACACACAGTGCTCACAAGTTCTTGGGTTAGAAGGATGTTGTCGACTGTCATGCCTCGATCCCGCAGAGCCCTTTCATTCTCGCTTTGGACTCTGTGAGTCCGTTCGTCCTTGCTTAGACGTGATTCCGTCCAAGCCTAAGTTGTACTCACACAAGGCCAAGACTTGTAACAAAATAAGATAGACAAGGTTGACAATACGCAACGGAACATATTACAGTTATTTAAAGCAACATCGGATATTTTACAGATATATGAATTGAAAACAATGGTAACAAGAAACAAATCTCTTTATTGATTTTATTTGAACAGATTACAAGCTCCCTTTTCTCTCTGATACAATGTTTACATTCTCTCAGAAACTTTATAGATTACATTGATCCCGTTTCCATACATTATATCCCTTTATATATAAAACCAACTCTTGCAATAGATTTCCTTCTTTTGATATATTTTCTGATTTTTGGCTCCTGAGGATGAGGCTCGGGCTATCGCTGTAGACTATCCTTCTCGATGCATATTGTACTTGCATGTAGACTAATGATGGGTCAGTATATCAGCATACTGGTAGTTGTGAACAAAGAGCTATATTTGTCTGAAACGATCATTGTTCATTACAGAGAAAACATTTCTTGTGGTGTGATCTTGTTACTTTTACCTATGTTTATTTTATGTAGTACAAAGTCAGTTTACATCTCTTTTGAAAACATCTTTGAAAAGCCACAGTTTATTTCATTTCATTTGAAGCATACGAGGGACTGTTCAATTAAAGCCCGATGACTATTCATTTCATGTGCAGTGTACAGCGTGTTTCATGAACTATATTATTTCATTAAGGACAACAGCATTAGCATTATTTTCTCTTATTCAAGACATTCTCAGGGTCAGATTACAAGCATGATTATCACATCTTTTCTTTGATCGGGACATAGCTATTCTTTGCAACATGTTATTCTCTTTAAGCAAATCATGATCAGAAAACTTAAGCAACGAATGTATCACTTTTTCAGTGATTCTTACCATAGCCGACGGTACATCCCTGCACAACACAAGGATTAGCATAAACATGATATAACCAACATTCTTATTTCCTGTTCGTCTCTGCATCGTTAGCCTTTAGCAACACTTATTATAGACATATGTAGACTCTATTGACAGTTGTGACACTTGGGTTCAGCTCTTCACCAATCAACATCTATCTATATGATGGTCCATGGGTATTCCTATTATTAGCCGTTGTGACACTTGGGTTCAGCTCGTTGCTAGTGGACGGGATGCAACACTCGAGGTTTCTAGTACCTCTAGGTGTCTCGACAATCTCTCCTTGATCGATCGTCTCTCAGTGCCCTGGAAACTGTCGAGAGATCTAGTGACCTTGTATACAAGTTGTCCGAGACTAATGCATTAATACAACATCTAGCAGATAAACTCTTTGAGGGGCAATATTTCATCTTTCTTTATGTCAATCTTTGTAACAACAGAGCTATGACTCTGCCTTCTCTCTTTGTAACACCAGAGCTATGACTCTACTTTCTTTTCTTTTCTGTGATCTCAGAGCCGAAGCTCCTACATAATTTTTTTCCTTTGCAACATATACAAGTCCATCTGTACATGTCTAGCATTCAGAGCATATTTAAGGGATAAATAATCATTTATTTCTTTGAAACATGATAGCAGTTCTGTTCAGATTAAGCATAAAAATTCTTTCTTTGCAAGTATACAATTTAAGGACATGTGAGCAATCTCTTTTCTCTTCTTATTAAATATGGCAATAGTTCTCACTTGTGACAATATCTCTAACTTTTAACATGGCATGCATCTCATTTGATTTAACATGATAACAGTTCATTTATTGTTATCGGGCAGCAATCTTCTACTTTGCATGCATGTTATCTTTTTTTGTTCTTAGCATAGCAAAGCACTCTTAATTAAGGCATCATTCATTTACTATTAACAGGCAACAATCTTCTTTTTAGCATACAGATTAACTCCTTTCTTGTTCTTAGTATGACAACATGTGGATTCTCTTATAAGCATACTCAATGATTTACCATCTTCTTATTAGCAATATCATTCAATCAAAAACTCAGATTCTTATTAGGCGTAAGCGAATCATAACATGAGACTTTATCCACTCACCCAGATCAATCGTCTTCTGTTGTAGAGTCAACAAATTTGATTTTTCTGTTTATCTAGTACCTTCGTGGAGTGGGGCACTACATCAACCATGTTACGGCCTTGGACAAACTCGCTCTGTTATTCGGATACAAGCTTCGGGAGAAGAAGTGCCATCGGGTTAGTAATGACTTTGGAGCAAATTTTGTTGAAGTAGTTGCGAAGACTAATCGAACGGAAGTCTTTGAACAAGGTGAGATTGTTGCACTTCAAAATGAGGCAAAGAAGAGTACTAGGGATGGATTTGGGGAATTTGATACCTTCAATGAATGCTCGCACCCCTCGACCACCTCGTCCTGGATGATCTCCCAACAGGTCGTGTAGAAGGCACCGGTGAACCCGTCGGGGCCACGTGCGCTATTTTTATCAATGCTTTTTGTAACTTGGAAAACTTGGTCGATCGAAATGGGAGCTAAAAGTGAAATATTGTCTTCATCGGTGATTATCATAGGAATGGAAGTGATGAAGTAGGGGTCCAAGTAGATGTTACCTTTGGAGAATCGATCGGAGAAGTGGCAAACGAAAGCTAGGCCTATGTCTTCTTTGGTCTGGAAGGTGTAGCCTTGATCATCGACTATGGAGTGGATGGAGTTTTGGAGACACCTCTGTTTAACGCAATTGAAAAAGAATTTGGAGTTCATGTCACCGTCGAGGTCCCATTTGATGCTGGACTTTTGTCGCCAGTAATCCACTTCGATTGCGATTCTCTGTTTAAGGAGGGCTTTTGAGGCGTTGGCTAAAGCACGCTTCGTAGGGGATGGGTCCAAACTGAAGGCTAGTTCGACGCGATCTGCTTTCGTTTCGGCACTTCTCACCTCTTTGAAAATATCACCAAAGTTGGCATGGCTCAACGCGCTTAATGCTTTGCGGGTAGCCTTGGTTTTCATTGCTATAGGGATAAGCGGGTTGATATGAGACGGACAAGAGGTACAACCTTCTCTGACAGTAGCGAGGAAATCTTTTTGTTTGGTCCACAAGTTCAGAAATTTGAATTTCTTATTGCTACTTGCCTGGGAGATTTTGCTGGTGAAGAGGAGAGGCGAGTGATCGGATTCTGTCCATTTAAGTTGATGAACTGATGACGAGTGTGTGGCGGATGACCACTCCGTGTTGATAAGGATTCTGTCTAATCTGGAATGCTAAAGATGGATGCCGTCTCGATGGTTGGACCAGGTAAATTTGTTATCTGTGAAGTGGATCGAGCTCAACTGGCATCGAACATAAACTGATTGAATTCAGAGATGGAATTCATGGCCGGTGGATGACCCCCATTCTTCTCAAACGGAGCGATGATCGCGTTGAAGTCCTCTCCATAAATCTACTGGGTATCTGGATGAGTATATTTCATTTGCAGAAGGTGATCCCAAAGATCGCGTCTGCTGAGGGAGGTAGAGCCTTCGTGGACGATGGATAGGATGGTTCTGTAGGGTAATCTAGGGTGAAAGAAAATGATGGATGTGGCTTGGGCAAAATTATCCAGGAGATTGGCTTGGATGGTGTTAATATGAAATATCTAAATTTTGTTGTCACTAGCAAACATGTTGCTGAAATCGAGCTTGAGCTTGAAGTATTCAATCCGATCATGGTTAACTTTAGTTTCAATCAATGCTAAAATAGAGAAGGAGTGGAGTTTCTTGAGCGCCTTGAGGCGATTGATCATTCACTTTCTCGCGATACCTCTGGCGTTCCAAACTAGGATGCTAAACATTGGGAGGGGAGAGGTGGGGTCGATCAGATTTTGATGTCGATCGGAGAATCATCGGGTTAGCTGTAGGTTTCTTCTTTATACGGCTCTTCTTAAACATTTTTGTAGAGAGTTTCGGATGATTGCTTCTGATTAAAGCATCTGCGATGTTGCTCAGTCTGAGTGGATGAACTTGCGAAAGATGGAGACTGGAGCAGGGAGTATTGGCCTTTCTGTTAGTCGTCGAAGCGAGGATGTTGATGTGATTTTGGAGTTTAGAAGTGGTGCAGGTCTCGGTGATGATAGGATAACTGGGGGACCTAATAGGGAGGCTATGGATGTGGAAGAAGTCTTGATCGGGGAGAGTGAATGTTGAACTGTCACCATAGTCCATTCGATCTGATTACAAGAATTGTTAGGGATGACTTTGGACGGAGTGATCCGCTTTGGGGATGGGGAGTTCTGGAGCTGCGGGATCTCCAAGACACTTCTGAAATGTGGACATAGAGGCGGAGAATCTTCAGAGGGGACTGAGAGGATTGATGCTGTAACAGTGGCGGAAGGAGTTTAATTGGGATTTTTCCCTGGTGATATGGGAGATCTGATACTGTTTGTCTTCTTCTTGATACTGGGCTTGTTGTGAGATTGAGAGGTGAGCACTTGGCTTTTTTTTTCCGTTTGTTTCTATTCTTGGAGTTATCTTCTTGGTGGATAGGATGGGAGAGAGGAACGTCAGAGGGAGTGGTCGGTTGCTTTGAGAATTTACAAGCGACCAAATTATGACAATGGTGGGAACAGACGCTGCAATAATTCGGTGCTTGCTCGAATTCCACTTGTTTCCATCTACTTCAATTTCTCGAAAGAATAAGACGGACCGCACGGGGGCACGGTAGGCTTAAATCGATCTTGACTTGCATACGAGCTCTACTTGGATGGGATAAGGATGCTGTTGCTTTGTCAATTTTGAGCACGTTACAGAAATCTTCACGATGGTGAACATGGCTTCCTGAGCAATTAAATGGGCAGAAATATTGGGAAGAGAAACCCACATCGGAGCCAGCGGTGATTCTTTTGCCGTATCGAAGTCACTATCCTATTTGAATAACCTTATGGGAGAGCTGGAAACATACCACACATCTCGGATTCGTAGACGGAGAAAATCGAGCTCGAGGTGGTGACCAATGAGAATGTGTTTCTGATCTAAAACCCCTGCATCTACCGGACCTGCAAGGGCGAGGTACGAAAACGCATGACGGATTGCTTCCACCGAAGGACGGGAGTGGAAGAATTTGCCAATTAGGGAAAAATAAAGGGGGCCAATGAGGGCTGCTTCTTCTCCGGGTAAGAATGAAACGACAGGGACTCCATCGATAGTGGAGTAAGAACGAGGAGGAGATGGAATAGGGAGGAGCAGATCGGCATGGGGGTCATGCGACCGCCTCTACAAAGGATCTTTGATGCAGAGGCTGAGGCGAAAGGGGGGAGCGGAAGAGAAATGGGCGGTTGGCAACTCGGTAGGGCTTGGGAGGCCAGCGGAAAGGGGGGAAGCCCGATTGGGGAGTCAGATGGGCATGACAGGATATAGGCAGGGGACCTCCTAATAGGGAGGTGACAGGAGGGGGAAGGGGTGTAACAACCCTGAATTTTTGGAATTTTTATTTATTTATTTGATTTAAATAGGATTTTATGGAATTTATGAATATTTTTGATTAAATAGTTATTATTATGGATGACCTTAGGCATGATTAAGATTTGGAGTACAAAACAACTAAGAATTGTGACACGGATAGTATACACGTGTGCTTTGAATAGTATTTTAGCCATGGTAGGGAAGGTCGAGCCATAGCTGTGTTCAAACTAGGAAAACCAGGCCAAGTTGCGACTTAACCCTCATCGATGATTTATTTATTTAATTATTAGATTATTGACTTTCTAGGATACCCGGTTGTACCAATTTAGCCCCGACTTGACCCGAAACAAATCTAAATCTAAATAGACATGTAGTACTCTCAAATACCTGCATGTTGATATATATTTTGTATATATATTTTATTAATATTAATATATTTTCAATTTTGGAAAGTTTTTATTTATAGAAAGTGTTTACGTGTAATCCTAGTTGGCATTAGTTTATATTTGGCCCAAAGTCCAACCCAAACCTATGTAGGCATGTTGGGCATTAATATATATATTAATAAATAAATATAATTTATATTTAATTCAGATTTGGACTGTATTTATATAAGATAGATTTAATTAGTCTATATTAGGAAAGACCTTTTTAATCCTCAATCAAATCAATTAGCCAACTCACCAACAACCCAAACAAATCAAAAGGGGCCACTCTTGGCTGACCAAAACAGCCCTCCCCCATGTATATTCAGCCAATATCCCATTAGGAATAGGTTTCCTATTATACTACATGCATGCAACCCAAAAAAAAGCCCATATATATATATATCTACTTTTAGCCAAACCCAAACCCTAACTTAATTCTCCCTTCCTCTTCCTCTCCATAGCCGACCAATCCCCTCTCCCTCTCTAAATTTTGGTAGCACCTCCTCCATCCAAACCCATCATCTTCATCCCCTCCATCATATAATTCTTTCTCCTCCATAAAAACTCCTTCTTTCATCTTCTATCATCCAAACTCCATCAAACAAACCCTAAAAACTCCATCTTCTCCATCCAACTATCTAGAGCCATTGCTAACTCCTCCAAACTCATAAACAGAGGGTTAGCAAGCAAGGATAGTGTAGGTCCTAAAAATCAAGTTGTACCCATCAAAAAGTCATGAAAATCAAATTATACATCCTTCAAGTGAACTGTGCAGAAGACAGATTGTGCAACAATTTGATTGTGCAGGCTAAACTGCACACTCATCTAAGTGCACGAGCTGACGTGGCCTCGTCATCATTACCTGAAAGAGAATCAGATCTTCTGACAGTTGACAGCACGGAGAACGAGGAAACTGTTCGTTTATCGTACAGCACAGCGCTCGAGGACAGCTGTACATACAGCACAATATGCTTGCAGCGGAATCCAGCCCAGCGCGGTCCATCTTAGCACAATTCGATGCCAGCGCAATTCAGGTGGCGCACTCCATCAATACAACTGACAAAGTACACGTGGCCTTCATGCCATCAATGACTCATTACGTAGTAACCGTCTGTACACGATCATGCGCATTTCAATCAAATAATTCCATGTGTCCAATACATTTGGCCCTCGATCAAATAACTGCCAACGTAGTCTGATGTCTGCGCGGTCCAATGCAGCACAATCCATCTTGCGCAGTCCAGAATAACTAAAAAGTAGTTATTTCTAGAACTCTATAAATAGAGTTTCAAGTCCTTCCTAGAGGGGATCATACACATATACACACACAGAGATCAGAGATCATCACCAGAGATCAGGAGTTCTTGCCAAAGTGCTGCTGCAATCTTCAGAGGCTATCGTCTTCAAAGTTCACATCGTCCAAGGGATAAAGCGATCGTCTTCAGATCGGATTCCTATAGTTGTACTTTTCCAGAATTCTTGTAATCTTCTTTAAACAGTTTGTTGAATTAAAGATCAACTTTTGTTTTTGCAAACAAAATAGAGACTCTGCTGGAGACGACTTTCTGCTCCGATGAGGAAGTGACAACTCAATGTGACGTTGCGTCTATCGAAAAGACGCAGAAGACGCTGGTTATAAAGGTCAACCAGACGGCCTACGAGGCGATGATCAACTCCAGGACCACCCCTCGTACTGTAACAACTTCTGCCACGAATAAAGTTCATCCAGTGTGGGTCCCCAAGACTGTTGCACAGTCCACTACTTCTGCTGCTCAGCCTGCTGTGCAGTCTACTGCCTCTGTTCCTAAGACTGCTGTCTCTGCTGCGCAGTCTGATGCTACTGCTCATGCACAGTATGCTGCTTCCCTTGCCAGTGCACAAACCACTTCATATGCTGCCCTGTCAAAGTGCAAGACTCCTGTTCCTCTGGCACAATTGGCTGCCACTTTGCCTGCGCAATCCACCACTCCAGCAACCAGAGTACAACTCAAGCACTCTGGCAACAAGACTTCTGCTGCGCAAGCCACTTTGACTGAAGCCAGAAGACTTTCTGCCAGAGTTACTCATGCGCAACCTGCCAGTGCGCCATCAATCCATGCACAAACTGTGCCAGCGCAATCCAAGAGAGATAGCCCTTTGGCTAATCTCTCATCTTTCCACAGCAAGGGGAAAAGTTCTACTCTTTCTCTCAAGCACCCTGTTGCTCCTACGCAATCCACTGGGGGTAGTCTTTTGGCTATTCCTCCTCCTCCCTAAAACAAAGGAAAAGACCCGTTGGTCTTTTCCCAAACTTCCTCGTCCCATGACTTGGAAGACAATAGAGGGAAACACTCTTTAGCTAACCCTTCTTCACAAAACAAAGGAAAAGCCCCTTTGGTCTTTTCCCAATCTTCCTCGGTTTTTACCGTTGAAGATCAATCTGAATGTGCTCCGGCACCAGTCAGTACAAGAACTCTTTCCAATAAAGGTTCTTTTTTCCTCCTTGTCAAAAGGAAGTGTACTGATCAGAGAGGTATTCTGCCTACTCCGGTAGTAGAGTTCCAAGATCTTCCAACTCTCAAGATCTTCCGTTCAAGACAGGGAAAATTGTTAGTGTCTCAGACAGAAACCCCTGGGGGTGAGTTTGCTGATCTAAGAACGTATCTCAATCGACCAACTTTGGTGAAACGCAAACAGCCAATGCCGAAGACCAACCAATGTCAGAAGCAAACTTCCAGGACCAAAAATTCGGACACCTATGCCAATGAAATGAGTACTTCTCTGTACACTCAAGGGATAAAACATTTAAAGAACCAGAACCATGTTCCGAATATTGTCAAAGAACACATCCCTCGAACTTCTTCTCGTCTCGTTGCTGTTCCCGATCTCCAAGAACACCTCAAGCAAAAACGGGACAACATCTCAACATCCCCAGTACGACCACTTGGACATCATTGTAATCACAAGGTTGTCATCAAGTGTTGTTGTCAGACAACCACTACAATAAAAATACCCTTTAATGACGCTTAATAAAGGAATTTAATGTCGGCTGATAAAGAAGCGTCATCAAAGTTCAGCAAGACTGTAATCGATGACGGTTATCTCTAAAAGCGTTATTGAATGTCTCTCAGTGGTACGAGCGTTATGAAAAAAACACAAATTTTAAGTCAAAATCTCGACTCTCCCGCACTTACTCCCGCACTTAAGTCGAAAAGTTCCTTCTCCCGTACTTACTCTCTTTCTCCTTCTCTCTCTCCTCCCACTACCTAACTCCTTTCCGCCCGCTCCGGCGCTCCCGAACTCCTCTCAGCCCGCTCCGGCGCTCCCGATCAACTCCCCTCAGCCCGCTCCCCGCTCCCCAACTCCCCTCAGCCCGCTCCCCGCTCCCCAAGGTCTGTCCTAAATTTTTTCTTATTTTGTGCCCTAATTTCTGCACATTCTCTACTGCCAATTTTTTAGACACGGAGACACATTTGAGACACATTCTCTACTGCCAATTTTTTCTTATTTAGTAAAATGCCCTAATGCCTCGACTTGATTTTAGTAAAATGCCCTAATTTTGACCTATTTTCTATTTCCTAGTTTTCGAAAGATGGCTGAAATATCTTTGAATACATGTTTGGAAATCTTTGAAAGAATTTTCTTTTTTTTACTAATTTGTGAGGCATTTTCTTCGTCCACGCGTTGGTTCATCTTATTGTTTCTTTCTTTGTTGGTTCTTGCAGTGTGGAAGGGTGTTAATTCCATTGCTTTCGGACGAATACTTACAAGTTCAACTTCATGGAGACACGTTCGGGTAGCAAGGTTTGTTTTGGTTGATGGAGACATATTCTTTTCAATTGCCCTATTTTCTAGAAATCATGGACAAGAAAGAGATCAATGTCCCTGTAACGTCGTGTATGACACATGTTGAACACGGCATTTTTACACTCGAAATTACTCCAGGTCACGCAGAAATCGGTACCGTGTCTGTGTTTGTGCCATGTCATATTGTCTTTAAATCAAGTCCTGTTCTTCTTAGATTAAATTACTCCAGGCAATATAACTTATTTTTTTACAGTGTGCACGTTGCTCATGCATTGAGGGTGGGATGGATCTTTGACATCAATATATGCAATTTTTTGACTGTACATCTTTAGATTAAATGATATCGGTCTTGTTGGATGTGAGCGTTGACCAACTCTTTTTAAGGTTTATTTGACCCTCTTTTGTAGTTATGTAGATGATTCATATAGACTTTCTCAATATATATTCTTACATTTTAACATTTTGTTACCTTTTATACCCGTATGCACATATAGGGAATTGTAAACCATTTTCTGTTTTGTAATAACGAAATGAACTATTCCAAAGTCATGTTCTTCTTCTTTTTTAACTCTAGCAATTAAAGTTATATTCTGGAATCAACCTTCTCCACTTTCATGAGTCTGAATTTATTGGCCATATCCACTTCACATTGGCCATTCTGGAATCAATCTTCTCCGCATTCAGCTTGAAATGAAACTTTCAAGTTACAATCACTTACTCGGTATTTTGCTTTATTATACAGAGGAATAGATCATGGATGACAAAGCACCTATTATCGAAAGAATATAGAGCCGGAGTTGATGAATTTATGGAGCATGTTAAAGCTAGTGGGGATGATCTCGACTTCATTAGATGTCCATGTAATGAGTGCGAGAATCTCTATAGTATGAGTTTAGAAGATATAAAATTTCATTTGACGACAGTTGGTATCGATCCAAGGTATACTATATGGATATGGCATGGGGAAGTTGATCCTAATGAAGTGTGTGAGGATACATGTGCGTCTATTTATAAGGACTATGATATGGATACTTTAAATGATGTGGCAGATACACTAGAGATGTTCCATGCATTAAAAGGAACGACATTGAAGGAGATGATGAAGAGAACTTTAATTCATTGCTTGATGATGCTAAGAAACCATTGTATAATGGTTGTAAAAAGTATACGAAGCTATCTGCGATAGTGAAGCTCTTTAGTATCAAGGCCAAGAGTGGTTGGAGTGATAAAAGCTTTTCAGATGTGTTGACATTGTTCGCCGACATGCTTCCGGGAGAAAATGAATTGCCTGTAACTACTTGGGAGGCTAAACGTTGCTTCTCAATATTTGGAATGGGATATAAGAGAATACATGCATGTCCGAATGATTGCATAATCTATAGAAAAGATTATGAAAATGCAACCTCATGTCCTATGTGTGGAACGTCGAGATATAAGGTAAAGAAGAATATGTCTGAACAAAGTCAGGAAGAGCAAAAGAAGGGCATCCCTGTAACGCCCCAGAACCAGAATACTGGAGAGCGGGGGCATACACAGCCAGCTACGTATATCGAAATGGAAAACACCTCGGTATACGGTCACGGCTGTCTAGAAATATGAGGGTTAACTACAAGCCATCAGTCTACTGTGGTCATTAGCAAGCCTATTATCTCAATCTCAAGCAAGTGTTAAGATTACAAGATGTCTGAGCATCAAATATATAAATACAAGGCGTCCCAAATATTACATATTGGATGATCAAGCAGCTAGTCTTACAAAATGTCAGGACTAGCAAAGAGTACATCATACATGATCAACCCTAGGATCTGTTCATCATGTTTACAGCATCAAGAAAATGTACATACGAGCTAACAGGTGCTCGCCGACAAACGCCTCAAAAGAATATTTAATTTACATATGAGTGAGCGGTACAAAATAGAAACCCACTCTTGGCCCCGGTTTCTTCTAGTTGACACCATCGGGCTGGAACTGCGGTAGATCCTCGGTAGCTGCTCCGAAATCTGGCCATACAAAACCAGCTGGGTCAGACCCCAGAAAGAGCAAGTGCCACAAGGGAGGCCATGCACAAGAACTAAAACCAGCATATCAAGTCGGAATGAAAATAAAGGTACAAGAAAGAACTACATGCAATAGGGCGATAACTGGTCACAACATGAGAATATTCCGGTCTCCCAGGTTACAACCCTTAAACCAAACAAGGACCGGGGTTGTAACCCTTCGCCTGAATAACGCATGCGCTAGACCATTTATCTAAAATTAAAATAAAGACAAGCATGCTCGGGATGAGAGCCAGGTACAGGGACTAGATCAGGCCTAGGCAAGACTAGGCAAGAAAGACAAGGCTAGACAAGACCAGGCGCCAACCATTTCACAACGACCAAGCAAGTCCTACGGCTTGATAAATTAACTAACTAGGGTTGTCACAACCTAGTTACTAGCAAGATGCAATGAGATGTTCCTATCAGCCACAGGCCCTGCAGACTATCCAGGCTACCCAGAACGTAAGCAAGGAGCTGGGTTCAGGTGGGTACATTGTCCGAGAGACAAGTGTACCCTCAAGTACCATCAAGGGGTGCAACACCTAACAGTGTGCTGGAATTGTGCCCTACTCGTCGGCAAGCATCAATTCCCAAGGCCGCCCAGGTAACGGGATTGCCTGTAGCCGGGAAATCTCCATGTTCTAGTTTTATGAACTAATCATTTACCTAGTCCGAATTCATGTGAACCTCTGGCCGTGGTACCCAGAGGTTCACGTCCTAGACATGATGCAAGACTGGACCAGTAGATTTATCAAGCACAAGATGCACACCCACGGTGTCAAGTCACGCAGCAAGTCAAGTAAGCCTGCCTCAGCAGCTCAAGTTGTCAAGTTATTATATTATCATGTCATGTTACAAGGAAGTGCGCCGCCGCGGGCCACTAGCAAGTTGTCAAGTTAACAGGTTCCAGTTATATAGTCCTAGTCACAATTTATGAAAAGTCAACTCAAATCATGTCAAGATCAAGAAAATGGCAAAACTCCAAGTTGTGTCAAAAGTGCCAAGTCGAGCCAAGTCGTGACGTGGGCAACAAAATCCTTGAAGCTCCAATTCATTAAAATAAAACCCAGAAATAAGCAGATACTGGGGGCACAAGGGATGCAGGTGCACCAGGGCAGGCCAGGGTGGCAA
This sequence comes from Iris pallida, assembly GCA_029216955.1. Taxonomy (NCBI): domain Eukaryota; kingdom Viridiplantae; phylum Streptophyta; class Magnoliopsida; order Asparagales; family Iridaceae; genus Iris; species Iris pallida. Next base: position 7,559,063 of record JANAVB010040216.1, on the reverse strand, counting down.
CACACTAGAGTGTGCCAAAAGGGAGGTTGACAACACTCTAGAGTGTGCCTAGGTTGAGGGCACTAGAGTGCGCCTAGTAGGCAGTACCCTAAAGTGCGCCTACCATGCTCACTGAAGTGCGCCTAGAATAAGGCCGGCCCAAGTGCGCCTAGGATAAGGCCGGCCCAAGTGCGCCTAGGTCATGGGGAATGAACCGCGCCTAGTTCATAGAATGAACTGCGCCTAGTCCATACATTGAACTGCGCCTAGTCCATAGAATGAACTGCGCCTACCACTGATGGGACAGTTTGGCGCCCAGTCTGATGGGACAGATGGCGCCTAGTCTGATGGGACAGATGGCGCCTAGTCTGATGGGACAGATGGCGCCTAGTCTGATGGGACAGATGGCGCCTAGTCGAGGATGGCCGGCCAACTGCGCCTAATCAAAGGAGAAGTAGGCGCCATTGGCCAACCGCGCCTAGTTCACAGAATAGGCGCCATCGACCAAGTCAAGGAGAACAGGCGCTATGAAGCGTTCTGTTTGGAAGAGGCGCGCAGCGCTAAGGAGCGTGCGGCCAAGAGGCGCACTTGCAAGGGCAAGCGGCCAAAGTAGGCGCCATCGGACCTACGCAGGGGAAATAGGCGCCATCGGCTACCACAGAGTCATCTTCTTCCCAAGGAAGAACACCATGGCCGAAAACTTAGCAACATCACAACTCGGCCATCCGAGCTCCAAATCCAAACTTCCAAGGGTCCATCTTGGGTGAAATTTGATTCTCTACCACATGAGCACATCAAATCCCACCCAAGATCGGCCAAAACACATCAAAACATGTAAAATCCGAAAATGTAAAGTACAAGATTCAAGCTCCACAAAACCCCAAATCCGAAAATACAAAGAACTAAAGTTACTCCCAATGAGCTAAGCTAAGGGATGAACTCATGAAAGTGGATTCTCATGTTTGGCAAGATGCAACTTGCCTCTCTTCCACTAGGGTTTGGAGGATGGAGGAAGAAGGGGGTTTCTTGGTGGGGGAAATAAATGAAAGTAAATGTGAGGAGAGAGAGAGGGGAATGGTATTAAATGGTGGTGGTGGGGTGAGCTTGAGGGGTAGTATAGGTTAGGGTGGTCCAACAATAAACCAAAATAGAACCAAACCATGCTAAACCAAGTCAAACCAAGCCAAGTCTCCTCCAAAATAAAACCGAGCAAAATACGAGAAGCCAGGAATACTGCAAGTACAGAAAATTAAAATACATGATAAAATCAAAATACGCACAAAATACGAAATACGAGAAATGGGGGTGACAACTCTACCCACCTTAAAAGAATTCCGTCCTCGGAATTTAATCAAGGAGCTAGAGATTGCCACGACAGGCTAGACTAATCACAGGCAAGTTACGCTAAGCAGGCAGCCATACAATCATGCATTCAATCAAGGATGGAACGGGTGTAAGGCACAAGGAAGACATTATACCTTACGAGTCAAACAAATAGGGATAACGCGATCGGATGTCGTCCTCACGCTCCCACGTTGACTCTCCCAGAGAGTGATGACCCCAAGCAACACGGACTAGATTAATAGTCTTGTTCTTGAGGATCTTCTCTCTCCGGTCCAATATAGACACGGGCTTTTCCTCATACGAAAGGTCGGTACCAACGACCAAATTCGAATGATCCAGGATATGGTTCGTGTCCGGGATGTACTGTCGTAATTGAGATACATGGAAGACATCATGCACCTCGCTTAGCGACGGTGGAAGAGCGAGACGATAGGACACATCTCCTACTCGCTCCAGGATACTAAATGGCCCTATATACCTAGGACTAAGCTTTCCCCGTGTGCCAAAGCGAATGACGCCACGGTTGGGCGAGATCCTAAGGAACACATGGTCGTTTACAGAAAACTCTACGGGACGCCGATGCAAGTCTGCCCAACGGCGCTGGCGATCTTGAGCAACTCGGATGTGATCTCTGACTCTCCTGACTACCTCGACAGTCTGAGAAATCATCTCCGGACCGAGCATCTGCCTTTCTCCGACATCGTCCCATGCTAGCGGGGACCTACACTTCCTGCCATACAAGGCCTCGAAGGGTGCCATCCGGATACTGGCCTGGTAGCTGTTGTTGTACGAGAACTCCACCAAGTGCAGGTGATCCTCCCACGAACCACCGAAGTCTAGCATACAAGCTCTTAGCATATCTTCCAAAGTCTGAATCGTGCGCTCCGACTGACCATCTGTCTGCGGATGATATGCTGAAGTGAACTTGAGACGAGTCCCCAAACTCTGATGAAGACTACGCCAAAAGTGAGAAGTGAATCTCGAATCTCTGTCTGACACTATGCTGACTGGCACTCCATAAAGCCTGACAATCTGCCTGAGGTACCTGTCTGCCAGTTGCGCCGTTGACTGCCCAACTCTGAAAGGGAGAAAGTGCGCAACCTTGGTGAGCCTGTCCACGATAACCCAAATAGCATCCTTGCCTGCTGGAGATCTCGGCAATCCTGTGACGAAATCTATGGTAATATGCTCCCATTTCCATTCTGGGATAGGCAAAGGTTGAAGTAGTCCGGCTGGCCTCTGATGTTCAGCTTTAACCTGTTGGCAAACCAAACACCGCGAGACAAATCGGGCTATCTCTCGCTTCATGCCATTCCACCAAAAGTGCTGACGGATATCTCTGTACATCTTCGTGCCACCTGGGTGAATGGAATACTGCGAACTGTGAGCTTCTGCCATGACTTCCTGTCTGATATCTCCACTGGGCACACAAAGACGCGAGCCATATCTAAGTGTACCATCCTCATGAATGTTCAACTCTGGTCTGCGTCCTGCCTCACATTCTGCTCTGAGCCGCTGAATCTTCTGGTCTGCCGACTGAGCTGCCTTGATCCTCTCAACTATGCTGGACTGAACTTGAATACTAGCCATCAAAGCCACGCTGGAAGGAAGAATTACTTCAATACCCATCTTCTGAAGATCTGACAATAATTCTGGTTGCGCTGTCAGGAGATAGACTCCTGCTCGTCTGCTCAAGGCGTCTGCTACAACATTAGCCTTCCCTGGATGATACCGCAAGTTGACATCATAATCCACCAATAATTCTAGCCATCTTCTCTGCCGCATATTCAAGTCCTTCTGGGTAAATACATACTTCAGGCTCTTATGATCCGTGAAAATCTCAACTCTATCACCATACAAGTAGTGCCTCCAAAGCTTCAATGCAAAGATAACTGCTGCTAGCTCCAAATCATGGGTTGGGTAATTCTTCTCATGATCGCAAAGTTGCCGCGAAGCATAAGCAATTACCTTCCCATGCTGCATTAGAACACATCCTAATCCCTTCCCTGAAGCATCACAATACACTGTGAATCCACCGGTCCCATCCGGAAGAGTGAGAATGGGAGCCGTCATCAAACCTCGCTTCAATTTCTCAAAGGATTCCTGACACTCTGCTGTCCAAACAAATGGCACATCCTTCCTGGTCAACTGGGTCATCGGCGCTGAAATTCTAGCAAAATCTGAAACAAATCGCCGGTAATAGCCGGCCAATCCAAGAAAGCTGCGAACCTCTGCTACTGATCTAGGAACTGGCCACGACTCAATGGCCACAATCTTCTGGGGATCCACTTCCACTCCTCCGCGGGTAATGATATGACCCAAGTACGAAATACGATCGAGCCAGAACTCGCATTTGCTGAACTTGGCGTACAACTGATGTTCTCTAAGTGTCTGAAGGACAACTCTGAGATGCTGATCGTGCTCTGCTTCACTCTTGCTGTAGACCAGGATGTCATCAATGAATACGATCATAAACTGGTCCAAGTAAGGCATGAAGATACGGTTCATGAGATCCATGAACACTGCCGGCGCATTGGTTGCTCCAAAGGGCATAACTAGGAACTCCCAATGCCCGTACCTTGATCTGAACGCCGTCTTCGGGATGTCTTGCTCTCTGACCCTGATCTGATGGTAGCCTGACCTCAAGTCTATCTTCGAGAATACTGAAGCCCCTTTAAGCTGGTCGAACAAGTCATCAATCCTCGGGAGAGGGTATCTGTTCTTGATCGTCACTGAGTTCAAGGTACGGTAATCAACACATAGCCTGGACGTACCATCTTTCTTCTTCACAAGAAGCATAGGGGCTCCCCAAGGCGATCCACTAGCACGGATGAATCCTTTGGTTCTCAAGTCTTCAATCATCTTATACAAAATCTCTAGTTCTGAAGGCGCCATCCTGTAGACTCGCTCTGACACTGGTGCGGTTTCGGGAATCAAGTCTATGGTGAACTCGATCTCCCTCTCTGGCGGCATACCTGGAAGCTCCTCTGGGAAGACATCTGGAAACTCGTCCACAATCCTGGGCAACTGCACTGCTGCTACTGCCATCCGCAATACCGGGGAAGAAGGCTCTACTGCGCCTCTGGAAAATGAAAACTCTGGCTCTCCGGGGATACTAAAGATAACTCTGCCAATGTGGCAGTCTATCCTGGCATAATGATCTCTCAACCAATCCATACCTAGGACTACATCATAATCTGCCAGGGGAAACTCTACCAATCTAGCGGGGAACTCCCTACCGCTAACTACGATCCGACACGAGGAAAACACTCGATCTACTCCCACAAGACCATTACCAGTAAGCACATTAAGCCTCACTGATAATGACTCGGGCTCCAATCCTATCCGTATCGCGAATCGTGCAGACATAAATGAATGCGATGCACCAGAATCAAATAATGCTGATGCTGGGGTAGAGTTGACGAGAATTGTACCTGCCACAACCTCACCTGGCGCTACCTCTTCTGCTGCGGTCATTGCCATCACTTGACCTCTGGGTGCCTGTCCTCTCTGCTGATTACCTCTCTGCCTGGCCAGAATCTGAGCCTGGGCCTGAGCATACTGCTGGGGACTCTGCTGCTGAAAAGCTTGATTCTGAGGCAACATCGGCCTCGGGTGCTGCTGCTGTACTGGTGCTGGTCCCCTAACTGAAGGACTAGTAAGGTTGGACGAGGATGAACTCCCTCGATTGGGGCACGACCCTATCCTATGGTCCGCCGCCCCACAAGCTAGGCACAATCCCTGTGCCCTCCGACACTCTGCCACCACATGGCCCGGCTTCCCACAGTATGAACATCCTATTGTGGAAGAAGATTTCTGCTTCTGCTGCTGCTGAGGAAACGTCGGGGTCGAATGCCGGTCCGACGTTACTGAGGCCGTCCGCCTCGGAGCTCCAATCGTAATACCCCTAGCTGCCGGGGCTGGTGCTGACGACTGGTGCGACTGGCTGTGGGACCGCTTCCTACTTCCGGTCCTATCCATAATCCTCTGGGAGGTGTATTCATGTCTCCTGGCTGCCCTCAACATGGCGTCGAACGTCTGGTGCTCGAACTGCTCAACTGCTAACAAAATCTCCAAGTGGAGCCCTTGCTGGAAACGCTGGGCCCGATCATACTCGGTTGCCACCAAGGTGGGGGCAAACCTACTCAGCCTCCAAAACTCGGTCGCATAGCCATCGACCGTCCTGCCTCCTTGCTTCAGGTTGGTGAATCTAGTCTGCAAATCGTACCGTGCCACGGCATCGAAGTACTTCGTCTGGAACCTCTCCCTAAATACTGCCCAAGGGACTGGCGCTGCCAATCCCATGGCCTGAGCTGCCCACCAATTGCGGGCAAGGTCCAACAACTGTAGGCGGACCACTGCCACCTTCTCATTCTCTGGAGTCCTCGCCGCTTCCAGAACTACCTCGGTATCCTGAAGCCATGCATCCGCGGCGATTACGTCTTCGCTGCCATCGAAGAACGGAGGGTTCAAGCGCTTGAAACTGTTGGCCGCCTGGTTCCCTTGGTGACCTCCTCTATTCAGTGCTTCATGAACTTCCTGGTGCAGGGCGTCGCCTCGACGATCCTGGGCTGCAAGCAAATCTCTGATAAGCCCTACCAAGGCTCCCTCCTCTTGTCTCACAGGCGGAACGGGCTGAGCTTCATGAACGCGAGGTTCCTGACCTCCAGAAGGTACAACTCTAGAGGCCGCTCCAGAGTCCTGAGACTGCTCCTCTTGTTGCTGGGGTTCATGCTGGGCTTCTCCTGGCTGATCGGCACGTCCGGGAACAGTACCGCTGAAGAAGACGACAGGGGGAAACGATAAGGAAGGACAGTGAAAGAGCAAGGATGCATGCAAGTGACCGAATCAAGATTCCCAGGGAATAGAGAGTACGAGCAGAGATCAAGGGAGATTACTGATTGAGACATCTACCGGTAACCCTCACATTTCTTGAATTTTCAAGACCTGCATGGGCCACCACTTAAACCGTGTAATGCCCCAGAACTAGAATACTGGAGAGCGGGGCATACACAGCCAGCTACGTATATCGAAATGGAAAACACCTCGGTATACGGTCACGGCTGTCTAGAAATATGAGGGTTAACTACAAGCCATCAGTCTACTGTGGTCATTAGCAAGCCTATTATCTCAATCTCAAGCAAGTGTTAAGATTACAAGATGTCTGAGCATCAAATATATAAATACAAGGCGTCCCAAATATTACATATTGGATGATCAAGCAGCTAGTCTTACAAAATGTCAGGACTAGCAAAGAGTACATCATACATGATCAACCCTAGGATCTGTTCATCATGTTTACAGCATCAAGAAAATGTACATACGAGCTAACAGGTGCTCGCCGGCAAACGCCTCAAAAGAATATTTAATTTACATATGAGTGAGCGGTACAAAATAGAAACCCACTCTTGGCCCCGGTTTCTTCTAGTTGACACCATCGGGCTGGAACTGCGGTAGATCCTCGGTAGCTGCTCCGAAATCTGGCCATACAAAACCAGCTGGGTCAGACCCCAGAAAGAGCAAGTGCCACAAGGGAGGCCATGCACAAGAACTAAAACCAGCATATCAAGTCGGAATGAAAATAAAGGTACAAGAAAGAACTACATGCAATAGGGCGATAACTGGTCACAACATGAGAATATTCCGGTCTCCCAGGTTACAACCCTTAAACCAAACAAGGACCGGGGTTGTAACCCTTCGCCTGAATAACGCATGCGCTAGACCATTTATCTAAAATTAAAATAAAGACAAGCATGCTCGGGATGAGAGCCATGTACAGGGACTAGATCAGGCCTAGGCAAGACTAGGCAAGAAAGACAAGGCTAGACAAGACCAGGCGCCAACCATTTCACAACGACCAAGCAAGTCCTACGGCTTGATAAATTAACTAACTAGGGTTGTCACAACCTAGTTACTAGCAAGATGCAATGAGATGTTCCTATCAGCCACAGGCCCTGCAGACTATCCAGGCTACCCAGAACGTAAGCAAGGAGCTGGGTTCAGGTGGGTACATTGTCCGAGAGACAAGTGTACCCTCAAGTACCATCAACGGGTGCAACACCTAACAGTGTGCTGGAATTGTGCCCTACTCGTCGGCAAGCATCAATTCCCAAGGCCGCCCAGGTAACGGGATTGCCTGTAGCCGGGAAATCTCCATGTTCTAGTTTTGTGAACTAATCATTTACCTAGTCCGAATTCATGTGAACCTCTGGCCGTGGTACCCAGAGGTTCACGTCCTAGACATGATGCAAGACTGGACCAGTAGATTTATCAAGCACAAGATGCACACCCACGGTGTCAAGTCACGCAGCAAGTCAAGTAAGCCTGCCTCAGCAGCTCAAGTTGTCAAGTTATTATATTATCATGTCATGTTACAAGGAAGTGCGCCGCCGCGGGCCACTAGCAAGTTGTCAAGTTAACAGGTTCCAGTTATATAGTCCTAGTCACAATTTATGAAAAGTCAACTCAAATCATGTCAAGATCAAGAAAATGGCAAAACTCCAAGTTGTGTCAAAAGTGCCAAGTCGAGCCAAGTCGTGACGTGGGCAACAAAATCCTTGAAGCTCCAATTCATTAAAATAAAACCCAGAAATAAGCAGATACTGGGGGCACAAGGGATGCAGGTGCACCAGGGCAGGCCAGGGTGGCAACACACTAGAGTGTGCCAAAAGGGAGGTTGACAACACTCTAGAGTGTGCCTAGGTTGAGGGCACTAGAGTGCGCCTAGTAGGCAGCACCCTAAAGTGCGCCTACCATGCTCACTGAAGTGCGCCTAGAATAAGGCCGGCCCAAGTGCGCCTAGGATAAGGCCGGCCCAAGTGCGTCTAGGTCATGGGGAATGAACCGCGCCTAGTTCATAGAATGAACTGCGCCTAGTCCATACATTGAACTGCGCCTAGTCCATAGAATGAACTGCGCCTACCACTGATGGGACAGTTTGGCGCCCAGTCTGATGGGACAGATGGCGCCTAGTCTGATGGGACAGATGGCGCCTAGTCTGATGGGACAGATGGCGCCTAGTCGAGGATGGCCGGCCAACTGCGCCTAATCAAAGGAGAAGTAGGCGCCATTGGCCAACCGCGCCTAGTTCACAGAATAGGCGCCATCGACCAAGTCAAGGAGAACAGGCGCTATGAAGCGTTCTGTTTGGAAGAGGCGCGCAGCGCTAAGGAGCGTGCGGCCAAGAGGCGCACTTGCAAGGGCAAGCGGCCAAAGTAGGCGCCATCGGACCTACGCAGAGGAAATAGGCGCCATCGGCTACCACAGAGTCATCTTCTTCCCAAGGAAGAACACCATGGCCGAAAACTTAGCAACATCACAACTCGGCCATCCGAGCTCCAAATCCAAACTTCCAAGGGTCCATCTTGGGTGAAATTTGATTCTCTACCACATGAGCACATCAAATCCCACCCAAGATCGGCCAAAACACATCAAAACATGTAAAATCCGAAAATGTAAAGTACAAGATTCAAGCTCCACAAAACCCCAAATCCGAAAATACAAAGAACTAAAGTTACTCCCAATGAGCTAAGCTAAGGGATGAACTCATGAAAGTGGATTCTCATGTTTGGCAAGATGCAACTTGCCTCTCTTCCACTAGGGTTTGGAGGATGGAGGAAGAAGGGGGTTTCTTGGTGGGGGAAATAAATGAAAGTAAATGTGAGGAGAGAGAGAGGGGAATGGTATTAAATGGTGGTGGTGGGGTGAGCTTGAGGGGTAGTATAGGTTAGGGTGGTCCAACAATAAACCAAAATAGAACCAAACCATGCTAAACCAAGTCAAACCAAGCCAAGTCTCCTCCAAAATAAAACCGAGCAAAATACGAGAAGCCAGGAATACTGCAAGTACAGAAAATTAAAATACATGATAAAATCAAAATACGCACAAAATACGAAATACGAGAAATGGGGGTGACAATCCCAGCTAAAGTTCTATGTTACTTTCCACCCATTTTACGCTTTAAAAGGTGGTTTCGATCGGTACAAACATCAAAGAATTTGACATGGCATGTAGATGGAAGGGAAGTTGATGGCCAATTGTGTCATCCCACAGATTCACCGACGTGGAAGACAATTGATGATAAATTTCCAGAGTTTGCAGCAGAAGCAAGAAACCTTCGACTCTCCCTTTCAGCCGATGGGATTAATCCATTTAGTTCACTCAGTAGTAGGTACAGTTGTTAGCCTGTAATGCTAAATACTTATAATTTACCACCTTGGTTGTGTATGAAGAGAAAGTTCACATTGTTGACATTGTTGATATCAGGCCCCCAACAACCTGGAAATGACATAGATGTTTACTTAGCACCATTGATTCAGGATCTCCAGTTGCTGTTGAAGGACGGATTTGTGACTTACGACGCCTATCGGCAAGAATCTTTTACATTGAGAACTGTATTGTTATGGACTGTTAACGATTTTCCTGCATATGGCAACTTGTCTGGTTGTTGTGTGAAAGGATATTTTGCTTTTCTAATGTACAACGAAAATACTTATTCAGATAGATTGAAACATTACAACAAGAATATTTATACTGGTCATAGAAGGTATTTGCCGCATAACCATTCTTTTCGATCACAAAGAAAGGCATTTAATGGTGAAAAAGAGTTCGGAACTCATCCTGAACCATTAAGTGGGGAACAAATATTAATAAAGGTTGCAGGGATTCCAGTTTCTTGGAGGAAAAAGAAGATGTTCCAGAAAAAGATATCAGAGAAGAAGACTTCAAAGAAGAAGAAGGAAGCAGAAGTGCAAAAGAAATTGACACCAAAGAAGAGGAAAAAAGAAGTACAAAAAGACAAAGTTACAAGTTGTTGGAAGAAGAAATCCATTTTTTTTGAGCTAGAGTATTGGAGATATCTTTCTATTAGACATAACTTGGATGTCATGCACATTGAGAAGAATGTCTGCGATAGTATCATTGGGACCCTATTAAATATTCCTAGAAAAACAAAAGATGGGATCAATAGTCACAAAGATCTTGTAGAGATGGGCTTAAGGAAAGAATTGGCACCTCATAATAAGAAAAATGGGATTTATCTTCCAGCTGCATGTTATTCTTTATCTAGGCAAGAGAAAAGAATAGTGTGTCAAACTTTGCATGACCTTAAGGTCCCAGATGGTTACTCTTCGAATTTTAGATGTAATGTCTCAATGGAAGATCTAAAGTTATATGGTCTCAAATATAATGATTATCATCTTCTAATGCAACAAGTACTTCCTGTTGCAATACGTGGTGTGTTGCCAAAGCATGTGAGATATGCTATTATACGAGTATGTTTCTTCTTTATTGCCCTTTGTGCCAAAGTCGTGAATGTACAAAAATTGCAAGATATCCAAATAATCTTGTGATCACATTATGCTTATTGGAAAAATATTTTCCACCATCATTCTTTGACATAATGGTACATCTAATGGTACACTTTGTCAGGGAGGTCGAACTTGGCAGTCCGGTTTTCTTCCGATGGATGTACCCACCAGAGTGGTTGGTCTAGTCTGAACTTTGATTTTCATTATGTAGTAACATGATTGATGTTTGTGTAATCATTTTTATCTTTATCATTTGTTCATTATAGGTTTATGGGTGTGATAAAGGGTTATGTGAGAAATAAGAATCGTCCTGAAGGGTGTATTGCACAATGCTATATCGTAGAGGAAGCCATTGAGTTTTGTTCAGAACATCTAGAAGAACAACCTGCCATTGGAGTTCCTTCTACGAAGAATAAGGAAAAACCTATAGGAAAAAAAATATCTGTGAAGTTGACCGCTTATCTTTGGACCAAGCACATCTTTATGTGTTGCACAACACAAATGATGTTCAACCTTATATCGAGTAAGGATGTCTATATTACTCTTTACTAAGTTTTATCTTTGGACCAAGCACATCTTTTTTTATGTTTCGCTTTGTAATTAACAAAATTCTACTTATTACTTGATAGGGAGCACGAGGCTTACTTGAAAAAGTTGCACCCTCGTAGAGTGAAAAGTGCAAAATGGTTAGAAGATGAGCACAATCGCAGCTTTATTAGTTGGTTACGATCAAGGGTATTGATTAAGCTACTATATTCTATGTTCTACTTAGTGAAAATAAAATATTGAACTTAGGAAAAAAAATGACAGGTTGAGGCTGCGGTAGAAGACCCAACTAGCAATGTCTCTGATGAATTAAAATGGATAGCTCAAGGACCTCGACATCACGTGACTAAGTTCCCAGGTTATGCAATTAATGGGTGTCACTATCAAACGAAAGATCGTGACGACGTACGAGTCAAGCAAAACAGTAGAGTGACTCTAGTGGCAAAGACTTTTCAAGTTGCTAGCACAAAGGACAACAATCCCATCATCTCAGATATGACATTTTACGGTGTCATCAAAGAGATTTGGTTGCTTGACTATTTATCCTTCCAGATTCCCGTCTTCAAGTGTGATTGGGTTGACAACAAGAATAGTGTTAAGGTGGATGAACTTGGTTTTACATTGGTCGAGCTTGGTAGAGTTGGCCACAAGTCTGACTCTTTTGTTTTGCCCTCTCAAGTAAAGCAAGTATTTTATGTTCCTGTTCAATTGGATGAAAATTGGTCAATCGTTTTATCGGCTCCGCAAAGGACTTATTATGATGAAGACAATGACGACGAGGGAATCGATTGTTTTGATTCAGTTGAAACTTGCAATAAAGTACCGGATTTTGAGTCATTTGATGTTGTTGATGAATCACCCTCGACCTATTTACGTGAAGATTGCGAGGGAACTTGGATTGCACAGTCCAAATCTTCTTGTTGAAATATTGCAGCAAGTAAAAATTACTCTATATCAAACCTGGGTGTATCTCAGATTTTGTTACTTATATCTGAGATTTTGTTGAACAAACATTGCATAGATTGAACTGAGATTTTGTTGAACAAACATTGCATAGATTGAACTGAGATTTTGTTGAACAAACATTGCATAGATTGAACATTGTATCTCAGATTTTGTTACTTATGTCAAACCTGGGTGTATCTCAGATTTTGTTACTTATATCTGAGATTTTGTTACTTATATCTGAGATTATGTTACCTATATCAAACCTGGGTGTATCAGATTTTGTTACCTGTATCTCAGAATGGGTGTATCTCAGATTTTGGGTTTACTTTTATAATGTTAACTGGTATTCTTAATCTCAGATTTTGTTACTTATATCAAACCTGAGAATGGGTGTATCTCAGATTTTGTTAGAATTATCAGGTTTCGTCTTCTTAATCTCAGATTTTGTTAGTTGAATCTCAGTTTTCAAGCACATTTTATGTTTCATGCTATTTCAAGCACATTTTATTCTTAATCTTAGATTTTGTTAGTTCAATCTCAGTTTTCAAGCACATTTAATGTTTTATGCTATTTCAAGCACATTTTAGCAAGATTAATATGAATATAAATATGCCATTTATTTGTTACAGGCTACACAGCAATGTGAGGATTCCGGGGAACAAAATTGTAGCCGGGAAAAAGGTAGAGGGGCATCAAAATCAAAAAAAGTCAGCAAAATCAAAGATGATGAAGAGAGGATAAAGATCATTTATAACGATGTTGGGCAACCAATTGGTGAAGAAAAAATTAGTTTGGCAACTTACTGCGGCATCACAGTAAAGTCCTTAGTAAAAATAACTTATCCAAATTGGCATAAAGTGCCAGAATCAGTTAAAAAGAGCTTATGGACTGCTATTCAGGTAAAAATAATGTGTGTTCCTGAGAATTTTAGTTTGAATGTTCCTTTGTATGCCATGTTTCAATGTTCCTTTGAATGTTCCTTTGAATTAACTATGCAATGTTTGAATGTTCCTTTGAATTAACTATGCAATGTTTGTTCCTGAGAATTGATAAACTGTTGTGTATATTCCTTTGAATGTTCCTTTGTATGCCATGTTTCAAATTGATTTGTAGGCTCAATATGTGTGTTCCTGAGAATTTCTGTTTGTATGCCATGTGTGTTACTGAGACACTCTACTGATTTTCCTATGGATGTACACAATTTGAGACACCCAAACCTATCTACTGCTCACTGAATTCTCTACATAACACACACACGCATTTACAAACTGGAAACCTATCTACATACCATATATGCATTGCCTGCACATAGAGAGCCCAGGTCTGGACATGAAGTTCAGATAAGTGAACTAAGTTCAGACTTGAATTCACTTGTTCACTGCACTATTGAATGCTTGAATTCAAGTCTGAACGTATTCAGACTGGAATGCTTTACATGTTATGCACTATGTTATGCACTCATGTATAGATGCTGAATATTTATTTTCTGTTGTAGGCCAAATTTGACTTGGATCCAAATAGTCAAGCCTTTGTGTTAGCATCCATGGCTCGGAGTTGGAGGGTATTCAAAGGTCAACTCACCAAGCATTGGATTTATCCGAATGAGGGCAATCGTGAGCTTCTCAAGCACCCTCCACCAAAGTACTCGGGGATCTTGAAACAATCTGTGTGGGAGGAATTCGTCAAAAACAGACTGTCTGCAAGTTTTAAGGTTAACTTGTCAAAATTATTTTTTTATGCATAACAAGGATGACTAGGTCCCTATTATATATATCTTATTTCTTCTATACCTTCATGTGTTGTAATCATAAGAAAATGAGCAAGGAGCAAAGTGCACGGAGAGCCAAGGGCAAGTTTCCTCATCGTTTAAGCAGGAAGGGATATACCGGTCTTAAAGAGGAGCTGGTAATACATATTTGTATATCAGTTAAGATGATTTACATGTGGACATATATATTATAACATGGTTTTTTCTTTCAAAACAGCGACGACAGTTGGGGGAAAAATATATAGATGACAGAAGTTTTTTTTGGACAAAGGCACGAGTTACTAAGGCCGATACATTTACTGACGATGGGACCAAGGACGTAGCTATGAAAGTGGTGAGTATATATCGTCCAGTCTATTAAGAGGAATCCTGCTTATCAACATGCTTATATTTCTAAAACCTTGTACTTTTTATAGGAGGAATACATCAAACAAAAGGAAGATGGGAGTTTGGTGACCGAAGGAGCTTCGGATATTCTAACCTTGGCGTTGGGCACTCCCGAGCATTCGGGACGTATTCGGGGTTTGGGATTAGGACCGACACCAACGACCTATTTCAAGCTTCCAAAACGGGGAATGAAAAAACAAAATGAAGTACTCAAGTCCCAATTGGAAGAGGAGCGTAAACGGAGACAAGAATTAGAGATCATGCTAAAAGAATTTCAAGCCCAAGGAGCTTCACAAACATCTGAGAAGGTTGCTTCCAATACCAAAGGAAGTGGTAATAGGAAATATATAATGTCTCGTAAGAATGAACGCGAGTTTCCTGGAAACAAGAGTCCATCATATCGTTCTAAGGTAATGATTATTACAGTTAGTTCCATTTCGTCTAATAAGCTTTTCTTTTCTTTTTTTGTCTAATATGTTTATTCTAATATGCTTTTCTATCTTCTTTGAAAAGCTGAAACAGAATACAAAGTTAAGCGAGCAAAAATTCATAACATATCCTACATCAGACATTGGCATGGTAATTACATATATTCAATACATAATCTTTATTCAACAACTTAATTATAACATGTAGTAATTATATCGAGAAATAACTGTTTCTTATTTTGTTTAGGGAACCAAATGTAAGCTAGCAGTGGGCACAAAAAAAATATTGTTGTCGAGGGATTTGTCTTTGAAGGGTGTGGACCAAATGAGAAAATTCATAATGTTGAATTAGGAGAACATAATGTTAGGGTTTCAATTATGAAAGCCCTTCAACCTACTGTGAGCCTTCCCGTGCCACTTCATGGAGAAATGGAAGTTGTTAAAGATGCAATTGGGTCTTTAGTAGCTTGGCCCAAAGAGTTTATTGTTGGTGGTCTTCAGGTAATTTTATTTAATACTAGTGTCAACATCTTTTATGAAATTGTTGAAAAAAATTCCAATTGAATCTGACAATGTTCAACCTTTGAAGGTTGCTGGCTGTGGTAGGGAGATAATTGATACTTTCGGAGAGATGGTAGAAACCATTAAGGCTACCGACCCTCATCTTAAAATACCATTGGAAGGAATGTTCGGAACCTTTACTCCAAATTGTTATCTTTCTAAAATCGTTCTACAGGAGTTATGTAGGATGGCATGGCTAGATGTGAATCCTGTTGTTGCCTATATGAGGTAAGAAATATGAAATTTATATTCTAAAAATTTTATTTTGCGATTGACACCATATTCAACTATTCTTTTGGCTTTAGGTTTTTGCTTGATAAATTTCCAAACTCTCGGGAGCTTTTGATAATGTTCAACCCTTCTGCTATGAGTAATGCATCCGGGCCTGCAATAAGCAATATGGTTAGAGAAAGGCTCCAAGAGGCTAAGAAAACCCAAATTTGCTTCATTCCATCCATTTACAAGGAGTAAGAAGTTATAATCAAGTAGCAAGATTTTTCTTTCCTATTCAATAACCAAATTGCTTTATTCCATTCATGTTCCCTTTAATGTAGGAAGCATTGGATTCTAATTGTTGTTGAGCTCTCTACCTTTAATGTTTACTGGTTGGACTCGCTGTGTTTTAAACCAAGAGGAGATATTAAGTTGTTTTTCAATACGTGAGTGAAATTATTATTATTATTGTTAATATTTTAATAAATGTGTATATTCTGATGTTAGTATATATAATTATTTTCTACTAGTAGCCTCAACACAGCATATATTGGTGGTAAAAGATCAAATAGAAGTCCTACTTGGAAATTACCCAAGGTAATCAAACTAATATATGACTTATTATAATCATGGACATGATATTCTCTTACAAATAATATCTTCATGTAGGTCCCGAAACAACCTGGAGGTTATGAATGCGGATATTTTGTTATGAAATATATGCGGGATCTCATGGAAGACCCCTCTCCTACTATTGAGTCAAAGGTAAGTTGTTCATTAATTTAATTCTTAATTAATTTTTTGAAATTATACGAACTAATGTAACTATTTTTTGACTTTTTAGCTAAAAACGTTGGCTGGAAAATCAACATACACGTAGGAAGAACTAGATGATGTCCGATGCGAATTCATCGAATTCGTTGCCAATCATATGGATACATGAGGGTCAAGGTACTCATTTCACTCATTTCCATTACTGATACGAGACACCCTACTGTCACATGGACACAATACACTCAAGACACTCACTAAACTATGACTGATAGTCCTACCCTCTGTTCTGTTTGTCGAACATCAATTTATGGTTATGGAGTTTGTGGATTTGTTATGGATTTTGAAACATCAATCACAGCTTTGATTTTCAATCAAATAGCATAAGCTTTTCCCATATTTCTTCTAATTTGCTGCTATGGATAAGAATAATACTTCAATTCATATTTAAGTTAATAACAAAAGATAAAATGTTTCATGTGCTGTTTATGCATTTCTTGTATGATCAAGTGGTTTAGGCATCATTTGGGAATTTCTTATATAAAGGAACTGGAAATGTTTCATGTGCTGTTTATGCATCTCTTGTATGATCAAGTGGTTCAGGCATCTTTTCGGAATTTCTTATATAAAACATTTTTGGCCTACCTGGAAATGTAGCCTACCTGGAATTTCTTATATAAAACATTTTTGAACTGGAAATGTAACCTACTGCTTTGGCATAGCCTGCTGCCACTTGCCCTACCTGTAGGCAATAGCCCCAAGCCTTAGCCCAACATCTGCAGCATCAGTGGCCTTAGCCAAGAAATCTCCAAGCTAGCTTTGTGACCATAGCCATATTGCTAATTGTAGGATCTCTGATTCCCAGACCACTATGCAGTTTAGATTTAGTAAAAGTCGACCAAGATCTGAAATGCATTTCTCTAGTAATATCAGAACCACCCCAGATAATATCTTCGTGACCTTTTTGGGAAGGATATAGGAAGACAGATAATATGTCGGGAGGGACGACAGAGTTTATTTGATGAGAGTAGTCATGCCTACATGGGAAGCATCTGCTGCCACTTGCCTACAGCAGGTCAAGCTGGAAAGGGGGGAGGAATGAGTCCCCTGCTGCTGCTAATGTAGCATACTGCCACTTGCCCTACCTGTAGGCAATAGCCTCAGGCCTTATAAGCCAACATCTTTTTGATAGTTACATTATATATACACAAGATAAATCTGACAGAAACTCCATACAACAGTTTTCCACAACATATGTTGAATTGTGATCTTATAAATGTGTGTTTTTAATCAGGACTTATATCATTATATCACATTTATTAATCCTTGTTTTATCTTTTGCTGGGTACATGTGCTGTGGACATAGGTCTTCATGTGAAGTTGTATGTTATGGTGTGGGATATGTGGATAGTTTTGATATAAAGTGTACTAGCTATATTGGATACTGACCTATAGATTTTTGTGAAGATGTATATATATATATATATGGCCTGAGAAATGTGGAACGATAGCTAAAGTGTACTCTATTTTGAGACAATGGAATGTATATGGCCTGAGAAATGTGGAACGATAGCTAAAGTGTACTCTATTTTGAGACAATAGAATGTACCCTATTTTGAGACAATAGAATGTACCATATTTTGAGACAATGAAATGGAGATTAATGTTACATTTCAATGTTTTGTTGTGAATATGGTTCAAATTAAGTGGTTGTTTTCGAATTGAATTGAGCAGGGTTTGGAATGTATAACATGCAGTATAGAGCGTTATAAATGTTATACAAATGACCAATCATAACGCTTTCAAAATGTCCTGACCCCAACCATACTAAATTACTCATAACGTTTTTACATAACTATCCATAACGCTTTGAAAATAGAACGTAGTAGAAATTCATACTATTAATGACGTTTTCGGACGATTTATCTATAACGCTTTGAAAAACATTTATAACACCCGCTTTCATAATGCTTGGATTAAGAAAAAACCCGTCATGGTTCGTCATTAATGACGGCTTTTAGCCGTCATTAAAGGGTATTTCTGTTGTAGTGAACCAGACGATCTGTCTTCGATCGTTTGAACTTTTCAAACTCTGAACCTATGTCAGAAGATGAAGACGAAGTTTTATTCGCTTCTGTCAACATGACTTCTAGAGACACTGGGGGTAGGAAGTACTCCAAGCACAGGAAGCCTCGTAAGCTAAGCCAGCGATATTTGGATCTACTCCAAGAATCTTCTGAAGGAGTATTCCAACATACCCGATCCCGAAGCCGAGACACGATCGGTCAAAGGAATCTTCAAGATCCTTCCGGTCATCTCCCTCTTTCTCATTGAGGAGATGATTCTTTCTCCGACTATGATGCATATAGCAAAAGTTCAGAACAGACAGTGTCCTCCACTGTACCTAGAGAAGTGGCAGCTTATGTTGTCACTGAAGACCCAGATGCTTCCAGTTCGGGTAGTCGAGAGTAACGAATAGCTGCGCTAGAAGACAAGCTGAACACCATGGCTGAAATGATTGTAAGCATGAATTCTATCATTGTGGCCCAGCATACGGTACCACCGACCGTACCTCCTACAAATCCTGAAATCATAGCATCGTCGGTGCCTGTCAATGCAGGACTGAGGGTAGCATCTCTTCCAGTACCTCCTGTACAGATCCAACCTACACCCAGTTAATCAGGTGCTGGGGGTAGTGCTTATCACGTTGTTCCTCCCCCTAATACTGTGATTCAGCCTGCTCCTTCTATATCAGTGGAAGATGCCAATGAAGCTGTCAAGCTCCTATGCACTCAGTTCGAGGCCTTCAAAGAGAAGGACAACTTGTAGAGGTTGGGGATCAAGCAACCTTACCCAGTTGAATGGAAGGAAGTCCCATTTCCTCCGAAGTACAAGATTCCAACAATCTCGCTGTTTGATGGCAGCACTTCTCCCAGTCAGTTCATTAACCACTTTGAGGTTATAACTGTCCAACTTCAACCAAATGACGCTCTTCTTACTATAGTATTCGTCGGCTGTTTAGCCAACATAGCATACGATTGGTACAGAAGCTTGCCCGATGGTTGTATCACCTCCTTCTCTGGCCTAAAACAAATCTTCTAGGAACGATTCTATGAAGGGATCAACGACATGACCATGTCAGCCCTCAATAAAATCAAACAAAGACACAATGAAACTGCTGAGAGTTTTATTGAAAGGTTCCGTCGAGAAGCTTTGAAAATGCCTCCTGGAACTCCAGCCGCTGTTACCATAGACACCTGCAAGGCAAATATTTTGCCTATCATCAGTATGTGGACGGGATCTACTCAGTTCCATGATTGGCCATCCTTCATTGTCAACGCTAAGGCTGCTGAAGTTAGCGCTGACAAATTCAAGCAGTTAGGGGTACAAATGTCTAACCCCGACCGGGATGAACATCAAACATCGGGTGGTGGTAATCGCCAGAACAACCGCAAGGGAAAAGAAACTTTGAATATCAATTTGACAAATAAGAACAAAAAATCTTTGGCGGTCAACGTAGCTCCCCCTACGTCCACTTCTACTCCTTCAGCACCTCCACCAAGGGAACCTCGTCCGAAAGTAGAGTACTCTTTTGACGAGAATGACACTGTGAGCATCTTTGATTGCTTGATCAAAAGCAATAAGCTCCAGCTCCCAGATCCTAAGAAGCCTGATGAAGTCGGTAAGACTGATCATCCTAAGTACTGTGTTTATCACAGATTCATTGGGCATCCCACTCGAACATGTTATGTGCTCAAAGGCAAAATCCAAGAGCTGGTCAATGCCGGTGTTGTCACTCTGCAGCAAGACGAGAAGACTGTTACCGCAAACATGGTCTCAGTTCAATTTGGTGACTTTCTGCCCAGATGGTACAACACGGTGTCATTCCTATCCCTAAAGCTACTCTTGCGATCGAGAATCTCCCTCCTCCACGAAGTAAAGGTCTCGTCCCCTTGTCTCTTAATAATGGCGAGATTATGTAGATTCATCCGGATCTTGCTTCAGAATTCGAACTTCCCTCTTCCTTCAAGAAGAATGACCGCTCTAAGGGCAAGACACAGATTTGCAATATGGTGTCTTTTGATCCCATAGTTAACGAAGAAATCCTGTTGGGCACCAGATCAGGAAAAGCCTATCTAAAGGATTACCCCAAAGCTCAAGAGAATCATGCTTCTTCTTCTGAGCTCTCTCTAGTGCAGCATGCTTCTACTAAAGATATTCCTACTGCATCCTCACCGGTTGTAGAGTCTACTCCTCCTAAGCCGACGGTCGCTGACAAAGGCAAACAATAAGTCCGCTTTGACAAACCTTTGAAGAAGACATCTCCTTCCGGACTTTAGAAGCCTTACAACTTTGATATTTTGGCTCAGTTAGCCAATACACCGGCCTGGCTGTCCATCTTTGAACTCTTGCGCCTCTCGAAAGAGACTCGGGAAACTCTGAGTGAGGCTCTCATGCAGGCTGAAACTTGTCTAGCCCTTTTGAAGAAGCCGAAAGCAGAACCAGTCTCTTGCCTCCATTGTCATAGTGTTGGAGTTAATTCCAAACATAACTTTCACACAGGATGACATGCTGATGGAAGACAACAGACACGACTGTCCTCTATACTATACAGGATATGTCGATGCGATGAAAGTCGATCGTATTCTTATAGATCCATGGTCTGCTCTCAGCATCATACCGAAGACAATGTTGGATGCATTGAAGATCCCAGTGTATAGTCTTTCCAGTACAATCACCACCATCCTTGGGTTCAACCAGGGAAGGAGTGAACCTCTGGGCAAGATTCGCCTAAAACTCAAAATAGGCAATTTTCGTACAAAGATGACCTTCTACATCATTGACAACCATGGTTGTTCTTACAATGCTCTATTAGGAAGACCATTTCTGCACGAGCATAATATTGTTCCTTCGACTCTCCATCAATGTTTTAAATATGTTGATGACAATGGAGAGGTTCAAAAGGAAGTTGCTGATCTCTATCATTTCAAAGGCATCGAAGCATACTGCAACGATGCCCGTATGTACAAGGATGAATTCATAAAGGTAGTCCTGTCTCTGGACACTGAAGAAGAGCAAGAAGCAGTGCCTAATGACACCCTCATCTGTCACGACCCGCACCCTAGAGTAAGGGCACGAGACGTGGATACGTCCAGCGTACGTCGCAGTATCGACGGTAGAACGCTGTCCTAGGTCAACATACATCTAACAATATATATCTAAACAGTTTATACTCTCCGAATGGGGGTGACATCGCAGTAATAAACTCAATCACAACTAAGGAAGAGATAGCACGATATAAAATAGAACTCAAGGAACAAATAGATGATAAAGTAGTCTAAGATAATCCCAGCAAATATCTAGAAGTATATGGTCTCAGATATAGAATGAAAGAATATATACAACTCAGAACTCAGAATAAAGTCTAGCTAAACATGTCTCAAGACTACATAAAGTAAGATAAGCCTAACTAATCTAGTCTAGGCAATGGGGGTGATCTCCTCAGCTAGAGCTGGGTCCTCCTGAGGGTCCAGCTCGCAGGTGTCATCTAAGGTTGCCCCGTAGAAAGTTTCCAGACAGGCCTCCTCCTCGTCCTCGGTAATATTTCAACAGGTCCAGTCAGGACTGGAGCGAGCACAGTACATCTCAACAGTTCATAGCAGGTTAAAAAATATAATCATGCAGTAAAGTAAGATACAGGTATTGAAAGAAATACAGTATGTAAACAGAGAGAGAAAGCTATAATAGAAATATCTACTATAAATAGAGAACTAAAATGTGGCTGGTGAGTCAGAGTACAATATAGACATGTAAATGGCATAGGAGATTCTGATGCTACACTATGGAAGAGATTTTGATACTACACTACTTGGATAGTATTCACATGTCTATTTCTATACCCCCGTACCCCCAATCAACACACAAGGATCCAACCAGGTTATGTTATGATTCCATACAAAGGCCCCCGAAGGGTTATACATGGATGTCCCATAAATGGGGATTCTAGGAGATTTTAGGATACCCAGTAAATGGGATAAGAGATTCTAGGAGACTCTGTGATCATAAGAGTATATGTCACAAGTGATCAAAGAACCAGTGAAGCATAGTGATACGCCATGTAAGTAAAACGCACAGAATATATAGTACCCGATGCTCCCTAAGGATAACATCTCAAGAAGGGATCCATATAGTACTAATCCGTGTGACCAACGTGACAGTAACAAGTAAAGTAATTTAATACAGGAAATAATTCTAAGCAGCATATGAAATGATCAGAGAATGTACTCGCCTGGTATCTGAGTGTCCAATATGAAAGTACTGTCCGAGGAGTGGTGTCTGGCTCCTAATCAGAACAGCATAAGTCACAACAAGTCCAAAATGGTAAAATGAAGTCCTACTATGCATTCTACATGATTCTAGGTCAATCTAGGCCAAAGTCAACTCTTGGTCAACTCTTGTCAACCCTAGAAGTCAAACTAGGTCAACCAAGTCTAAATTAGGCCAAACTAGTCTACCTTAGTCTAATCAAGCCTAGCTTAGTACATACACAATATATGCATATTCACTACACTACACATTTACATTATATATATATCCTATATAACCCTAGGCTATTGTATAACCCATACAACATTAAGCTAAAACAAAGAAATATATATACATATGCACAAAGGCTCATGTGTGTGTGATAATGTGTATGTGTGTCTTAATCATGTGTGTATCATTGAATTGTGAGAGGGCATGTGTCAATGGGAAATAAGTGTGTGTGTTAAAGGGTGAAGGAACAAATATGTGTGAGTGAGTGTAGAGTGTAATAGTGTATATGTGTGTGTATGAAAGAGTGAGGGGAGAACTGTGTGCAGCAGTGTGTGTGTGTAGGGTGAGTGATAGTTAGACATAGGCATGTGTGTTAGGGTCAAAGGAAAAACAGTTTCAGTTTTACAACATGAAGAACCCAAGGATGCATAGCTCACACTGTTTAACAGTTAACAAAACTCAGTTCAGCCTACTAATTCTTAGGTTTCAGGTTATCTGAGAAGGAAAAGAAGGGAAGAAAATCATTTCCCAGGTTTTTGAAGAACAACATTGCACAGCAGTACACCCATTCAAAACTCAGTTTTCAGCCATAAAAACCAATTCCAAATTTCAGTCTACATCCTAACATTCTCAGGTTTTGAACTATCAATCATAACCGAAACATAGTACTCAAGTTCAGATCCTTCCTAGGTCATTCAACATTAGAATCAACCATAGCTCATAATAGAATTCAAAAGAACAGTCTAAAAATAGTTTGAAATTCCAGTTTTCATTGCCTAGGCTTAACTCAGTTTTTACGAGCCAAACTCATCAAGTAAACCCCAAATTCGATACACAAGTAGTTCAAGTATAGGAGAACAAGTCTAGGAACTATAACCCAACATTTGACAGCATTAGATGGGTAAAAATTGATGGCAAGGTTCATATTTGAAAACTGGACATCTGACAGAAATACAAGTATCAGCATATCATATTCTAACATATATCAGTTAACTTTTTTGAATCTAAACAGTGACAGTTCTCAATTCGAATCAACCCAAATTTCAGCATACAGTTAGAAAATATATAGGAGAATATATCAGGGCTCTAACATCATGTAATTAACAGTAATAAATAGGCTAAACTCTTTGACAAAAATCATATTGAAACTGGAAATCTCGACAGTACACATGTATCAGAAAATAGGGAATTCGATAATTTTACATTAAAGTCAATTTAAAATGTTAAACTAAAGTTTGGTAAACCTCAATACACTTGTGCACGTGTCATACAAGTCACCTCGTGTCCACCATGGCCGGATACGACGTATCCACACACGAGAACCCAACCAATAGTACACTAGACTAAACCAGTCCTGTACAGTCGAGCCAAGCAACTCGAGAGAACTCTCTCGATACAAAATGAAACTCGATAAAACTTGGGGAATGTCTTGACAGACATTGCCCCTAGGTCTCCATTGAATTTCGTGTCCAAAGACCCCGTGTCGTGTCCTGTGGAACCCCCGAGTAGCAGGGGAACGTGTGGGCTGTAGTGATTGCCGTATCCAAGCCACGAATCCGACACAAACATACACTAATATCACCCCAGTCCAAAAGAAAAATGTAAGCCACAGCAAAATAGTAATTTCCAATCAAATAGATTGCACAAATGAAATCAAAATGCCCTTTGAGGCATTTCGACAAACACCTTAAGACAGACTCTGATACGTGTCCAAACAGACACGAAACTTACGAAACCCGACACGAAACCAATGCAGACACTTAGGGGACTCCTAGGGCTTCCTAAATATGAAAACAAAACAAAATTTCATGGAGAAATGGAGAAATTACCTATTCTTGAACTTTTAAGAAAATTGTCTTTTCAATAGCTCTTCTCATGATGTCCCAATCCACTCAAATCACAACAAACTGAAATGAAACTTTAATGACAACAAGAATAGGTATATTAGAACCTAATGGAAGAGATTTGAATGAAAAAAGAAGAGGAATGGAATTCTAGGGATTGATTGAAATAGGAAACAAACCTTGTTCTCTAACTTGAGCTTTCCTAAAAAGAGGCAACCCTAAAAATTAGGAGAGTATTTATAGGGTGATGTTCCCAATATAGATAGGGGTGGCCGGCCAAGTGGGTCTAGGGATTAGGGTTTTGCTATTTTGGGCTTTGGGCCAAACTACAAGGCTTTGAGTTAAAATGATTTATCAAAGGCTCTAAATCATAAGCCATGACTTATGACTTTCTAATTCCTAATGCTAACTAGAGTCTAATGACCAAACCAAGGATTAGCTTAGGCTAGACTAGAGTCATATAACCTAACCAAGTCCATACTAAGTAGGGTTAGCTCCTAGGTTGGTCTAAAAGGGTCAAACTAGTCAAAGTCAACCTAGTCTAAACAATTCCAAAATAATTTCTAAAAATTCCCATAAATTCAAATAAATTCTAATAAATTTAAATTACCCCAAAAATGTCAAAAATACCCTCAAACTAGAAATGTGGTAGTGACAAATCTGCCCTCCTTAAAAGAATTTTGTCCTCAAAATTCAAAGGTGAAATACAACTGATGAGAAGGATAGATAGTATACCTCACGGTCCAAAAAGATAAGGGTAGCGCTCGCGCATCTCATCCTCCCGCTCCCAGGTAGACTCTCCTAGAGAATGATGCCTCTATGTGACACGTACCAAGGGTATCACCTGGTTCCTCAGAACCTTCTCCCGTCGATCCAGAATCTCCACTGGCTGCTCTAGATTGCTGAGAGAAGGCCCAACCTCTATCTCTGAATGATCGATCACATGGCTAGGATCAGCCACGTACCGTCTCAACTGTGATACATGGAATACATTGTGGACCCCACTAGCACAGGCGGCAAGTCTAGCCTGTATGTAACGTTACCGACTCTCCCGCTGATAACGAAAGGGCCGATGAAGCGCGGGCTAAGCTTTCCGCCTCCACCAAAACGTATCTTACCACGAGTCGGAGATATCCTCAAGAAAACCTGGTCTTCGACCTAATCACAAGCAAGGTCTCAATTAATTATAATAAACAAATATGATCAAAAATCACAAACAAACAAACCTAAATCTAATCCTACTCTAATCTGTACCTCAAACTCCAACGGCCTTCGGTGTCTATCGGCCCAGTGCCGATGTCTGTCCTGCGCCATGCGAAGTCTGTCCCTGATGAGCTTTACCTTCTCGACTGCATCAACAACCATCTCTGGCCCCAGTAAAGCTTGCTCACCAACATCATCCCAAGATAAGGGTGTACGGCACCTACGCCCGTACAGAGCCTCGAAAGGTGACATCTCAATGCTGGCCTGGAAACTATTGTTGTAAGCAAACTCTACCAAATGAAGATGAACCTCCCAGGAACCTCCAAAGTCCAGGACGTACGTCCGCAGCATATCCTCAAGTGTCTGAAAAGTCCGCTCTGACTGTCCGTCCGTTTGGGGGTGGTATGCAGTACTAAACTTGAGCTGAGTGCCCAAGCTGGTCTGCAGACTCCTCCAGAAATAGAAAGTAAAACGGCTATCTCGATCTGAGACGATGCTGACCGGAACCCCGTAAATCCTGACTATCTGCCGCATATACATCTCCGTCAGCCTCTCTGTAGACGTACCCACCTTGAATGGCAAGAAGTGGGCCGATTTGGTCAACTTATCAACGATGACCCAAATCGCGTCCTTCCTCCTAGAGTATGCGGCAATCCTGAAACGAAGTCCATAGTAATATGCTCCCATTTCCACTCGGGAATGGGCAGCGGCTGCAAAAATCTACCGGGCCTCTGCCTCTCTGCCTTGACCTGCTGCCAGACCAACCACCTAGCCACGAAGCGAGCCACCTTCCGCTTCATCCCTGACCACCAAACATGCTTCCTCAGATCTGGATACATCTTGTTGGCACCCGGGTGTATAGAGTAATGAGATCAGTGGGCCTCCTGCATAACCTGCTCCCTGAGATCTCCGCTGGGCACACATAATCTGGAATCGTGCCTCAAGGCACCATCCTCTGCAAGAGAAAACTCGCCCTCCAGCAATCCTGCTCAAACCTGCTCTCGAAGACACCGCAGAGCAACGTCCTCAAACTGTACTGACTTGATCCTCTTCACCAAGTCTGACTGAATCTGCATCCCCCAAAACTGCATCTGCACTCCGGGCACGATCACCTCAATCCCAAGGCTCTCCAAGTCTGCAAGCAAATGTCGATCTATGGTCAAACACATGGCTGTCGGATACCTACTCAAGGCATCGGCAACCACGTTGGCCTTTCCTGGGTGATACTGAAGTAGGATGTCAAAATCCTTCATCAACTCTAGCCATCTGTGCTGTCTCATGTTCAACTCCTTCTGAGTGAACACATACTTTAAGCTCTTGTGATCTGTGAAGATCTCCACCCTCTCACCATATAGATAATGTCACGCCCCGCTTCCGTAGGAGCGATCATTCTCGCTAAGGCGTGATGCCGCATGCGTCTAGATTGCGCTCGTGCAAGGCGGGTTTCATAATGGCCGATTTCAGAGGCTGCGACGGGGTCATCGCACAGAAGTCCCAAGCAGAGACATTGAATAACAGCAGCAGAATTTAAAATAAAATATAAGTCATTCAAAGAAGCTCTTTATTGATATTGAAACAACGGTTACATTAGGGGCGCAAGGCCAATATTAAAATCACTCATGCTCACTCTTCTCACATTTTACAAGTTCACTCAGCTCTCTCTCATCTCTCAATTACAAGTGCTTGAACCAGCGAAAGCTTCGGAAGGCGATGTCCATACATTATGTCCTGTATAAGTCTTTACTCTATGCGGCCGCATGCTTCGAATCGCCAAGGAACTCCATGCCTTGACGCATCCAAGCGAGCTCCGTGCCACGAGCTTCTACCTGTACCTGCACATGTAAACTATGTGGGTGTCAGTACTCAACTGTACTGGTGGAATGAGCTCCTCGTCTACCCATACAAAACCAACACGTTTACTTTACTTTGTGCAACATAGTCCCCTTTTTTATTGTCTTTCTACTATTGCCTTAGGAATATTTTAGGACCGACGCCTTGGCTATTTTGTGTCTTTAGACCATCCCGTGCTGGCAGTATTCAACGCTAACCTATCGAGTCGTATTTGCCTTACGGCCATAATAAGAGACGCAACTACACGATGAGGCTCCATTTCTGTGTGACCGTGCTTCGAATCCTTTGTTCCGTGCCTCGTAAATATGTACGACTCAACCATATCGCCGCCTCGTGGCCCTTGCTACTTTGATCACCAACTGACCCAATCTAGACTTGTGAATCGTTGTGTCACTTAAACAACTTTGCCTTGCGACGGTTTCCTGACTTAAACTCAAACAACTCAACCATAACCAAGCAACTTATATGCCGACAACATAAGACTCGATGCCACATCTCGTGTCGAAGCACGTCACCTACGTTGCAGCCAAACCTTAGGCCCAACAGTTTGTGTTCCAACTGTACACACACTTTTAACCTAACTTTCTTGAAATACTACACTCAATACTCGACTCAATCCAATGGCATACACGCGGATCGCCGCCCATGCCGACTCATCTATATGAACTAGTCACTAGGGCCCAGCCCTATAATGGACTCCTTTTGAGCTTTTGATTAGACGGACGCTCCTTGTCAGCGCGAGTAGCTAGCTTCGCTGCAAGTCCCCGCCTAACCCGTGTGGTCATCCAGCACAGCTACGAATGTCTCCATCGCAACGGTTCCCCTGGGCCGCCGGGGTCGCCGTTGGAGAAACAAATTTATTTTACCTTATACAAGTTGTCCAATGACCATGCAAGACTCGACTCAAACTGACGTCTCACACAGTCAAAGCTACTTCTAGTGTTACCATCTCTTTCAGGGCTAAGTTTAACACATCTTACATCTGAGATCTTGCCTCGACGACCCATAGTCGCGAGCATTCTTCTTTCTTGCCTCAACGACCCAGTCGTGAGCATTCTTTCTTTCTTTCTTGCCCTATCATTTCACTCACTCAAGAACAACTATCAAAATACTTTCCAAACTCAATGACTCAACCGTGGTCCATGCCATAAAATGCTAATTCTGTGCATCGTGCCTCAAACCGACTTCTCATCTACGCGACGCTATCGCCCAAGTCATACTTTATATGATGGGCCTTGGGATCATGGGACTATTTAACCTGACAATCGCAGAATGAGCGAGACAATACTTGGAACGACTTAGGTCGACCGGCATAACTTTGCCTAACTCACTCAAGCCTATAACTTAACGAGCAAAGGCCGCGTCAAGCCTTGCCTCGATGGAGCGTGCCGTGCACGCGTTCAACTTAGAATGACCAAGTCATTTGGGTGCCTAGACTTATGGCACAAGCTGTGCAACGCAACTTAACTCGTGGGGCAAGCCAAGACTATGCCAAGCCTTGGACGACAGGACCGTGCATGCTTTGTGAAGCATTCTTGCGGGCGACGCCTATGACTTAGGCTACATTCATAACTTCGCCTACACAACCAATATTCCTTCTCCCAAGCCACGGGACGAAGGATCGAGTGTCATTTTCAAAGCACACCGTACACCAACTCTAAGCCGACCGTGGGACATTTTTTCATGTTCTAACTCATTTTGGCCCGTCGGGATTATTCCCTTAGCTATGTGGATTCATCTCTTTTATTATTAAGCCTACTTGTGCAAGTTGAAAACACGATTTATTATGTGATGGCAAGGATGAGGCAAGTTCACCGAAACTACCACACCTGAGCGAGCGGTCCCTTCGACCGAGCGATGTCTTCGAGTAGCCGTTGCAAGGCTAAGTCCGAACACCGTTGGCGTTTTGATTCTGCCGATTGCCTGAGCGGGACGGGGCACTACAGATAATGCTTCCATAACTTTAGAGCAAATATCACTGCTGCCAGCTCCAGGTCATGGGTAGGATAGTACTTCTCATGGGGACGTAATTGCCTGGAAGCATAGGTAATCACCTTTCCATGTTGCTGCAAGACGCAACCCAGCCCCTTTCCTGAAGCGTCACTATAAATAGTGAAACCACCTGATCCTGAAGGCAATGTCAGAATCGGAGCTGTCATAAGCCGCTTCATCAACTCATCAAAAGCTGTCTGACACTCCTCTGACCAAACATACTCAGCATCCTTCCGGGTCAACCGAGTCAACGGCTCTGCAACCCCGAAGAAATCCTGCACGAATCTCCGATAATATCCTGCCAGCCCCAGGAAACTCCTGATCTCTGCAACTGAAGTCGGCGATGCCCATGCCTCAACTGCTACAATCTTCTTGGGGTCAACTGAGATACCATCTCCAGTCACCACATGCTCTAAGAAGTCCACCCGGTACAAGAAGAACTCACACTTGGAGATCTTCCCGTAATGCTGCTCCTTCCTGAGAATCGCCAGCAGTATCCTCAAATGCTCCTCGTGCTCCTCCTCAGTCTTGGAATATATGAAGATATCGTCAATGAACACTACAATAAACTGATCCAGATACTAGTGGAACACCTTGTTCATAAGGTTCATAAATACTGCTGGTGTATTGGTTAGCCCAAACGGCATAACCAAAAACTCAAACTGCCCGTACCGTGTCCTGAAAGTGGCCTTGGGAATATCCTCCCCCTTCACCTTCACCTGGAGATATCCCGGCCTCAGATCAATCTTGGAAAATACCCGAGCTCCGCTCAACTGGTCAAATAGATCGTCGATCTACGGCAGTGGGTATTTGTTCTTGATCGTGAGGTTGTTGAGTACCCTATAGTCAATACACATGCGTACTGACCCATCCTTCTGTTTGCCATTGATTGTAAAAGTACAGAACAGTTTTATGGAAGGACTGAACTTAGACTAACAATACAAACTCGCTTGTACAAAGAAAGCCTAGGAACGAAAACCTAGGTACAGCAGTCTAAGTACAATTGTTTATTTTAGAATCTGGGGGGTGACGGTAGAGGCTCGGGAAGGCGACGGCAGCCCTGCCTTACTCCTTGGACGATCGGTATGCGGCCTTAGCTCCTTGTGAAAAGATGGTTGGCGTTGGTGAAGAAATGCTCTTCTTGCTCTCCTCCTGTTGCTCTTCTGGCTTCTCTCTGTGTATTTTCTTTCCGACTATTGGAGAGTCTCTCTTTATATGCATGTTTCTCTCTGATCTTGTCTTTTTTTACAAGGGAATGGCACCTTGCTATTTATAATAGTAGGATGTGATCATTAGGGTTGCCAATGATTAGCTCTTGGAGATGGCGACGGCCCGTAGATTGGTCAATCCAGGCCGTTCAGTTTTGATTGTGATGAATCCGAGCCATCGACTGTAGATTACACCAAATCCCATTAGCAATTAATGCTGATTGGAATAAATCTTCCTCATAATGATCTTCTGATGTCTGCGAATAAATTAAATTTATTCTCCTGCCACGTGTCCCAGATTATTAGAATTTAACCCAATCTTTGATGGCAGTAAATCTGAGAAATTAATCGGCTTAGGACACGTGTCCTAGGAGCCACTGGGGGATCTGAACCATATGACGAGTGAGCCGTATATGACTTTGGGCTGCATAGGATTAAGGCCACGTATCAGGGCTGTCTGGGTAGTGGCCCTCCCTTGAGCCTTTGAACCACTTGGAGGTAATCACTGTGAGCCGCATAGGGATACATCCACATGAGCCGCATGGAGATGATCCTCTTGAACCGTATGAGAAGTTTTTACTTGAGCCGCATGAGGCTTCCTCGGCCTGAGCCTCATAGGACGGATTCACTCTGAACTGCATGAGAAGTCTTTGCTCGAGCCGCATGAGGCGTTCTCGGCCTGAGCCGCATAGGACGGATTCATTCTGAACCGCATAAGAAGTTCTTTGCTCGAGCCGCATGAGGCTTTCTCGACCTGAGCCGTATAGGACGGATTCACTCTGAACCGCATGAGAAGTGCTTTGCTCGAGCCGCATGAGGCTTTCTCAGCTTGAGCCGCATAGGACGGATTCACTCTGAACCGCATGAGAAGTAAGCCGCATACGAACGCCCACGTGGCAAGGCCACGTGGCATTTTTTATGGCTCTTGGGGGATTTGTGTCAGAGATCTCTTTTCTCTTCCCTAGAGATTCGTCATTATGACAGAGTCATAATTACTTCTTTCTGTGTCAGGGCTGTCACTTTTTAGAGTTGTCAGCCATCAAGCAATTAATGCGAGAGGGCAGAGGAGAGGGCTGTCCTACCACGTGTCTTTCTGAGCCGTATGGGATGTCTTGGACTGCATAGACCCTTATGCCGTATGACTCTTCGAGCCGCATGGGCTATCTGAGCCGCATGGGGTTTTCTGGCCACATAGATCATTTTTCATGCTTCTACAAGACCCCCTTCAAAGTTTTCAATTTATAAAATTGAAATACTTTGAATAAGAAGCATGGCTGTATATTCTTCTGGCCGCATATAAAGTCCTGGCCGTATGGATATCTTGGCCGCATGGAAAGTTCTGCCGTAAGGGCATCTCAGCAGCATTGATGGCCCAGCCGCATAGAAATTTTTGCCTCATGACCATCTGAGTCGCATAGTTGCTTTCAGCCGCATGGCCATTTGAACCGCATAGGCTCTTTGCCACGTCATTATGCCATGCGTGTAGATCTTTTTGGGATAGGATCCCAAGAGCTCAGTCTTTAAATGGCTGGTTTGGCTCGATAGCCGAAGAGTCGATCGCGTTTATATGAGGCGTCGGTCCATAGTTCTCTGTCTATAAATAGAAGGGCATTTGGACGGTCTTCTCTCTTAGACCCCTCTTGACTCAGATTCTTGTCGTGTTTTCTTCCTCTGATCATCAGACAACAATGGCACCCAGGGCTTTTAAGGCTGTGAAGAAGGCTGTGGCGAGGAGTAAGAAATCGGTTTTGCCCTCGACTGTCGCGCCCCCCGTTCGTCTTGACGTTCATATTGCCATTGAGGGTAAGGATTAGGTAGTCGATTTGAAACCCTAACAGAGCCTGCTTTACTGCATGCTTTATGTATAAGACTTTGACATGAACTTCTCAAACTATATGGTCCGCATACACGTCCCCTGACTGAGCCGCATGAGGAAATACTCCATGTCTGATCCACATGAGAATTGTCTAAAATGAGCCGCATGAACATTTCTGACTGTTTTTATTTTTTTTGACTTTGGTTCTCGCAGTATCTCTACCGAATGCTGAGATTGCGGCGTCAGAGGAGCCGCAGCCTCCTGTCGTCAGCCAGGGGTCTCCTTCTGTTAAGGAGGAAGTGAAGAAAGAAGAACCTGCGCCTGAGGGGGACGGCAGCCCTCCAAATATCGAGACTGCTGAGGGTGGCAGCGCTGGGAACTCTGTTTCTCCTATTCTGGATGAGGATGCCCTTCACTTGCATCCTTCATATGTGAGATGGTTGAGGGAATGGTATATGCGCTCCTGTAACTAGGATGTAGGGGCTTCTCGTGGATATTTGTCTGTAGTCTTTGTTTTGTTTCACCTTTCTTCTTGTCTTCATGAAGAACTTTTTTGACTTGCTTGCAATCGTGTGGATGTAACCGATTTCTGATGGAATGGAATATATATTTGCTTTACTCTTTTGCTTTGTAATAATCCTCTTATTGGGACATTTTGCGTGGACCCATTGCCCCTAACGTACCCTGGTTTTGGATACGGACAACAAGTTTAAAAGAAAGGAACCAATCTTACTGACTTAGAGGTACTGAGGACATGGTGAGCATGAGGGTTTCTTTGACGGGGGGTACATAGAATAACTCAGAGGTAATGAGGACATGGAAATTCTATGTAGAGGGGTGATTTGTTTGTGGCAGAATTGAGACGACTCAGAGGTAGCATCGACATGGTCGTTTTAGAAGTTTGTGGACCCGTTACCCTTTTTTGTGCACTGGAAGTGCGGGTAGTGGATCATGAGGGAGGATCTCTTTCAGGAAGAAAGTTCAGAGGTACGGTTATACATGACTTTCTTTTAAAAGAGTGACCGAGATGTGAGTTCAGGGGTACCAGCAGGTACATGACTTAACAATCCATGAATGTTGGAATCAAAGTGTAAGTTCAGAGGTACCAGCGGGTACATGACTTGGTAGTTTGGGATATGAAGGATGTGAGTTCAGTGGTACCAGCGGGTACGTGACTCAATAATCTAGAGAGAATGTGGATGTGAGTTCAGCGGTACTAGCGGGTACATGACTCGATAACCTGGAGAGAATGTGGATATGAGTTCAGCGGTACCAGCGGGTACATGACTTCAAAAATCTGGAAAACTATGAGGGTGAGTTCAGTGGTACCAGCGGGTACATGACTCAATAATCTGGAAAATTATGGAGGCGAGTTCAGTGGTACCAGCGGGTACATGACTCGATAATCTGGAAAATAATGGGGGTGAGTTCAGTGGTACCAGCGGGTACATGACTCGATAATCTGGAAAATTATGGGGGCGAGTTCAGTGGTACCAGCGGGTACATGACTCGAAAATCTGGAATGTTGTGATGGTGAGTTCAGAGGTACCAGCGGGTATGTGACCCAATAATCTGGGATGTTGTTTAGACATAATATTTTTTTAGTAACTTGCCGTTGACGGGCATTATGAGCAGGTCTCCGTTTTTCTTAGCGAGGCGGTAAGCAACGTTGGAGAACACGGCCTCGATGATAAATGGACCTTCCTATTTTGGCTGGAACTTGCCGGCGGTCTTGTGAGTCATGACCATTGGCCTCCAGACTGCCAGAATAAGATCGCCCACTTGGAATGTTCTGATTTTGACCTTCTTGTTGAAGGCTCCTGAGATGCGTGCTTGGTATAGCTCGATCCTTTGCTGAGCTAGGAGGCGCTTTTCATCTAAGGCCTCCAATTCTTGTAGTCGATGTCGGTAGTTGTCGTCCGTCGTCAATTGATAAGTGAGGGCGACGCGGAGTAAGGGTATTTGAGTCTCTAATGGAAGAACTGCCTCACTCCTGTACACTAAGGAGAATAGCGTATTCCCGGTGGCTGTTCGAACTGTGGTGCGATAAGCCCATAAGCATTCACCGAGCTTCTCATTCCAGTCGTGTTTGTTGGAGGAGACAAACTTCTTGAGGTGTTTGATGATTGTTTTGTTGAATGCCTCTGCTAACCCTTTTGCTGCCGGATTGTACGGTGTCGAAGCGATATTCTGAATACGGTGCTTATCGCAAAACCGATAGAATGCATGGCTTGCAAACTGTGGACCATTATCATGGATGATCCTTCGGTGCAGTCCAAAGCGATAGATAACGTGATGCTTAAGGAAGCTGATCACGTTTGAAGTCTTAACTTCTGCGAGTGGGACAACTTCCGCCCATTTGGAGAAGTAATCAGTGATCGCAAGTATGAAGCGATGTCCTCCGGAGGAAGGTGGGATGATTGGACCAATGATATCCATTCTCCATGCTTCGAATGGCCAGGATGCCACTGTCGGATGTAGAAACTCGGATGGTTGGTGAATGAAGTCCGCGTGGACTCGGCAGGTTTTGCATTTTCTGGCATAATCTATCGCATCTGCCACCATTGTGGGCCAATAGTAGCCCATTTGGCGAAGGCGGTCTTACAGTTTTGGGCCAGGCTGGTGGGCCCCGTAGATACTGTCATGAGCTTCTCGTACGGCTTCTTTGGCTTCTGCGTTCGACAAGCACCGGAGCAGTAATCCGTCGTAGGAGCGGCGATACAGCATTTTCGTCTCTGTATCGTAGAAGAATCTGAGAGAACGCCGTCTGATGGAAGTGGCTTCCTTTGGGTTCTCGGGCAGGATGTCGTAGACGACGAAGTCGATGAATGGTTGTCTCCAATCTGGGGCATCCTCGATCGTCTGGGCGGAATAACTCGCCACGAATTGCACATTGTTCTTGGGACAGACCAGTTCGTGGCCTATCACATCCACTGATTGGCGATCATAATTCGGGACTGCTAGGGAAGCGGCAAGACCAGCTAGGGCATCGGCTTCAATATTTTGGAGTCTGGAGACGTGCTCGATGAAGAATCCCTTGAATGACGAGATAATATTGATCGCTATTTGGTGATAAGGGATCATGTCTTCGTGGCGGACTTCGTATGAGCCCCGGATCTGATTGACGATTAGTTAGGAATCGCCGTATGCTTCAAGGTATTCTACCCCCACTCTCTTGCAAGTTGGAGGCCAATGACCAGAGCGTTGTACTCGGCCACATTGTTAGAGCAGGGCTTGGTGAGGGAATAAGTGCGGTTAATCACCAATTCGGAAGGGGAGATCAGTACTACCCCGACTCCGACGACTATATTGCCTTTAGGTCCGGTCCTTGAAGCACCGTCAAAGAACATTCGCCATATAGCCTCATGAGAGGTTGCATGCGAGTCGACGACCTCGTCTGGGATCTCTTCATATATTCTGGAGGACTCCGAGCCTGGGTGGGCTGCTAAAAAGTCTGCCAGGGCTTAACCTTTGACTGCCTTTTGTGGGACAAAGATCATATGATAAGGGGACAGCAATATTGCCCATGTAGCGAGTCGAGAGCTGAGTGTCCCTGGTTTAGTCATGAGGACTCTGAGAGGGTTGACTCGTGAGATCACATGTATCGTTTGTCCGGTGACATAGTGTCGTATTTTCTGAATAGCGAACACCAGGGCGAGGCATTCCTTCTCCACAGCAGTGTATCGGTGCTCTGGTCCGATCATCATTCGGCTGAGGTAATATATGGCCTGTTCATGGCCTGCGTCATTGTTCTGTGCCAGAAGAGCCCCAAGGGAGTGTTCCATTGCTCGTACATAGAGCAGAAATAGTTTTCCAGGAACCGGGGCCACCAAAACTGGGGGATTTGACAAATATTCTTTGATGCTGTTGAAAGCACGCTGACATTCCTCGTCCCATATGAATGAGACTCCTTTCTTCATGAGGTACGTGAATGGTCGGCATCGACCGGAGAGGTTGGAA
Source organism: Iris pallida (assembly GCA_029216955.1). NCBI lineage: Eukaryota > Viridiplantae > Streptophyta > Magnoliopsida > Asparagales > Iridaceae > Iris > Iris pallida. The sequence goes on along the minus strand of JANAVB010040216.1, from coordinate 7,522,399 downwards.
ATGAACCTCCTGATGTAGGCTAGCCTCCCTTGGAGGCCTCTGAGTTCGCAGAGATTTCTCGGGGGACCCATCTCCATGATTGCTTTTGTCTTCTCAGGGTCTACATGGATACCCTTTGCAGTGATGATGAAGCCTAAGAACTTCCCGCTGGATACGCCCAGAAAGGACTTCGTAGGGTTCATTTTCAAATTGTGCGCTCGCATTAGGTCGAATACCGTCCTTAGATCCTGCAGATGGTCTCCTTTGCAGCGGCTCTTAACGGCTATATCGTCAACATAGCACTCCACTGTCTTGCGTAAGTGGTCTCTGAAGATGATGCTCATGGCTCTTTGATATGTGGCGCCGGCATTCTTCAAACCGAAAGGCATGACTGTGTAGCAGTACGTGCCAACTGGTGTTCGGAATGATGTATGCTTTTCGTCGTCAGGAGACATTTTGATTTGGTTGTACCCCGAGAAACCATCCATGAACGACATACGTTCGAAGCCGTAGGTATTGTCGATCATGATGTCTGTGATAGGAAGGGAGAATTCATCTTTGGGGCACGCCTCGTTCAAATTACGAAAGTCGATGCAGATTCGAATCTTTCCATTCTTCTTGAGGACGGGTACTATGTTGGCGACCCAGTCTGGATGTTGCTCCTCACGAATGAAGCTGCTGGCTATCAGTTTATTGACTTCAGCTTCGATCGCGTCCATGATGCCAGGGCGGAAGCGTCGCTGTTGTTGCTTGACTGGCTTTGCATCCGGCCGAATGTTGAGTTTGTGAAGAGCAATATCGGGATTTAACCCTGGCATGTCTTCATAGCTCTAGGCGAACACATCAATGTATTCTCTGACAAGTTCTAGCAGCGACTCCCGTTCTTCGTCTGTTAGGCTTTTACTTATGAAAATCAGTTTTGGAGAAGATTCGCTGCCGAGGTCAACTTGTATAACCTCATCTTCAGTAGGAGGTTCTCTCAGTTCGAACCGCTTTTCCCATTGTGCATCTAATTTCTGGGCCCACGGCTCTAGCTCAAGGATCTCGGGGATGTCTTCGGCCTAGAAAGGAAATGCAGAAATAGCTGTGCTGGATGATAGCACGGGTTAGGCGGGGACTTGGAACGGGGCTTGCTACTTGCGTTGAAAGGTCCCTGACTAACAAAAGCTATAGTCCAGGATGGCTTGTGGTGCCAGTGGCCAATCACACGTAATTTTGCACTCGCTATACTAGCGATAACAAATTGACAGGGAAGAACATGGTAAGTCTCACATTGTACGGCACGCTCTGTCGTGGGTAAGTTCTAACGTAATTTATATTATGCTTGTCATATGCTTGTCTGAAATTCATTAGGATGGTTAGAAAGATTAACAAACTAAGTCATATAAACTCTTCAACCAAATGAGAGCATGGAACTTAATTTGCTATACACCAGTATAAAGTGTAATGTACTGATCCTCGTTCTCCACACAGGTATCCCGAACCAAGAAGGGCGTGCCACTTAAGCTCAAAACGACGCAAGTACATTGAAGCCTCATCCGTGTTGAAGGCTTATTTTTGAATCCTTTTGAAGACTCCATATTCAGTCCAAAAGAAATGGCGTCTCGACTCTCCACGATTCCAGGTCATTGGGAATGTTTTGTTTGTAAAGGAAGATGTAATATATGGAATGACTATCTCATCAGTGTTCATTTTGTAATCGAGTCATGTTGTAGCCCGTGCGACAATAATTGTAATGGAGTCTTGTAAATGAAGTTTTATTATCAATAAAAACAAAAGTTTCTCTCATTTCAATGTATTCAATTTCTCTGCGTACTCTATTTGATGTTGTATTTCGGATAACCTTATGACTATGCCTTATGCGATCGCAACTTTTGTTCTTACGGCATCACACCCGGGGGACGATTATCAATTTTTCGGAATCGGGGCATGACATAATGGTATCAGAGCACGGCTTTACATCCTTTGGCCTTCCGTCTAAAGTCTCAAACCTTTGACCTCGCATCGATGAGATAAGTTGTTTCATACAATGAGTCCGAACCCCGAACCACGAAGGGCGTGCCACTTAAAGCATCAAGGCGGAGCGAACACTTTTGAAGCCTCATCCGTGTTTTGAAGGCTTGTTTCCGAATCCTAATTTGAAGACTCCGCACTCAGTACAAAAGAAGAAAAATGGCGACTCGACTTCCTTCAATAGCAGGTGGAAAGTGTAATAGTTTTTGCTTGTAAAAAGGGATATAATGTATGGAACGACTATCTCATCAGCATTCATTTTGTAAGTCGAGTCATGTTGTAGCCCGCACGGCAATGATTGTAATAGAGTCAATGTAAATAAAGTTTTATTATCAATGAAAAAGTTTACTTCTATTTCAAATGTGTCATTCAATTTTCTCTGCGTACTCTAACTTGATGTTGTGATTCGGATAACCTTATGACTATGCCTTGTGCGATCGCTACATAGGTTCGTACGGCATCACGCCCGGGGGACGACTATCGATTCTACGGAATCGGGGCGTGACATAATGGTATCAGAGCAGGGCTTTACATCCTTTGGCCTCGCGTCTAGAGTTTCAAACTTTGACCTCGCATCGATGAGATAAGTTGTTCCATACAATGAGTCTGTAATAATTTGTGACTGATGCGTTGCCTTCGTATTGCAGAAGTGTCGGAACCCACAGCCGAGCAAGAGTAGAGCGCTTCTAGCGGCTCTAGCAGTTCGCGTCGTTCGCGGGCCGGACCTTCTAACTGTACCATCGAAAGGATGCTGCGCATGATGGAGGCGCAGCGGAACCAGTCCGAGACCCGATATCAACAGACAGAGGCACGACAGGCCCAGTTCGAAGCTCGCTTCGACGCACAAGCTAAACTTTAACAAAAGCAGCTAGAAACTATGCAGCAGATCGTCCAGACAATCGTGACCAACAGAAATTCTGTGACTGCGCCTACCGTCATCGCACCTACTGCCACCGTACCGACGGTCCATCCCATTGAAGTCGACACGGAGGAGCCCGAGCGTCAACCGGCGGTACCGAAAAAGTACAACTTTGAAGTGTCAGAATTCAAGAAAGTGTGCCGTACTTTTTTTAGCGGCACCGAAGGCCCTTCTATGGCAATCGACTGGTTGGGAGAGCTGGAAGATCACTTCGAGCTCCTCGGCATTGAAGAATCAAAACAAGTCCCCTGCGCACAACTTCAACTACGGTTGAACGCGCACGACTGGTGGGCCGTGCACAAGCGAGCGATCCGACGCGACAACAACACAGCGCCGATCTCTTGGGCACGTTCTGCAAAGCTTTTGAAGTCGAGTACCTTCCGTCAGCCCTTCGTCAAGCGAAGGAGAATGAGTTCATGCAGTTGAGACAAGGAAACCGGGCAGTAGAACAGTATGCCGCAAAATTCAACAAGTTGTCCAAATTTGCTGGTGCATTTCTTTCTACAGAGGAGTGCCGTGTGCGACAGTTCAAAGTGGGTCTGTGACACTCTATCGGTGTGCATGTCGGGGTCCCGGAGTACAAGACCACGGGCGAGGCTCTGAATCACGCTCTCTGCCTTGAGAGCCTGCATCCTTCCGTTGCTGTCGACGTTGTGCATCACTCCAATCACAAATGTCCTAGCTATACGGGAGGCAACAATCACACTGCAAAGCGTCCGAACAACGGGGGCAACCAAGGACAAAGCACTAGGTCTCGTTGCACAAAATGTAATTTCATCGGACACGATGCCAGCGAGTGTCGTACCTCGAACGTAGATTGTAACTTTTGCGGGAAAAAGGGATACTATGCTAAAGATTGTTATTCGTGACTGCGAAGACGGGATGCTCCGCCACAACCAAATCATCAAAATTGAGGCCCAGCTCCTCGAGCTCCTTAACCCATATAACAGAATGGCCTGGATCGTCGCCCCAATACTCAGGACCGTGTCTACTCCATGACTCGAGATGAAGCGCTTGCATCAGATACAGTAGTGTCAGGTATACTAAATTTCAATAATGTGCCTGCTCGTTGTAGGTCCTAAAAATCAAGTTGCATCCATCAAAAAAGCTATGAAAATCAAATTACGCACCCTTCAAATGAACTGCGCAGGAAGCAGACTGCGCAACAAATTAACTGCGCGAGGTTAAACTGCGCCAAAATCCAAGCGCGCTATGCTGACGTGGCAACGTCATCATTACCTGACACAAAATCAGATCTTCTGACAACTGACAGCCCGAAAAGCGAGGAGTCTGTTTGTTTCTCGAGCCGTACCGCATTCTAGGACAGCTGTCTAAATCCTAGCGCGGTCTAGCTGTCAACTTCCAACGCAATCTGCCAGCCCAATCGAAGCGCAGTCTGCCAGATCCTCTTCAGCGCAGTTCGATCCCAGCGCAGTCTGAAGCTAGCACTGTTCAAGTGGCACGATCCATCAAGATAACTAACATTTTGTACGTGGCTTACATGCCATCAATTGCTCAATACGTGGCAGCTTCCTGTACACGACCAAGCGTATTTCAATCAGACAATGCCATTTTGACTGACATGACTTGTCTGAACACATCTCCGATGCTGGTATCCGAGTCGGAAGTTGGTGATCCGGTTGAATGTGACTGCCAGTCACATTCTTCATCTAAACTCTCAGGGGTCGTAGTAGGCGTTACATACCCTAGCCCACATTGAGTTTTGTTATAGTAATCCCGTGGTTTGCACGCCGGGACTGGCAGCTTCAAAGGTAATCGTCGCCCAGTGCCGTAGTTCAAACCAGGCATCGTCTCCAGATCATACCCCTGTTTCTGCATGAGATATTTGGATTGGGGGCTATAAAGATACAGAGGCAGTCTTCCGGCATCTGACCCGAGGTCGGCTTCCTTTATGGTAAAGGGATGCGGGTTATTCGTCCGGCCGAAGATAATCGGACGATCTCCTCCCTCGATTATTCGGTAAGCGTCTTCTACTGGAGTAAGCTGGATCGCGGTGTACACATTTGTCACTTGTGTGTGTAGGTAAGTGCCTATACCGTGTTCCATAGCATACATTGTACATAGCTTATTGAGCTCAGTGTAGTTCAAAGATAACCCTTTATTGATGAAGTAAGGTATCTTTTCTAGGGGGATTACATCATCTGCGGAGGGAACATCAGTGTGGGCGGCCACATACTTGGCTAGCTCCGGTTCCTCTTCGGCTACCCCCTGTGTGAACGAAGACTGAGAGGACGACCTGGGAAGTTTGATTGTCAGTAGTTCAGTTGATGGAGCAGAGCATGGAGTTGTTGGCAGATTAGCGACCCCCAGTTTGGCGTTTGATGTGGGGCGAGGAGTGGCTGGTTCGCTAGAAGTGTCAGACCTTGCATCGGGGTGACGACCCTTCTTGGAAAGGCGTATCGTCAGTGGCCTATCGGAGGGATTGAGCTTCTCCGTTTGACTGACTCTCGGCAGTCTGATTGTCAGTGGCCCCGTTGTGCGTCTCGGTACTTGGCCGGACCTTGACAGCCGGATTATCATCTGCTCCTCTTACGCTGAGAGGCTGATTGCGTCCTTCCGCAGAGTGGCGGTAAGGGGTGCGGACTTGCCCGGTTTGCGAGCTTGGAGGTGGATCGTCAGGGGTCCTTTTGATCCTGTGGCCGTTTCGGTGCTAGCTTGTTCATTTCCTTCATCAAGGTGCCTTTTTGACTTTTCGTATAGGCAGGAGTCCGAGTAGTAGGATTCGACCCCTTTGAAGGGATCGATATCAGCAAATTCTGTCTTCACGAAGCCGTGTTTGTCGACATATTTGAAGCACTGGTGTAGCGTGGAAGGTACGATCATGTAATCGTGTATCCATGGGCACCCCAAGAGGATGTTATAAGAAGTGTCTACATCTATGACGTAGTAGGTGACTTCGGATTGGAGGTCGCCAATTTGGCACTTCAGACGAATCTTTCCAATAGGGTAGCTCCTGCCCGAATTGAAATCGCTGATGGCGGTACTTGTAGATGTCAGGCGATGCATTGGGATGCGAAGATGATGTAGCAGACCCTTCGGGATGATGCTTATGGAAGAGCCAGGATCTATGTGCATCCGATCCACCTTCACGTCACCGATGTACCCCGTGTAGTATAGCGGGCGATCGTGTAGGTTGGTCTTGATGAGCATGTTCTGCGGAGTGAAGTCGATATTGGGCATCGCTTCCGTGCTGGCACTCTCTTGGAGATCCATGGGTGAGTCCTCCCCGGTGAGGTTGGATTGAGCCAGATAGACATCGGCATTTTGGAGTACTTCGCTTAATACAATACGAACGTCCTTGGAGAGCCTTAGGAGTTCGTACAGTGACGACTTGGCCGGTGTGTTAGCCAATTGTGCTAAGATGTCAAAGTTGTAGGGCCTCTCTAGCCCTTGGGCTGATTCTTTTCGGAGAGATTTGTCGAAGCGAGTCTCCTTCGGCCTAGGCTTGTTGGTCGTCGAAGGCTGAGCCGGTCCCGGAGCATCAGTTGTAGTGGGTTGATGATTTTTAGCTGGATTGTCAACCACAGGTTGGGATTGCGCTCCGGACCGCGTGACGACGGCTGTAGCTTCCTCGTTGTCTGCCGAGATTGTGTGGCAGGTCCTGACTTTTCCACTTTTCTTTTTGTCGGTGGAAGATGGTATGGGCCGAGTCACTTCTGACACCAAGTCTGGATGGATCTACATGACCTCCCCTCGTGATGTGGTGAGGGGTACTAGACCGGCAGCCTGATCTCGGGGAGGTGGAAGATTGGTAATCTCCATTGTCGCCAGAGGGATGGAGATTACCCCGTCTTGAGTCTCCGTCGGAGGAAAGCTGCCGAATTGTACGGACACCATATTGGCCGTCACGGTTACCTCTTCGAAATCGATGGCCAGAGCGTTCGAATCGATGAGGTTCTGGATGTACCGTTTCAGCTGGTAGCAATCGTGTGTCGCATGATGAACATAGCGATGATAATGGCAGTATTTTGGATTCTCCATCTCTGTCGGTCGCGGTTCCCGTCTTGGTAGAGGAAGCTGAATTCTGTCCCCTTGTATGAGCATGTCCAAGATGGGCTTGACTTGACTGTCTTCGAAGGAGTAATCGATTTGCGGCCATTGTTTGTCTGCTGGCTTCGGCTCAGGTTTTTCTGCAGTATCGGCCACCATAGCCTGCTTTCCCTTGCTGTCCCGATTGTTAGAGGGGCTACCCCCATTATCGTTGTTGGGACGCTTGCCCTTGTTTTCTCCTTCCGAGATGTGCAATCCCAGTTGGCAAGCCTTCTTCAGTCGTTCTTCGGCGCTTGTGGCGCTGATGATGAATGTCTTCCAATCTTTGAATTGACTTTCGCCCATCCAGAGACTGATTGTTGGGAGCAGTCTCTTTTGGCAAATTTTAATTAAAGAGGAATCTGGATTTCCGGAGGGCAACTTCATGGCGGTTTGGCAGAACCGCTCGATATAGTTCCTTGTCAACTCCTTCTCCCCTTGGACGACGTCCATGAAGGTGGACATGGTGACGTCCTGCCCTACTTCGTAGAATCTCTCCAAGAACAGGCGCTTGAAGCCGGCGAAGGAGTGGATGCGGTTGTCTAGCAGATTGCGATACCAATCGAAAGCGAATCCTTCCAATGCTCCAATGAATAATCGTGTAAGGATAGCATCATCATGGGGCAGATGGTCGATGGTGACCTCAAAGTAAGTGATGTATCGACTTGCTGAGGTCTTGCCGTCATACGGGTTGATATTGAACGGCTTATATTTTGGTGGAAATGGAACATCCCTCCATTCGACAGGGTATGGTTGCCGCATTCTGAGGTCTTGAGCATTTTCTCGGGCATGGAACATGGCTCGGAGCTCCTGGACCTCTCTTCTTACTTCTCGGGCCTCATCTGTCGCGGTAGGGGCTGTTATTTCGGGAGGATTATTGCCCGAATTTGGTGCCGCTGAGTTCGAGTCCGCATTGACCGCGGGACCCGTGCTTGTTTGGCCACGCGTTCCTCCTTGCAGAGTTGGAAGAGCGGCTTTAATTTCATCTACAGACTTGACTAAGGCCTGCAGTATAGCCTCCAAAGTGTCGATGCGTTGGCGATCGCTGGAACCACCTTGGTTGCTGTCTGTCATTAATACCGTCCTTACATGAGGAGTGATAGAAGAAATGGTGGAGGACGTGCCCTCCGAGTCATACCCATGCACCGAGAAGTCATCGGGGTAGGTGGGAATGTTCTCTTCGGGCTCGGACTCGGAGGGAACGGTATCCCCAGCCTCGAAGCTTGCTTCGTCTTGAGAGCCATGGATATCCTCGGGGACACCAGCGTCTGTTGTACCTGATAGGAGAGTGGTTTCCCCGGGCTCGGCTCCTTGAAACATCGGATTGTTGTGTATGTTCGGAGGAGTGCTACCCCCAGTTCCCACGACCCCCAGCGATGTGGATGATGAATTTCCCATTGCAGCAAAATTTGTCTTTAAACGGGTGTGTTGGAATATTCCGGTGGAGGACAGCCGTTTAGACGATGATTTCTTAGCTGCAGTGGTTGATGTCTTGGGGCTGGAGATGCTTGTCTTCTTTCCTCTCCCCTCGGCGGGGATTTTCTGAGTAGAATTGTAGGAGACAACAGGAGGTGCCTCGTCTTCTGAGCTCGGATGCCGTAGTCTTTGGAAGACGGACGGCCGGTCTTCCATTGCTGCCGTGTTGTTGCAACAGCAGTTGACAATGATTTGGGTGCAGTAATGTCCAAGCGAGGACTCTTTGCACACCGAGGCTTCTTCTCTTTCCTTGCGCTTGTGGAGGATCGCCTCACGCAGGTCAGAGGAACCACTTTATCCTTTTGCCACCGGGGGCTGGACTCGAGCGGTTCTATACAACTTTCCATCAGAGGCCCGTGTGATAATCAACGGGACGCCCCGATAGTTAGAGGTTGGGACAGCTGCCTTTGCTTGGTGAGCCCGCGGTGCCCTAGACTTCCTCCTTTTAGCACTTGCGGGTGCGTAATAGGAGGAGTCCAAGTTGAACACCACAGAGTTTGGCTTATCATCTAGAGAACCATCAGAGTCAGGACCGCATGAGAGACGGTCGAAGACTGATCGAGAGAAGCGTGGAACGGTCACTATGCCGCTAGAATTGGCTGCCGTGCAGGCTGTCTGCATGCGGTTGTCTTCTGCCATTGGATGAGTTGTTTTTATGCGGCTAGGAGTCACGACCGTGCAGGCTGGCCGCATGCGGTTGGCAATTGTGGCCGCATGGATTTTCTGCAAGCGATTGACTTTTTTAGCCGTATGAGTTTCATCCATATGGTTGGCAACTGTAGCCGCATAAGCTATGCGGCTGACAGATGTGGCCGCATGAGTTTTCTCCATGCGGCTGGCGGACGTAGCCGTATGAGCTTTCTTCCTGCGGCTAATACCCTTATGCGGCTCGGATCTCATAAAGTTCCTCATTGCCCCTGCAAGTCTAATATCATAGTGTTTTCTTCTGCCGGACTTGGGGACAGCAGAGTTGTCTATGGTCTGAAGTGGGACCACAGGAGAGTCTTTCTCGCCGTCTTGAGCAACAGAGGGTATTTCTGCAAGAGCTTCAGTAGGAATAAAGGATCGGGGTCTCCACTCCTTGCGGGCCATCTTTGTGCGGGCTAGCTTATGGACCGAGCCAGCGCTCTTGTCAGAGAGCATTTCTTCGAACGCCTGTTGGTCGAACCGGGCGACCATCTTCTGTTGCGTGGAGCCAAGCTTGGCAGCATCCGATTGCGTCACCAACTCCTCAGCCGTGGAGAAGTTAGTCCCCAGCAGAGTCGCCATCGTGTTTGCCATTGATTGTAAAAGTACAGAACAGTTTTATGGGAGGACTGAACTTAGACTCACAATACAAACTTGCTTGTACAAAGAAAGCCTAGGGACGAAAACCTAGGTACAACAGTCTAAGTACAATTGTTTATTTTAGATTCTGGGGGTGACGGTAGAGGCTCGGGAAGGCGACGACCGCCCTGTCTTACTCCATGGACGATCGGTATGCGGCCTTGGCTCCTTGTGAAAAGATGGTTGGCGTTGGTGAAGAAATGCTCTTCTTGCTCTCCTCCTGTTGCTCTTCTGGCTTCTCTTTGTGTATTTTCTTTCCGACTATTGGGGAGTCTCTCTGTATATGCGTGTTTCTCTCTGATCTTGTCTCTTTTTACAAGGGAATGGCACCTTGCTATTTATAATAGTGGGATGTGATCATTAGGGTTGCCAATGATTAGCTCTTGGAGATGGCGGCGGCCCGTAGATTGGTCAATCCAGGCCGTTCAGTTTTGATTGTGACGAATCCGAGCCATCGAGTGTAGATTACACCAAATTCCATTAGCAATTAATGCTGATTGGAATAAATCTTCCTCATAATGATCTTCTGATGTCTGCGAATAAATTAAATTTATTCTCCTGCCACGTGTCCCAGATTATTGGGATTTGACCCAATCTTTGATGGCAGTAAATCTGAGAAATTAATCGGCTTAGGACACGTGTCCTAGGAGCCACTGGAGGATCTGAACCATATGACGAGTGAGCCGCATATGACTTTGGGCCGCATAGGGTTAAGGCCACGTGCCAGGGCTGTCTGGTAGTGGCCCTCCCTTGAGCCTTTGAACCACTGGGAGGTAATCATTGTGAGCCGCATAGGGATACATCCACCTGAGCCACATGGAGATGATCCTCTTGAACCGCATGAGAAGTTTTTACTTGAGCCGCATGAGGCTTCTTCGGCCTGAGCCGCATAGGACGGATTCACTCTGAACCGCATGAGAAGTCTTTGCTCGAGCTGCATGAGGCTTTCTCGGCCTGAGCTGCATAGGACGGATTCATTCTGAACCGCATAAGAAGTTCTTTGCTCGAGCCGCATGAGGCTTTCTCGGCCTGAGCCGCATAGGACGGATTCACTCTGAACCGTATGAGAAGTGCTTTGCTCGAGCCGCATGAGGCTTTCTCGGCCTGAGCCGCATAGGACGGATTCACTCTGAACCGCATGAGAAGTGAGCCGTATACGAACGCACACGTGGCAAGGCCACGTGACATTTTTTATGGCTCTTGGGGGATTTGTGTCAGAGATCTCTTTTCTCTTCCCTAGAGATTCATCATTATGACAGAGTCATAATTACTTCTTTCTATGTCAGGGATGTCACTTTTTCAGAGTTGTCAGCCATCAAGCAATTAATACGAGAGGGCAGAGGAGAGGGCTGTCCTGCCATGTGTCTTTCTGAGCCGTATGGGATGTCTTGGACCGCATAGCCCCTTATGCCGCATGACTCTCCTAGCCGCATGGGCTATCTGAGCCGCATGGGGTTTTCTGGCCGCATAGATCATTTTCCATGCTTCTACACCTTCTTCGGCACGAACAACACTGGTGCACCCTATGGCGACGAACTCGAACGGATGAAGCCCTTGTCCTGTAGCTCATCCTTCTGCTTCTTCAGCTCCACTAGCTCACTGTTGTTCACCCGATAGACATGCTGAGAGATGGGCTCCGCTCCTGGAACCAAGTCTATCGAGAACTCTATGTCTCTGTCTGGTGGCAATCCCGGCAGCTCCTCTGGGAAACATCCATATACTCTGCTATCAAGGGGTATGGAATCGTCTGCTCCTCGACCGAGACACCACAGAAGACTCCGCTGCTCTGCTCTGCCTGACGTCTGGAGTACTGGAACTCTGGCTCCCCCGGTACTCTGAAGAGAACTCTACCCCCTCTGCAATCAATGCTGGCGTGGTGCCTGCTCAACCAATCCATGCCTAGTACTATATCGTAGTTCGGCAATGGCATTACGAGCAGGCTCACCTCCAACTCACGGCCTCCCAAAACTACTCTCCGACCCTTACAAACATCACTCACGAGGATAATGCCACCCCCGGTCGTGATCTTATAAGTCCTAGGCAACGATTCATCTATGATACCATGTCTAATCGTAAAAGATACTGATATGAAACTATGCAAAGCACCGGAATCGAATAATACAAAAGCAGGACTGGAGTAGAGTAGAATCGAACCTGCAATCAGCTCTCCTATCACCTCTGCATCTCCAGCTGCCATGGAGAAAGCTCGCCCCTGCTGGCCTCCCCTGGCCTACTGCTGGTGCTGGACGAACCTCTGCTGCTGCGTCGGCAGGGCAGGTCCCCTCTGCTGGCCTGCTGGAGCTCTGACTGCTTCTTCCTGGACTGCTCGTCCCATGCGGCACTCCCTCATCTGGTGGTCTGCTGAGCCACACAACAGGCACTGGCCCAGCCTCTTCCGGCACTCATTGAAGACGTACACAGGCTTCTTACAGTAGGCACAAGTACCACCCTATCTCTGACCCTGCTGGTGCTGCCTCGGCTGCTGCTGCTGGTGAACTGGCCTCAGCTGGGTCGGCTGCGGCTGAAACTGCCTCAGCTGCTGGTGCTGAAAGTGGGGCCTCTTGGCCTGGCCTCCGCTGCTGCTGCTGCCCCCAACTGGGTCTCTCCCCCTCTTGAGCCTAAGCTCAAGATCATCCTCTGCCAACAAGGCTTCCGTCAAGATCTCCTCGAACGTGGCATCCCGGTTGCCCTTGGTCAAGGACTTGACCTCCTTGACTAGACCCTTCCGGAACCTCTGGGCCTTCGCTGTCTCGCTCAAGCCCTCCACAAACCTGCCGAGGCGGCTGAGCTCCCCGGCGTACTCCTCCACTGAGAGACTCCCCTGGACTAGGCTCTCGAACTGCGTTTCTAAGGCTCTGAGTGCTGAATCTGGAAAGAACTTCTTCTTGAAGAAGCCCTTGAACTGCTCCCAATTCTGCCCAGCTACCCCCACCCTAGGGTCTGACTGATACCAGGTGCGAGCAAGATCTCACATCCGGCTAGCTGCGGCCTCGATCTGAAGATCTGCTGGTATCCTGGCCAAGCGGAAGATCTCCTCTATATGCTCGATCCACTCATCGGCATATAGGATCCCCTCTGTCCCCTGAAAGTCTATAGGGCTCATCTTCTGAAACTGCTCGATCCCCGGTGTCCTCGGCTGATGGACCACTGGTCAAGCTGCGACCGTCGTAAGGGCCAGCTCCATGCCCCTGTCATGTCGAGCCTGCTGTCGGTCCATAAACTGCTGGAAGTACGCGAACATCTGCGCTGCGTCCACGTATCCTGGAGACGGCTGCTGGAAGGGATCCTCTGGGATGACCGAATCCTGCCTCCGAGTCGGTGGATACATACCCCCTGCTGCAGCTGCCGACGTCTCAATACGAGCAGAGGTGGCAGGAGCTGCAGTCCCCTGGCCTCGCTGTACTGGCTGGGAGGTAGCAGTCCCCTCCATAGCATCCCCATGGATGGTACGCTACGATCTAGTCTCCACCATCCTGAAGATAGAAAAACAAGAGTATCAATTTCTGAGAAACAAGCGAAATAACAAAGGCGGATAGTTAAAAATTCAAAGGATCAGCTGACAATAAGGATTTACATGGCAAATAAAAGAATTTTTCCTAAAATGATTGAGTACCTTAAAATTAATGTTTTATATCTTACTGCAGGCTGTAGTGATACTCTAATTCGAATACCACTACACTTCTAGTCTAGACCTGCATGGGCCACCACTAAAAACGTGTCACGACCCGCACCCCAGAGTAAGGGCACGAGACGTAGATACGTCCAGCCTACGTCGCAGTGTCGGCATTAGAACGCTGTCCTAGGTCAACATACATCTAACTATATATATCTAAACAGTTTATACTCCCCGAATGGGGGTGACATAGCAGTAATAAACTCAATCACAACTAAGGTAGAGATAGCACGATATGAAATAGAACTCAAGGAACAAATAAATGATAAAGTAGTCTAAGATAATCCCAGCAAATATCCAGAAGTACATGGTCTCAGATACAGAATGAAAGAATATATACAACTCAGAACTTGGAATAAAGTCTAGCTAAACCTGTCTCAAGAGTACATAAAGTAAGATAAGCCTAACTAATCTAGTCTAGGCAATGGGGGTGATCTCCTCAGCTGGAGCTGGGTCCTCCTGAGGGTCCAGCTCGCAGGTGTCATCTAAGGCTGCCCCGTAGAAAGTGTCCAGACAGGCCTCCTCCTCGTCCTCTGTAATATTTCAACAGGTCCAGTCAGGACTGGAGCGAGCACAGTACATCTCAACAGTTCATAGCAGGTTAGAAAATATAATCATACAGTAAAGTAAGATACTGGTACTGAAAGAAATGCAGTATGTAAACAGAGAGAGAAAGCTGTAATAGAAATATCTACTATAAATAGAGAACTAACATATGGCTAGTGAGTCAGAGTACAATATAGACATGTAAATGACATAGGAGATTCTAATGCTACACTATGGAAGAGATTCTGATACTACACTACTTGGATAGTATTCACATGTCTATTTCTACTCCCCAGTACCTCCAATCAATACACAAGGATCCAACCAGGTTATGTTATGATTCCATGCAAAGCCCCCCGAAGGGTGATACATGGATGTCCCATAAATGGGGATTCTAGGAGATTATAGGATACCCAGTAAATAGGATAAGAGATTCTAGGAGGCTCTGTGATCATAAGAGTATATGTCACAAGTGATCAAAGAACCAGTGAAGCATAGTGATACGCCATGTAAGTGAAATGCACAGAACATGTAGTACCCGATGCTCCCTAAGGATAACATCTCAAGAAGGGATCCATATAGTACCAATCCGTGTAACCAACGTGACAGTAACAAGTAAAGTAATTTGATGCAGGAAATAATTCTAAGCAGGATATGAAATGATTAGAGAATATACTCGCCTGGTATCTGAGTGTCCAATATGAAAGTACTGTCCGAGTAGTGGTGTCTGGCTCCTAATCAGAACAGCATAAGTCACAACAAGTCCAAAATGGTAAAACGAAGTCCTACTATGCATTCTACATGATTCTAGGTCAATCTAGGCCAAAGTCAACTCTTGGTCAACTCTGGTCAACCCTAGAAGTCAAACTAGGTCAACCAAATTTAAATTAGGTCAAACTAGTCTACCTTAGTCTAATCTCGCCTAGCTTAGTACATACACAATATATGCATATTCACTATACTACATATTTACATTATATATATATCCTATATAACCCTAGGCTAATGTATAACCCATACAACATTAAGCTAAAACATAGAAATATATATACATATGCACAAAGGCTCATGTGTGTGTGATAATGTGTATGTGTGTGTTAACCATGTGTGTAGAGAGATGTGTGTATCATGGAATTGTGAGAGGGCATGTGTCAATGGGAAATAAGTGTGTGTGTTAAACGGTGAGGAACAAATGTGTGTGAGTGAGTGTAGAGTGTAATAGTGTATATGTGTGTGTATGAAAGAGTGAGGGGAGAACTGTATGCAGCAGTGTGTGTGTGTAGGGTGAGTGATAATTAGACATAGGCATGTGTGTTAGGGTCAAAGGAAAAACCGTTTCAGTTTTACAACATGAAGAACCCAAGGATGCATAGCTCACACTATTTTAACAGTTAAAAAAACTCAGTTCAGCCTACTAATTCTCAGGTTTCAGGTTATCTGAGAAGGAAAAGAAAGGAAGGAAATCATTTCCCAGTTTTTTGAAGAACAACATTGCACAGCAGTACACCCATTCAAAACTCAGTTTTCAGCCATAAAAACCAATTCCAAATTTCAGTCTACATCCTAACATTCTCAGGTTTTGAACTATCAATCATAACCAAAACATAGTACTCAAGTTCAGTTCCTTCCTAGGTCATTCAACATTAGAATCAACCATAGCTCATAATAGAATTCAAAAGAACAGTCTAAAAATAGTTTGAAATTCCAGTTTTCATAGCCTAGGCTTAACTCAGTTTTTACGAGCCAAACTCATCAAGTAAACCCCAAATTCGATACACAAGTAGTTCAAGTATAGGAGAACAAGTCTAGGAACTATAACCCAACATTTGACAGCATTAGATGGGTAAAAATTGATGGCAAGGTTCATATTTGAAAACTGGACATCTGACAGAAATACAAGTATCAGCATATCATATTCTAACATATATCAGTTAACATTTTTGAATCTAAACAGTGACAGTTCTGAATTCGAATCAACCCAAATTTCAGCATACAGTTAGAAAATATATAGAAGAATATATCAGGGCTCTAACATCATGTAATTAATAGTAATAAATAGGCTAAACTCCCTGATAAACATCATATTGAAACTGAAAATCTCGACAGTACACATGTATCAGGAAATAGGGAATTCGAGAATTTAACATTAAAATCAATTTAAAATGTTAAACTAAAGGTTGGTAAACCTCAACACACTTGTGCACGTGTCATACAAGTCACCTCGTGTCCACCATAGCCGGATACGACGTGTCCACACACGAGAACCCAACCGACAGAACACTGGACGGAACCAGTCTTGTACAGTCGAGCCAAGCAACTCGAGAGAACTCTCTCAATACAAAATGAAACACGATGAAACTTGAGGAATGTCTTGATAGACATTGCCCCTAGGTCTCCATTGAATTTCGGGTCCAAAGACCCCGTGTCGTGTCCTGTGGAACCCCCGAGTAGCAGGAGAACGTGTGGGCTATGGTGATTGTCGTATCCAAGCGACGAATCCGACACAAGAAGACACTAATATCACCCCAGTCCAAAAGAAAAATGTAAGCGATAGCAAAATAGTAATTTCCATTCAAATAGATTGCACAAATGAAATCGAAATACCCTTTGAGGTATTTCGACAAACACCTTAAGACAGACTCTGATACGTGTCAAAACGGACACGAAACTTACGAAACCCGACACGAAACCAATGCAGACCCTTAGGGGACTCCTAGGGCTTCCTAAATATGAAAACAAAACAAAATTTCATGGAGAAATGGAGAAGTTACCTATTCTTGAACTTTCAAGAAAATTCCCTTTTCAATAGCTCTTCTCTGGATGTCCCAATCCACTCAAATCACAATAAACTGAAATAAAACTTTAATGACAGCAAGAATAGGTATATTAGAACCTAATAGAAGAGATTTGAATGAAAAAGGAAGAGGAATGGAATTCTCGGGATTGATTGAAATAGGAAACAAACCTTGTTCTCTAACTTGAGCTTTCCTAAAAAGAGGCAACCCTAAAATTAGGAGAGTATTTATAGGGTGATGTTCCCAATGTAGATAGGGGTGGCTGGCCAAGTGGGTCTAGGGATTAGGGTTTTGCTATTTTGGGCTTTGGGCCTAACTACAAGGCTTTGAGTTAAAATGATTTATCAAAGGCTCTAAATCATAAGCCATGACTTATGACTTTCTAATTCCTAATGCTAACTAGAGTCTAATGACCAAACCAAGGATTAGCTTACGCTAGACTAGAGTCATATAACCTAACAAAGTCCATACTAACTAGGGTTAGCTCCTAGGTTGGTCTACAAGGGTCAAACTAGTCAAAGTCAACCTAGTCTAAACAATTCCAAAATAATTTCTAAAAATTCCCATAAATTCAAATAAATTCTAATAAATTTAAATTACCCCAAAAATGTCAAAAATACCCTCAAACTAGAAATATGGTAGTGACATCATCATTTCTGTCAAAGGGCGTGTTTCTCGTCCTCAGTCTTTCAAGCCATTGGCGATTCACTTGCCAGTTCATAAGCAACCAACTGATGATGATCATGATCAAAGGGAGCTCACCTCTTCTGAGCCACTTGTTATAGACTTACGTCATAACAAGGAAAAAAGGCAGGTCACCTCTTCTGAGCCACTTGTTATTGATTTATCTCAAAACAAGGATAAAAGGGAGCTCACCTCCTCTGAGCCGCTTGTTATTAACCTCCGTCGTAACAAAGCCAATCCTCCTCCACGTTCTTCTTCTCCCTCTCTTGTAATTAATTTGACCAAGCCTGCTAAGGCTAAAGATCCTGCTGTAAATATAAATGTACAAATCAATGAAAAAGCATCTACTTTCCAGTATACTGATGTCATTTATCATGCTAAGTGCTATTTGGATATGTTAGATAGCTTTCAATCATTTACGATGGGAGTTGTACAATCTCTTCAAACATAAGTCTTATTTGAACACCTAAAGGATTCATATCGGATTGTTCCCGCTCATAAGAAAGGCGAGAGGCCAATACTTTTTAGTAAAGAACCGGAACAACAATTCAGCTATACGGATGATAGCAAAAGTAATGATACGGGGCATCTTCAACTCCGTCGTTACAGTCAATAATCAAAAGACATCATCCAAAAGATGGGTTACGACTTCAAGAGTGGCCTCAACTATGGTACGGGTAGAAGAACTCCTATCCGTACGGCTGTGCCGAAAGGGTAGTCAGAGATGTACTACAGCAGGACCAAAAGAGGTCTCGGATATGCTTCACCTCCGGCATTATCTCCAGCAGGCTCTGAATCTGATAGTGAAGAGCGCTCTAACTCTTCTGATTCCAGATCATGGGATTTCGACACCAGCATCGGTTAAATTCATCGACTGACTGTATCTTCTAACATGGTCTCCGTCGAACTTCCAGAAGGCTATGACGAGGATGTTGAAGAAAGTCCTGAAACAGATCCTTGGGCTCAACGAATGGATACCCAATGGAAACTCCGATTCGAACAAAGAGAACCTCCTATCGAAGATCAATTAGTTCAAGTTGATGTAGGAGACAGCGGGTCACCTCGTCCAATATTCATCAGTAAGAACCTCCCAGAGGCAGATAAACAAGAATTAATTCTTCTGATTAAAGAATACATTGATGTCTTTGCCTGGAGCTATGAAGACATGCCAGGTCTAGACCCTAAAGTTCCTACTCACAAATTGAACATCTTGCCGAATGCAAAATCGGTCAAACAACAACAACGGCACTTCAAGCCAAAAATGATGGATGTAATCGACGATGAAGTCAAGAAGCTCATCGCTTGTGTCTTTATTCGAGAAGAGCAGCATCCTGATTGGGTAGCCAATGTCGTCCCAGTTCTAAAGAAAATCAGAAAATTTTGAGTCTGTATCGACTTTCGGGATCTTAATGAAGCATGTCCAAAAGATGAATTTCCTCTTCCTATCACGGACGTCATGATTGACAACACCTGTGGTTCGAAAGAATATCTTTCATGGATGGATTCTCTGGATACAATCAGATTTGGATGAATCCTGAAGACGAAAAGCATACTTCTTTCCGTACTCCTCGTGGAGTCTACTGTTATACTGTCATGCCATTTGGTCTCAAGAATGCTGGTACAACATACCAACGAGCCATGAGTACCATCTTTCGAGATCATCTGCGCAAGACTGTCGAATGCTACGTCGATGATATCGCTGTCAAAAGTCGTCTAAAGGAAGATCACATCCAAGACTTGAGAACTATCTTTAATCTCATGCGCCAACATCAACTCAAAATGAATCCCACCAAGTCATTCTTGGGTGTCTCTAGTGGCAAATTTCACGGCTTTGCCATTACCTCTAAGGCCTCGTTTGGTTCACGGATTCAAGGAATCCGGAAAGGAAACTTGTTCCTTTCCTTTGTTTGGTAACCACAAATTTGGGAAACACTTTCCTAACATGGGGGAAAATAGGAGGGAAAATGGTTCCTCTCATGACCCATGGGATTCATTTTCCCTCCTCCTTTCCCAACATTAATTACAAACATTATGACAAAAGTAGCCTTGCTTTATTACCTATTTTACCAATTAACTCTTCATTATAATTATGTTGGCATTGGATATTGTTGGAACAATGATATATTTTTTCTTTCCTTTCCTACACCAACCAAACATAGGAAAGGAAATTTGATAGGAATTCTACTTTTCTATCCCCATGGAAAATACATGGGAATTGATTTCCTTTCCGTGAACCAAACGAGGCCTAAGGGTATACACATAGATCCCGAGAAGATCAAAGCCATTCAAGAGATGCATCCTCCATGCAATCTAAAAGAGCTACGAGGATTCCATGGTCGACTTGCGTACATCAGGAGATTTATTTCGAATCTGTCTGGACGCTACAGACCATTTACTCAACTAATAAAAAATAGTGTATCTTTCGTTTGGACCGAATAATGTCAACGAGCATTTGACGACATAAAGTGGTATCTCATGAATCCACCAGTCTTAGTGCCACCAATCTCTGGCATACCATTCTTTATGTATGTCCGTGCTATGGACTATTCATTGGGTGCCTTACTTGCCCAAAAGAACAAAGAAGGTCACGAACAAGCCATCTACTACCTCAATCGTACTATGATTGGTACTGAACACCGTTATAGTCCGGTCGAAAAGGAATGCCTAGCTCTTATATTTTCTGTTCAAAAGATAAGGCATTACATCATTGGCCAAACTATTCATGTCATATCCCGAGTTAATCCTTTTCGGGTATTAATGAAGAAGCCTAGCACACTCAATTCTCGGTTGGCTACATGGGCCATTCTGCTAGCCCAATATGACATGGTATATGTCCCTCAAAAGTCTGTCAAAGGTCAAGCACTGGCGGATTTCTTAGCAGCTCATCCTATTCCAGAGATGTCCAAACTCTATGATGAAATTCCAGACAAGACTTGGGAATCTAATACAATCTCCGAAGAATTTCTTGCTTGACGTCTATTCTTTGACGGTGCATCCAGGATTAGACACAATGGTGCCATTGTCGCAGGAGTTGGAGTTGTCCTTATTTCTCCAGACGATTCCGCTATCCAAAGAGCCTACTCCTTAGATGAGCCTTGCTCTAACAATATGGCAGAGTACAATGCTCTACTCATTGGCCTTCAGCTAGCCAAACAACTTGACGTCGAGTATCTTGAAGTCTATGGTGACTCTAAGCTGGTTGTTAACCAGGTTAGAGGAACCTATGAAGTTCGCCGTCAAGATCTAGTTCCTTACTATGAAGCGACAATCAACATGGCTACATCATTTAAAGCCTTCTTTATCGAATATGTACGCTGAGCTTACAATACTGAGGCAGACGCTTTGGCTAATCTTGCAGCAGTCTTAGCCATTTCTATCAAAAGACAGCAGGTGGTGGTTATCTCAAATCGGGAATTGTTCTGCATTGAAAACAATCATAATATTGAGTTCAGTAATCTTACTGAAACCAATGTTATCAATGAAGATTGGAGAACTCCCTTCATCGACTTCGTGGTCCATGACATACTCCCTGAAGATCCCAAGGAGGCTACGAGTATTCATCGGCAGTCTCTGCGATTCTACTACAATCAGACCACCAAAATTCTCTATCGGTGGACTTATGACGGCCTACTCTTGCGCTGTCTTGCTGGTGATGAAGCGAAGCAAATACTACGTGAAGCTCACGACGGTGTTTGCAGAGCACATCAACCCGGTCCTAAGCTATAGGATCACATCCGACGCATGTGTTACTACTGGCCCTCTATGGTATCTGATGCCATCGATTATGCAAGAAAATGTCGAGCTTGTCAAATCTACGCAGATTTTATTCATCAACCATCAGAATTCCTTCATCCTACTGCCGCTTCCTGGCCTTTTGAAGCTTGGGGCATGGACATTATCGGTCCCATCAATCCTCCTTCTTCTAGAGGACATCGGTTCATATTGGCAATAACCGACTACTTCTCCAAATGGGTCGAAGCTATACCATTGGCTGAAGTCAAGACCAGTAACGTTATCAACTTCGTCAAACACCATGTCATCTATAGATTTGGTGTACCTCGAAGAATCGTCCACGACAATGGACCTCAATTCATTAGCCAAAAGTTTACTAGATTCTGTGATGATCATCGGATTGACAATGTTGCTTCGACAGCCTACAATCCTGCTGCTAATGGCTTAGCTGAAGCTTTTAACAAGACTATCATCAAGCTCCTCAAGAAGTTTGTGTCTACTAAAAAACGAAACTGGAGTGAAAAGCTTGGAGAATGTCTTTGGGCCTACCGTACTACGGTCCACAATCCTACAGGTTGTACACCTTTCTCTTTGGTGTACGGCTGTGAAGCAGTTCTACCTCTGGAACTTCAAATTCCGTCTTTGAGGATTTCTATCGCCAACGAACTCACTACAGAGAACAACGATCTTCTCCGACTTCAAGAGTTAGAAGCGCTCGATGAGAAGCGGCTATTGGCTCAGCAGCATATTGAGTTAACCAAGCCCGTATCTCAAAGACTTTCAACTGCAAAGTTAAAGTCAGGGCCTTTCAGAAAGGAGAGCTTGTTTTAACAGTCAGGCGTCCTATGACTATGACTCACTCTAGCAAAGGCAAGTTCGATGCAAAGTGGGAAGGGCCATATATCGTGAGCAAATTCTTCTCAAATGGAGCCTATCAACTCACAGAGCTAGACGGTCGAGTTGCAATGATGCCTATTAATGGCAAGTTCCTCAAAAAGTATTATGTATAAATGTAACAGACATTGCTTGTAATTATCAGACAAGTTCATAAATAAAATTCAATTTTATTTCATCTTGAATGATAGTACATAATATCAAGGAAGGTCACTATCATCCTTCTAAAAATTGGGACGCGGGCCACTACCGTCCTTATCAAAAACATGATCAGCAAAAGAGTCAAGAACATTCCTGCTGGAACCCACCAAGAACTTGCAAGCAGCTATCCTCATGGCTTCTTTTTCTTCAGTTTTCCTTGGTTCAAGAAGGAAGTCCAAGATGTCCTTTGGCGGTTTGGGGGCAGACGAACCTTCGCCCGCTGCTATCTACTTTGGTTGAGCCGGCTCGACTGGACGTTCTTCAGTACCCGCTTCCACCTTCGGGGCGATCTCAGCCTTTTTGGATGCATCTCCAAACGACATCTTTATGTTGAGAAGTGAAAGTGAATATCTTATCTGATTTTCTGTTCTATTTATAGACAGAGAGTCATAAAACTATTAAGCAACACATTCATTCTACGGTTCATCCGTTCATTAAATTTATTTGACGGTTCACCCGTTCATCACACTCATCCGACGGTTCGTCCGTTCATTACATTCCTTTGACGGTTCGTCCGTTCATTATATTCATCCACCGGACGGTTTACCCGTTCACACATCCACCTGACGGTTCGCCTGTTCATCATTTGACGGTTCATCCGTTCATCATATTTATTTGACGGTTCATCCGTTCATCCTGACGATTCATTTCGTTCATTTATTTTAACGAATCAACCAGTTCGTTCTTATCAGCAACTTGTCATCTTTGATTAAGTTGTCTATTAAAATAATGATAATTGATAAATTATATTTGCCATGTCCACATTACCTCTGAGCAGATATAATTGAATATGATTATTTTCCAGAATCAAGAAATATATCATGTCTTGCACCTCTGAATATATTTTCTATCGCTATTATTTATATCTGAATAAGATATGCAACAAATAATAGAGCCACAAAAAAATGTCTTTTTATTGATCAAAGATGAAAGACATTACAAAGATACAAATTACAAAACAATAAGATACAGAGAATCTTTCTATTCGGTTGGTGGTGTCATCAAGTGAACCATCTGCTGCTTTAAAGATTTCAGTCGCTCCTCACGGGGGTCCATTACATGCCTCCTGGCTTCATCCATTCCAGACTGTTCATTAAAATTTGGTAAGGTCACTAAGCGGTGGAAGATTTCAGCATGATGAGTCGTAACATATTCATTTCGTTCCTGAGTCAGAAGTTCTAGTTGCGGAGTGACAGCTTGATGTTGTGTGACTTCACCTTCTAGAGTATGCTGAACCAGTTTCAACTCTTTCTGGAGACGGGCAATCTCCTCTTGAAGACGAACAGATTTCGCTCTCAACTCAGTAACTTTCTCATCCTTCTCTCCAGCAGCAGAGGTGGCTATCTCCATTTGAGAATCATATTCTGAAGCCCTGGCAGTATAAGTGTCTATGAAAGTCTGGAACTTATCGTTCTCAATGGCAACTTCTTGGGACATCCTTTCAAATTAAGTTTGTACTAAGGATTCCACTTTCCCTCGATTAAGATCCTTGTAGATCTTAACCGATGCTTCTAGCTCATCCAATATGTGCTCAAGAAAAACAGCTTGAGCTTCATCTCCTTGACCTCGGATGGCATTTATCAAATGAGAGGTTGGGCTTCTAACAGTAGTAAAATTAACAACTTCTTTCTCTAGTACCCTATCTACTAGGGGTCCCAATGCATTAAAGAACAGGTTGCTGAAAGAACTAATAATGAATTGGTTAGTTGCCAAAGCGCCAGGGGTAGCGGCTACTCCCGTTGATGATGAAGCAGCATGAGCCTGTACAGATGGACGCTCTTGCACTTGAATAGAAGGTTCTTTAAACAAGGGAGCTAAAGTAGAACTGGTTGCTCCTCCCGGTTGTTCTTCTGCAAGGATAAAGGAACCTATTATTAATTGTTGTTGTTATTAACAATTAATTGAAAAGGATCAAATGATCAAAGACAATCTTACCATGACTTGTCCCAGCAATAAGCCTTTCGTCTGTTGGTGCAGATTCCAGTCTAGCAGAGGTAGCCTCAGACATTACTTCCTGGCTACTTCCAGCCTCATAACCTCCCGACAGATGTCGGCTGCCACTGGCTATTACTGTTACCAGTACTATATCAGTGCAAGGAGGAACCGGAGATGATTTGATTTCTACATGGATCAAAAATAGAGATGTAAGTTGTTAATCTATGAAAAGAAGATTAATAATTTCATTTAATACCTTTGGGATCAGTGGTAGTAGCTTCTTCCGGCGCTACTTCCTCACCCATATTCTTTTCAGGAGACATATCCACCTCAACATCCTTTTCAGGAGCTAGTGTGTCTTCAACAACTTCAGGAGATTTATGGACATCAATGTCCTCTTCTTGATTCAAAGTATCATCAATAGCCTCTATTGATGTATCTTCAGTGCTCATGCTATCCTCAGGTACTTCTTCGCTGGCAGTAGCAGCGGTATGATCAACATCTTCTTGAAGACCGAAGTCGCAATCATTTAATGCTTCAATCATTAAACGATCCTCCTCCTCGCGGATTGTTCCTGGTGTAACAGGAAGTTGAGTAGTTTCTACCGCTGGTGAAGGAGATCGCAAAGCTTCCTGCTCTTCTTCTACAATATCCTTCCTAGGCTCTGCAGCCTCCTCTCTCTGATCAGTCTCGTCCCTCCTTTCTGGACTAGGAGTCTCCTACCTATGCTCAGAGACAGGAGTGGAAGATGACATAGTAATTCCAACAGCAGCACTGGCTACCACCGAGGACAGGATCACCTTCTTTCTTTTCCTAAGAGCCAGTTTCTTTCGATGAAGAGGTCTTTCAGGACTCTCCACATCTACAACATCAAACCTCCGTGGAAGAGAAGTCGGTGTGGTCGCTTCTTCTCGGGTCGACTCGGCCAATTGCCGAGACTGTGATCTGGTAGTGACTTTCTCTGATGGGTCCAAGAGGAGTTTCTTCTTGGCAACCGGAGAGGAAGGCTCATTAATCATTCTCTTCCTTTCCCTAGCCGGAGACTTAACAACTTTCAAAGAAATCCTCAGTGGTTCATTAACTTCCTCAGGGAAGTTAGCTTCCCTTGAGGCTTCCAAAGGATCATCCACTGGTTCATGTTGTTCATCATTTCCTGGAGCTAGTACAGCAGTTGCTCCTTTCTTCAAACGCGTCGCCGTCGGGAAGCTATCCACCAGATTGAAATTCTCGGCGAAAGTATTTGCAGCTGTATAAAACAGTGAATATGTATATAACATTCTAGGGCCATGATCATTCTTGTTTGGCATCGATAACACTGTCCTTGTGTCTCGAGCGTTGTAGTAGGCCCATGCTCTGGCACCATCAATTAGATACCCCTTTCCTTGTAGGCAAGTTATAGTGTTGCCTACATGGAATTGGTCGTAACCAAATTGACGAGCGAAACGAATTGGCAGATATGGTTCCAGATAACACTCCTCTTCAAATTTGTACACCAAATGTGATGGCCTGATCGACTTCAGCCAGTCAAAAGCTGCTCGGCCCAACGGCTGCCTCCCAAGGTCAACTAAATTTGCTGACATATGTTCGTAACCGGCTGGAGGGGCAAAGAAGTAAAAATTCCATCCCTTTCCAAGGTTCAGGGCACGTCTGCAGTCCTTCAGACTAACGTACACCCACTTGCTCCGGGAGAATCTACACAGAAAGCTACCGCTGACTGCTCCCATGTCGGGGTTCATCAAAGACGGATGGTGCAGAAGCAACCACCCGAATAGATAGGTGTAAGGCAACTCCAGTCGAGGGAAGTTCCCCTTCTCACCCTTCCATTTGATCATGGAGTCAACATACAGATGAAGACCTGTATTTATTCTATAGGTCATCGCTGAAAGAAAATCCATCCGATAGCCGAAGTCTAACCGGACAGCAGCAAAAAGTACGCCGTGGTGGAAGCGGTCCACGGTGCTTGCTCTGGGTACAACGAATCGACGGAGCCAGTATGTCAGGAATCCTGCCAGCTGGGCTTCTCTTGACATAGGCCTGTAGCCCATTCTTATAAAACTCTCGACAAAGTCTCCGGTATTGAGCGGAGGGTATTGATGTTCATCAGTAACTCTGATAACCATTTTCTTATTTTCTTCCATCAGTCTTATTACTTCACTGTGGCTGAGGGATTGGAAGAAAGTCGGGTTGCATGTGTCATGATCCTTGGTCTTTTTCTCAATGATATGATTAAGAAAAAGATAAGGCAACCACTTTGAGGAATAACATGTGCCAGAAGAACCGCTCTTATAGTACAGGAAGCATATGTTGTAATGGCACAGTAGTTCGTTGAAAACTGCCACCATCTCTGCATTTTCCCGACGTAGTCTATCTAACTCGTCGTTTGTGGAAACATACTCCTCATAAGGGAAGTCTTCCGTTGGTAGGCATGAGATGTACTTCATCTCATGGAGGGCTAATCCAATCTCCCCGCAGGGCGTCATGAATGTCCCTGTCCTATAATTATACCTCTCTGCTAAGGCCAGAACCAGATGAGGGTTTGGGTGGAAGCCATACACGGTAGCGTATACCGTATGATAAAGCTCGATCTCTTTAAGTTTGTCTTCAAACTGAGCCAATATCCAGTTGGCTATGCAGTTCCACCTCCTGTTCTCCGGGTTCACCAGACCGGTCAGCCGAATATCCTGATCCGGGTATCTGCCTTCAGCCTTTGCATACTCATTAGCAAAGATTGGTATCCTCACCGGCAACAACAAAGAAGAGTTCTCTGGAGGGATACAGCCTGGCTTCAACCCTCTGAGTAAAGTGCTATGTCGCTCAGAAGAGCTATAGAACATGTCTCTGTTGTTTGGGCTTTTCTTGACACAGATCTTTTCTGTCCTTGCCTGCTGAAGGGGAGTAATGTCCCAGTCCATCCTCCTGGGATGGCTTACATGGGCATACCCGGCTAGAGGGAGGCAACTAGCAATGTCCGGTAACAGGACTAATTTCTCCTTTCTTTGGAAGAGTCGCTGCTCAACACAGGGTCTTGGCTGAGAACTCTTGTCGATGGCTTCGCCAAATAAGAACATGGGTTTCTTGTGGATAATGGCGTCAGCAGACTGCAGGGGCTGCCCATTCATCAAACTTAACAAAGTCTCATTGTCCTGAGCTATCAAGATAGCTTGGCGGGAGGATGGCAGAGCATATTGTGGGAAGAGCACATGGGACAAATCTTCTTTAAATTTCGGCTCAGCAAGGGACCCTACAAATATTTCATACTCAGGGTCCTCTCTGATGTTAACTGCATCAAACAGAAAAAACAAAATTCAGTACAAGTAAAATCAAAGATTCTGTCAGCATATTGCACAAGCATCAGATTGCACAAGTATCAGATTGCGCAACCATCAGATTGTGCAATAATAGCTTCTATGCGCAAACTGTCCAGTTGTGCCAACTCATCCTCTTGCGTAAGTCATCAGATTGTGCTGAATAACTTGCGCAAAGCATCAGTTTGCGCTGGACAACCTTGCACAAATCAGCAGACTGCGCTGACTTTTGCCAGCGCGTTCTAACCGATTGTGCAAGAAAATAGTCTTCATAAAAGTGAAAACTATTGGGTTTTTGCAACCGAAACCCTAAACAGGGCGGCGCAGTATGACCAAATCTCTAAAAAGAGACAAGTTCGGAGGATCAATAGTGTTGAAGAACCCTAAAAAGGGTCTTTCGATCGGGTTTACTACCTTGTAGTGCTGGATGAACAACTTCATGACGTGAAGGGCGCGGCGCGGCACGAGTCGAGGACTCGGCGGGGGCCTTGCCTTTCTCGGCGGTGGAGCGCTTTGGAGCCATGGAGATCGATGGAAAGAAGAAGAAGAGTCAGGAAAGCTCGGGAAGTTTTCTCTTTCGAAAGTTTGAAAGCAAGTAAAGAATGGTAGAAAGAGAACTGAGAACTATTTATAGTTTTCCAAAATAAACAAACTCCTCAGATTGTGCCGAATAAACAGGAGCTAATTTCTCCGATTGTGCATACAGGTCATCATATGCGCAACTTGATTTAAAAATCAAAATTCAAAGTATTTCGAAGCTTGTCACGACTCGCACCCTGTATAGGGGCACGAGAAGTGGGTACGTCCAGCCTACGCCACAGTGTCGGCGGTAGAACGCTGTCCTATGTCAATCATCTAACAATATAAGGGTACCTGTACAGTATATACTCTCCGAATGGAGGTGACATAACAATATACAGTCTCAATCACATCTAAGGTAGAAGAATGAAAGACAGATAGATAGATAAATAGTAACTCAAAGAGAATAGTACAATAGATGAAATAGGTCTAAGTGTCTAGGATAACATAACATCCAGAATATCAACCCAATATACAAAATAAGTCTAAGGGTCTGTACATCTCAACATCTCAAAATACAACTCAGAATGTAAGACAAAATAATAATATGAAAATGACAGTCTAGCTAAACTAGCCTAGACTACTGGGGCAACATCCTCAGCTGCAGGTGGATCCTGCTGAGGGTCTACATCACAAGAGTCATCTAGACCTGCTCCATAATAGGTAGTCACCCATGCCTCATCCTCGTCCTCTGTAATATTTTCAACAGGTCCAATCAGGACAGAAACGAGCACAATACATCTCACACAGTTCATATCAGGTTAGGAAATACAATACAGACAATAGAGTAAAATACAGGAAATGCTGAAAGGAAAATGTACTGTAAAAGAGATAGCTTGTAAAGGAAATATCTACTATATATAGAGAACTGTAAGTGGCTAGTGATGTAGAGTACATGATAGGCATGTGAATGGCTAGAATTTATACATGATTACACTACTGAGTTTATACATGATTACACTACTTTGGAATTATTCACATGTCTACTTCTACTCTCCCGTCTTCCCAATCAATACACAAGGATCTAGACAAGTTACGTTATTATACATTACTTCACATGAGGCTCATAAATGAGTATACGTAAAGTTATACATGAGGGCTTAGTGAAAATGAGAGTACATGATCACATGACTATACATGCATGATGGAAGCATAGGAGTACATGATGAAAGTGAAACACACGTAACATGAAGTACTCGATGCTCCCGAGAGGGATAACATCTCATGTAAAGATCCATATACTACCAATTCGTGTTACCAACGTGACAGCATCAAGTAAAGTAATCTAGAGTGAGAAAGTAAAGCCTGAACAAGTATGAAACGGTCAGAGAATGTACTCGCCTGATGTATGAATGTCTGTAGAAAATATGCTGTCTGAGGAGAGGTGTCTTGCTCCTGATCAGAGCAACACAAGTCACAATATATTCTAAATAGTAAAAATAAAGTTTACTATGCATACTGCATGATTCTAGGTCTATCTGGTCAAAAGTCAACTCTTGGTCAACTCTGGTCAACTCTAAAAGTCAAACTAGGTCAAACTAATCAAAATTAGGTCAACCATGGTCAACTAGTTAGGGTTTAGTCAAACTAGTCATTCTAGGTTATTTCAAGTCAAATCTAGGTTAACTAGGTCAAGTATGACCTAAGGTTGACTTTGGTCAACTTTAGTCGAACAAGGGTCAAAAGCCTAACCTCATAGCCATAGTCTCATAAATGAAATACTATAGGCTAATATCACATAGATATCTATCTCTATACCATATATATATACAACTCATATATCTAACATTACGTATATATATACATATATCTATACATTATACATATATATATAGAGAAAAGTGAGAGAGAGAACTGTGTGTGTGTGTGGAGAGACTGAACAGTGGGGGGGATTCTCAGTTCTCAGGAACTGAGAACAGGACACCCACACACACCCACAAACATACATAATACATACATATATACATATACTCATATCTACATATATACACATGTACATGCTCTCAAATCCCACCTACACACATACATACACTACGTATACATACACTGAAAACATACAATTACATGTATAAAACATAACAAAAATCATTTTGAAATTCAACTTTGAAAATTGGGAAATATCCCAAAATTCTGGAAAATAGCACTGTGGACTCGTGAAGTGGGTAAACCCAAATACAACCTCAAACCCGACTAAGGTCCCCAACACTTGGTTGGTAATCGTGTCCCACGATGTCCTCTAGCATCTAGGGTGCCTGACACAAAGTCTAGACACGATACGACGTGTCAAATTCGCTGGAAACCCAATCGGGTAAACCGATACAGGCCACACTCTACACTGTGTCGTACACGGGTTCCTCGCCCTTGTGGATACACCACGAGACACGACACGTCTTGTGGTCATGCACACAGGTCGCCTAGGTCTAGGGCTAGCTTTTTGACACCTGAAATGTGTCCAAAACGTGTCGTGTCCGAGCTACGTGCGCGTATCAGAGGTCGAAACAGTGCATTTTAGACCGCGTCGTGCACGGATTCCCGTGTCTCGTGTTCGTGACACAGGACACGACACGTCTCGTGATCGCGTCCATGTGTTCGCCCATGGGTAGGCTACCTCCTCGTGTCATCATGAGATGTCCACGTGGCATGTCCGTGCGACACGACACGTGCAAAGTGTCCACTGTGCGGTGTGCACAGTTCAGTATAAATCTCGTGTTCGTGTCAGAACTTCCTCGACACGACACGAGAAGCCGTGATACTTGAGGGGGGCATGTCAGAGGTTGCCCCCCCTGTGCCAAATGGCACGTGTCCACGTGTCGTAAGGAGAGAGAAAACAAGGTCGAGTAGTAGGGGATTTTTTGTGTCTGTGCACAGTGTAAAAACGTGGGTTCGTGTCCGATTTGGACACGAAAAAGAATCTAAATTATGCTCAGTCAAGTGGGTACATGTTCTACTAGTCTAGGGCTACAAGAATATGTAATTTGTTTTGCAAAATAACAAAGTTCAATCCTTTGGGGCATTTCATCAAACAAGGTTTTATAACCTAGGATACGTGTCCGATACGGACACCAAACCAACCCTAGATTTTACCAAACTTGACCTACAGCTAGGGTAGACCTATATGCATGCATTTGTGAAGAAAAAAAAACATAATATTAACTAGGTTTATAGGTATTTACCTATTGAGTGAAAACTCAAGATTTCAATAAAAAAGGGGGGGATGTCCTTCCACTTGGTGATGCCCAAAGCTTTGTGTCCTTGATTGCTAGCCTTCCTTAGCACCCTCAATGTTGTAGGGTCCCAATGCAAAAGACTAGAGGTGATTTGGATCAAAAATGATCAAGTTATGGTGGTTTGAAGGTGGTGGGTTTTTCAAGGTTTAATGAAATGTAAAGGGCATGTAAATGAGATGGGTAGTGACTATATAGGATGGGAGGGGGGTGTTCTGTGGCCGGCCAAGAGCAGGGGATGGGTGTCCTTGGGTTGTTTCCAAGTTAAGGAAGATTGACTTCTATGTAAAGGTAGCTTAGATCTTTAGGTTTTCAAAGAAATATCACAAAAGTAAATACCTAGATATTTTCTATACCTTGACTAACATGTAAATATCTAACCCCTTAGTTTCTAGGTTAGTAACTAACCTCTAGATTAGGGTAAACTAGGTTAGGGCTCTCATGACACTTAACAATAATTAAATAAAAATAAAAACACATAAATACAAATAATTCCAAATAAATCCTAGAAAATTACCAAAATACCCTTCAGGCTAAAAAGCCCTAATTTGATGTTCTAAACCTATGGCTAGGCTCACATTTTCATGGTTGGTCTCTAAGACAAGAAATCTCTAGGGTTCCACTAGTTTAAACCCCCATTCAATAAATCAACAATTTAGCTAGTTTTAAACTAACTAAAAAATCATCTAAAATCTTAACATGCATTAAATATCACTAATAAATGATTATAAATACAAATTTTCAAATAAACCCTATTTTTAAAAATGTGGGTGTTACAAGTCTACCCTCCTTAAGATAATTTCGTCCTCGAAATTAAGAGTGGTCGTACTCCTCCTGGGTCAAACCTCCAATAATCAGGATTGAAGCTACTACCTAGCAATATACAAGGTCAACAAGTAAAATATGGGTAGTAGACCTATACTTGATCATGTTCAAAAATTGGCTGGCAGTTTTAGGCCATAAGGTGTCCTTGGTTCAAATCGAAATCAAAAGTTACTCCATTGGGTAAATCATGATGGAGCCTCGGGTCAGAAAAATCGTACTAAGCAAATGAAGCACACGATGGTATGCCTGAGTGGGACACTAAGGTCATGGGTGTAGAGTGTCTTGTCTAGTTCATGTATGTGAAGTTATTTTTTTTTTGAGAAAACTACTAGTCTTGTGCTCCAAATTTAAAAGTCACGGTAATGTGCCTACGATGATCATAATTTAGAGTGGAAAAGGTCTATGGCCTAAATTGAACTGGAAATTGTGATGCAATAGTAGTGTAAGGGGCAGGTTAAGTAGGACAGTCCTGGTCATGGGTATAGACTGGGAAGATAAGGAAATAATAAATTACAGGGCTAAAAGGGTTACCATTCTATGGTCAGAGCTACTCTATCAATTCTAAGTCAAAAAGGCATATACATTAATTTATTTAAGGGAAATTTCATGACAAAAGAAGTTACTCAAGAATTATATTAACAGCTAAAGCTACTCCTACTCCTACTCCTACTCCTAAGTAAGAGATGAAAAAACAAACAAGCAATCAATAAAAAAAAGAACTACTAGGTCAAAACTTATCAATAATAAAGAAACAAGTAGGAGCAGATGGAATTGGATTTCGAGATAGATATAATAAAGCAAGGTGGGAATGGAATTTAGAAGAACAGAACCTGCAAGCACATTGCCAACTGCCTGAGCATCCTCAACTGTCATGGCGTAGGCTCGCCCCTGCTGGCCACTTCCAGTCTGTTGCTGAAACTGCATGAATCTCTGCTGCTGTGGCTGTAACGGTCCCCTTTGCTGACCTACCGGAGCCTTGGCTCCTGTTCCTGGTGCTGCTCCTTGTGCTACTCTGCCTATGTACTGGGAACACTCTCTCAGCTGGTGGTCCGCTGCCCCCACATAGTAGGCACCAGCCCAGCCACTTCCTGCACTCTCCCCATCTATGTCCCGGCTTCTTACAGTAGGGACAACTTGTAGTCTGCTGTCTCGGGGCCTGTTGTTGCTGCCGCTGCTGATGCTGATAGTGAGGCCTCTTGGCCTGACCTCCACTGCTGTCGGCTACCTGAGTGTCGCGACCCCTCTTGAGCTTCAGCTCAAGATCATCCTCAGCTGCCATCGCTCCTGCCATAATCTCCTCAAAAGTGGCATTCCTGTCACTCTTGGTCAAGGACTTGACCTCCTTGACCAAGCCCTTCCTGAGCCTCCTCGCCTTCGCTGTCTCGCTAAGGCCCTCCATAAATCTGCTCAACCGGCAAAACTCACCGGAATACTCCTCTACAGTCTGATTCCCCTGAACCAGTTTCTCGAACTGGGTCTCCAAGGCACCGACTGCCTGATCCAGGAAAAACTTCCCCATGAAGAGCTCCTTAAAAGCTCCCCATGTCTGCCCTGGAGTGCCCACTCTCGGGTCCGTCTGATACCAGGTACGGGCAAGATCCCGTATCTGGCTGGCTGCTGCCTCTATCTGGAGTCCGGCTGGTATCTCCGCCAGTCGGAAGATCTCCTCAATATGCTCAATCCAGTCATCAGCATAAAGAATCCCCTCTGTCCCCAAGAAGTCCCTGGGGTTCATCTTCTTGAACTCCTGAATGCCCAAAATCCTCTGCTGTCACGGCTGTCCCGATCCTCCCTGTGGCTGGACAGCCAACCTCTCCACCGTCACTCTAGCCAGCTGATGGACCTCATCTATGCCCCTGGTAAACTCCTTCGTCTGACGCTGTTGCTGGGCCTGCTGCGTCTCTAGGAAATGCTGGAAGTATGCAAACATCTGTGCAGCATCCACTAATCCAGATGGCATCGACGGCTGGAACTGCGGCTGGTGCTGCTGAAACTGTGGCTGACGAAACTGCGGGGAAGGCATTTCTGGGGTAGCTGGGATGGTCCCCCGAATAGATAGAGGTACACCCCCAAATGTGGCAGAAGCTCCCACATGAGCTGGAGTAAGGGGAGCTGTGGTCCCCGGGTCCTGGTGAGCTGGACGAGAGGTGGTAGACCTCTCAGTGGTGTCATCTGGACCGAGATGCTGTGATCGTGTCTCCACCATCCTGAAGATAGATCAATAGGGAAGTCAATAACGGTACAAGGATGAAAGTATCAAGAAGGACAACATGAAATAGATTGTACAGATTTGAACAAAAAGTTAGTAGATTCAAATCCATGGAAATTTCCTAATTGTGATTGAGTATCCACTCTCTCTAAGCCTATTCCTCAAATCTTGTCACATGCTGTAGTGATACTCTAGTTCGAATACCACTACATAAACTCGACCTGCATGGGCCACCACTAAGTCACGACCCGCACCCTGTATAGGGGCACGAGAAGTGGGTACGTCCAGCCTACGCCGCAGTGTCGGCGGTAGAACGCTGTCCTAGGTCAATCATCTAACAATATAAGGGTACCTGTACAGTATATACTCTCCAAATGGAGGTAACATAACAATATACTGTCTTAATCACATCTAAGGTAGAAGAATGAAAGACAGATAGATAGATAAATAGTAACTCAAAGAGAACAGTGCAATAGATGAAATAAGTCTAAGTGTCTAGGATAACATAGCATCCAGAATATCAACCCAATATACAAAATAAGTCTAAGGGTCTATACATCTCAACATCTCAAAATACAACTCAGAATGTGAGACAAAATAATAATATAAAAATGACAGTCTAGCTAAACTAGCCTAGACTACTGGGGCAACATCCTCAGCTGCAGGTGGATCCTGCTGAGGGTCTACATCACAAGAGTCATCCAGACCTGCTCCATAATAGGTAGTCACCAATACCTCATCCTCGTCCTCTGTAATATTTTCAACATGTCCAGTCAGGACAGGAACAAGTACAATACATCCCACACAGTTTATATCAGGTTAGGAAATACAATACAGGCAATCGAGTAAAATACAGGAAATGCTGAAAGAAAAATGTACTGTAAAAGAGATAGCTTGTAAAGGAAATATCTACTGTATATAGAGAACTGTATGTGGCTAGTGATGTAGAGTATAAGATAGGCATGTGAATGGCTAGAATTTATACATGATTACACTACTGAGTTTATACATGATTACACTACTTTAGAATTATTCACATGTCTACTTCTACTCCCCCGTCTACCCAATCAATACACAAGGATCTAGACAAGTTACGTTATTATATATTACTTCACATGAGGCTCATAAATGAGTATATGTGAAGTTATGCCTAAGGGCTCAGTGAATATGAGAGTACATAATCACATGAGTATACATGCATGATGGAAGCATAAGAGTACATGATGAAAGTGAAACACACGTAACATGAAGTACCCGATGCTCCCGAGAGGGATAACATCTCATGTAAAGATCTATATAGTACCAATCCGTGTTACCAACGTGACAGCATCAAGTAAAGTAATCTAGAGCGAGAAAGTAAAGCCTGAACAAGTATGAAACGGTCAGAGAATGTACTCGCCTGATGTATGAATGTCTGTAGAGAATATGCTGTCTAAGGAGAGGTGTCTGACTCCTGATCAGAGCAACACAAGTCACAATGTATTCTAAATAGTAAAAATGAAGTTTACTATGCATACTGCATGATTCTAGGTCTATCTGGTCAAAAGTCAACTCTTGGTCAACTCTGGTCAACTCTAAAAGTCAAACTAGGTCAAACTAATCAAAATTAGGTCAACCATGGTCAACTAGTTAGGGTTTAGTCAAACTAGTCATTCTAGGTTATTTTAAGTCAAATCTAGGTTAACTAGGTCAAGTATGACCTAATGTTGACTTTGGTCAACTTTAGTCGAACAAGGGTCAAAAGCCTAACCTCATAGCCATAGGCTCAAAAATGAAATACCATAGGCTAATATCACATAGATATCTATCTCTATACCATATATATATACAACTCATATATCTAACATTACGTATATATATATACATACATCTATACATTATACATATATATATAGAGAGAAAAGTGAGAGAGAGAACTGTGTGTGTGTGGAGAGAGACTGAACAGCGGGGGGGGGGAGGTTCTCAGTTCTCAGGAGCTGAGAACAGGACACCCACACACACTCACAAACATACATAATACATACATATATACATATACTCATATCTACATATATACACATGTACATGCACTCAAATCCCACCTGCACACACATACATACACTACGTATACATACACTGAAAACATACAATTACATGTATAAAACATAACAAAAATCATTTTGAAATTCAACTTTGAAAACTGGGAAATATCCCATAATTCTGGAAAATAGCACTGTGGACTCGTGAAGTGGGTAAACCCAAATACAACCTCAAACCCGACTAAGGTCCCCAACACTTGGTTGGTAATCGTGTCCCACAGTGTCCCCTAGCATCTAGGGTGCCTGACACAAAGTCTAGACACGATACGACGTGTCAAACTCACTGGAAACCCAATCGGGTAAACTGACACAGGCCACACTCTACACTGTGTCGTGCACGGGTTCCTCGCCCTCGTGGACACACCACGAGACACGACACGTCTCGTGGTCATGCACACAGGTCGCCTAGGTCTAGGGCTAGCTTTTAGACACCCTGAAATGTGTCCAAAACGTGTCGTGTCCAAGCTACGTGCGCGTATCAGAGATCGAAACAGTACGTTTCAGACCGCGTCGTGCACGAATTCCCGTGTCTCGTGTTCGCAACACAGGATATGACACGTCTCGTGATCGCGTCCAATGTTTACCCAAGGGTAGGCTACCTCCTCGTGTCATCACGAGATGCCCACGTGGCGTGTCCGTACGACACGACACGTACAAAGTGTCCACTGTGCGGTGTGCACAGTTCAGTATAAATCTCGAATTCGTGTCAGAACTTCCTCGACACGACACGAGAAGCCGTGATACTTGAGGGGGGCATGTCAGAGGTTACCCCCACCTCTGTGCCAAATGGCACGTGTCCACGTGTCGTGAGGAGAGAGAAAACAGGGTCGAGTAGCAGAGGATTTTTCGTGTCTGTGTACAGTGTAAAAACGTGGGTTCGTGTCCGATTTGGACATGAAAAAGAATCTAAATTGTGCTCAGTCAAGTTGGTACATGTTCTACTAGTCTAGGGCTACAAGAATATGTAATTTGTTTTACAAAATAACAAAGTTCAATCCTTTGGGGCATTTCATTAAACAAGGTTTTATAACCTAGGATACGTGTCCGATACGGACACCAAACCAACCCTAGATTTTACCAAACTTGACCCAAAGCTAGGGTAGACCTATATGCATGCATTTGTGAAGAAAAAAACACAATATTAACTAGGTTTATAGGTATTTACCTATTGAGTGAAAACTCAAGATTTTAATGGAAAAGAGGGGGTGTCCTTCCACTTGGTGATGCCCAAAGCTTTGTGTCCTTGATTGCTAGCCTCCCTTAGCACCCTCAATGTTGTAGGGTCCCAATGCAAAAGACTATAGGTGATTTGGATCAAAAATGATCAAGTTATGGTGGTTTGAAGGTGGTGGGTTTTTCAAGGTTTAATGAAATGTAAAGGGCATGTAAATGAGATGGGTAGTGACTATATAGGATGGGGGGGGTGTTCTGTGGCCGGCCAAGAGCAGGGGATGGGTGTCCTTGGGTTGTTTCCAAGTTAAGGAAGATTGACTTCTATGTAAAGGTAGCTTAGATCTTTAGGTTTTCAAAGAAATATCACAAAAGTAAATACCTAGATATTTTCTATACCTTGACTAACATGTAAATATCTAACCCCTTAGTTTCTAGGTTAGTAACTAACCTCTAGATTAGGGTCTAGGTTAGGGCTCTCATGACACTTAACAATAATTAAATAATAATAAAAACACATAAATACAAATAATTCCAAATAAATCCTAAAAAATTACCAAAATACCCTTCAGGCTAAAAAGCCCTAATTTGATGTTCTAAACCTATGGCTAGGCTCACATGTTCATGGTTGGTCTCTATGACAAGAAATCTCTAGGGTTCCACTAGTTTAAACCCCCATTCAATAAATCAACAATTTAACTAGTTTTAAACTAACTAAAAAATCATCTAAAATCTTAACATGCATTAAATATCACTAATAAATGATTATAAATACAAATTTTCAAATAAACCCTATTTTTGGAAATGTGGGCGTTACATTTGACTATCTTCGAACTTCAAAAACTTTGAAGGGGGTCTTGTAGGTCCTAAAAATCAAGTTGTACCCATCAACAAAGTCATGAAAATTAAATTATACATCCTCCAAGTGAACTGAGCAGAAGACAGATTGTGCAATAATTCGATTGTGCAGGCTGAACTGCACACTCATCCAAGTGCGCGAGCTGACGTGGCCTCGTCATCATTACCTGACAGAGAATCAGATCTTCTGACAGCTGACAGCACGGAGAACGAGAAAACTGTTCATTTATCGTGCAGCACAGCGCTCGAGGATAACTGTACATACAGCATAATCTGCCTGCAGTACAATCCAGCCCAGCGCGGTCCATCTTAGCGCAATCCGAAGCCAGCGCAATTCAAGTGGCGCACTCCATCAATACAACTGACAAAGTACACGTGGTCTTCATGCCATCAATGACTCATTACGTGGTAACCGTCTGTACTTTATTATGCGCATTTCAATCAAATAATGCCATGTGTCCAATACAGTTGGCCTACGATCAAATAACTGCCAGCACAGTCTGATGTCTGCGCGGTCCAATGCAGCGCAATCCATCTTGCGCAGTCCAGAATAACTAAAAAGTAGTTATTTCCAGAACTCTATAAATAGAGTTTCAAGTCCTTCCTAGAGGGGATCATACACATATACACACACAGAGATTAGAGATTATCACCAGTGATCAGGAATTCTTGCCAAAGTGCTGCTGTAATCTTTAGAGGCTATCGTCTTGAAAGTTCACATCGTCCAAGGGATAAAGCGATCGTCTTCAGATCGGATTCCTATAGTTGTACTTTCCCAGAATTCTTGTAATCTTCTTTATAAAGTTTGTTGAAATAAAGATCAACTTTTGTTTTTGCAAACAGATAGCAATAAAGGTGGAAGCTTTGGCAAGGAGAAGCCTATACAACCCAACTAGCAAGGACTTATGGTAAGAAACCCTAATTTTTCTATCTCAAACCTATGCTATAATTCTATAGAAATTCTATTATTAAATATGTAAAAAATAGTATTTTAGTACCTTTGGTTATGTATTTTCACCCATAAAAGTTTTATGATTTATAGTCGTAATATTCATGTTTCTGTAGGATCAAATTAAACCCCATTGTGAAGGAACTATATGTTATTGGTGGTTATTTTTGAAACTGAATTTTATGTGTGTTCATATATAGAAATTATAATTTTAAAGTATTTTTTCATGAATTTAGAAACTCAAATTTGGTCGAGAAAATTATGGGTCAAAACTAGCTTTTTCGGGTAATCTGCAGACTTAGATTGTTCTAAATTAGTCGTATAACTTATCTCTTGTATTCATGTCTTAATTTTGAGATATAATTTATTTTAAATTTTGTATAAAATATATTTTTGGGTATTTTATCTATTTTGAGTGATTAACCATGTTCAGGACGAGTTTCGGGTAGACTCGCTGACGTAGTAGTCAACTTGTCACATAATTCTTTAAAATTGTAATTCTGGAATTTTAGAGTTAATACTATAGAAAATATTTTTAAATATTATTTTAGGAATTTTCTATGATTTTTAAGTGTGTTATTGAAGTGGGGTCATAACCGATTAATTAGAAGGTCGAAAACCCTAAAACTGTGTTCCGAGGTCTCGTTGGATACGTATGTATGTTATACAATTTAAGTAGTCCTACGAGATATTTGAATATAGTTAAAGTAGTTTAAAACACTAATTTAGTTAATTAAGTTCTGTTATAAGATTTACAAGTAGTTAAATAAATTATTTAGGAGCATTGGATTCCGGAGGTGTAGACACGGAAGCGAGACTTCATCTTCACATCACGGCAGGCAAGTAAACCTTGCCAAACTTTACAATACTTACATGCTTTTCCATATTGCTATTTTTCATATCTTATTTAGTTTCATATTTCTCCTGTTCCATGTCATGGTTATTATAGTTTTACGTGTACGTAGAATATTACTCTTTTTTCCATATTACTTGCTCTATTTTCTTATCATGTTCATGTCTAGAGATAGTATTTCTTTGTCTATGCCATGATCTCCTGACCTTTTTGACTTGGACTACCAGTAATTGATAGACTTGACCTGATCGTGATTGTTTTCACTTGACCCTGACCTATTATTAGACGTGACTATACCTGACTACCTCGTTCGTGAGGTCTCGTCGAATGCGAATGAGCCTTACTATAGTTAGGGATTCCTCTTAGTGTCATATTGTTCCTGACCTGTTATTAGACGTGACTATACCCTGACCTGTTTCTTAGTGTCATATTGTTCCTTGTACCATTTTCCCTTTATTTTTTGCATGTTATTATTATATAGTAAGCATGTATATTATGTGGCTTACTAGTCCCCTAAGGACCTAGTGATCTCTTCAGGCTTACTTAAAAAAGGAGGACTTCCTGAAGGTTTATGGTTCTGGATTAGAGACAGGTGACGTACCTTCGCAGGAGGACGAGATAGTGGCCGAGTACTTCTCTTGAGACATGTCTCTTCATTTTAGACTTGATACATTATTTTCATTTCTTTTTCATTAGTGGACATGTAGTGGATTATTTATTTTTTTATACTGTGATTTTGGGATGTCTTATCCGCACAGTTATTATTTCTATTTCATATTGGACAGATATTTTTCGTTAGTATTATTTTATTGGACTTGATACCTCGTGTCTTATTTTTTGTGTGGATAAAATTAGCTGTAACCTGTGACTTGTATTGTATTGCTGGGTTGTTATCGTGATTTACAGCTTAAGTATTTCGCTAATGGGCTTACTTTGAGATTTGGCCCATTGGTGAAGTGTTGTTGGCATATACCGTATCCTAGTCCTATACGTATTTTGGGACTCGGACATTACATGTTTTTGTGGTGGCCCATATAGGTCAACGTTAATCACTTCGGTTACGTTACTGTACCAACATGAGCCTACGAATAGGATAGAAAGGACCCATAGGAACTCATCCACATACTTGACCTCCTTCTTTGATTCCATTTTCGAACTCTCGTTTGATTTCCTTGAATTGCGTCTTGCTTGATTCCTTTCCTACCGCGAGTCTTATTTTTCGTGCGATAGAATTTAGGAAGATGACTCATCCTAGGTATATATGCTCTATTAATTCAGTTACACTATTAGTTAAACTCTTGAAAGTTGGGTAGAAAGTCTCACCAAGTAGCTTTCAATGTCCTTATGACCCAATTAATGAAGTATAGTTGAATGACACTGAATATAAGATAGTGTAGAAGGATAGGCTTACCTAGACTCTAGAGTCTTAGAGGCCCATACCCCAATTGGACGACCAAACCCTTAGACAAAATGATAGTAGGGAAACTGTAGAGACACAAACACCGGAAGAGCCTTAGACCTTGATGAACTTGAACTACTTGTGCTTTCTTCCAAATCATATTCTCGTGTACTTATATTATTTGACTATCTTGACTGATGCTGCTTTTATTGCCTATTTTTTGCAACCTTATTCTTTATCGAGCTTGTTTAGGATATATGTTTTATTGGCGACGCCCACTAACATATTGTCTATTTAGAATTAGTGTATTATGGTCTGATCAACCTAGTATACTTGGTTCGCTCTTCTTATGGTTATTCTACGTGGATTGAAATATAGTTAACAAATACTTGCCCTCTAGGATCTCATCCACAACTGCCTTAATAACTCTCTTTTTTTGAACTATTCAATCACCTTTGAAACCCCGCAATTGTATTCGATCCTTGAACTCTCTATTATTTTATGTCTTCACCTATTCCGGGAAGACAAACCCTTGTATTTGAGGGAGGGGGCGGTAATCCGCGTGGACCGCTTTCCGACCAGGCGACGCAGTTTGTGTAAGCTAGAAAGCAGGCAGGAGCACGACGACCAAGACAGGCCTTTGCCATGAGGATTGAAGACTGAACAACGATATAAGAGGCAACGGGAGGTAATAACTTGATTTTGTGTAAATAATAGAAGTAGATTATTAGTTTTGGTGCATGTTTGCTTAGGAATAACCCTAGAGACAAAGCATACTTTATAGACATCTTAGAACCATAGACATGTTTTCCTTTATCTTAGTGAGTTATTTTAATTTTGAGGATAAAATTCTTTTAAAGAGGATAGAATGTAACACCCCTGAATTTTTGGAATTATTTTTAATTTGATTTAAATAGGATTTTATGGAATTTATGAATATTTTTGATTAAATAGTTATTATTATAGATGACCTTAGACATGGTTATGATTTGGAGTACACGACGACTAAGAATTGTGACACGGATAGTGTACACGTGTGCTTTGACTAGTATTTTAGCCATGGTAGGGAAGGTCGAGCCATAGGTATGTTCTAACTAGGAAAACCAGGCCAAGTTGCGACTTAACCTCCATCGATGATTTATTTATTTAATTATTAGATTATTGACTTTCTAAGAGACCCGGTTGTACCAATTTAGCCCCGAATAGACCCGAACCAAATCCAAATCAAAGTAGACATGTAGTATTCTCAAATACCTTCATGTTGATATATATTTTGTATATATATTTTATTAATATTAATATGTTTTTAATTTTGGAAAGTTTATATTTATATAAAGTGTTTACGTGTAATCCTAGTTGGCATTAGTTTATGTGTGACCCAATGTGTAACCCAAACCTATGTATGTATGTTGGGCATTAATATATATTAATAAATATATATTTTATATTTAATTTAGATTTGGATTGTATTTTTATAAGATAGATTTAATTAGTCTATATTAGGAAAGACCTTTTTAATCCTCAATCAAATCAATTAGCCAACTCACCAACAACCCAAACATATCAAAGGCGGCCACTCTTAGCTGACAAAACCAGCCCTCTCCTATGTATATTTAGCCAATATCCCATTAGGAATAGGTTTCCTACTATACTACATGCATGCAACCCAAAAAAACGCCCATATATATATACCTACTTTTAGCCAAACCCAAACCCTAACTTAATTCTCCCTTCCTCTTCTTCTCCATAGACGACCAACCCATCTCCCTCTCTAAATTTTTGTAGTACCTCCTCCATCCAAATCCATTATCTTCATCCCCTCCATTATACAATTCTTTCTCCTCCATAAAAACTCTATCTTTCATCTTTCTTCCATCCAAACTCTATCAAACAAATCCTAAAAACTCCATCTTCTCCATCCAACTATCTAGAGCCATTGTTAACTCCTCCAAACTCATCAAGAGAGGATTAGCAAGCAAGGATAGCAATAATGGTGGGAGCTTTGTCAAGGAGAAGCCTCCACAACACAAGTAGCAAGGACTTTTGGTAAGAAACCCTAATTTTTCTATTTCAAATCTATGCTATAATTCTGTATAAATTTTATTATTACGTCTATAAAAATAGTATTTTGGTACCTTTACCCATAAAATTTTTATGATTTATAGTCGTAATATTCATGCTTCGGTAGGATCAAATTTAATCCTGTTGT
This sequence comes from Iris pallida, assembly GCA_029216955.1. Lineage (NCBI taxonomy): Eukaryota > Viridiplantae > Streptophyta > Magnoliopsida > Asparagales > Iridaceae > Iris > Iris pallida. Next base: position 7,478,518 of record JANAVB010040216.1, on the reverse strand, counting down.
GAAGGAACTATAAGTTATTGGTGGTTATTTTCGAAACTGAATTATATGTGTGTTCATATATAGAAATTAGGATATTTAAGTAATTTTTCCATGAATTTAGCAGCTTAAATCTGTTCGAGAAAATTAGGGGTCAAAACTAGCTTTTTTGGATAATATGCCGACTTAGAATGTTCTAAATTAGTAGCATAACTTAACTCTTGTATTCATGTCTTAATTATGAGATATAATGTACTTTAAATTCTGTATAAAATATATTGTTGGTTATTTTAGCTATTTTGAGTAATTGACCATGTTCAGGACGAGTTTCGGGTAGACTAGCTGACGTAGTAGTCAACTAGTCACATAATTCTTCATAAATCATAATTGTAGAATTTCGGAGTTAATACTATAAAAAAATAGTTTTAGATATTATTTTTAGGAATTTTTTTATGATTTTTAAGTGTGTTATTGAAGTGGGGTCATAACTGATTAATTGGAAGGTCGAAAATCCTAAAACTGTGTTCCGAGGTCTCGTTGGATACGTATGTATGTTATACAATTTAAGTAGTACCAAGAGATATTTGAATATAGTTAAAGTAGTTTAAAACACTAATTTAGTAAATTTTGTTCTGTTATAAGATTTATAAGTAGTTAAATAAATTATTTAGGAGCACTGGATTTTGGAGGCGTGGACACGGGAGCGAGACTTCATCTTCACATCACGGAACCAGGCAAGTACACCTTGCCAAACTTTACTGTACTTACATGCTTTTCCATATTGCTATTTTTCATATCTTACTTAGTTTCATATTTTTTATGTTCTATGTCGTGGTTATTCTAGTTTTACGTGCACGTAGAATATTACTCTTTTTTCCACATTACTTGCACTATTTTCTTATACTGTTCAAGTCTAGAGATAGTATTTAATTGTCTATGCCATGATCCCTTGACCTGTTTGACTAGGACTACCAGTACTTGATAGACTTGACCTGTTCGTGATTGTTTTCACTTGACCCTGACCTGTTATTAGACATGACTATACCTGACCACCTCGTTCTTGAGCTCCCATCGAGTGTGAATGAGCCTTACTATAGTTAGGGATTCCCCATCAGCTACTAATTATAGTACTATTAGCTCCCATCGGGCTGCAGTTATCCTGACTTACTACTAGTCACGCTTGATGGCACTACCCTTGACGGCATGCCATTTACACTTATTCCTTTGTCTCATATTGTTCCTTGTACCATTTCTTTTTTTTTACATATTATTATTGTACAGTAGGCTTGTATATTATGTGTCTTGCTAGTCCCCGAGGACCTGGTGATCTCTCCATGCTTACTTAGAAATGAGGACTTCCTGGAGGTTTATGGTTCTGGAGGGGAGACATGTGACGTACCTTCGCAGAAGGACGAGATAGTGGCCGAGTACTTCTCTTGAGACATGTCTTTTCATTTTAGACTAGATACATTATTTTCTTTCTTTTCATTAATGGACATGTAGTGGATTATTTATTTCTTTATACTGTGGTTTCGGGATGTCTTACCCGCATATTTATTATTTTTATTTCAGGTTGGACAGATCTTTCTCGTTAGTATTATTTTATTGGACTTGATACCTCGTGTCTTATTTTCTATGTGGATGAGATTAGCTGTGACCTGTGACTTGTATTGTATTGCTGGATTATTATCATGATTTATAGCTTAAGCATTTCGCTAATGGGTTTACTTTGAGATTTGGCTCATTGGTGAAGTGTTGCTGGCATGTATCGTATCCTGGTCCTATACATATTTTGGGCTGGGACGTTACATGTTTTTGCACGCCGTAGTCCCAAAATATGTACAGAAAATAAGACACGAGGTATCAAGTCCAATAAAACAATATTAATGAGAAAGATTTGTCCAACATGAAATAGAAATAATAACTGTACGAGTAAGACATCCCAAAACCACAGTATAAAGAAATAAATAATCAACTACATGTCCACTAATGAAAAGAAAGAAAATAATATATCTAGTCTAAAATGAAGATACATGTATCAAGAGAAGTACTCGGCCACTATCTCATCCTCCTACGAATGCACGTCACCTGTCTCCTCTCCAGAACCATAATCCTCCGGGACGTCCTCCTTTCTAAGTCAGCCTGGAGAGATCACCAGGTCCTCAGGGGACTAGCAAGACACATAATATACATTCCTACCATACAATAATAACATGCAAGAAAAAGAAGAGGAAATGGTACAAGGAACAATATGAGACTAAGGAATAAGTGTAAATGGCGACGCCAAGGATAGTGCTATCAAGCGTGACTAGTAATAAGTCGGGGTAACCGCAGCCCGATGGGAGCTCACAGTCCTATAGTCAGTAGACGATGAAGAATCCCTAACTATAGTAATGCTCATTCGCACTCGATGAGAGCTCACGAACGAAGTGGTTAGGTATTGTCACGTCTAATAACAAGTCAGGGTCAAGTGAAAACAATTACGATCAGGTCAAGTCTATCAAGTAATGGTAGTCAAAGTCAAACAGGTTAGGGGATCATGGCATAGACAAAGAAAAATATCTCTATACATGAACAAGATAAGGAAATAGAGCAAGTAATGTAGGAAAAAGAGTAATATTCTACGTGCACGTAAAACTAGAATAACCATGACATAGAACATGAGAAATATGGAACTAAGTAAGATATGAAAAATAACAATATGGAAAAGCTTGTAAGTACTGTGAAGCTTGGCAAGGTGTACTTGCCTGGTTCCGTGACGTGAGATGATGTCCCGCTCCCGTATCCACGCCTTCAGAATCCAATGCTCCTAAATAATTTATTTAACTACTTATAAATCTTGTAATAGAAATTAATTAACTAAATTAGTGTTTTAAACTACTTTAACTATCTTAAAATATCTCGTAGGACTACTTAAATTGTATAACACACATACGTATCCAACGAGACCTCGGAACACAGGTTTAGGGTTTTCGACCTTCCAATTAATCAGTTATGATCCCACTTCAATAATATAGTTAAAAATCATAGAAAATTCCTAAAAATAGTATTTAAAACTATTTTCTACAGTATTAAATCTAAAATTCTAGAGTTACGATTTATAATGAATTATGTGACTAGTTGACTACTACGTCAGCTTGTCAACACGAAACTCGTCCTGAACATGGTCAATTACTCAAAATAGCTAAAATACCGAAAAATATATTTTACACATAATTTAAAGTACATTATATCTCATAATTAATACATGAATACAAGAGTTAAATTATGCGACTAATTTAGAACATTCTAAGTCGGCAGATTACCCAAAAAAGCTAGTTTTTGACTCCTAACTTTCTCGTCCAGATTTGAGTTGCTAAATTCGGAGAAAAATACTTTAAAATTGTAATTTCTATATGTGAACACACATAAAATTCAGTTTCGAAAATAACCACCAATAACGTATAGTTCCTTCACAACGAGGTTAAATTTGATCCTACCGAAGCATGAATATTACGACTATAAATCATGAAACTTTTATGGGTAAAAATACATAACAAAAGGTACCAAAATAATATTTTTACAGATTTAATAGTAGAATTTATACATAATTATAGCATAGGTTTGAGATAAAAAAAAGTTAGGATTTCTTACCAAAAGTCCTTGCTAGTTTGGTTATGGAGGCTTCTCCTTGCCAAATCTCCCACCTTTGTTGCTATCCTTGCTTGCTAATCCTCTCTTGATGAGTTTGGAGGATTTGGAAATGGCTCTATCTAGTTCGATGGAGAAGATATAATTTTTAGGGTTTGTTTGGTGGGGTTTGGATGGAAGAAAGATGAAAGAAGGAGTTTTTATGGAGGAGAAAGAATTATATGATGGAGGGGATGAAGATGATGGGTTTGGATGGAGGAGGTGCTGCCAAAATTTAGAGAGGGAGAGGGGTTTGGTCGGCTATGGAGAGGAAGAGGAACAAAGAATTAAGTTAGGGTTTGGGTTTGGCCAAAAGTAGGTATATATATGGATTTTTGTTTTGGGTTGCATGCATGTAGTATAATAGGAAACCTATTCCTAATGGTATATTGGCTGAATATACATGGGGGAGGGCTATTTTGGTCAGCCAAGAGTGTCCCCCTTTGATTTGTTTGGGTTGTCGAATTGATTTGATTAATGATTAAAAAGGTCTTTCCTAATATAGACTAATTAAATCTATCTTATATAAATACAATCCAAATCTGAATTAAATATAAAAAAATATATATTTATTAATATATATTAATGCCCGACATGTCTACATGGGTTTGGGTTGGACTTTGGGTCAAATATAAACTAATGCCAATTAGGATTACACATAGACACTTTCTATAAATAGAAACTTTCAAAAATTAAAAAACATATTAATATTAATAAAATATATATACAAAATATATATCAACATGCAGGTATTTGAGAGTACTACATGTCTATTTAGATTTGGATTTGGTCCGGGTGAAGTCGGGGCTAAATTGGTACAATCGGGTCTCCTAGAAAGTCAATAATCTAATAATAAAATAAATAAATCATCGATGGGGGTTAAGTCGCAATATGGCCTGGTTTTTCTAGTTAAAACACACCTATGACTCGACCTTCCCTACCATGACTAAAATACTAGTCAAAGACACGTGTACACTATCCGTGTCACAATTCTTCGTCGTCTTGTACTACAAATCTTAACCATGTCTAAGGCCATCTATAATAATAACTATTTAATCAAAATATTCATAAACTCCATAAAATCCTATTTAAATCAAATAAATAATAAAAAAATAATTCCAAAAATTTAGGGTTGTTACAAGGGGGTTGAGGACGGTGGGCAAGGATGGAAGGGGAGGCGAAAGGGTCTAGTGGCAGTTGGGGATGGGGCCAGCGAGAATAGGGGCGAACAAGATGGAGGGAAGAAGGATAAGGAAGGAGAGGGGGAAGGGTGGAGGAGGGAGGCATGGGGGGAAGAGGGGCGGGTGTATCGCCCCCTGGACGGAGGGCGGGGGGGGGGGGGGGGAGGGGAACGACGACGACAAGCTGAGAAAGGGGGGCAGGAGAAGGGAAGAAACCCTAGCCAACCAAAAATATAATAGCTTATATATATATATATATATATATATATATATATATATATATATATATATATATATTATATATATATATATATATATATATATATATATACAGGGGAGAGGAGGGAAGGAACCCTAGCTAACCAGATCAGAATAGATGATCCAGTTATTCTTTATTCGGATAGGTACAACAGTAGCAGCGAGAGACTAGCACATAACCCAACTCTTTAATCCTATCATCAGTTGGCAATTTTTATGAAGGATTCTCCATAGCGTGACCGACCAATTTGCAGGGATACAAGTATTCCAGATATGTTTAAAAGCAGGAAGCTTAGGGTATTGTACTCGTATTTTGGTCCAGGTAGATTTAAGAGAAAAACCTCTATTAGTACCATCCAATATCAATTGGTCCTCCCCCATCTTCAGCGTAAGATTTGATTGTAATATTGCTATGACTACCTCTTGACCAAGCAGTCGAGCAATTTTCTCCATATCCTAGCTGCCTTTTACGTCAGATAAGTCCTTGATCAGAGACAGATATGAATTAGACGGTGTCCGAGTTATGAAGCTACTGGGACACCATTTTTCACAGAATAGACTTGATGAGCCTTCATGCAGATACAAGGATATGTATTGTTCTCCAAGCTCTCGCCCTCTCAGCAACCTCTTCCACACACGAGACGCTCCCGAGCCAATTAGAACCTCGTTAGGGTGACACCATTGACAAAAGTTTGCATTCATAAACTTGGACCAGAGACTATCTTTTGAGCGAAACTTCCACCATAGTTTAACAAAGTATGCATTAAAAATGTCCTGCAGTCTTCGAATACCCAACCCTCCTTCAGATGTAGGTCTTGCAACCCTAGTCCAGGCTAGCCAAGATTGTTTTTGTATACCATCTTTCGAGCCCCAAAAAAACTTCCCAAATATAGCTTCAATTTGATTAATAACTCCAATAGGGGGATCAGTAGCAGCTAAACAATAGATAGGGATTGAAGTAAGCACTTATTTTAGGAGGACCAATTTACCTCCATAAGACAGGAACTTGTTATGCCATCCTTGTAATCGATCTCTAATTTTCTTTAGCAGATCCGAGTACATTCCCCTATTTCTCTTTCATGCTATAATTGGACATCTCAGGTAGGTAATTGCTAGAGTGCTCGACTGCAGGCCAATTGTAGCTTGAATCTCCTCCGCCTTCTCTACAAAAATAGATTTTGATAGATACATAGCTTATTTGTGCCAATTGATACTCTGACCTGATACTTGTTCATACATGTGAAGAACAGTCTGAAGTTTCTATACTGAATGCTTGTCTCCCACATAGAAAATAAGGATATCATCAGCGTAAGCAAGATGTGTAACTCGGGGAAATCCACTAGGCATATAAAACCATTGTCCCGAAGAATCACCAAGATTCTATAGGTTGTGTGTTAGGGCCTCTGCCGCTATGAAAAATAGGGCAAGAGAAATAGGGTCTCCTTGTCGAACACCCCTAGATGCATGAAAGAATCTCGAAACTTGCCTATTAACAACTGTAGAAAAACCACACATTGCTCATCAGGTGGTAGATCATGTAAATCTACGTTTCACTGAAACCAAATCTACAAAGAACACTCATCAAGAAACTCCAGTTTAATTGATCATATGCTTTGCTCATATCGAGCTTAATAGCCAAGTTACCCCCCGAGTTCTTATGATGTATCTTGCTGATGATCTCTTGTGCTAATACGATATTATCCACAATCTCTTGTTCTCCAAAAAATTTACTTTGTTCAGGAGAGATTATCTTAGGAAGGATTACAACTAGTCGTCGAGCAAGCAGTTTAGAAATTATCTTGTTCACCATATTACATAAGCTAATAGGGCGATAGTCAGCCATAGTGTTAGGAGAATTATTTTTTGGGATAAGAACTAATTGAATGCTTGTGATGGACTTTGGCAGAGCAAATCCATCAATAAACATCTTCGATGCGTCGAGTAGGTCTTCTCCAACAATCGTCCAAGAAGCTGTATAGAAATCCGTAGAGAATCCGTCTGGACCCGACGTACTACTGCTCGCAATGCTCTTGATTGTATCTAGTAGTTCTTGATGGGAGGGGTGTGCCGTTAAAGCTTCATTTTCCTCCAGGGTCACCAACTTTGTAATGACAAATAGGAAATCTTCATCCATAGACGTAAGTTCCTCTGTATAAACAACAATAAAATAGTTATTGGCAGCTTTATGGATGTCGCAAGCTCAGAAACTCGACTGCCATTATCAAGGCTAATGGAGTGAATATGTAGCTTTCGTGCTTTGCTAGATACACAAGAATGAAAGTATTTAGAATTCTTATCTTCTTGAAGGTCCTACTTCAGTCTAGTTTTCTGCTTCCAATAGTCCTCCTCCGTACGAATTCGTCTCTTAAGATAAGCCCTAGCCGCCTGCAATTCCATTCTGTTAGCCACATCTTGGGTTTGCTGAAACTTTACTTCTGCAGCAAGAGCTCTATCCTCGGCGTTCTTCACTTCTTGAAAGATGTCCCTACACATAAAGTAGCTCCAAGCTGACAAAGCTTTATTGCGAGCCTAATAAGATGGTTGTCATGGTGAACAGACGTCCAAGCTACAGCAACAATGGCTAGAAAGTCATCATGTTGAGCCCAGAGTGAGAGAAATTTGAATAATTTTTCTCCACATTATCCACCTTTTGCAGCATGAATAGTAAGGGATTGTAATCTGATTCCAAGTTGTTTAAGTGATCACAGATAGACTTAGGGAACCATTTATGTCAGGTAGAATCTAGAAAGAATCGATCGAGCCGCGAACCCGGCCTAGAGTTACCATCCTGCATATTGGTCCATGTGAAGCAATTACCTGTATACGACAATTCAGAAATACCTGCTGCTAATTGGAAGTTCAAGAATTCACGAATGGAAGCAACGTCAGGCGCCCTCCCACCAAATTTCTCTTTAGCAGATGTGTTAGATTATATTTGTAATGTAAATATGGCCCATACCCATAAGCCCAAATGTAGACACTATATATATTGTAACAAATCCTAGCAATGAGAACAAGACATTATTATTTTCTTCCCAAGTTGGACATTTGTGACTTGCATGCTCCAACTTGAGGGGGGGTGTTAGATTATATTTGTAATGTAGTATGGCCCATACCCATAAGCCCAAATGTAGACACTATATATATTGTAACAAACCCTAGCAATGAGAACAAGGTATTATTATTTCCTACAAGATGCGACCATGTTGAAATCACCCCCTATCGCCCACGGGAGTCGAAGCCGTTCTTTCATTTGAAGTAAATGTGCCCATAAGTTACGTCTGCCTTCCTTCTTCGTATCTCCATGTACCACGGAGAGAGTAGCTGGTCCCGACAACATAGGATGGGATAAAAGTACCGTGAGTGATTGTGGGTTTGTATCGATGAGAGTAATATGAGTATCACTCCTAGACATAATCCATATGTCACCCTTGTCATTAGCCAGCGAATGTTGGAAGCCAAGTTTCATTTGATAACTAAGTAGTTATTTCAAGTCAACCGTAGGTTCAATAATAGCAAGTATGTGTCCCTTATGTAGTCTGCATAGAGACTTTATTCTTTTTATTGTAGGTGCGTTAGCCACCCCACGTACATTCCATATGAGTAATTTAAGCATGGGAGAGTTTGGAGGAGGAGGATGAGTTATTATGGAGCTTGGAGGAGGATATGAGAAGGCGAGGCACACTAATGATCAGAGTTTTGGATGGCTTTGAGGATTTTTGGACGTCTGGAGGCTTAGGGGGTTTCGCCGCCGCCCGTTCGCTAATTTTTTGTGCTGGCTCTTCCGTAGGGTCTTCATTCTCCTGCTGCTTTACTTGATCCGCCCAAGAGACAGTACGAGTAAGTTCTCCTTCTTCCAGCTGCTCTGATTCAGTATCTGTGTCCTTCACCAAAGTGTGGTTGTTTAGGACTTGAGTATTGCTCTCCATCGAATTAACTCTCCTCTATACGGCTGTGTCAACTCCTGTCTCATCGCCTACGTTCTCCCTCAGTAGGGAGGCATCATGCACTACCTCCTTGGAAACATCTAATGCACTTTCTACCTCCTACTGATTTGGTTCCTTCACCGGATCATCCACGTGGGCATGCATGTTAGGATGAATATCAACTTTATCACCATTATCTCCTTGCTGTCCATCGTAATAACGCACGTCTTCTTATTAGCTTCCACCGTAAAAAAAAGAAGTGGAGGATACTTGTTTATATATATACAGAAAGAGAGAAAGAGAAAGAGAAAGAGAGGAGGGATCTGTATTCCCTCACTTTTTGCATTCCCAATAATCCCCATGTTATCAACCATTGGATCTTGTTTAAGTCATCTAATTTTAGACGTTGAATTGAACCATTCAAATCAATGGTTAAGATTACCTGACTTGAACAAGATCCAACGGCACATAGGGATGCTTGGGGATACAAAAAATTGGGTATGTGGATCCTTCCTCATGATATAATTGTATAAATAATTACAATCATATATATATATATATATATATATATATATATATATATATATATATATATGGGGTCTTCTATAATACAAAATGTCATTTTATTGTATCGATACATGACAAATATGGACCATTGATATTTAATCCAATGGTTCGTATTAAAAGGGCTTTCTTGTAATATGATTAGAGTAGGGAACATCATTTAATACAATGTTCCCCTTTTGATCCATTAAATAACTTGCTATTGTTGGTTATTGTGTACTTTAGTTTTTACAATGCCCTATATTAAGTCATATTTAGTTATAAAAAATTCACTTAACACCTTAAAGTTTTTTTTAAGGAGAATGTTGTGCTTAGAACTTGTTCACCTCTGAAGCCTGTGGGTGATGTCTAATCAATCTCTCTTCGAGAAGTACGAACTAAGTCGGCTAACCTCTATGGCGTTAGAACTTGTTCACCTCTGAAGATCCTGGTATTAGTCAGGGAGTCACGTTCAATGCACACGTTCTCCTCACTTATGATACATACCTCTTCTCTTTACACTGACTCAGTGACATTTACTTGTCAATAGAAATGGAGGATACTTACACTTGTTGGCACTACAGTATCTTACTTATCCAGATCAATATTGGCCAGTTCAGCAGAGTAAGGGAGGACTGCATTCTTATTGGTTCAGTTCAGCAACGTAGTGTCATCGTCCAGCTCAGCAACTACCTAACAACCAAGAATTAGCAGATTAGTGACAGTATAAATAAGAAGTATCCATGTAAGAAGAGGAATGAAAAATGTACTTAGTTTTAGTGTTCTTGCTATAGCTTAGTTCAATTGTATTAGCTTCTTCTTGATATCAATAAAACCCTAGAATTTTCTCCAATATTGTTCTTTCAATTTGTTTTAATTGCCATTAATCATGACACAAGGAGCTCGATCACCCCCAAATCCAAGCCATAGTGGAAGATGATCCATCAACCTATAATCTATCAATATTTATTATTTGAATAGCATTTATCAATCTAATCAAATATAATATTTGAATATCATCTATCAAAAATTTAATTAAATATAATTACGATTGATTTGAAGATCAACTATCAATATTAAATATTTGAATATTATCTATAATATTTGATATATTCTTAGATATAAAAAATAGTTTAATATTTGAATATCATCTACAATGTTGTTCAACAACTACGAGATTGATCAACACCGCCACTTGGGAGCTGTCCGCTTTTTGATGGCAATGTTTTGAAATAATTTCATTGTTGTTGGTCCAATGATTGTATCATGTTTTTTAATATGGTTAATCTGTTGTTTTGCATTTCATTATCACTAATCCTTATACTATCACTATAGCATTTCTACTTATACATATACCTTTGGTGATATGTGCCTATCGGTTTACATTTTAGTGATATGAGCTTATCTATCTTAAATTTAATCGGGTTGCCAAAATCAAAACTACATTTTTGATTGTGGTTATTCAATTAAGTTTTATCATTATAATATCACTAACATTTATGCTATCACCTTACCACTTATACTTAAACTCAACATTGTCCTAATGTGCATTAAACTTTTCATACTTGCTACTATGTACATTGCTTTGTTCGTCTAACATGTACATGTAGAAAAACAATAAGCAAGATCTATGTGGGCATATGCAATGAAGAAATCAGGATGGGCCAAAGACGACGGATCCTACATAATTTTTCTGAACCACCCGACAACATCTCTGGAGCCACGCACTCGGGGGTTCCGCTGTCCGGTCAGCGGACGGGGGTCGAGGGGGCAGCGCCCCTCGTCGGGGGTTCGGGGGCAAAGCCCCGAAAGGTATTCAGTTTTTGCAAACTGGATATCTTTGGATAGCTGCCGCCAAGAAAAAAAAGCCAGCACCTATCAAAAGAAGAAGCCAAGCCATGCCATCACCATTTCAAGACTCTGATAAAGCCTGCACCTGCTACAGTATATCTGGAGTCTGTAATGAGTCTTAGAAATAATTGTAAACACAAAAAATGGATAGAAAAATCGAAAGCTAGGGTAGAAACTAGCCCAGGATCATTTTCGGATGAAAACAGGCATACCGACGGTATACCGGTCTATACCGACGGTATACCGATTTTGTTCACAGAAAATTTCTGTCTACAAAATCGGGATACCGGTTCATACCGACGGTATACCGGTTCAGTAACGTTGAAATTCCAACGGTCGAATTTCGAGCATTTAATGATCCCAACGGCTATATTTCTAGCCGTTGTAATTCCAGACCGACATACCGACGGTATACCGGTCCATACCGACGGTATACCGGTTCGTTGACTAAAATGTTGCCTTTGGCTCTTTTTAATGCTTTGGCTATAAATAGCCTTTAACCCCTTCATTCAAGGTTGATGCTTTGAGCCTAAAAATTTCTAAACCACCAAAGCCTATCCACAAACAACTCTACAAAGCTTTCATTTGCCATCCACAAATTGTGTTAGAGTTATTGAATTGAAACGTAAGATCTTCATCTTATTGTATAAGGAGATCAAAACCTATTGTGAAAGGTTGAAGTTAGAGAGTTTTCGTATCCAAACTCTCGGTTGAAGTGGGAGAGGCCTTCGGATTAAAGCTCTCGTGTAAGAAGTTGGCGAGTTCTTCGGATCCAAACTCGTGTGTAACTATTTACTCAAATAGTGGATTAAAGTCAGAGAGAGTTCCGGGATTGGAGTGCCTCTTGGGAGGATACCGGGATATATCGTGTGTCGATATTGTTATTGCTTCTTCTCTTGCACTTATATTTTTAAATTGCACATTACCTTGTGCTAAGTGCTTGATTAGTAAGCTTGACCCTATTCACCCCCCTTTAGGGTTACTACAATTGTGACTCCCAACCTCTTTGTCATGGTTGGTGAATATCGTTACCGCTGCTTGGGAGGTGTCCACTTTTTGATGGTAGCGATTTGAAATAATTTTTTTGTAAGTCTCAACCTTCTTTTATCTTTCTGTTTCTCTAATTTTTTAATTTTTTTGTATTTTCTCTTTTTATATAATAGTAATCTTGTTTATGTTATAGAAAGAAGTTTCCATATAGAAAGAACAACAAAGTTTCAACTAGTAATAGTGAAGAAGATGTCAAACCATATGGAAAATATAGAAGATTGGATGCTAGAGTTGAATGAAACATTCATTCCACGTATGATTCATAAGTTTGGAGAACAAGTATCAAATCTTTCAAGTCAACTTTGTTCAATACAAACTATGCTTGGTTCAATCCAAGTTGAACAAATGCATATATCTCAGCGACTGGAAAAAAATAGAAAAATCTATAGCTGTTAATAGTAAGGTATCGTCAGCCGTTAACAGCTTAGTGATTAATATTGAAGAGGATGATGATAATGATGAGGACGAGGATTTGAGAGTAGCGGGCGAAAAGATCGATAAAATTGTCGATTTTATGGGTCTCAATGCTCCTAACCATAGTCCTAAGAGGAAAATGGAAAGAAATTTATTACCGGTCACCCCTTTCAAGAGTCAAAAAAAAAAAGCTTCAACCTCGAAGCCTATCCTTTTGGATAATGATGAAAGTGACAAGTAAGTAATATGAGTTATCTTTTTGTTTCAACCATATTTTTTTTCTTAACCGACCATACCTATTTTATTTTAGTTTTCTTAGTGAAATAATAACATCTTGCAAGCATCAGTATGTTACTCGAGGTGATATGAAAACCATTCTCCTATGAAAAAGAATTAGAGATATGGTATATAGATACTATTTTTTTTTATCTTCGATGTTATCGAAGTTTACTTCGATGCGATCGATGATTTTTTAATGAGAAATAATTAGCATGGTCTCGATTCTATCAAAGTTTACTCCGATACAATCCCTTTTTTATATGAGAATTGCTCAGATTGTTACCATGGTGTCTACGATTCTCACCGAGGAGAAAAAGCTTATAACCGATAATAAAGCTAGTGTATGGTATTTACCAACACATAAATCGGTGAGTTAGCATTTTATTCTTTTATGATTGATCTTTGACAATTTTTTTTTTATTTGTCGTTCGTAATGTATTATTTCATGTTTATGTGGAGTGCAAAGATTTCTAATAAGCCATTCATGAAGAATGGAAGAAGCGCAAATATTTTGAGGATTACATGGGTTCACTAAGAACTTGTAATGTGGTATGATTTTTTTTTGTTTAACTTTTAATTTTGATTTACTGAATTTTTTTAAAATTTGTTATAATGTTTATTCTTTGGCCAGATATACAAACCCATCCTTTCGGCTGAACATTACATTCTTGCAAAAGTTAAGATTCAACTAAAGACTGTTGAAATTTGGGACTCCCTTGCGTCTTCGGATGAGCCGATTTATCACAAAGGGTTCATAAAAACAATAATTAAGCTCATGTTTATTTATTTTTTACGAATTACCTAATAGATTCGTGGTATATTAATATATATCGTATTATGGTATTGTAACTTTCAAGTATGGATCTCTTTCTCGAGGAAGAGATTAACAAGTGGAAAACTGCCACATTCAACTTTCCGACATTCTCCATAAGGCGCCGTGATTTCCTCAACAAAAAAATAATTATGATTGTGGTATTTTCGTAATTTTATTCATACAAGGCCGATTTAATCAATTTGATCCCCGGTCTTTCCATGTAGGTCTAAAAAATATTTAATCAAATAGTTGCACTAGTTTTAGAGCAATATTTTTGATGTTATGTTTGTTATATGCAGTTTGATTCGGAATTTAAAAGAAACAAACTTGCTGCATGGATTGCAACTTCGAAGCACAACTCAGAAGTAAACAAATTGCGCAACTATGGATGATGGAAATTGTGTTTCTTGTATCAAATGAAACTTTTGTTTTGTAACAAATGGTCATGAATTATGTGAAAACATTTCTGGACTTGTAACGTTCTTAGCATGTGTGATAAATTTTTTATCAAGATGTCTCTTGGGATACGTTTGGTAATATATAAATATTTACTATAAAATTACAGCAAGCGATGAAATTTTACAAATCAAAGAATCTATGAAGAATACACAATGTATAATATATCTAATTATTATGAGGATTTCGTTGTAATCGAAAATATTGTTTGCATTATAAAGGCTTACACTGCCATCGGCAAATCCTTAATGTCATATAAACGATCGAAGATTAGATAATTATTTTATTTAAAGAGAAGAGGGTAGCTTATTTGAAGATCATGATAACATATAACATTTCCTTTACCCTTAGTCGAGAATTAAACTTAGCCGTGAATTAAATCTACGTTTCAACGCATCTGTACTTTACAATTACGATAATCGTGAATTAAATCAAGCAAAAATTCACTTAGTCTGACTTTGCAATTATACTAATCGTGAATTAAATCAACCAAAAGAAGAAAAAAATGGACATAATGACTATCGAGAACTAAATCAACACAATATTCACTTAGTTGCTCATATCATTTGGTTCTATTGACCCTTTCTCGTTACAACACTTCCGTACTTTGAAATTATGGTAATCGTGACCTAATTTTTTGCAAACTCTGCAGATTATAGGCTTGGCATGAGTCTGACTTTCTTTTATCTGGCTTGATGTCCCTTGTGAAGGCCTTTCTTTTGTTGCTACCGGGTGTGGCTCTTTAAAAGCTTTATGCCCTCGACGAACTGCATCAGGTACATATTTTTCTTCTTTGCCAACAATAGTAACCATTTTTTGTAACTCAATTAGCACAGCTGACATCAACTCGGTTCCCTTCTCTTGAATTTTGCTTATTTGTTTACAATAATACGTAAACTAATTAATTTGTTCATTAATAGCACCATACCGTGTGCTCTTAATCTGTCTGGGTGGATGAATTTTCTTTCTGCGCCAGATCCGGAGAGATATATGTCTTTGCAATCCTTCAACCTGTTGGGCACGTACGGAAGTGTTTGCCAACCCACCTGACCAAAACCAACCTTCGTCTATTGGACACCAAGCACAAGATAAAGACAAGTATATGGCGGTGATGTACGTCACCTAGACAAATCCAAACCTTTAATAACTCAGATAAAATTACAAGATTGACAGAACTCACGTTGAACCCGTTGCCCTAATGGGTTCAACCACCTCACCACTCTCAAGAAGAAAAATAGAAGATTACAATTGAGATCACTCACCAACCAATAACAATCTTCCTAACCGAAGTTGACGACTCCTTGATTAGATCTTCTTCTTCCTTCTGTCTTAGATGGCGAAGTCCTAAGAGCAAAGTACGCACTTTCTCTTAGATTCCTTATGAACAAGCACCCTGAATCTCCACTTTTGTGCTTTGTGCTTATTCTTTGTGCCTCCACCCTCACCTTATATATATAGGATAAAAAAATCCTATTTTCGATCATAATATGATTTTTTAATTAGGAAGCCCTCAAATAAGAATCCTATTACACCTAAAATAGCCCATCAATTTATTCTATTTTAGATCATAATATGATTTCTTAATATTAGAATCCTATTATATCTAAAATAGCACAACACCAATTATGGACATTCAAATATAATCAAATCAAATATTTAATAAAATTTGGATTCCATAAGTATGTTTTTACCAAATCTAGAATGGACACCAATAATCTCCCCCTCTAGTCTGATGAGAGGGTATTGACCCCATGGGTCCTCAACTGAACTCCATGCCTGTCGTCCTAGGATAGAATTCCTGGTCCCCTATACCCCTCATCTTTGATCCCCCCAGTTGCTTTGCATCTTTCTTTGTCTCCATCTCCTCGATCGTCACGTCGATGCTAGCTGCCATGCGTAGCACCTTCTATACCACTGGGATCCTGTCGATATCAATGACACGACCAAGACCAAAGTCCTTGACGATCACCCTTATCGTAAGTCTTCGTTGCTTGTCCCCGAGTTTCGTCTTCTACCGGAAAGTGTTAACGTTTCGACGAGCTTCTTCACCCTTGGCTGGCCCAACCAAGCGGACGGTGGATTTCTCACAAGATTCAAACTCCTAAACTTGCCCACCTTCGTGTTCGAACATGAAGCTCCCCCATACACATGTGTCCTCGAGCAGAATATCATGTACTGTGCATGCCGTCGATGACCCACAGCTCCCTTTGAACTGTGTGCATGATGATACTCCTGCCACAGATTGAGTTTGCTGCAAAACTTGATCTCCTTTCTGGCTTCGAACTGTTGAAACCAATGTCCCTCCGTAAACATTTGGCAAACCACCTGTCGCTAAATCTGGATCCGTAGAGCAACCCCTACCTAGAGACCGACCAGTTGTCATAGGACTGAAAAACTGACCCTCAATCTTTGACTCATCACCATCCATCTCTTTGTCTCGATGAACCGAATCCTTTGTAAACCTCAAAGCATCTAGAAGCCCCTCCTTAGCAGTTTATCGATGATCTACCGCCTGTCTAACACCCCTCGAGCCTTCATCCGGTGTCTCTGGCCTGCCTGTACAGCTCAGCGGCTTGAGCCTGTACACGCCACAACACAAATCTCTCCAAGCTAGCTGTTGGGAACCCTTCGCAAGGGTCTAATCTTTGCTCCCAAATAGACTGTAACAGCCATAATCTGCCAGCCTTCTTACCGAAACCAAGTTTTAGCACAAACTCGGTACATGTCGTATACCCCTGAGGACGAGTTTCTCACCAAACTCCATCGTCAAGTGTACATCACCGATGCCTATAACTGCAACCATCCCCTTGTCGCCATCTTCACATGTCCAAATATGCCGCAACGATATGACGTAAAGATCCTCCTGTGTGGAGTGGCGTGATACGATTCCTCCGTGTCCATGACCCAGTCGCCATCATGACATATGCCACAAGGTTCCTCTACGTCGATCGTTGCGATGATGATATCATCCATTGCTGTAAGATCCTTCTGATCATCCTTGCCTTTGGCCTTCTCAGCTTTGAACTTCATGCAGTTCCTCTTGATATGACCCTTTTTGCTACAGTAATAGCAGCCCTCCTTGCGGTCCATATTCGTAAGATCCCGAGAACTCTCCATGTCCTCACCTGTGACTTGGGTCTTTCCTTCTCGTAAGAAGTCACTAGAGCGGAGTCCTACGACGATTCCACTTGCTTGTGCCGGTCCTCCTCATTCAACAAGCTACTTTTGACTGCCTACATCGTGACAACTCCATCAGGTGCGGAGTTTCTTACCGACACAACCAACATCTCCTAACTTTTCGACAGAGAACTCAAGAGCAGTAGGGCCTGAAGCTCTTCATTAATCATCATCTTTATCATACACAGCTGATTGATGATATCCTGAACCTCGTTCAGATATGGTGCCACTGGGGCACCCTCCGTGTTCTTCAAGTTGACAAGTTGCCAAATAAGAAACACCATGTTGCCAGCCGTCTTCCTTTCGTACAACGAATGCAGCTACTCCTATAATGCTTTTGCCGAACTCTCGATGGACACATGGTGAATCACCGAATCATCCAACCATTGGCGGATGAATCCAACGACCTTCTGATCCATTTGTTTCCAGTCTTTAGTAGCTTTGTCTGTTGGCTTTGCGCTATCGCCCTCCAATGGACCATGCAAGTCCTTGCACTAGAGTAGATCTTCCATCCTTGGCTTCCAAATCGCCCAATTTTCTCCTGTAAGGGTGATCATATGAATGTTCATTTGCTCCGAATACATGGTTGCCAGAACCTCCAAAGTTTTGATACTAATTGTTGGGCGCGTACAGAAGCGTTTGCCAACCCACCTGAACAAAACCAACCCCCGTCTAGCGGACACCAAGCACAAGATGAAGACAAGTATATGGCGGTAACGTATGTCACCTGGACAAATCCCAAACTTTAATAACTCTGATGAAATTACAAGAATGACAGAACTAACTTGAACCCTTTGCCCTAATAGGTTCAACCCCCTCACCATTCTCAAGAAAAAAACAGAAGATTACATTTGTGATCACTCACCAACCCGTAGCAATCTTCCTAACCGAAGTTAACGACTCCTCCATTAGATCTTCTTCTTCCTTCTATCTTGGATGGCGAAGTCCTAAGAACAAAGTGTTGGCACATTTATTTTGATAACATTAACAACATCTTCGTAGTCTATTTTTCTCTATTTTCAGCTAACAGATATATCTCTCAAAGCTCTTCGACAAAAGGATCTGTCCATTCAAGCCGAGTCATCAAAGCCTTATGGAAGTTTCTAAAAGAAGACTGAAGAAAAGACCAGCATGAAGAACCAATAGGCAACTCTAAAGGGGGGGTGAATAGAGTTTATTACAATAATGTTCAATTAAAAAATTAAACTCTTTCACCGGCAGAAAATAATCAGAGTAAATGCGGAAATAGTAAAGAGCAAGAAAGCATACGCAAACACAGCCGATTTTAACCTAGTTTTCCTCGTGGAGGACTAGTCCAGGCCTGAGAACTCTAGCTCAGGATTAAATCTACTATTTATGAAATAGTAGTTACACCCCGTGCCTTTTCTTCAGAAGAGCACGTAAACTTCTTACAGAGATCGTAGTGGCGATGCTTGGAGTTTTCCAAGCGACTTCTTGAACTCTTGCACAAACTTCTAACTGAAAAGTACTGAGCACTTTGACGCTTAGGGAGCTTGTGGCTAGTAGATGAGAAGGGTATGGCTTGTGTAAGGATTTAGAGAGAAGAGAAGAGAAGATTGAATGAATAAAAATGAAAGAATTCATGGCCTATTTATAGGATACCATACAGGCAGAATTCGGCCAGAATTCTGGTTGGAACATTCAAAAATTTGGCCGTTGGACAACTTGCATCCAGCCAACCCTAAAAATTAGGGTCCTGGAATTTAGGAGGTAGAGTTCGGCCCGAACTCTGTGTGGAGGCAGAGTTCGGCCCGAACTCTGTCTCCAGAGTATAGAATGTGTCCAATGGGCCAATGGGCTGTTTGGATGTTTGGTGGGGCATTTGACTTGAGGTATAGGTATAGTCTAAGTTTCAAAATGCTCAGCACAGCTCAGTTTACATAAGTCTAGACTCAAATAATGTGTAAAATACAGACTCAAATTGTGAAGCATTGCAGGTGCGAGCTGTCATCTGACTTGTACTGAATTCAGTCTTCATGTGTCGTATTAAAATATTACAAGTATCATGTTGTCAATTGTATCAATATATGGTTGACTGTGATTTTGTGTCAACAATCTCCCCCATATTGATAATTGATAAAATGATATTTGTATATTCAATATTCATACCAGGACACATTAAAAAACAGTAGCGTAGCTCCCCCATAATAAGTGCAGAGCTAGCAATAGCTCTCCCGTAAATATTGCTTGTTGTCCTGATAAAAAAATATACTTCTTCCAAAGCACAAATACATAGAGCCAAAAAAGATATAATATGAATATGAAAAATATTTCTCCCCCTTTTGTCAGTTATCAGACAACCAGAATAAATAATGGCAAGCACACCCAAAATAATAATGATAAGCTGCATAAAACTGAGAAAATGCAGAATAAAAAAGTCTCCAAGAGTCATATAATAAGTTCTAATACAACCCAAGTACAGAAATAAAAACTACATCAACTAAAAAAGCATAAAAACATAAGCTATAATCTTCAGAAGCAGCAGCAGAGTGAAAACCATATCCATCATCGAGCTCGTAAAGGCCCAGCATCGTCGGATGGATCAGTGAAGGAACGACGAGGGTCCACGAAGGCCGCATCTGGATCCAGGTACCGGATAACCCAAGGGTCATCGATACGGTATCCATCGCGAGCAGGGTTCCGCTCCATGGGAATAGGCATAGAAGGATGTCGGGACATAGAGTACCGAATATCGTACAGAGAGTTGCTAATGGCACTTATCTGCAAGGTAGTCCGATAGTCAAGCTGAGTCCAGCGATCATCCTCTAATGTGAATCGATCGCGGAGCATAGTCTGGAGTGACTCAAGAGTAGCAAGAGGAGGAGGAGGATCCTATCCAAGAGAAGGGGAATCAGGCTCATTGTCAGAGTGCTCGGACACAACAGGTGAGGCAGCTGCTGCCTGAAGCCGTCGTGCCTTAGAGAGGAAGGCAGGGGCAGGTAGGAACTGGCACTCATCAAGAGGTACACGAAAAGCAAAAAAGAGCATAGGAAGATAAAGCGCATAAACCAATGATCTTGGTTTTTTCCTAGCGTTAATCAACCAGTTGTCACGACCCGCACCCATTTTTTTTTTAAACGGATACGAGACGTGTCCAAGCCAGCCAACGTCGTAGTGTCGGCGGTAGAACGCTATCACGGCCATGAAGATCAAAATCACAAATAATGCTCATTCACAAACTAATTTAATTTACAATGATCACAACTTTTACATTTGAAGGAAAATATAAACTTGTACAAATATTGGAATGACTACAACTCCGCTATCTAGCCAGTTTCTAGGCTTTTGTCTGCAAGTACCCTCGTATCTCCCATGCTAAGTGAATTTATGGCTAACCTGAAAAATGTTGGTTTCCAGTCAGGAATGGAACGAGCACAATTCACTGAATGCAATTTTAAATAAAGAAAATGACTATAAACAAAGGTTAGACATCAATCATGAGTTTTGAAAATAAATAGGAAATACAGAAAACCAATAGCAAATAAATCGACACAAAATACTCTCCCCAACTGTTAGAAGTACCTTTGATATGTGATCGATCTCGGGACAATTATGCGACACGGTCTATACGGTCTAAAGTTACACGATCTACAGTTACACGGTCTACAATTACACGGTCTACAGTTACACGGTCTACATAAAATATTACAGTAAAGAAATACTGTCTACAAAATAATAATCACGATCTACACAGTTTAAATACAATAATAATCACGGTCTACACTGTCTACTTTGCAATAAGTAAATCACTGTCTACACTGCCTACAAGAAATAAATAAATCACTGTCTACACTGTCTACAAGAAATAAATAAAATACTGTCTACACTGTCTACACGGTCTAAGGTCAGATCACACATCGTTGGCACTTCTCATTCCCGACTCAACAAATTATACTAGAAAATAATTACATAACCAATGGCCAATCAATGAAATATAGTAAAAATCAATATCGAAATGCAGACAATAAACTGTACTCGCCTGTGGTCCTCTGCTTATGAAACCGACAGTCTGAACTATTCAATGTGCCACAATAGTCAAAACCCGTACAACAGTCCCCGAAAGCTGAAATAAACATTATCAATATTCTCAGAATAGTCAAATTAGCTAGGATTGCCTGTCCTTAAGTCCAATTCTGGACACAAGGGCAAAACAGTAATTTTGGGCAAAAACGATGTCCGTCGTTGGACCCGCTTTGTACCGAAATGCGTGCCAGGGTAAACGGTCTCTAAAGTCATCAAACTACATATCTACGGATCCAATTTTTCGATACGAACCCAACCGTATGTCCAGAGTTGGATTCCGGCGGGCCGTGCACAAAATCGCCCGTTGAGTGGGACCGTGGGGCCTACAAAACGGCGTACGATTCAACTGTCTCAGAATTGGACCAAACTTGGCATACAGGACCAAAAAACAATACGATCCTGCTGGCGCAAGTTTCATCTCGATCTAACGAGCGTGCATCAAGTAATTTAGAAATTTGCAAAGTGCACGATACGGTAAATTTCGATGGATACACATCAAATTCGTCGCACACACGCGACCAATTTGAATTCCGCCAAAGCCCACACGACCACAAAGCCGTTACACACCTTTTGATGCTTTCGGTTCGCGACCACGTCGCCCGGTCTGGCGGGACGCACGACGTGTGGATGAATTTTATTGATTTTCTAAACTGTTTTACATAGGTTTTTCTCGATTTTTAACATCACATAACTTTGCGTACAATAGACAAAAAATAGTTCTACAAAAAGCATTCTAATCTCGTATAGGTTATCTAAACTTCGGTTCAAGTAGTTTCTCAAATCTGTCGATCGCTCGACAGGAAATGGGCTTCTAAATCGGGTGACGGGACTGTCATATACGTCCTGTTTTAACAGGATTTCGATCGACTTTGGGTCGATTTCCTGGGCAACCTAGGACCTTCGAATAAAAACTAGATGAAGGGTATAGACTCGTATAGTTTGACTACATACCAGAGGCGACGGTTCGAAAAAACGGTGTAGCGAGGCGACGGGAAACTCTGTGCGAAGTGGGCCTCTCCCAGCCGTTTACTGCTGCTATCGTTCCTGGTCTCAGCTGCGCATGGCCGTTCCCACGCCTGGCCTGCCGGCCGGTCGGCGGCGCTGTGGGCGCGCGCGGCTACGCCGCTAGGGGGTGGTGGCGGTGCCCTCGTATAGACTCGGGGTTAGGGTTTCCTCTCGTCTCTTGACATATATACTTCGCCGAGCGAAGTTATCGAGCGGTGGGTTTGGAAGCTCGGGTTATGGGCTTCTCTCTCTCGGTTGGCTCTGTAAGAGCAAGCAGGGTTGGGTTTGGGCCGTTTGTATGGTTCGGGTCTGGCTTGTTTGTTGTTGCTGAAGATGTTTTGTATTCATTTCTTTTCCCCTTCTCTTTTCCTATTTATTTATTTCTTTATAAATAACCATAGATATATATATATATCTATATATATATATATATAAATATATATATATATATATATATATATATATATATACACACACTAATATAACATACTCCATAAAATTCTAATTAAAAATTTTTAATAGAAAATACTAATCTCAATTTTTTATCTATATACATATATAATATATTTGCATATACACACAAATACTTACGTATATAATATATATATATTTATATATACATACCCGTACACGTATAATATATACCGATATACATATACGCGTATATAATTATATAGCTCTATATATATATCTATATACGCTCACACATGTATATATATATACACATATTTCTTTTGATAAATAATAAAATGATAATAACTAATAATAATAAATAATTTATATTTAATAACCACAGTAATAATATTAACATTATATAACCTCAATAAAAATAATAATAATAAAATTCCATAAATCAATAATGGTGTATATAAACCATTATGTTCAGTCTAAAAACCCCAAAATATACGAGGACCTATTTTATACAGAAGTCACTAAATACCACTAATAATAATATTTATAATATTTAAATATGAATACTTAGAAAATATTCATTAAATAAATAAAACGGAAATACCACACACTCATACCAAATTCCATCAACACAATTGTCATTGAACGTCCCGCATGACTACATGGGCTTGGGCTCAGTTCAGGTCCAGTCCGGGCTAAACCGGTATGACCGGTTTCTCTAAACTCAAAAATATAATTAATACTTAAATAAACCATCGGTAAGGGTTATGTCGCAACTCGGCCTAGTTTTTCTAGTTAGGACATCCTTATAGCATGGCCTTCCCTATCAGGACTAATACATTAGCCAAAGCATGCCATTGCACTATCCGTGCCACGATTCCTAGTCATCGTGTACTCCAAAACTGCACTATGGCTAAAATCATCTACCGTAAAAATTAACAAAATAATTATTTATGGAAACTCCAAAAATCACTATTTAATTTAATAAATAAAATATAATTCAAAATCCGGGAAGAGGGGTTACAAATCTACCCACCTTAAAATAATTTCGTCCTCGAAATTCTAATTCATAACTATTCCTTAATTTCAACAAGAAAATCTACTATTACCTTAATCTCCTCGAATTTTAATTCCTCAAAAACAGTTTATATCCTCCTCCTAGCCATTCTGTAACTACGAAACTCCAAGGACTTCTACCCACCTTTGGGCATACTACTCCCTCAAGGCTTTGTCACTAAAACTTATAATCTTCCAACTATTTGTAAATTTTTTTGCTATAAATGGATATCTACTGCCCTTGGCCTCTATAATCCTCTCCTATCTATCAAATAACCTAAAATCTAACAAGCAACAATTTTACACACGTAGCTAAATATTAGTAAATTCTAATAAGTATGCCCATCGTCGCTCCGAAATAGGAAGGACATAAGATAAGGAAGATCAATCGAGAGTAAAAATGAAGTTTCAAGAGCAGTAGCGGTATCCAATGATATAGCTAGAAAGAAAATTCATGAACCATTGCCTTATTGGCTAGATTAGGCTACTCTAGTCCAGTCACTAGCTAACTCGAAGGACCCTTCGTTTCTCAGAGGGCTTTTACTCCGTGCAATATAGAAGTTCCGTTCTCGAAATTTATCTAAACAAGGTTCTATGATAGGACGGGATTTGAGGAGTCAAGATTGTGATCTTTCCCGTGGTTATTTAAACACACGAGCAAGGGTTATAAAGGCAATACAACTTCCAGGTAGATGGAATAAGGGTTACGAACGACTTCACATTCTAAGAAGGGGAGACAACATAAAGGGTATAGGGACCTATTCCAAAAGGTTCGGTTTTATAGTCCAACTATGGTGGTATGCATGAATGAGTATTAATGGGTTCCCTAATTGGACATCAGTCATCGGTTGAATGAACATTGGACTTCAATCTATATTGACTGGACAAGATCCCAATATTAAACTACTTCTACTAGGTTAGGGTATTCTAGAATAGGTTTCTATCCAAGGGTTTGAGCTAGTTGCCCGTCAGGTTAGTTAGCTAGGTCCCTAAAGCTCAAAATGTGCCTTCAGTGACTTTGTGTTTAATAAACACATGAGACCTCAATTGGGTGTCAAACTAGTGGCATGTGCATAGTGGGCTTCGAGTAGATCACAACCATATATTGGGTCGAGAGAATTGAGTCTGGGTTGAGGCCCTAATCGAAGTCGGGAAGTATACCGGTATTACGGTAAGGGTTATGGCTAATCTTTTTAACCTGAAAGTCGTACCCCAAAATAGAGTACAAGGGAACGAGTTTGAGTGGGACATGATATACCTAGATGAAGGTGGACTCGTCTAGATCTTGCATATGAAATTTGTTACAAGGTAACGACTAGCCTCGTGCTCCGAATATTAATGATACGGCCGGAAACACAAAAATGATCTAACAAGGAAAGTCGGAGTTCATGGGTACTAATTATTATCCTAATGGAATTTATTCTAAACACTCGATAATCCTGGTATATCCTAAATTCAGAAGGCTTACAGTCTACCCACCTTAGAAGCTAGGATATGGCTTTTGGAATAATGTGGTTAGAAGTATTCCAGAGTCCGGATATTGTGCCTCGACTCTTGTTAATAGAGAATAAGGCACGGCAAAACGGAATACGGTAGATGTAAATCAAGTTAAGGGTCGTTCCTTAAATAATGGGAAATAAGGATTTACAATGATACATGGTCGATAAAATAGAAGGACCCACTCGACCATAGTGTACAAGAGTTATGGACAGGGTAACCAACACTAAGGCACATCACATGAAAAGATTTCTAGCAACTGAGTCTTGAATTTCTATTTGTGTCAAACCAGCCAGACTATTGTCACAAGGGTTCTAGTTAAGGCAAGCTTCAAACAAATGATTAGGGGCTCACAACATTTGGTCTCTAGAGAATAGGTAGTCTCCTAGTTGGCATTTGGTCAAGGGAATGACCCTAACCATTCGGACTCCTATGACTAGAAGATCAAGATGGTAGGTTTAGTGTCGAAGGGAAAATGAGTAACTCAAGGCAAGGTTCTAGTCACAGGGCTAGCCGATGGTAGTTACCCTTGTGTATACAACCATCATAGCCATGGGGATACCCTGTATCTCTCTACCAATTATAAGCTTTCATCTTTCCATCGCAGTGGAAGACAAAACAATAGGGTTCAAGGGAGATGTCACCGAACACAATTACGCGATTCAAAGGAGAATGTATAATTCAAGAGAAATTGTTAAAGCAGTCGCAGATGAGATACTAGAGATATCTACATCTCAATCCACGTAGGGTAATTAGAAGAAAAGCGAACCAAATGTATCATGGTTGATCAGACCATAACACATTGATTCTGATTAGACAATATGTTAGCAGGCGTCCCCACTAAACATATGCCTCGAATCAAGCTCGAGAACAGAGTGAGCTTGCAAAACTAAGCTTTAACAGCAGCGTTTGTTAAGATAGTCGAATATAATTATACGAGATTTTTGAAAGAAGGCACAAGTAGTTCGAGTTTTGTGAGAATCAAACCTTACCCGGTGTTCTTGCTTACACGGTTATCCTACTATCTTCTTATCCCTAATGCCTTGGCGCCTAATGGGTTATGAACCTCTAAACTCTATATTCTAGGTAAACCTATTGGCATCAAACAATGTCCTCGTCAATAGGTCACAAGGACCACGGAATGCTAGGTCGGAAGACACGCTACCCAATCTCACAGGACTTCCACTACTATTGGCTTCGTATCTTATAGAACATACAGGGCACCGTCCTATCCTCTATAATATCCTTAATTTGTAATCACGTCTGAAGTCATTTCACCGAGGACTGCACCTCGCCCGTAAAATCGGGCTGTGGTAAACCCTTGGTTTCGTAACTCAAATATGATACAAACCGAACATTACTTAACTCTACCCAATATTGGCTCACAAGGGTGACTATGATCAAAAGAGGACCACTAGCCAAAGTTTTTAGTAACCTTCTATAACCTATATTTCTTAAACAAATTCCAACTCTAGGGGTCGTGTCTCGCTAGTGTGCTGCTGGCTGTAGTGAGTCCATAGTCTCCATAATTTAAATAAATGGCGACAGTGCGCTGCTGTCCTGCCATTATGAGTTAACTAACCTTCTTTTAACTATATATGTAAAAACTCATGAGCTTCTAGAGGTTCAAGCAAGTCGACTATGTAATAAGGCATAAATATTTGTCCTATCAGTCACAATCTTTAAAATAAAAATATTGCACAGGGAGGAACAAACTTAAGACAAAGAACTACAACATTCTGGTATCTCTTTCACATGTATTCGAACCATGGGAGAAAATTTTTGGATCAGTCTACCTCAAGATCCTCATTTGAACAACCGAATCAGGAATTATAAACTATTCCCTTACGACAAAATAGGATTTTAAATGGGAAATTCAGACTAAGACATGATAACGATATCTAAAGAGGCAAGAGAATCAATTGAATAATCTATCAAGGTTAGATCATTAATTCTATGAGGGAATAATCTATCCAAATTAGATTACATCGTCATATCAAGAGATAATAATGTACCTATGGGGATCAGATAAACTATCAAAATTTATAACTCCTTATCTACATTGCGTCTAGACTACCCATCGGTAAATTTGTATAAGGGACTCCTAGTCCTAGTCTTTCGCGTAAATTAAATTAATTTCTAATTCGTGAATGAGCATTTCTAGTCGCAGGCTCGCAATAGTACGACTAACTTAAGTACTATCACGAGTTCGCATGATTTGCAAAGACTGACCTGCATGGGCCACCACAAAAACTTGTCACGACCCGCACCCATTTTTTTTTAAACGGATACGAGACGTGTCCAAGCCAGCCTACGCCGCAGTGTCGGCAGTAGAACGCTGTCACGGCCATAAAGATCAAAATCACAAATAATGCACATTCATAAACTAATTTAATTTACAATGATCACAAGTTTTACATTTGCAGGAAAATATAAACTTGTACAAATATTGGAATGACTACAACTCCGCTATCTAGCTAGTTTCTAGGCTTTTGTCTGCAAGTACCCTCGTATCTCCCATGCTAAGTGAATCCACGGCTAGCCTAAAAAATGTTAGTTTCCAGTCAGGAATGGAATGAGCACAATTCACTGAATGCAATTTCAAATAAAGAAAATGATTATAAATAAAGGTTAGACATCAATCATGAGTTTTGAAAAAAAATAGGAAATACAGAAAACCAATAGCAAATAAATAGACACAAAATACTCTCCCCAACTGTTAGAAGTACCTTTGATATGTGATCGGTCTCGGGACAATTATGCTACACGGTCTAAAGTTACACGGTCTACAGTTACACGGTCTACAATTACACGGTCTACAGTTACACGGTCTACAGAAAATATTGCAGTAAAGAAATACTGTCTACAAAATAATAATCACGATCTATACAGTTTAAATGCAGTAATAATCACGGTCTACACTGTCTACTTTGCAATAAGTAAATCACTGTCTACACTTTCTACAAGAAATAAATAAATTACTGTCTACACTGTCTACAAGAAATAAATAAAACACTGTCTACACTGTCTACACGGTCTAAGGTCAGATCACACATCGTTGGTACTTTTCATTCCAGACTCAACAATTTATACTAGAAAATAATCACATAACCAATGGCCAATCAATAAAATATAGAATGCAGACAATAAACTGTACTCGCCCGTGGTCCTCTGCTGATGAAACCGACAGTCTGAACTACTCAATGTGCCACAATAGTCAAAACCCGTACAACAGTTCTCGGAAGCTGAAATAAATATTACCAATATTCTCAGAATAGTCAAATTAGCTAGGGTTGTCTGTCCTTAAGTCCAATTCTGGACACAGGGGCAAAACGGTAATTTCGGGCAAAAACGATATCCGCCGTTGGACCCGCTTTGCATCGAAATGCGTGCCAGGGTCAACGGTCTCTAAAGTCATCAAACTACATGTCTACTGATCTAGTTTTCCGAAACGAACCCAACCGTATGTCCAGAGTTGGATTCCGGAGGGCCGTGCACAAAATCGCCCGTTGAGTGGGACCGTAGGGCCCACAAAATGGTGTATGATTCAACTGTCTCAGAATTGGACCAAACTTGGCATACTGGACCAGAGAAACGATACGGTCCTGCTGGCTCAAGTTTTGTCTCGATCTGACGAGCGTACACAAAGTAAATGAGAAATTTTCAAAGTACATGATACCGTGAATTTCGACGGATACGCATCAAATTCGTCGCGCACACGCGACCAATTGGAATTCCGCCAAAGCCCACACGACCATGAAGCCGTTACACACCTTTTGATACTTTCGGTTCGCGACCACGTCGCCCGGTTTGGCGGGACACACGTCGTGTGGTTGAATTTTATTGATTTTCTAAACTGTTTTACATAGGTTTTCCTCAATTTTTAACATCACATAACTTCACGTACAATAGACGAAAAATAGTTCTACAAAAAATGTTTTAATCTCGTATAAGTTGTCTAAACTTCGATTCAAGTAGTTTCTCAAATCTGTCGATCGTTCGACAGGAAATGGGCTTCTAAATCGGGTGTCGGGACTGTCATATATGTCATATTTTGACAGGATTTCGATCGACTTTGGGTCGATTTCCTGGGCAACCTAGGACCTTCGAATAAAAACTAAATGAAGGGGTATAGACTCGTATAGTTTGACTACATACCAGAGGCGACGGTTAGAAAAACGGTACAGCGAGGCGACGGAAAACTCTGCGCGAAGTGGGGCTCTACCAGCCGTTTACTACTGCTGTTGTTCCTGGTCTCGGCTGCGCGCGGCCGTTCCCACGCCTGGCCTGCCGGCCGGCCGGCGGCGTTGTGGGCGCACGCGGCCACGCCGCTAGGGGGTGGTGGCGGTGCCCTCGGATAGACTCGGGATTAGGGTTTCCTCTCGTCTCTTGACATATATACTTCGCCGAGCGAAGTTATCGAGCGGTGGGTTTGGAAGCTCGGGTTATGGGCTTCTCTCCATCGGTTGGCTCTGTAAGAGCAAGAAGGGTCGGGTTTGGGCGGTTTGTATGGTTCGGGTCTGGCTTGTTTGTTGTTGCTGATGATGTTTTGTATTCATTTCTTTTCCCCTTCTCTTTTCCTATTTATTTATTTCTTTATAAATAACCATATATACATTTTTTTATATAAATAACCATATATACATATACATACATATATATATATATATATATATATATATATATATATATATATATATATATATTCATATACATATATACATACACTAATATAACATACTCCATAAAAATCTAATTGAATATTTTTAATAGAAAATCCTAATCTCAATTTTTTATCTATATACATATATAATATATTTGCATATACACACAAATACTCACGTATATAATATATATATATTTATATATACATACCCATACACGTATAATATATACCGATATACATATACGCGTATATAATTATATAGCTCTATATATATCTATATACGCTCACACATGTATATATATATATATATATATATATATATATATATATATATATATATATATATATATATATATATATATATATATATACACATATTTCTTTCGATAAATAATAAAATGATAATAACTAATAATAATAAATAATTTATATTTAATAACCACAGTAATAATATTAACATTATATAACCTCAATAAAAATAATAATAATAAAATTCCATAAATTAATAATGGTGTATATAAACCATTATGTTCAGTCTAAAAACCCCAAAATATACGAGGACCTATTTTATACGGAAGTCACTAAATACCACTAATAATAATATTTACAATATTTAAATATGAATACTTAGAAAATATTCATTAAATAAATAAAACGGAAATACCACGCACTCATACCAAATTCCATCAACACGATTGTCATTGAACGTCCCGCATGACTTCATGGGCTTGGGCTCAGTTCAGGTCCAGTTCGGGCTAAACCGGTATAACCAGTTTCTCTAAACTCAATAATATAATTAATACTTAAATAAACCATCGGTAAGGGTTATGTCGCAACTCGCCCTGGTTTTTCTAGTTAGGACATCCTTATGGCTTGGCCTTCCCTATCAGGACTAATACTTTAGCCAAAGCACGCCATTGCACTATCCGTGCCACGATTCCTAGTCATCGTGTACTCCAAAACTCCACTATGGCTAAAATTATCTACCGTAAAAATTAACTAAATAATTATTTATGGAAACTCCAAAAATCACTATTTAATTCAATAAATAAAATATAATTCAAAATCCGGGAAGAGGGGTTAAACCAGTCCATCATGGTACGTAGAAAATTAAAGGTAACATAAAAATGGAGGTGATACAAAGTAGAGATCTCAAAGTGTGTAACCTCATCGATCGATCCAGCTTTGGACAGAATCGTGTTAAAGACGATCCGATGAAGTTCATAAAATTATGGATTGAGAAACTTGGCGAAAAGCTTACGAGGACGTGTGTTAGGGGTACACAAGTCATCCTTAAAGCTCTCTAGGGATGACCCATCAGGAAATATAAACTTTCGAGCTTCAACAAGTTTTTTCCATAAGTTTGGCTCCATGAGTCCAAGGTGTTCGGCCAAGTCGAAATCATCAAACGAAATATCAATACCCGCAACCCGTGAAAAGATATGTGTATCATTGTGAGTAAGGTTGCAGTAGAACATTTGTATGGCATTGAGATGTATAACCGAGTTGGTAGTGACAAGTTCATCAAGACAAAGATCATGAAAAAGTGAATCATATTGAGAAAATATAGTAAAATTTATAGGGTGACCCGCAAACACTGGACATGATCGAAAATCACTAAACTATTCATTTGAAGCATCAAGTGATACGAATATCCGGTCATCATACGTGTTGGGGTCGAGTGGACGAGGTGGGTAGAACAACGGGTGAATGGGTTGTTGATTTGGTTGTTCAACGGGTGGTACAACACGAGAAGGAGCATTCGAAGAGGATGCACCCTCGGTTCGAAGTCTCTTCCCCCTATTGAACAACTTGGGAGCCATAATAATAAAGAAAATTAAGGAATTTTATATGGAGAGAGGTGTGGAAATATACCTCAATTTGATGATGAGAGATGAAGAAGAATGGTGAGAGAAGCCTCCTCCTTGAGTTTTGAGATGAATAATGCTCTAGGAAGGAAGAACTAGGGTTAGGGTTAGGAGGAAATAAGTTTGGAGAAGTTTGGAAGGTGAAAATGAAGGAGAAAGAAGAGGGGAACCCGGTTTTTAGTGTAGGGGTTCGAATGGTCGGAGCAAATATGGACCATTGGATCTTAATCTGATCAGCGGCTGAGGCTGCTTTCGGTTCTGGAACAGCCAGATCGAATTCGGCCCGAACTCTGGATAAGGCAGAGTTCGGCCTGAATTCTGGTTTATGGTACCAGAACCGAATACAGGCTAGAAAAGAAATTTTAAGCAATTAAGTGAGACTAAGAAATAAGAAAAATAAGTAGATGCAAGATATATATAAAAATAAAACCAAGTAGCGAATAGCAAAAATTTAACGCTGAATCAAAGTGAAGTTTGAAATTTTGAATTTGCATAAAAGTAGACCATGTAATAAACAAGGAAATATGCCCCAATTCAATACTTTGAAGCTGCCATGGGTTAGCTACAGGGGCCGGATCCCAGCTAGCGGTAGTCCTGAGGACTAGTGTACCGTGTCGCTTAGGCTTTTACGCCTTGTTGTCAGAAGGACCCTTTCGGCTTGTACCCATAGCAAGTTCATCATAAAGAATCAAGACATAATCGATATTTATGCAGGTTACTTTAATGAATAACATCTTTATTCAAAATTCCTAGTTCACGACAGAGAAAGTTAAAATGCTCTTCGGATAGTGGTTTGGTAAAGAAATCTGCTAGCTGATGATCGGTGTCAATAAATTCTAAGTTAATAGTGCAATTTTACTGATGATCATGCAAAAAAGTGGTAAAGTATTTCAATGTGCTTCGTGCGTGAGTGACATATGGGGTTCTTAGTGAGATTTATAGCACTAGTGTTGTCACAAAAAATAGGAATGTGCATAAAAGATAAGTTATAGTCTTCAAGGGTTTGATTCATCCACAAAATTTGTGCACAACAACGACCAGCTGCAATATATTCAGCTTCTATTGTGGATAGTGCGACAGAATTCTGCTTCTTGCTAAACCAAGAGACTAGAGCCTTTCCTAATAAATGACACGTGCCGCTCGTACTTTTACGGTCGACCTTACATCCGGTGAAAGGTCAAATGATGTTGACTTGGGATACCAAAGGCCCACTGTAACCGTACCATTAAGCTATCGAAAGATACGCTTAACAGCAGTCATGTGTGATTCCTTAGGATTAGCTTGATATCTAGCACACATGCAAACGCTAAACATAATATCAGGATGACTAGCAGTTAAATAAAGTAGACTGTCCATCATACCTCGATACTTACGTTGATCCACTGGTTTGCCATTTTCATCTGGTTCTAGTTTAGTTGTAGTAGCCATTGGAGTGCTGATTGGTTTGACGTTGTCAAGGTCGAATTTCTTCAGCATGTCCTTTGTATACATTGATTGACAGATGAAAGTTCCATTTGACGTTTGTTTGACTTATAGTCCAAGAAAGTAGTTGAGTTCCCCCATCATGCTCATCTCAAACTCGGTCTGCATACACTTAGCAAAATCTTGACAGAGGGTTTCATCAGTAGAACCAAATATAATATCATCCACGTAAATTTGTACTAAGAGAATAGTGTCTTTGAAAGATTTTATAAAAAGTGTAGTATCAACTTTCCCTTTAGAAAAATCTTTTTCAAGCAAGAAATTGCTTAGCCATTCATACCAAGCACTAGGGGCTTGTTTGAGGCCATATAGCACTTTCTTGAGCTTGAAAACATTGTCGGAAAATTTATGATTTTCAAAACCAGGGGATTGTTTTATAAAAACTTCCTCCTTAATAAATCCATTCAAGAAAGCACTTTTAACATCCATTTGAAACAATTTGAAATTTTGAAAGTTGACAAATGCGCAAAGCATCCGAATGGATTCTAATCTCGCAACAGGGGCATACGTCTCATCATAGTCGATACCTTCGTCTTGGTTGTATCCTTGAGCTACTAGACGAGCTTTGTTGCGTGTAACTGAACCATCTTTATTTACTTTGTTTCGAAAAACCCATTTAGTACCAATAATCGAGTGATTTACCGGCCTACGAACGACTTCCCAAACTTGGCTCCTCTCGAATTGGTTGAGTTCTTCTTGCGTGGCAGAAATCCAAAATTTATCATAAAAAGCTTCTACAATGTTTTTCGGCTCAATTTGTGAAATGAAGGCAGTACTAGCAATGGAGTCTCTTATTGATGATCTAGTGCTTACTGTAGAAGCATGTAAAAGGATACAGAAAGTTTCATACGGCCAAGGATCCCTATGCGGCTTAGGGACCCATGCGGCTCAAGCGTCTGTACGGCTCGAATAGTTCCATGCATCCCAGAGAGGAGCCACGTGGCCCTCAACAGCTCTTCCCTTTGTCTTTTACTGCATTTAATGCCTTGACGGCTGACAGATCTGACCAATGACAGAAAGATGCAATAATGACTCTGTCATAATGGCAGACTCCTAGGGAAACGAAGGATATCTCTGACACAATCCGTCAAACCCCAAAGACCTTTATGCGGACTTGACACGTGGACAGTCGCATGCGGCTCAGACAGAGGCCACCCATGCGGCTCAGGCAGAGGCTACCCATGCGGCTCAGGTAGACCACCCAATGCGGCTTAGGCCGAAGCTATCCCATGCGCCTCACGAGGACTATTTCCATGCAGCTCACGAAGAAAGCACCCATCATGTGGTCACCTACGCTCATGCGGCTCAGATCACCACCATGCGGTTCAAATGTTCAGGGGCCACTCCCAAGCAGCCTTGACACGTGGCCAGCCTTATGCGGCTCAATGGAGAGCAGTCCTCATGCGGCTCAGATTTTCTAAGTGGCTTGCGGTTAAGACACGTGGCATGATAATGGGACACGTGGCATCAAATCGTCCAAAATCTATCAGCAAATCCTAATAAAATATTGGGATCAAATCAGATCATTTGCAATCAATCAAATTGAACATGTGGCAGAAGATCCGAGCTTGGCATAACAAATCATGAGGATTTATGGCAATCATCATTAATTGCCCACAGAGATTTGATGCAATCACATTAATTGCTCAAATCTATTATGAACGGCCCAGATTCATTGATCCTTAACCGTCGACTTTTGAGAATGGGTAATCGTTGCAAATCCTAATGATGCCCCCCACTCTTATAAATAGCAAGGTGTCATTCCCACACAACAGAGACACACAGGGACAGAAGACAGACAGAGACGGGAAGGGAATAGAAGAGCAGAGAGCAGAGAGTAGAGAGAGAGAGAGAGCACACCCCCCTCGGATCCAGAGAGAATAAAGAGAGCATTTCCTCATCAACGCCAAGCAGTTCTTCTACAGAGCCAAGGCTGCACCCGATCGTCCAAAGAGTAAGGCAGAGCTGCCGTCGCTTTCCCGAGCCTCTATCGTTACCTCCCAGAATCTAAAATAAACAATTGTACTTAGATTGCTGTACCTAGGTTTTCGTCCCTAGGCTTTCTTTGTATGAGCGAGTTTGTATTATGAGTCTAAATATCAGTCCTCCGATAATTTTTCTGTACTTTTACAATCAATGGCAAATACGATGGCGACTCTGCTGGGGATAAACTTCTCCACGGCTGAGGAGTTGGTGATGCAATCGGATGCAGCCAAACTTGGCTCCATGTAACAGAAGATGTTCGTCCGCTTTGACCAACAGGCGTTTGAAGAAATACTCTCTAAGGGAAGCGCTGGCCCGGTCCAGAAGCGAACCAGCACAAAGAAAGCTCGCAGCGAGTGAAGGCCAAAGTTATTTGCTCCTCCCCAAGCTCTGGACGGAGTACTCTCTGCTGCCCAAGACGGCGAAGGCGACTCTCGTGCGACCCCACTTCAAGCCATAGAGGACTCTGTTGTCCCCAAGTCCGACAGAAGAAAGCACTATGATGCTGGACTTGCAGGGGCAAAGTGCGATTCTATGTGCTCCAGGAAGAAACCGAACAAGGGCACTAGCCGCAAAACGAAGACTCATGTGGCCAAGATTGCCGGCCGCATGAATGATAACCATGCGGCCAGGATTTCCAGCCGCATGGAGAACACTCATACGGCCAGGATTTCCAGCCGCATAGAGAAGACCAATGCCGCTACGAGTGACAGCCGCATGAAGATTACTGAGTCCAGCCGCATGACGCTTACTCCACGCGACTCTGTCTTTGACCGCCTCTCCTAAGGTCCTGATCTCTTGTGCTCCCAAGAAGACATGTCTGAATCTCTCCAGCACCCCTTAGACTCTTTCTACTATGTGCCCTCACGCACTAGAGTGAAGAAGTCTAGGGCAGCACGAGCTTGGCAAGCTCGGTTCGCTGATCCGACAACTGACCATTCGAGCGTCCCACATACTGTTATGCGGGCCTCTGATGGGAAGTTGTACAGAACCACTCGAGTCCAGACCCCGACGGCAAACGGACAGAGAGGTTCCCAAAAGTCTCCCAAAACCCAGGGAGCAAACATGGTCGATCCGGACCCATCTGACTTGAGTGAGGCTATCCTCCACAAACGTAAGGAAAGAGAAGGTGCCTCGGGGTGCAAAGAGTCCTCTCACGAACGTCACTGCACCCAAATCATCCTCAACTGCTGTTGCAATATCGCGACGATACAAGAAGACCGGCAGTCCATCTTCCAAAGACTTCAACAAGCGTGTTCAGAAGACGAGGCACTTCCCGTCGCCTCCTGCAACTCTGCTCAGAAAGTCCCCGCCGATGGGAGAGGGAAGAAGACCAATGTTCCCAGCCCTAAGATTTCAACCACTATGACTAAGAGACTATCGTCTAAACGGGTGCCCACCACTGGAGTTTTTCTACCCGTTCAAAGACAAAATCTGCTACAGTGGGAGATTCATCGTCCACACCACTGGGGGTTGCTGGGACTAGGGGTAGCACTCCTCAGAACATCCACGATAATCCGATGTTCCAAGGAGATGAGCCCGAAGAAACAACTCTCCCATCAGATACAGCAAGGGTCGACGTCCCCGAGGACGTCCACGACTCCCAAGATGAAGTAAACTCTGAAGCTGGGGGTACTATCCCTTCTGAGTCCGAACCAGAGAAGAACATTCCCATATACCTCGATGACTTCTCGCTACAGGGGTATGATTCGGAGGGCACATCCTCTACCGTTCCTTCTATCCCTCCTCATGTGAAGACGGTATTCATGACGGACAGCAACCAAGGTGGTTCCAGTGATCGCCAACGCATCGACACTCTGGAGGCCATACTGCATGCCTTGGTCAAGTTTGTAGACAAGATCAATGCAGCCCTTCCAACTCTCGAAGGAGGGACGCCTGGCCAAACAAGCGCGGGTCCCACGGTCAATGCGGACTCGAACTCAGAGGCACCAAACCCGGGCAATATTCCTCCTAAAATGTCGGCTCCTACCGCTGTGGATGAGGCCAGGGAAGCAAGAAGAGAGGTCCAGGAGCTCCGAGCCATGTTTCACGCTCGAGAAACCTCTCAAGACCTCAGAATATGGCAACCATACCCTGCTGCATGGAGGGATGTCCCCTTCCTACCAAGATATAAGCCGTTCAATATCAATCCTTATGATGGCAAGACCTCCGCAAGTCGGTACATCACTTACTTTGAGGTCACCAACGACCATCTGCCCCATGACGATGCCATCCTTACACGATTATTCATCGGGGCATTGGAAGGAGTCGCCTTCGACTGGTATCGCAACCTGCCAGACAACTGCATCCACTTCTTCGCCAGCTTCAAGCGCATGTTCTTGGAGATTCTACGAAGTAGGATAGGACATCACAATATCCACCTTCATGGACGTCGTTTAAGGGGAGAAAGAGCTGACAAGGAACTATATCGAGCAATTTTGCCAAACCGTAATGAAGCTGCCGTCCGGTAATCCGGATTCCTCCTTAATTGAAATTTGCCAAAAGAGACTGCTTCCAATAATCAGCCTCTGGATGGGTGAAAGTCAATTGAAGGACTGGAAGACGTTTATCATCAGTGCCACTAGCGCCGAGGAACGATTAAAGAAGGCTCGCCAACTGGGATTGTACATCTCAGAGGGAGAAGATAAGGGCAGGCGTCCCAATGCCAACACCAACAATGGGGGTAGCTCCACCAACAATCGGGATAACAAGGGCAAGCAGGCTATGGTGGCCGACACAGCACAGAAACATGAGTCAAAACTGGCAGACAAGCAATGGCCATAAATGACCTACTCCTTCGAAGACGGCCACGCCAAGCCCATCTTAGATATGCTCATACAAGGAGACAGAATTCAGCTCCCTCCACCAAGATGGGAACCTCGGCCGGCAAAAATGGAGAACCCAAAGTACTGCCATTACCACCGCTACGTCCACCATGCTATACACGACTGCTACCAACTAAAATGGTACGTCCAAAATCTCATCGATTCGAACGCTCTGGCCATCGATTTCGAAGAGGTAACTATGGCAGCCAATATGGTGTCAGTGCAATTTGGCAGCTTCCCTCCAACTGAGACTCAAGACGGTGTGGTCCCCATCCCTCTGGCGACAATGGAGATTGCTAATCTTCTACCACCCCGAGATCATGGTGCTGGTCTAGTGCCCCTCACCACATCACGAGGGGAGGTCATGTGGGTCCATCCAGACTTAGTATCTGAAGTGACTCAGTCCACACCATCTTCTATTCGTAAGAGCAAGAGTGGAAAAGTCAGATCATGCCGCACAATCTCGGCAGATATCGAAGAAGTTGCAGCCGTCGTCACTCTGTCTGGGGCATAATCCCAACCTGTGGCTGATAACTCTGCTGAAGATCATCAGCCCACTACAACTGACGCTCTGGGACCTTCTCATCCTCTGACGACCGACAAGCCTAGGCCGAAGGAGACTCGCTTTGACAAATCCCTCCGGAAAGAGGTACCATAGGGGCTGGAGAGGCCCTACAACTTTGACATCTTGGCGCAATTGGCCAACACACCGACCAAGTTGTTATTATACGTGCTCTTAAGACTCTCAAAGGATGTTCGCACGACTTTGAGCGATGCACTCCAAAATGCCGACGCGTACCTGGCTCAGGTCAACCTCACGGGAGAAAACCCGCCTGCAGATCTCCAAGACAGCGCTTGCACAGGAGCGATGCCCAACATTATCTTCACTCCGTAGGATATGCTCATCAAAACCAACCTGCACGATCACCCGTTATATTACACTGGATACATCGGCGACGTAAAGGTGGATCGGATGCACATTGATCCTGGCTCTTCCATAAGCATCATCCCGAAGGGTCTGTTACATCATCTCCGCATCCCTATGCATCGCCTGACGCCTACAAGTACCACCATCAGCGGTTTCAATTCGGGCAGGAGCTACCCAATTGGGAAGATTCGTCTGAAGTGCCAAATTGACGATCTCCAGTCGGAAGTCACCTGTTACGTCATAGATGCAGACACTTCTTACAACATCCTCTTGGGGTGCCCTTGGATATATGATTATATGATCGTGCCATCCATGTTGCACCAATGTTTAAATATGTCGACAAACGCAGCTTCATGAGGACAGAATTTGCCGACATCGATCCCTTCAAAGGGGTCGAATCCTACTACTCAAACTCCTACCTATACGAAAAGTCGAAGAG
The DNA here is from genome assembly GCA_029216955.1 of Iris pallida. Classification (NCBI taxonomy): domain Eukaryota; kingdom Viridiplantae; phylum Streptophyta; class Magnoliopsida; order Asparagales; family Iridaceae; genus Iris; species Iris pallida. Next base: position 7,438,720 of record JANAVB010040216.1, on the reverse strand, counting down.
GCACCTTGGTGAAGGAGATGTACAAGCTCGTACCGAGACAGCCACAGGATCAGAAGAACCTCTGACGATCCACCTCCAAGCTCAAAAACCTGGCAAGTCCGCACCACTTACAGTCACTCTGCATAAGGACGCAATCAGCCTCTCGACATAAGAAGCGCAAATGATAATCCGACTGTCAAGGTCTGGCCAAGTGCCAAGACCCACAACGGAGCCACTAACAATCAGACTGCTTAGGGTCGGCCAGCCACAAATGGAGAAGCTCAATCCCCCCGACCAGCCAATGACGATACGCCTTCCCAGGACAAATTGTCACCTCGATACAAAATCTGGGGCTTCTAGCGAGCCAACCACACCCCGCCCAGCATCAGGTACCAAACTGGGGGTCGCTAGTTTGCTAACAACTCCACGCTCGGCTCCACCTGCTGAACCCTTGACGATCAAGCTGCCCATGTCGTCCTCTCAGTCTTCATTTATACAGGGGTAGCCGATGAAGAATCGGAGCCAGCCAAGTATGTGGCTTCCCACACTGATGTTCCCTCCGCAGATGATGTAATCCCGCTAGAAAAGATACCTTACTTCATCAATAAAGGGCTATCTTTGAACTACCTCGAGCTTAATAAGCTTTGTACAATGTATGTTATGGAACACGATATAGGCACTCACCTACACACACAGGTGACAAATGTGTACACCGTAAACCAGCTTACTCCAGTAGAAGATGCTTACCGCATAATCGAGGGAGGGGACCATCCAATCCTCTTCAGCCGGAAGGACGACCCGTAGCCCTTCACCATAGAAGAAGTCGATCTTGAATCAGATATCGGGAGACTGCCTCTGTATCTTTATAGCCCCCAATCCAAATACCTCATGTAAAAATAGGGGTATGATCTGGAGACTACGCCAGGTTTGAACTACGGCACAGGTCGACGATTACCTTTGAAGCCGCAAGTCCCGGCTGGGAAACCACGAGACTACTACAACAAAACCAGATGTGGGCTAGGTTATGTCACACCCACGACAACCCCTGAAAGCTCAGACGAGGAATGCGACTGGCATTCACATTCAACTGAGTCACCAACTTCTGATTCGGATACCAGCATCGGAGACATATTCAGACAAGTCCTGTCAGTCAACATGGCATTTGCCGACACTTACGAAAAAGATGAAGACATTCCTGAAATCCTCGAGTTAGAGCCGTGGGCCCAACAGTTGGATGCACAATAGGAAAAATGGTTCGAACAGAGAGAACTTTCTACTGAAGATGAGGTCATACAAGTGGATCTCGGCAGCGAATCTTCTCCAAATCCAATCTTTGTCAGTAAGAGCCTAACAGACGAAGAGCGAGAATCATTGCTGGAACTTGTCAAAGAATATATTGATGTGTTCGCCTGGAGCTATGAAAATATGCCAGGACTAAACCCCGAGGTTGCCCTTCACAAGCTCAACATTCGGCCAGAGGCAAAACCGGTCAAACAACAACAACGACGTTTCCGCCCGGGCATCATGGATGCGATCGAAGCCGAAGTTAACAAACTGATAAGCCAGCGGCTTCATACGCAAGGAGCAACAACCAGACTTGGTCGCCAACATAGTACCGGTCCTCAAGAAGAATGGAAAGATTCAAATCTGCATCGACTTCCACAATCTGAACGAGGCATGTCCCAAAGATGAATTCCCCCTCCCTATCACAAACATCATGATCGACAACACATGCGGCTTTGAACGCATGTCATTCATGGATGGTTTCTCGGGGTACAACTAAATTAAGATGTCTCCTGACGATGAAAAGCATACATCATTCCAAACACCGATTGGCACATACTGCTACACAGTCATGCCTTTCGGTTTAAAGAATGCTGGTGCCACATATCAAAGAGCCATGAGTATCATCTTCAGAGACCACTTACGTATGACAGTGGAGTGCTATGTTGATGATATCGCCGTCAAGAGTCGCTGTAAGGGAGACCATCTCCAAGATCCGAGGACGGTATTCGACCGGATGTGAGCACACAACCTGAAGATGAATCCCACAAAATCTTTCTTGGGCGTATCCAGCGGAAAGTTCTTGGGTTTCATCATCACCTCCCAGGGTATCCATGTAGACCCTGAGAAGACGAAGGCAATCATGGAGATAGGTCCCCCGAGAAATCTCCGAGAAATTCGAGGCCTCCAAGGGAGGCTAGCTTACATCAGGAGGTTCATTTCTAACATCTCTGGGCGATGTCGACCATTCACCCATCTCATAAAGAAAGGCGTCTCGTTCATATGGGATGAAGAATGCCAACGTGCCTTCGACAGCATCAAAGAATATTTGTCGAACACTCCAGTCCTGGTGGCCCCGGTTGCTGGAAAACCATTCCTGCTCTATGTACGCACAATGGAGCATTCCCTCGGCGCTCTGCTAGCACAAAACAATGATACAGGCCATGAACAAGCTATATATTATCTCAGCCGAATGATGATTGGGCCAGAGCACCGATACATCGTCGTAGAGAAAGAATGCCTTGCCCTGGTGTTCGTCATTTAGAAGATGCGACACAATGTCACAGGACAAGCCATACATATGATCTCGCGAGTCAACCCCCTCAGGGTCCTCATGACTAAACCAGGGGCACTCAGCTCTCGCCTCGCTACATGGGCAATATTACTGTCCCCTACCATATGATCTTCGTTCCACAAAAGGCTGGTAAAGGTCAAGCTCTGGCATACTTTTTAGCAGCCCACCCAGGTTCGGAGTCATCCAGAATATATGAAGAAATCCCAGATGAGGTCGCCAACTCGCATGCAACCTCTCACGATGATATATGGCGAATGTTCTTCGACGGCGCCTCAAGGACCGGACCTAAGGGCAACATCGTCATCGGAGTCGGGGTGGTGCTGGTTTCTCCTTTTGGATTGGTGATCAACCGCGCTTACTCTCTCACAGAGCCCTGCTCTAACAATGTGGCCGAGTATAATGCTTTAGTCATTGGCCTCCAACTTGCAAGAGAGCTGGGGGTAGAATATCTTAAAGCATACGGCGATTCACAGTTAATCGTCAATCAGATCCGAGGTTCATACGAAGTCCGCCATGAAGACATGATCTCCTATTACCAAATAAAAATCAACATCATCTCATCGTTCGAGGGGTTCTTCATCGAACACGTTCCCAGACTCCAAAACATCGAAGCCGATGCCTTGGCAGGCCTTGCCGCTTCCCTAGCAGTGCCAAATCATACTCATCATTCGGTTGATATGATAGGCCACGAACTGGTATGTCCCAAGAACAATGTCCCATTCGTGGCAAGTTATTTCGCTCAGACGATCGACGAAATCCCAGACTGGAGACAACCATTCATTGACTTCGTAGTTTACGACATCCTGCCCGAGAACCCAAAAGAGGCCACCTCTATCAGAAGGCATTCTCTCAGATTCTTCTACGATACAGAGACGAAAATGATGTATCGTCGATCCTACGATGGACTATTGCTTCGGTGTCTGTCAAACGCAGAAGCCAAAGAAGCCGTACGCGAAGCTCATGACGGTGTCTACGGGGCGTATCATCCTGGCCCTAAATTGCAAGATCGTCTTCGCCGAATGGGCTACTACTGGCCCACAATGGTAGCAGATACGATAGACTATGCAAAAAAGTGCAAAGCATGCCAAGTCCACGCGGACTTCATCCACCAACCATCCGAATTTCTACATCCGACAGTGGCATCCTGGCCATTCGAAGCATGGGAATGGATATCATTGGTCCAATTACTCCACCTTCCTCTCGAGGACATCGTTTCATACTCACAATCACGAATTACTTCTTCAAATAGGCGAAAGTTGTCCTGCTTGCAGAAGTAAAGACTTCAAACGTGATTAGCTTCCTCAAGCATCACGTCATCTATCGCTTTGGACTGCCCCGAAGGATCATCCACGATAATGGTCCATAGTTTGCAAGCCACGCCTTTTATCGGTTTTGTGATAAGCACCGCATCCAGAATATTGCTTCAATGTCATACAATCCAACAGCGAACGGTTTGGCTGAAGCATTCAACAAAATAATCATCAAACTGCTCAATAAGTTCATATCGTCCAACAAACGCGACTGGAATGAGAAGCTTGGTGAATGATTATAGGCGTACCGTACCACAGTCCGAACATCCACAAGGAACACACCATTCTTCCTGGTATACGGGAGTGAGGCAGTCCTCCCGTTGGAGACTCAAATACCCTCACTCCGCGTCGCCCTTACTTACCAATTGACGACGGATGATAACTACCGTCGCCGACTACAAGAGTTGGAGGCCTTAGATGAAAAGCGCCTCCTGGCTCAGCAACGGATCGAGCTATACCAAGCACGCATCTCCGGAGCCTTCAACAAGAAGGTTAAAATCAGAACATTCTAAGTGGGCGATCTCGTTCTGGCAGTCCGGAGGCCGATGGTCATGACTCACAAAACTGCCGGCAAATTCTAGCCAAAATGGGAAGGTCCGTTTATTATTGAGGCCGTATTCTCCAACGGTGCTTACCGCCTCGCAAAACAAAATGGAGACTTGCTCATGTTGCCCGTCAACGGCAAGTTCCTGAAGAAATATTATGTCTAAACGACATTTTGCAGGTCGTCGAGTTATGTACCCGCTGGTACCGCTGAACTCATATTCCAAATTATAGATTATTGAGTCATGTACCCGCCAGTACCGCTGAACTCATATCACATTTTCTAGATTCCTGAGTTACGTACCCGCTGGTACCGCTGAACTCATATCACGTTTTCCAGATTGCTGAGTTACGTATCCGTTGGTACCGCTGAATTCGTATTCCAAATTCCAGATTATTGAGTTATGTACCCGCTAGTACCGCTGAACTCATATTCCAAAATTCCAGATTATTGAGTCATGTACTCGTTGATACCGCTGAACTTATATCCACAAAATTCTAGATTATTGAGTCATGTACCCTCCCGTACCGCTGAACTCATAATCTCCCAGATTATCGAGTTATGTACTTGCAGGTGCCTCTGAACTCACATTCCGGTCACTCTTTCAGATAGTAAGTCATGTATGACCATACCTCTGAACTTTCTTCCTGAAAGAGATCCTCCCTCATGATCCACTACCTGTACTCCCAGTGCACAAAAAGGGTAACAGATCCACAAATTTCTAAAACGGCCATGTCGATATTACCTCTGAGTCGTTTTACTACCGCCAAAAAATAAATCACCCCTTTACATAGAACTTCCATGTCCTCATTACCTCTGAGTCATTCTATATACCCTCCTTCATTGAGCCTACTCCTGCCATGTCCTCATTACCTCTGAGTGGGAAGGCTCCGTCGAAGAAATCTTCATGCTTGCCATGTCCTCATTACCTCTGAGTAAGTAGGTTGATTCCCTTTCGACTTATTATCCGTACCCACAACCGGAGTACGACAAGGATAATAGGTCCACAAATATTTTCCGTTGAGTCCACTCCAGCCATGTCCTTATTACCTCTGAGTAGGAAGACTCCACGATAAAACCCTCATACTTGCCATGTCCTCTTTACCTCTGAGTAAGTATGTTGTTTCCCTTTTCATCCTGTTATCCGTATCCTAAGATAGGGTACGCCAAGGATAATAGGCCCACAAATGTCCTTTGCTAAGTCTCTTAGTACAGGCCCACCATTCCTCATCATGCCCCGGAGGCCCAGCTGCTCCATGGCATTCTCTTTTCCGATACCCGGAACGTCCATAATCACCTTGCCGTAGAATTGTTCTAGGTATCCCCATCAAACTTGTTATCCGTACCTAAAACTAAGGTATGCCAAGGATAACAGGTCCACAAACAAGTCCTCCATTCTGGGTAAACGCCACCACAACACCACAAACACAACAGGCAGTACAAATAAAGGATGGAATAAAACATACTCTTTTATTTGGAAGCCAAAAAGCATTACATGTTTTGGGACCACGTCCCTCTAAAAAAAAGAACAAAAACACAGGAACAAAAGAAGAAAAGGCCGACTATGGTTCGGCATTACACAACTCCAGGAGGCGGTTTCTCACTAAGGTGGTCCCCCGCTCAAGCCACAATCTAGGTCGGCGTTCAGCCTCCTGGGACAACTGCTCCACATCATCCAAGTGCATATATGCCTGCCAGTCGTCTTTGAACTTCTTCAGGGCAATTTCCAGGTCAGCCGAAGCTTGATTAACTTTGTCAGCCTCCTGGATAATTAGCCCCCTGTCGATACGGGCAGCCTCAAGCTCAGACTCAAAGAAAGCTAACTTCCTCTGAAGATCAAGGATCTGCTTCCGCGTGTCAGTGATCCCGCGGGAGGCAGTCGCTTCCCGAGCCGTAACATCTTCACTCTCGTGGCTCAATTGATCATATCGATCAGACAGATCGCGGAGATCCTACAGTATGGCCGGCCTGGTTTTATCCCGAACAGCCCTTGCCTTTTCTATAGCAGCTGTGAGGGAACCGTGCTCCTGATCTATGGCAACATGTAGATCAGCCTGACGTAGTAACTGAAGCTGGGCCACCACCTGATCAGTCTCCAGTAATTTTGCCTCCAGAAGTGCAGCCACCCCTGCCCCACCGGAAAGGGCCTTAAGGATATCAATTTGACCCTGGGCGCATTGTCGGGCCAAGACGAAAGAGGTCCCTCTTTCCACAGCAGCCTCTATCCTCTTTTTTAAGTGACGATAAAAGCTGTCGACCATGTCCTGTAACGTTTCGTCCAGGACCTCTGTAGAGGACGACTTCAAAGGAAGCATGGCCGGCAACATCGAAGGAGTTCTGCTAGAACTTGCCACCAAGGGGACAAATTCCGAGCAGAACGATGCACGGATAGCGGCTAACTCTTCCTCTGCCACCCGAAGAGCCTGGACACTTGGCAGGGCGGAGAGATCGACTCTCGGAGCCGCCCGAGCATAGGAAGATGCAAGGACCATCGTCTCCTGCTTCGGCTGTCCCATCACCTGACTTATCAAACTCGAGCTCGCGGGAGGCCCATCAAGACGAGCCAGAAGGGAAGGGGGCACGCTCCTCTCCGCCAGTGCCCCTTCGGCAGAGTCTGTCTCAACAGTGGCTATCATCGGCACTGGAGAGACAGGACCTGCATGTCCATGACAACAATTAATCGACGTGACCTGAAGAATATGATGGTAGAGCAGATAGGCCTCCTCGCAAGTTAAGATTCGGCTTATCTTACCAGAGGAGGAGCATGGAGGCTGCAGCTCGTTCGCAGCTGGCATGGTCTCCTTACCCGTGATCTCTAAGTTAAATTCGGCCGGCTCCTCTATCCCAGCCACCTTGAAGGGAGAGGCAACTCGATCAGCATCATCTTGATGGAATTCAGCAATATCAGGGGCAGGCTCACCGAAGCCCCCGTCATCCCGAGTCACGACCTCAGCAACTTGAGATTCCTCTTCTTCTGACACCTACAAGAGGGAAAGAAGATGATTAAAATCAAAGCTAGAAGAAAGGAAGAACCGGTAGCAACTTGTTTACCTCTGATGCGGGGTCAACTTCCTCGCCACTTTCCCTTATAGTTAACTTGCGGTGTCTGGTCACAGCCAGTTTTCGGGAGCGAAGAATACCGCCAACAGAAGAAATTTGCCTGCTACGCTTTCGTATAGGGCCTGGTGCAACGGGTGACTGATCTGCCGCCATCTCATCTGGCAAAACAGGCAGCTGACCCGCACCAGCATCTTCCAACGGAAGGGAAGAATCATCTGCATCATGCTCGTCGCCCTCATCATCCGCAGTAGTGGAGTCGGAATCTGGCACTTCGACTCTATTCTTTCTCTTCCTCGTCTTGGCCCCTTGGGACCTCTCTTCCAGACCGGTACCGACAATAAAACTGGCACCCGGGTTAAAACCGACAGGGGGTTTATTCGCCATGACATGGTACAGAGCTGGCATATACAAAATCTCTACCAGCGCCTTAATAGCAGGGACCGAAAAAATGGTACGGGTATAGAATGTATCATAGTAGTGCCAGGTCCTGATGCCGTCAAGAAGGCTACCTTCAAAACCAAGACAAGAGCTGGGACTGTCTAGAAAAAGCTGGCTGTATCCAAACTGTCGGGCAAACCTGCTGGGCAGATAAGGCTTCAGAAAGACAGTATTGCGGTTGCGATACACCAGATGAGCGGGGCGGATGTTACGTAGCCACAGGAGCATCTGGCCGTCCAGAAGCTGAGGAGGCCCAATACCATCGAGATGTACAGCCGCTATTTTCTCAGCAGTAAAACGAGGGACAGATACGAAAATGTTGTACATATCTGCCCTCGCCAGCGCCATTCGATAAGCGCGCATGGTCTCGCACTCCTAAGACTCATTACGATAACGGAAGATAAAAGTGTCATCGTCAGTTACGCCATCTTCAGAGCCCGGTCTCATCAAAGACAGATAATGCATCAGCAGCCACCGCATCAGATAATGATAGGGCAGCTCAGTCCGTTCAAAATCTTTTATCACATCCCGGGCGATGACCTTGGACGTAAAAGTACGAAGGCCACGGTGTATGCTACACACCATGGCCGGGAGGAGAGCTAGCTTGACTCGCGAAACTAACTTTACAGTCGGAAGGATAAAATTAAGACTGATCCTTTTAATAGAACCAGCTTCTCCTGAGACTACACAATTTTGCAGCCATACCATCAAAAATCCCGCCAGGAGCGCCTTCTCTGACAGTTCTTGGGTATCCTGATAAAAATAACCAAAAAAGTCGGTTTTACTCCCGAATCTGTTACTAGTGGTGGCCACTCTCTTGGTCGACGACACCAAAGTTTGAACCGCCTCCCGGGATTGTGGACGTCGGGAAGTAACTCGACCTGAGGCACCCATCCTGAAGAGATAGCGCACCCAGTCCTTGGTATGGGGAGCATTCTCTTCCGAGCTGCTGTCCTTTTTGGCTATCTGTTGACATGTGTTATAGTGGCACAATGTCTCTTGATAAATAGCCACGGAGCCTGGAAACCGTCCCTCCAATTCTTCGAACTCCTCATTCATGGGAGTGTACGCCTCAAAAGCTTCGTCCCCCCAAGGAAGCTTGGAGACCGCGTGCATTTCGTGGACCGCAAGGCCTATTTCCCCTACGGGTGTATAGAAGGTTCCCGTACGGCGGTTATACAACTCCAGCAGAGATATACATAATCTCTTGTTTATGGACAAGCCATGGCTGGTGTCCCGAATAGCATGATAAAGACCAATCTCACACAGAAAGGCCTTATACTTTCGTAAGATCCACATAGACAGATTGGTCTATGAGAGAATAGGGTGTATCCAACTCGGGAGCGTCAACCGGCCAATGGGATAGGAGCCCTTCCGAGCAGGTTGGTTCATAAAAGTGTCGGCTGCAGAAAACATAAAATTGGGACCCGGCACATTCAAGAAAGCATCCGGGGCCAATCCCATTACAGAATGGCTGGTGTGCACCTTGCCCGCACACACTGACTTCATACTGTTGTTATAATGGATGTCTCCCACAAACATCCCACTTCAGGTAGGAGTTAAAGACTCCTCCATCTTCCGGTCCAGTGGGAGCATATTGAACCAAGATAGTGGGAAGTGATGCTCCATTTAGGGGATGCGGATCGCCATCCCGTTAAAAACAAAACTCCAGTTCTCTGACACATCCATAACCTGACTGTTCTTCACAGTCAAGGCGTATCCGAAGAAGAACGCAGGCTTCAAGTATTCCCCTTCTAATTTCCCCGAGTTCATCATAGCATTGAGAAAATAGAAAGGCTGGTTCTTGAGGGCATTCAATCTCGTCGGAGGCTTGTCACTAGGAAACTGGTTCGCCACATGCCTAACTATATGGTCGTACCTAAAGGCCAGAGTAGCTTGGGCACGACCTACCAGGAGTTCTCCAGCAGCATTAACTGGCAAATTCACTGAGACAAAGACAAAAGAAATAAGTTAAAAAGATGATTGACTAGTGCCCTCAAGCCAATGCGGCTCGGATTCAAAGAAGCCTCAGACGGCCCAACTCAGAAAAAAGCTTATGCGGCTCCGACTAGTGGAGACTCATGCTACAGTGACTAAACATAGTTATACGGCTCTGTTCAAACATAGCTTCATGAGACAGAGTTCGAATAAGTTTAACAGGCTCATACGACAAGACGAGTTCAAGCGAGCATATGCGGTCCAAATCAAGTAAGCTTATGCGGCCCTGTTAGAGACACGCTTATGCGGCTCAAATGCAGATAAGTTCATACAGTCCAATTCGAATTGGCTTATGCGGTCCAAATCAAGTGAGTTTAAGCTGAGCTTATACGGCCCCGCTAGAGAAGTACTTATGCGATCACAACAACAGATCTCATGCGGCTCCGACATGGAACATACCCCATACGGCTCGAGACGTGTATGCGACACACAAGAAGATGGCGGCTCGCTCATAAAATATGCGACATAGCCATGATAGTCAGGGTTCCAAACTCACGCAAAAGGTCCTTACCATCGATAGCAGGATAGACGTCGGGGTGAACTACGGGTACGTCAGCTGGCAGAGGAGGTGCCACATCCGTCGCCACAGAAGCAGTTTTTTTACCCTTCACCGCCGATGAAGACACTGCCTTCTTTGCCGCAACAGTCTTCTTGGGAGCCATTACTATGATCAGAAAAAGAGGATAAAGACAAGAGGGTTAGGGCAATAGCAGAAAGAAAAAGAAAGTCTTTCCCAAACACCCTGTTATTTATATGTAGAACCCCAATGAACCGACGCATCGGTCCACGAACAGTATAACCGACTCTTCGTTTATCAAGGCGATCTGATTATTTAGGGCTAGACTCTTAGGATCCTGTCCCAAAAAGCGGCCTTAGAATCAAACAACAATTAATGCCAAAGATTTGCATACGTGACAGGATAACGTGGCAAGGAGCTCATGCGGCCAGACAGCCCATACGGCCAAAGGGTCCATGCGGCTGAGGAGGCTATGCGGTTGGGACATCCATGCGGCAAGCACATCACATACGGCCAGAAGAGTTTATACATAGCCATGCTTCTTATTCAAAGTATTTCAATTTTGTAAATTTAAAACTTTGAAGGGGGTCTTGTAGAAGCATGGAAAAGGATAAAGAAAGTTCCATGCGGCCAAGGATCCCCATGCTGCTCAGAAAGCTCATGCGGCTCGGGGACCCATGCGGTTCAAGCGTCTATACGGCTTGAATAGTTCTATATGGCCCAGAGAGGAGCCACGTGGCCCTCAACAGCTCTTTCCTTTGTCTTTTACTGCATTTAATGCCTTGACGGCTGACAGATCTGACCAATGACAGAAAGATACAATAATGACTCTGTCATAATGGCAGACTCCTGGGGAAATGAAGGATATCTTTGACATAATCCATCAAACCCCAAAGACCTTTATGTGGCCTTGACACGTGGATAGTCGCATGCGGCTCAGACAGAGGCCACCCATACGGCTCAGGCAGAGGCTACCCGTGCGGCTCAGGTAGAGACCACCCCATGCGGCTTAGGCCGAAGCTATCCCATACGGCTCACGAGGACAATCTTCATACGGCTCACAAAGAAATCACCCATCATGTGGTCACCTACGCTCATGTAGCTCAGATTACCACCATGCAGTTCAAATGTTCAGGGGCCACTCCCAAGCAGCCTTGACACGTGGCCAACCTTATACGGCTCAATGGAGAGCATTTCTCATGCCGCTCAGATTTTCTAAGTGGCTCACGGTTAAGACACGTGGCATGATAATGGGACACGTGGCATCAAATCGTCCGAAATCTATCAGCAAATTCTAATAAAATATTGGGATCAAATCAAATCATTTGTAATCAATCAAATTGAACACGTGGCAGAAGATCCGAGCTTGGCATAACAAATCATGAGGATTTATGGCAATCATCATTAATTACCAACAGAGATTTGATGCAATCATATTAATTGCTCAAATCTATTATGAACGGCCCAGATTCATTGATCCTTAACCGCCGACTTTTGAGAATGGGTAATCATTGCAAACCCTAATGATGCCCCCCACTCTTATAAATAGCAAGGTGCCATTCCCTTGCAACAGAGACACAAGAGACAGAAGACAGACAGAGACGGGGAGAGAATAGAAGAGCAGAGAGCAGAGAGTAGAGAGAGAGAGAGCACGCCCCCCGGATCCAGAGAGAATAAAGAGAGCATTTCTTCATCAACGCCAAGCAGTTCTTCTACAGAGCCAAGGCTGCACCCGATCGTCCAAGGAGTAAGGCAGAGCTGCCGTCATTTTTCAGAGCCTCTATCGTAACCTCCCAAAATCTAAAATAAACAATTGTACTTAGATTATTGTACCTAGGTTTTAGTCTCTAGGCTTTCTTTGTACGAGCGAGTTTGTATTGTGAGTCTAAAGTTCAGTCCTCCGATAATTGTTCTGTACTTTTACAATCAATGGCCAATACTTACTCCACGTAAAACATCACCTATAACCAAATTTTCTGGATGTGACGGCTTGAAATAAAAATTTCTTTGGCAAGCCCTCAAGAGAATTGGTTTCAGTGGCTGTGTTCATTGGAGTAGAAGTTGATGGCTCAACATCATCATCAAGAGTAGCTGCTGCACTGTTATCTTCATCGAAAGTCACATTTGTAGACTCTTCCACAATTAATGAGCATTTGTTGAACACTCTATATCCCTTGCTCTTGGCCGTATAGCCAAGGAATATACCATCGTCAACTTTGGCATAAATTTTGCCTAAGTTGTCTTTGGTGTTAAGGATAAAACATCGACAACCAAAAACTCGAAAATATAAAACGTTTGGAGTTCTTCCAAACCAAAGCTCATAGGGTGTTTTCTTCGTAATAGGATGAATAAGCACCCTATTTAAAATATGGTACGCTGTACTGACAGCTTCAGCCCAAAAATATTTCGGAAGAGAGAATTTATTTAACATGACTCTAGCCATATCGCCAAGAGTCCTATTCTTCTGCTCCACAACACCATTTTGTTGAGGAGTTCTTGGATAAGAAAACTCATAATTAAAACCATTTAAATCACAAAACTTTTCAAAATCACTATTTTTGAATTTGCCTCCATGATTACTTCGGATTCGAGTAATCATGTAGCCTTTTTCGTTTTGAACCTTTTTAGCAAATATTTTGAAAACAAAAATAGCATCACTTTTATTTGTAAGAAAGAAAACCCAAATAAATCTAGAAAAGTCATCAATTATAACAAAAGCGTAGAGTTTTTCACCAAGACTGGCTACTCTACTAGGGCCAAATAAATCCATATGAAATAATTGCAATGGTCTAGTAGTACTTACAGAGTTTATGGAATGAAATGAGGACTTGGTTGCCTTATTCAATTCACATTCGACACATACTGTGTTCTTTTTGAATGTGATGTCGGGCAAGCCTCTGACTAGCTTCTTGGTCGATAGTCTGGATATAGTATCCATATTGGCATGACCAAGACGCTGGTGCCATAGTAATCTTTCATCTTTGTGAGCATAGAGAAATCTTCCTGCACTGTTAGTATCTCTAGATAGATAGAAAATATAAATATTATCCTTTCTTATCCCTTCAAAAACAATGTCTCCTGTTGACCTATTATAAATGAAGCATTTATTTTATCCAAAGTTAATATCATACCCATGATCAGCAAGATGACTTATGCTGACCAGGTTATGCTTTAACTCGGTCACTAGGCAGACATCGTTTATTACAGGAGAAGGCGGATGACCTATAGTACCATTACCAATCACATACCCTTTAAGGTTGTTGCCGAAGGATACATACCCTTCCCTCTTCATCGATAGTGATGCGAAAAGATTTACGTCTTCCGTCATATGTCGCGAGCATCCACTATCGAGAATCCACTTACTCTTAGTTGAGGAGGGAAGGTCCACCTACATCAAGAGTAGATGTGACCTTTGGTACCCAAGTTCTTGAGGGTCCTGAAAAGTTAGTTTTCGGCAACCATGAATATATGTTTCTATCTACTAATCTCCTAACTCTACATTGAGGTGAAATGTGTCCATGTATTTCACAATAAGTACAAATAGCATTCCTATTTATGCTAGGAGCATGTTGATGATGTCTATATGTAGAGTGGTGTAGAGTAGCATGGTGATGATATCTATATATAGAGTGGTGTGGAGTAGCATGGTGATGATATCTATATGCAGCATGGTAAGAGTGGTATGGAGTATGATGATGACTATACGTGGCTGCAGGATGATGTTTATATCTATTAGCAGTATGATGGTGATTATGTGTAACATAGTGATGATTCTATCTATGTGTAGCATGGTGATTATGTGTCACATGAGAATTATTTCTATGTGCATGTGGTTTGTGTGCTTTATGAAAGTGAGTGTATATATAAGCATGATTACGTGCTGCAGGTGGATGACATGGTTGACTAGTATGAATAGTGTCATGCTTTGTGTGTGTCTTATGTGATTGGGTTTGAGGTTGAGCAACCTGTTTTCGCAATCTAGTCTCTAACTTCTTAGAGACAGCCTGCAGTTCATCAATCTTATTATTCAAACCATAAATCTTAGTGATAGAGATCTTGTGTCTATTCTTTTCTTCAGCAATCTCAGTGTTGAGTGCTGTGATCTCTTGTGTTTGCTTTTCAATACGTGCTTCGGCATCATGTAGGCTTAATTTAAGCTTAGACACCTCATTTGTGACTTCCGTGGGTGAAGTGTCTCTAATATTATCAAGCAATGAAGAGAGTCTTTGAATCTCGACTTCATAACTTTTGATTATTTATATTTACCAATGACTTTCTTATGGTCATTGAGTAAATCATTGAATGCATCACCAAGTTTGTCAAATGTGAAATCATCGAGAGTTTCACTAGTTACCTTGTCGGATGTAGCCATTAGGCAAACATTGGCGGTATCTTGAGGAGAGTCCTTTTCTTCTTCGGAGTCACTGGCTTCGCTTTCATGCCAAATACTTGTGTTGGCATATTTCTTTGAGGAAGCCTTCTTGTATGTTTTCTCATATCGGTTGCTCTTTTTTATGAATGGGCAGTCTTTTCGGACGTGTCCAGTCTTCTTGCAACCATAGCATGTTGGCTCTTCTTCGTCATCTTCTTGTGGTTCCATCTTTCTTCGATTGAAGCGAAGGAATTTCTTGAAGTTGCGGACAAGGAAAGCTTGATCTTCACCTTCCGAGTTGTCGTCATCCGTCTCTTCAGGATCAGCCCTTCGTCGGTGAGCTTTAAGGGCAATCTCCTTTGCCTTAGGAGCAGGCTCTTCGAAGTCTTTAAGGTCAAGCTCATGAGTCATCAGCTTTCCCATCAAAGTCTCCATGGACATAGTCGTAAGATCATTTCCTTCTATAATGGCTGTCACCTTAGGGTTCCAAATCTTTGGTAGCCCCCTAAGTATATTGCGGATCTTATCGTAATTTGTATATTGTTTGCCGAGAGAAGATAAGGGGTTGATGATGTCGAGGAATCTTGTAATCATTTGTGTGATCGTCTCATTTGGCTTCATCTTGAAAGCCTCATATTCTTGAGTGAGGCGACTTATTTTTGACTCCTTGACTTGGGTGGTTCCTTCATGCGTCACCTCTAGAAGTCTCCATACTTCATGAGCGGTGGTGCATGTTGAGACCCTGTTGAACTTATTCATGTCTATAGCACAAAATAAAGCAGTAATAGCTCTCGCGTCTAGACTCGCCTATTTCTTCTCCTTATCAGAATATTTGTCATGGGATTTCTCAACGAGATCACCGTTGACAACTATCATGACGGGCTTTTTGTAACCATCGGTGACAATGGTCCACAGGTCGAAGTCTAGCGACCTGAGATAAAAACTTATCCTTGTTTTCCAATAGGTGTAGTTGTTTCCATCAAATAGGGGAGGCCTATGAGTGGACTGCCCTTCACCGTGATTGGAAATCATGGATTGTGTGGTTGCCATGGATCAGCTCTAGGATGTTAGTCCTTGTTAAGAGAACAGAGCTCTGATACCAATTGAAGAACCAATAGGCAACTCTAAAGGGGGGATGAATAGAGTTTATGACAATAATGTCCAATTAAAAAATTAAATGCTTTTACCATCAGAAAATAATTAGAGTAAATACGGAAATAGTAAAGAGCAAGAAAGCATATGCAAACACAGCCGATTTTAACCTGGTTTCCCTCGTGGAGGACTAGTCTAGGCCTGAAAACTCTAGCTCAGGATTAAATCCACCATTTGTGAAATAGTAGTTACACCCCGTGCCTTTTCTTCAGAAGAGCACGTCAACTTCTTACAGAGATCGCAGTGGCGATGCTTGGAGTTTTCCAAGCGACTTCTTGAACTCTTGCACAAACTCCTAACTGAAAAGTACTGAGCACTTTGAGGCTTAGGGAGCTTGTGGCTAGTAGATGAGAAGGGTATGGCTTGTATAAGGCTTTAGAGAGAAGAGAAGAGAAGATTAAATGAATAAAAATGAAATAATTCATGGCCTATTTATAGGATACCATACAGGCAGAATTCGGCCAGAATTCTGGCTGGAACATTCAAAAATTTGGCCGTTGGACAACTTGCATCCAGCCAACCCTAAAAATTAGGGTCCTGGAATTTAGGAGGCAGAGTTCGGCCCGAACTCTGTATGGAGGCAGAGTTCGGCCCGAACTCTGTATAGAGGCAGAGTTCGGCCCGAACTCTGTATGGAGGCAGAGTTCGGTCCGAACTCTGTCTCCAGAGCACAGAATGGGTCCAATGGGCCAATGGGCTATTTAGATGTTTGGTGGGGCATTTGACTTGAGGTATAGGTATAGTCTAAGTCTCAAAATGCTCAGCACAGCTCAGTTTACATAAGTCTAGACTCAAATAAAGTATAAAATACATACTCGAACTGTGAAGCATTGCAGGTGCGAGCTGTCGTCTAACTTGTACTGAATTCAGTCTTTATGTGTCGTATTGAAATATTACAAGTATCATGTTGTCAATTGTATCAATATATGGTTGACTGTGATTTTGTGTCAATACAGCGCTACTTATAGACAGCTCTCAAAAGTTTCAAGATTTCGAGTCTGTACAAGGTCTAGGTTTTTCTGTATAAACACCTAAGGTTGGATGACTAACATAAAGCTCTTCCTTTTTTCAGTCAAAAATCAATATATAAAGAAATGACATACTGACGGTATACCGCTGTGTACCGACGGTATACCGTTTCTGAGCCACAAAATGTTCTGTGACGAACCTCGGCATACCAACGTCATACTACAGTATACCGACGGTATACCATTTTCTGAGCCACAAAATATTCTGTGACAAACCTCGGCATACCAACTGCATACTATAGTATACCGACGGTATACCATTATGTGAGGCACAAAATGTTCTGTGACGAACCACGGCACACCGACGGCATACTACAGTATACCGACGGTATACCGTTTTGTGTGCCACAAAATATTCTCTGACGAACATCGGTATACCAACGACATACCGCTGTATACCAACGGTATGCCAACTTCATCAGATTTGATTTTTGAATGGACAAGATACTAGCATTAAATGCTCCCAAAAGATATATTTATTACCGTTGCTGTTCTGAATAGTATGCCGGTCCATACCGACGGCATGCCATCTGTATTATGTTCAGAAGCATTAAGTGCTATCCTCTCTTGGTTTTCTTTATAAATGGATTCCTTCCTTCCATTGAAGGCTATCCACTTAAGCCATAAAATTTCTCAACAACCAAGAGCTCCACCATTTCTACTCTACCCAAGATTTTAATTGTCATCAAATCCAAAAGTGCTAGAGTATTCAAGAGTTGTACTTTTCGATCTTCAAGTGTTGTAGAAGATCAACAGTTTCTTTTCCTTTTCTTTTGAAATTGACGAGCCTTCGTAAGAAAACTCGTATGTAAGAAGTTGGCAAGTTCTTCGGATCCAAACTCATGTTGTAGTTGGCGAGTTCTTCGGATCCAAACTCGTGTGTAACTATTTACTCAATAGTGGATTTAAAACGGAGAGAGTTCCAGGACTGGATTGCCTCTAGGAAGGAGACCAGGATACATCGATTGTTTGATTCTCTTTCTCCCCCTCTTATTTACTTCAGTAAAATAGCTTCCTTGTGTTAAGTTTTTTATTACCCTATTCACCCCCCTCTAGGGTTCTACAATTGGTATCAGAGTTTTGTTCTCTGGATTTGGATTTACACCCTGAGAGTGATCCATGGCCACTAACCATAGTGTCAACACATTCCACAATGAGGGACACTCCACAAATAGACCTCCTCTATTTGATGGAACCAACTATAACTATTGGAAGAATATGATGAGCATTTATCTGAAGTCCATAGATTTTGATTTATGGGATTGTGTGATAAATGGTCACCCCACTCCTTCCGGAGTTATTGAGGATGTTGTATCTGACATCCTTTGGAATAAACTCACTGAGAATGTCAAGAAGCTTGCTAGTCGAGACGCTAAAGCTATGAACGCTCTTTACTGTGCTCTCGATAGCAGTAAATTCAATAGAATTTCCACTTTCAAGAATTCAAATGAAATTTGGAAATTGCTAGAGGTCACTCTCGAGGGAACATCACAAGTAAAGGAATCAAAGATTAGTAGACTCACACAAGAATATGAATCTTTTAAAATGAAACAAGATGAGTCTATTACTTGCATGTTTACTCATTTTGGTGATATCATTAACCCTCTTTCTTCTCTTGGTAAGGAATATCCTGCTCATGAAAAGATGAAAAAAATTCTCAGAGGGTTAACTAAAGGATGGAGTCCTAAAGCTACCGCTATCATTGAAGGGAACGACTTGACAACCATGAACCTTGAGACCCTCATGGGGAAGCTTATGACTCATGAACTTGACATGAAAGATCAAGAGGAGTCATCCATGCAAGAAAAGGAGAAGAAGAAGACCAAAGAAAAGGAGAAGTCTCTGGCTCTCAAGGCTACAAAATCCCACTCAAAGGATAACTCCGACGATAACGAGTCGGATGATGATGAAGAAATAGCTCTTCCCGTAAAGCAATTCCAAAAGTTCTTCAAGTTCAACAAAGCCAACCGCTTTAGACGGGACAATGATGAAGATCATGCTTCCTACCAATGCAGGAGAACCGGACACATCAAGAGAGATTGCCCTCTCCAGTAAGTACGAGACGTCTAACAAAAGAATCTCTTCCTCTAGGAAATACGCCAACACCAGAATCTGGTGTGAAAGTGATGCTAGCGATTCAGACAATGACAAAGAATGAAAACACAATGCAAATATTTGCCTCATGGCAACCGATGAGGTACTCGATGATCTCTCTTTGAATACTCTCTCTTATGATGACTTGGAAAATGTCATTATTGAATTACATGAGGAACACAAAGGTATTAGAAATAAGTACAAGAAATCACTAAAAGAGGTTGAGGCACTCAAACTAGAAGTAGAGAGACTTTCCAACATCATTATTGATGTAAAAGGGAAATCTCCCGCCTCTGACACGGATGAGATAGAATTTTTGTGACTCAAGTTACAAGAATCTCAAGTTATCATTGAGAAAAAGGACGATGAGATTCAATCCCTCAGAAGGGCTTATGATTTTGCTATTCATAAAGTTTAAGCTGCTAATAGAAGATAATATGATACCTCTACTAAGTATAATTATCTTCTTGTGCAGTGTAAGAAACTAGTTGATAAAAACACGGCTCGTATATATGCCCCAACACACGCCTACATTCATCACAATACTAGTCATAATTCTTACATGAACAAGGATACTACACATAGGTCCTATCCTAACACAAGGAAAGGACCCTTTGTTAAAAAGAACACCTCACATCATTCTTTCTATTATTATCACCATAACACTCATGATAGAAGTTCTCGCACTAAAGCCCCACATATGCATAACACTCACACATTCTTTTCTAAATCTTCCATGATGTGCAACTACTATGGTCTTCTTGGACATACTTCTAATTATTGTTAAACAAGGAAACAAGTTGATATGAAAGTTTTTAAATGGTTTCCTAAGACTAACAATCAAGGACCTAAACAATCTTGGGTACCAAAATGTTCATCTTTAACTTATGTTGTAGGTGAAGAATCTTTCTCATGCTAGACGCAAGAGGATCCTCGATAGCGGTTGCGAAAGGCACATGACCAGTGATGCTTTACTTTTTACAATGCTATCGATGAAGAAAGAAGGACATGCATCCTTTGATAACAATCTAAAAGGCCACATCATAGGAAATGGTAATATCGGCTCCCCTCCTTATCCTTGTATTAAGAATGTTTATCTTGTTACAAATCTCAAACACAACCTTCTTAGTATCATTTATTATACGGATAATAGTTATGATATTAAGTTTGTTAAACCCAAATGCTTCATTATCGATAGCACTAATGGATCTACGGTATATGAAGGCATTAGATAAAACAATATCTATGTTCTCTATCTTATTGAAGGCACTAACAATGACAGGTGCTTAGTCGCAAAGAATGATGAAAGTTGGCTCTGGCACATGAGGCTTGGACACGCTAACATGGATACCATCTCCTGTCTTGCCACCAAGAAGCTTGTACGAGGACTTCCAAGTATCTCCTTCAAAAAGGATATGGTATGTGAAGAATATGAGAAAAGTAAGTTGACCAAGTCATCCTTTAAATCCATCAACTCTGTGAGTACCACTAGACCACTTCAACTTATTCATATGGATTTATTTGGTCCTAGTAGAGTAGCTAGTCTTGGAGGCAAACTTTACGCTTTTGTTTTGGTTGATGATTTTTCAAGATTTACTTGGGTCATTTTTTTTGGAAATAAAAGTGATACTTTTCCTGAATTTGTTGCCTTTTGTAAACGTGTTCAAAATGAGAAAGACATTACTATTAATAAGATTAGAAGTGATTATGGAGGAGAATTTGACAATGCCTATTTTAAAAGATTTTGCAAAAAGAATAATTTTGGTCATGATTTTGCTTGCCCTCGAACTCCTCAACAAAATGGTGTTGTGGAAAGAAAGAATAGAACCCTTGGTGATAAGGCTCGGGTTATGTTAAACCAATATAAGCTTTTCCAATACTTTTGGGCAAAAATCGTGAACACGACATGTCATGTTATAAATAGGATCTTAATTAGACCTATTTCTAAAAAGACTTCTTATGAGCTTTGGTTTGACAAAATTCCCTCTATTGAGTATTTTAAAGTTTTTTGATGCAAATATTTTATTTTGAATACCAAGGACAACCTAGGCAAGTTTGAAGAAAAACTTATGAAGGTATTTTCCTTGGTTACTCAATACATAGTAAAGGTTTTCGTATCTTTAACAAAAGAAATCTCGTTGTCGAAGAGTCAATTAATGTCTCTTTTGATGAACTTAACTCTTCTACATCCTCCTCATCCGATGATATTGATGACATCTCTTTTGGTTTGGGGAACACTTCTATTGGAGATTTTCGTCCTTCTTCATCTAATGATGAAATTGTGACCTCTCCAACCAAAGATTCTCCACCACTCAAGCCTCCTCAGGAGGACCTTCCAAAGGAATGGAGATTTGTCTCTCATCATCCTAAGGAGCTTATCATTGGTGATCCTTCATCTCGTATTAGTACTAGATCCTCCACTCGTGATCTATATGCAAACATGGCTTTTATTTCTCAAATAGAGCCTAAAAATATTAATGATACTTTTCATGATGAATTTTGGATGATACCGATGCAAGAAGAGCTAAATCAATTTGAGAGAAACAAGGTTTGGGAACTTGTCCCTAAATCTTACAACCACCCTATTATTGGAACTAAATGGGTATTTCATAATAAACTAAACGAAGATGGGTTAGTCACTAGTAACAAAGCCTGATTGGTTGCTCAAGGCTATAACCAAGAGGAAGGCATTGACTACGATGAAACCTATGCTCCAGTTGTTCGTCTTGAATCCATTCGCAAGTTATGTGCTTTTGCTTGCTTTAATGATTTCAAACTTTTTCAAATGGATATTAAAAGTGCTTGTCTAAATGGCATTACTAAAGAGGAAGTTTATGTTAAGCAACCTCCTGGCTTTGAAGATTTTCAATTCCCTCATCATGTCTTTAAACTACACAAAGTCCTTTATGGTCTCAAACAAGCTCCTCGTGCTTGGTATGAGCGCCTTAGTTCTTTCCTTATCTCTCACAACTTTTCTAAGGGCAAAGTCGACACCACACTTTTGATCAAATCCCTTAATGGCACACTATTGTTAGTTCAAATTTATGTCGATGATATTATCTTTGGTTCTACTAGCAATGCACTTTATGTAGAATTTGTTAAAGTAATGTAGGATGAATTTGAAATGAGCATGGTGGGAGAACTATCCTTCTTTTTGGGTTTGTAAATCAAACAAGGACCCAAAGGAACCTTCATCAATCAAGCCAAATATACAAAGGATCTCCTCAAACGCTTCGAACTTGATTCATCCAAATCAATAAGGACTCCTATGGCAACACCGACAAAACATGATAATGATGAAGATGGTATCTTGGTCGATATTCGTAAGTATCGAGGTATGATCAGAAGCTTACTCTATTTAACTGCTAGCCGATCTGATATTATGTTTAGTGTTTTTCTTTGTGCACGATACCAAGCAAATCCAAAGGAATCGCACTTATGTGTTGTAAAGCATATTTTTCAATATCTCAAAGGTACCATTAATATGGGACTTTTGTATCCAAAATCTTCATCCTTTGAGCTTCTCGGCTTCTCGGATGCAGATTTTGTCGGATGCAAAATTGACCGAAAAAGCAATAGCGGCACATGTCAATTCCATGGAAAATCCTTGGTATCGTGGTTTAGTAAGAAACAAAGCTCTGTTGCTCAGTCAACCACCGAGACCGAATATATAGCGGCCGGATGCTGTTATGCACAAATTCTTTGGATGTCACAAACACTTGTAGACTATGGTATTTCTTCTACTTGCACTTCCATTAAATGTGATAATACTAGCTCGATAAATCTCACAAAAAATATGATTTGTTACTCTCACATGAAGAACATTGAGATTAGACACCATTTTCTTCGTCACCATCAACAAAAGGGGGATATTCGCCTTGATTTTATTGACACTTCTTATCAATTGGCCGACATCTTCACCAAACCACTACCGGAGGATCGTTTCATTTTTCTTTGCCAAGAATTAGGTATCATTCATCTTGACGTCTAGCTCCACTCAGACGGCACACCAAGAATTAGGCATCATTCATCTTGACGTTGAAAACAAGTTTCTGTTCACAAAAACGGTATACCGTCGACAAACACCGGCATGCCGTTTGCGGCGGAACAAGAAAGTCAACTCAGCTTTCTGGACCCTACCACAATTTTCTAGTTTCTTTTCAAACATTTTAAACTTTTCAAACTCCCCAATTAACTACCCATCCCTTCATTCATATCCCTCATTAAGTACCCATCCCTTCATTCCTATCCCTTATTAATACCCATCCCATCCTTTCAAATCCCTACCTCTTTTCAAAACCTTCTTTCATTAATTACATTCATCACTCCTTTTTCCAAACCCCCAACTCATTAATTTCCTCTTCTCCTTATAACCCCAAACTCTTTCTTCTTCTTTCTCTCCATACTCCTTCACTTCTTTATCCTCATCCTACCATCACCGTCAATGGCCAATCTCAAAAGACCTCGCTCCACCATCTTTTCCAACCCATTCACTCCGGTGCCCCTACCTATTGGCGCCTATGATCCTAAGATCTTCACCTCCGTCCTTGCTGTCGATGCATGGTTCCATCATTTTCCCAACTATGCCTTCTATAAAGGCAAGGCCATAAACTGGAATCTCTTACTTTTTGAGACTGCCGGCCTCTCCTCTCTTTTGCGTCGACAAGTGCCTGTCTATCCGGTGGCGGTGTGCCTATTCTACTGCAACCTCATTCCTGATCTGTCCAACAATGCCATCGAGATCATGGTCAATGGTCGCCATTTATGCCTCACGTCTTACGACATTGCGGAGATTCTCGAGATACTAAATCGCGGGGATGCTCTTCCGACCTTGGCCGGTCTTTATCCTACCGTCGAAGTCTCCTTTGATGAGTTCTGCAGCATTATCTGTAAGGAACCAAATCCTCCTGCCATTCCAGCCCTCTTAAAGTAGTTGGAGCCCTTCTACTATGAGCTCCATCGGATCATCTTCTACATAGTTTACCCCAAGTCCGGCAACTACGATGCGATCACCAATGACGCTCAAGTCTGCATGTATTTCTTGTACTCAAAGAAGACTTGGTTGTTTCCCAAGACTCTCTTCATCGCTTTCTTCTTTGTCCTTCTTGCGGGGAATGGTGCCTTCATCACCCTTATTCTTGATGCCAAGGGCGTGGGCCTCTCTCTACCAATCGGACGGTGTCCCCTCCTTTTTTGCCGTTTCCCGCTCTGCCCCTGGTGCCTCCGTGTCTCGTGCTTCCTCCTCCCATGAACCACCAGCCGCTTCTCCTGCAGCATCACCTTCTGCGTCTCCTCCATCCGGCCGTTTCATGTTGCTGACCCAGCAGCATTTTGATATGCGTATAGCTCAGACGGAGGAGCAGATGAGGGCCAACACCCGCGGCCTTAGAAATCTCATTCAGAGTCACTTCCATGACCAAGCTTACTTTATCCAGTGGACTCTTCAGGACCGTAATCCTTATCTGGATCTTAACCTTCAGGATCCACAATACCAAGGCTCCTGGTTCTCTGACCCCAATGCTTATAGGTTCATGTACCCAGATTGTGTGGATCCCTTCGGTACTTTTTATGAAACTCACGGTGGTGAGGATGATGATACGACAGATCAGTAGTTGCGGTCTCCTGTTGGTGCTGGTCGAATAAGGAATTGGTGTCAGTTTTAGTGTGTGTCTTTTGAGGTCCTTCGGGGACCAATAGTTATGGTTCTATGTCTTGTGTGGTCCTACGGGGACCGTTTTCTGTCTTGCTCTGTCTGGCTTTACTCTCGTTAGGGAGAGTTTATTTATCTGTTTCTCTATGAAGTATCAATCATATAACTTTCTACTTTCACAATCAAATATATGCTTGCTTTCGTTCACTCTTACGCTTTCATGTTTTTTGGCTATATTTCTTGATTTTCCATCTTTGATTAAGTGACAAAGGGGGAGAAAACGTATTTAGGGGGAGTAGTCTACTTGCGGGAGAGTAACTCCCTGAAGATGCTATCTCTCTGTTTTGTCAATTATCAAAATAGGGGAGATTGTTGGCACATTTATTTTGATAACATTAACATCATCTTCATAGTCTAGTTTTCTCTGTTTTCAGCTAACAGATATATCTCTCAATACTCTCCGACAAAAATATATGTCAATTCAAGCCGAGTGATCAAAGCCTTATGGAAGTTCCTAAAAGAAGACTAAAGAGAAGACCATCGCTCCTTAAAGGCATCTTTCAAAAGTTTCAAGATTTCGAGCCTATACAAGATCTAGGTCTTTCTGTATAAACACATAAGGTTGGATAACTAACATAAAGCTCTTCCCTTTTTCAGTCAAAAATCAATATATAAAGAAAGGGCATACCGACGGTATACTGCAGTGTACCCGCGGTATACCGTTTCTGAGCCACAAAATGTTCTGTGACGAACCTCGGCATACCAACAGCATACTACAGTATACCGACGGTATATCATTTTCTGAGGCACAAAATGTTCTGTGACGAACCTCGGCATACCGACGGCATACTACAGTATACCGACGGTATACCGACTTCATCAAATTTGATTTTTGAATGGACAAGATACTAGCATTAAATGCTCCCAACGGATATATTTATGACCGTTACTGTTTCAACGACATGACGGTCCATACCGATGGCAAGCCGTCTGTATTATGTTCAGGAGCATTAAATGCTATCCTCTCTTGGTTTTCTTTATAAATGGATTCCTTTCTTCCATTGAAGGCTATCCACTTAAGCCATAAAATTTCTCAACAACCAAGAGCTCCACCATTACTACTCTACCCAAGCTTTTAGTTGTCATCCAATCCAAAAGTGCTAGAGTATTCAAGAGTTGTACCTTTCGATCCTCAAGTGTTGTAGAAGATCAACAATTTCTTTTCCTTTCCTTTTGAAGTTTACGAGCCTTCGTAAGAAAACTCGTGTGTAAGAAGTTGGCGAGTTCTTCGAATCCAAACACGTATTAAAGTTGGCGAGTTCTTCGGATACAAACTCGTGTGTAACTATAAACAAAATAGTGGATTTAAGCCGGAGAGAGTTCCGGGACTGGATTGCCTCTAGGGAGGAGACCAGGATACATCGAGTGTTTGATTCTCTTTCTCTCCCTCTTATTTACTTCAGTAAAATAGCTTACTTGTGTTAAGTTTTTTATTATTACCCTATTCACCCCCCTCTAGGGTTCTACACAAATTATGAACTTTCACTTATTTCTTTGTGGACAAGCACCCCGAATCTCCATATTTGTGCTTTGTGATTATTCTTTCACCCTCAACTCATATATATATGATGAGAAAAATACTATTTTAGGTCATAATATGATTTCTTAATTAGGAAGCCCTCAAATAAGAATCCTATTACACCTAAAATAGCCTATCAATTATCCTATTTTAGATCATAATAGGATTTCCTAAAATAAGAATCCTATTATATCTAAAATAGCACAACACCAATTATGGACATCCAAATCTAATCAAATCAAATATTTAATAAGATTTGGATTCCATAAGTATGTTGTTACCAAATCCAGACAAGACTCCAACACAACCAACAATGTTTAATTAAGTTCTTTAGAATCTCTGACAGATGCAAAGTCTTCATTGCTGAAAAAATATGCCTACAAGGAATCCCTTTGTTCTCTATCCATAAGCAGTCATAGGTTATTTGTTCCCGTTACCAGAAGATGTAACCTTGCGGTTAGGATACTCCTTCAACAAATACTTTTTGATAGTGCAAACCTCTTCATCTCCTATCTTGTCATGCTGGACAACAACATATTTATCAGAACATGTGATTTCATTTCTTAACTCTAAGAACACATTTTTAGTGTAAACTGATACAAATTGATCTTCTATTACGGCCATGCTAGTTTAATTCAAACTGGTGTCAAGAGTTTATTAATGGATTGTTTACTCATTTCGTCATAACGTAAGGCAACGAAACCGTGGTCAATATGTCGAAGGGCCTTACATAGTAGTAGCTTCTCACTAAAAAATCTTTTCAGAAAAGAGTTCATTGATTCACATCTATTTGTTGTAGTAGACCCACCAAAATAATTTCCACGAAGGAATGTGGCTGCCCATTGATGCCTCATACTGTGCAATGCTTTTGTCCACTCATTGTTCTCTACATTATAATCTTGTAGCATCTTATGCCAATGACTATCGAATTCATTCTTTGAATAGTACCTGATAAAAAATCATGGATAACAACAAAAGTTTTAAAATTGATTATTAAAAAAAATATAACAACACACTTCAAATTAAACTACCAAGTATGAGATGTACCTTTTAATCAGATTCATCAAATCTCCTACAAAACCTTCTCGGTGTACATGTTTTATTAAATTATGTAGGATATGCCATGAACATGTTCTATGTGGTACGTGGGGCATTAAGTCCTCAATTACTTTATTCATGGATCTGCAACCATCCGTGATAACTGTCTCTGGTAATTTGCCTCCCATATACTCTTAGAATTTTTGTAGAACCCAAGAATATGTATCTGCAGACTTGTTATGGATTAATGCAAACCCAAACACACAAGTCATTACATAATTGTTTGAACCAACTAGAACCACCAATGGAATTTGACATCTATTTATTTTATATGTACAATAAAATGCTAGTGTATCTCCAAATAATTCATAATAGAATCGACTTGCACCGTCGGCCTAAAATAGATGGGTCAATCTGGAATCTTTATCTGCCTTGTACGCATAGAAGAAATTAGAGTCAATGTCTTCCTTAAATTGTAGATAGGTAAGTGCTGCTATTGCATCCAAATTGTCTACTTCTCTACAATCATTGTATAGATCTTTTTTCGTCCATCCAACATTATCCCAACCACCTTTCTTATGCACCAATAAATTCCATATTGCTGCCCGGCTTGTTTCATCAGCTTTGCTTCTTTAAATTTTGCGTTTGATACCTTTTGATGGGATCTCAAAAAAACTTGTTCAAAATTATTTGCTAGAGTTTGGTTGTGATGCACTCTAAATAATTTGGCAAGCTACAATTTTGTAGAACTTTTATACAGAATTTGAAATATTGCTCGACAACCAGTCCTGGTTTCACTTCTTGGCTCACGTACCCTGTTAGGATCTTCTTTATATTTCTTCTGTCTGAATCCAGCATTTGAACAACACCAACTACAGCCTCTGACCATCCCAGATTTGTCTTTCCTCGCTTCGTTCCTTCTAACACTAAAACCAATAATTTTTGAATATATCCGGTAAAAAGAGTAAGCTTCTTCAATATAGTTGAAGTGTAAGCCAACGATATCATCATCTATGAGGTCCTTTGGGTCATTGTTCATGTTGGCAGACTGTATTATTTTTTCATCACCGTTTTATTGAAATCAATTTGAGTTTCATCTTCTTCCCTAAAAAAAAATTAGACAAAATTAGTATTAGAAATAATTGTAATTTAATATAGTTCATAAATCTATTAGGAATGGTGAAGTGATATAACTTATCATTGTTTCCGTTGATGTCATTGTCATGATGGATTTCTTCGTTGTTTCCTTCCTCTGGCTCTTTATCGTCTCCTAAGTTAATAGCTTCAAGTACTTCATCATCATCTAATCGTTCCTTCTTATGCTCATTTTCACCCTCTGACCCTGCCATTAAAGAAAATAGATATTGTTGTAAAGCAAATGAGAAGATACAATACGAAGAGAGGAAATGCACATTTATAAAACAAAAAAAATGATAAACAGCCCACAAAATTTGACAGCAAAAAGGCCCGCACCACAATGTACCCCCCAACCCCTTCCCCTTTTGGCTTTGGAATGAAGCGCGGGAGAAATTTGGTTATCAAACAAACAAAAATGATAAAACAAACCATCATTTCTTCTTTTCCAATGCCACAAACAAGAGGACACATGGAGAAATTTGGTTATCAAAAGAATAATGCAACAATATTTAATGCTACGTTTACTAGTGTGGATTTTTTTAATGATTTAGTATTAATAGCTACATGCATATAGTGTTACTCCCCAATTGCTAATCATATCTCTACTTTCCCCCAAATTTATTTTAATTAGTGTTACCACCCATCCTTCATAACCCACTAGGCAATAATTAATACAAAGATCCATCTCCAATCTATCTGCTAAACTAGAAATCGTAGCCCACCAAGCTCCCATGGCACATTTTGCGACACAGGTAATGGTGGTGTTTCTATCTTCCACCCTCTCTTACATTTTCAAACTGTTAAGTGGCGCTTTAATATTTTCTGTTTTGTTTGGTTCAGGAGAAATGTCAGTTATGTTCGAAAAACACTCACCTTGTAGATAATTCTTCGTTTTTTGAGCTCATCTTGCAACATCGGAAACTACAAAGGGATTAGGTACCTTTCGAAGTAAAATACGAAGGCAAATCCTGGTAGAAAATTTTTGAAGTGCCCCCTCCGCTGGGATTTCCAATGGCTGGATGATGCTATATTGGAAGCCAAATATGGAAGTTCACATTCAATAATTCGAAGGGAAGGTTGTTTCACATGTGGTGACTTAGGTCATTGGAAGAAACAATGTCCTTAGGAAGAAACCACTTGCCCTAATCCAAATTGTGGAGAAAATACAGCTATCTTTGTGTCAAAGAAGAGCCACAACAAGGGAAGAATATTCTTACAATGCCGGAAATACAACAGTACATTCCAATGGTTGAGTGAGGCTACTATTAGTGATACTAACAAGACTGAGTTTGAAATTCTTGTGCAAATTATAGTGAACACAACTTTAGAACAGTTGTGTAAAACATTTGGGGGAAGAACTGGCTATGTAAATCTGAAATCATGTACTTCATCAACTATATGAATACAAGAAACTTTTTTTACACAAGATTCTTCAACTTGTTTTACGCTGCCAACGACACGTTATTGATGGGATCTAAGTTTAAAGTCTAATTTAATAATAATTATATTTTTTTTGTTGATGTTATTTTTAATACTACCTTAATTTTAATATTTGTTACTGTAACAAAATATTTTTGACACTATTTTTGTCACATTTTTGAGAGAACATTCTTCAAGATGGTCTATGCTGCCAGATAAATTTTGTTGATGGGATCTAAATTTAAGAACAATTAATAAGTAATCTTTTACTTTGAAAAATGTTATCTATACCCATTAAACAATTAATAGAATAACTTTTTGCTTTGAACATTGCTTTTCGCTGGCACCTGAATTTTTTGAAGCACTTTCCCTCCGTAATACTTGAAATACAAAAACGTCTACGTTGACTACTAGTGAAAAATTAATTTTATTCTATGATGCAACTGTCGATCTCGTTTGTCTTTGCAAAATATTGGGAAAGGAGGCACAACCGTCGTTCTCGTGGTCCTGTACAATGAGAACAAAATAAAATCAGTAAAAACCATAAATAAAAAAGACGAAGACTAGATTGTCGACAACAACATATGAAGCATATCTTTAACAGTCCTTAATCAGGCCAGAAGGTCTAGTATACAAATCCTTAACGAATGAAGAAGAAGAAGATGATGAAGAAACGAGCCAGATGGTCATATAACAAATCCTTAACAAAATGGAAGGAAGAAGGAAAAAAAATAAAGAAAAGGAGGTCAGCGAGAGAGAGATTACCTGCGAGAGAGAACCTGAGAGAGAGAGATGGGATAAAGATAATTGGGGAAATAGTCCCGCGAGCGAACTAAAATAAAAAAATTGGGCGCTTCTTTTCCTGAGTTTGAGCTTCTTCTTTGTTTCATACAATTATGCTATTTGTCT
Organism: Iris pallida; assembly: GCA_029216955.1. Lineage (NCBI taxonomy): Eukaryota > Viridiplantae > Streptophyta > Magnoliopsida > Asparagales > Iridaceae > Iris > Iris pallida. The sequence continues at coordinate 7,407,918 of JANAVB010040216.1, read as the reverse complement.
CCCAAAATTTTTGGGTGATGTCAACTCCCATTATATGGCATCTGACATGGCAGTTGATATTTTATGTTTTAACCAAAAAAATTAATTACCCAAAATTTCTTTAATGCTAATGCTAATTTTAATCTAATGTTAATATTAATTTAATTAATGTAATATTAATATTAATATTACTAATCATGTTAATTTGATATTATTATTAATTTAAATATTAATTTTAACGTTAATGTTACTATTAATTAAATATTAATTTAAATTTAAATTTTAATATTAACCGTGGAAAATCGACTGAAAGCGATTGGTTCAGCTCCGCATGGTTCGATGAAAAGAGATTGGGTCGGATTTGTAGCAACCGTGGGCAATCGACTATTAAGGGCTCAAAATGATTCGGGGATGACTACATTTAGCTTACGCGTTGGGACGAATACTGATACATCCCGAGCCACACTGTCATTTAACTTGAGACTTGGGTTTGGCCTATTTTGGTTCGGTTTTGTTTGGTTTGCACACTCTAACAGAATTGATTACACGGCAAATAGTAAAATTAAATGACCTATAAAGACAGAGGTATCACGAAAACTAATTAACTAAAAGTAAAAAAATCTCATTAATGTTAAAAGTAATTTGTTGAATTAACATTACTGTTACCGGACCATATGTTCGACTGAAAGCAATTAGTTCGACTCGGTATGGTTCGATAATAAGAGATTGGTTCAGATTGGTAGCAACAATGGACAATCGACTGTTAGGAGCTTACAATATCCGGGGATGACTACTTTTAGCATATGCATTGGGACGAATACTAACACATCCCGAGCCACACTGCCATTTAACTAGAGACTTGGGTTTGGTTTGGTTTTGTTTGGTTTGCCACTCCAATAGAATTGATTACACGACAAATAGTAAAACTAAATGACATATAAAGATAGAGGTATCACGAAAACTTATTAACTAAAAATAAGAAATCTCATTAATGTTGAAAGTAATTTATTGAATTAATATTACTGTAACCGAACCATATGTTCGACTGAAAGCGATTGGTTCAGCTCGGTATGGTTCGATGAAAAAAGATTGGTTCGGATTGGTAGCAACCGTAGGCAATCGACTGTTAGGGGCTCAAAATGATCTAGGAATGACTACTTTTAGCGTACTCATTGGGATGAATACTAATACATCCCGAGCCATACTGCCATTTAACTTGAGGCTTGGGTTTGGTTTGGTTTTGTTTGCACACTCCAGTAGAATTGATTACATGGCAAATAGTAAAATTAAATGATATATCAGTATCATGAAAAATTATTAAGTAAAAGTAAGAAATCTCAATAAGGTTGAAAGTAATTTCTTGAATTAAAATTACTATTATCGTACCATATGTTCGACTGAAAATGATTAATTCATCTCAGTATAGTTCTGTAACCCCCCTGAATTTTTGGAATTATTTTTCCTTATTTATTTAACTTAAATAGATTTTTGGAATTTATAAATACTTTTAATTAAGTAGTTATTATTATAGAAGACCTTAGCCATGGTTAAGTTTTGGAGTACAAGATGACCAATAATTTTGGTATGAAAAGTGTACTCGTATGCCTTGACTAGTACATTACCCATGGTAGGGAAGGCCGAGCCATAGGTGTGTCCTAACTAGAAAAACCAGAAAAAGTTGCGACTAAACCCCTATAGGCGATTTAAATAGTTGTTAATTAGATTATTGACTTTTAGGTGACCCGGTTGTGCCAATTTAGCCCAGACATGACCAGGACCCAACCCAAGCTCATGTAGTCACGTAGTGCGACCAACGGCGTCCATATGGATATGTAGATATGTATGTATTTGGTAGTTCATTTTTACAATCTAGTGGGTAATTTCTATAAATTGAATGTCAAATATAATATATGCATTTTTGCTATTTTAATTTATATTAACCTTGTAAAATATGATAAATAATTTTCTTATACATCCTTGTACATTTTTGGGGGATTTTTAGGCTATACCTATATTTGTAAGTACACCTTTTATTGATTTACTTATTTTTTTACTATTATTAATGATATTATTATTGATATTATTATAAAAAAATAAATATAATTTTGGTTATTTTGAGTAATTATGAATATGGATGGACATGCTTGTATGTATAACGCTACATTAGGAAAATATGCTATCAAGTTTTTAGGATTTTATAGACTATATATATATATATTTTTTTTTATAGACTATATATATATATATATATATTTTTTATAGACTATGTATATATATATATATATATATATATATATATATATATATATATATATATATATATAATATATATATATATATTATATATATATATATATATATATATATATATATATACATATATATATATATATATATATATATATATATATATATATATATATATATATATATATATATATATAAAAATATATATATATATATATATATATATAAAATATATATATATATATATATATTTTATATATATATATTTTATAGACTATATATATATATATTTTTTTTATAGACTATATATATATATATATATATATATATATATATATATATATATATATATATATATATATATATATATATATATATATATATATATATATATATATATATATATATATATATATATATTTTATATATATATATATATATATATATATATATATATATATATATATATATATATATTATATATATATATATATATATATATATATATATATATATATATATATATACATATATTTTATATATATATATATATATATATATATATATATATATATATATATATATATATATATATATATAAAAAATATATATATATATATATATATATATATATGGTGGACGCCCACATTATGAAGATTATCAGGTGGTCTCCGGATTTTAACGCCAAAGTAGACTCCACGAAAGTTTCGGCATGGGTGACCCTACCAAACCTTCCCCTCATCTGCTTCGATCCAGCGGCCCTCTAACGTATCGCCAACACTTTTGGGACCTACGTGGCAACCTGCAGACGAAACTAGCAACCTCACCAAAGCTTATTATGCTAAGATTTGCGTGGAACTTGACCTCACCAATGATCCCCCCAACCATATCCTCCTTGAGCTGGGCAACCATATGCACACCCAGCGAATAGATTACGATAACCATATCATTTTTTGCAAACACTGCCACTTGCGAGGACACCTGACAGAATACTGCTTCTGTCTGTACCCGGAGCTCAAGAGGAACTCCACCAGGAAAGAAGACACTAGCAAGGCGGCAAGAACAAACTGTCACAACAACCCCACCCACTCCTTATGCTTCCAAACACCCATATTAGGTTCGACAACCAGGTTGGCACGCCAGTCAAGGCGACCCTCCCTGCCATCGATCAGACACACAGCACCACAGCACCCCTACACCTCTCCAACAAGTTCAATATTCTGGACTCAGAGACCGACGAGCCTTCGCAGGCCATAGTCATCTTTAAGGAACCTCACAAGCCCAACGAATCAACCTCCGAGTTCATTGCTCCAGGTGATATACCATTGAATGACGGCACAGATCACTCCAATGACCTCATTTTGACCCCCTCCGCACCTACCGTCAGCCACCCATCGAGTGAAGAGATCACCGTAGATGAAGCTCTAGCGATCCTAGGCCCTGAGTAGGTTATACGAGCACATCAGGTCATGGACGCAGGATTACCCCTACATACAACAGGAGAATTATCGGAGGACATTGAGGATACCCGTATTTTACCCAAAGGCGAGGCCATCATCGACTACGCGGGAGAAAGGATTTCCCCAATAGAGGATTCTTAATCCAACGAACCTCAGGACCCTATCTGTGACAGGGCCTCGATCGCTAAGGTCCCCATCAATTCCAAAAAGAATTAGATCACAAAAACCACCGAGCCGTCTACCATACGCACAAGATCCGTGGCCAAGCGGATAAACAATGCCCTCAACCATATCATTAATGCTTAACATCCTTTCATGGAATGTTCGTGGTCTGGCTAACAAACCTACCAAAAGACGGCATAGTGTCCTTAAAAAACTCCACAAGTTGGATATTTTGATCATTATCGAACCAAAGATCCCACCCAAGAAAGTCAAATCCATCCAACTTCAATTAGGCTTCCACGACGCGGTGGCAGGCAACCATGACATTTGGATTCTCATCAGATGTTCAGATTGGAGTTATCCAGGATTCTAGACAGGCTCTCTCGTGTTTGATCGAACACCCCTACCTTCCCAAACGTGCCATTCTGTCTGCAGTTTACGACAGTTGTATTATTATTGAACGCAAACATCTTTAGAATGACTTCTTCGACACCCACCTCAGTCACATTACCTTCCCTTGGCTTTTTATTGGGGACTTCAATGCCATCACTTGTAGACAGAAAAAGTCTGGGGGACGGCTGCCCTCTCCCATTGCCATGCATGACTTCAACAACTTCATCTTTAATGCCAACCTTTCCTCACTCCAGTTCTCTAGTAATGCTTTCACCTGGTGCAACATGCAGAAAGGTGATCGGCGACAATATTCCTGCCTTGATAGGGCTCTCACTAATACCATCTGGCACAGTTTGGGTATCAACTCCAGACTCACCCATCTTAACGCGAGCGAGTCCGACCATGCTCCCCTGCTGGTTGAAATCAGACACTCACCAAACCAGATTAAGAAGAACTTTCGGTTTCTTGATTTCTGGAGCAAACACCCTCAATTCAGGAATGTCATTGCAGAAGCATGGAATTAAGCAGACGATGTCGACTCGCTGATTAGGGTGGCCACTAAGCTGAAGATGACGAAGAAAGCTCTCGCAGCTTGGAGCAAGCAGGCATACGGGAATATCTTTTAGGCGGTTCGCGAGGCTGAGGAAGATGTCACCCGCGTAGAAGCGATCTTCATGACAGATCGATCTCAAGAGGCCAGGATCGCCCTTAACCTTACCAAAGCCATTCCCAAATTCTGGCTGAAAGTGGAAACAAAAAGCGAGGCTAAAATGGGACAATGAGAGGGACAAAAACTCGGCCTACTTCCACGCCCGTGTCAACGATTGCAAGCAGAAACTGACGCTTCACCAAATCATTGATGATTCGGGCAACATCATCAGTAACCAGTGGGATATCCAAGCGGCTGCCGCCGAATTTTACTCCCAGTTGTTCACCAAACAGAGGGTCCACAAAGACAACAACCTTCTAGCTGAGATCATGCGCCTCCTCGACGAGAATGACAACACACAGCTGGAGCTCCTTTCATCCGAAAAGGAGGTTAAAGATATGGTTTGCGCCTTAGACGCCCACAGTGCGCCTGGGCCTGATGGTTTCTCCAGGATATTTCTTTGCGAATGCTGGGACATCATCAAGAAGGATATCCATGAAGCGGTCATTGCATTCTTTCATGGAGCGACATACCCCAGAGCCATATCCGCTGCCAACCAGATCCTCATCCCCAAAAAAGATAACCCTGAGACATTTCGAGACTTTCGGCCCATCAGCCTGTGTAACTTCATCAATAAGATTATCTCCAAGATTATCGCCTCCCGCATGTCGGATTTGCTATCCAAGATTATCTCTGAAGAGCAAAGTGGCTTCGTCTGAGGTAAAAATATCCAGGACAACATTATGCTAGCTCATGAGCTCATCACCTGCATGAAACTTCCTGCTAGAGGTGGCAACATCGTGATCAAGCTGGACATGGATAAAGCTTATGACATGCTTGATTGGAAATTCATGATCTGGGTGTTCAGGGCCTTTGGCTTTTCGGAAAATTGGACTAATATAGTGTTGAGATCAATAAGCAACTCGGGGTTTTCTACCGTCATCAATGGTCAAGCCGACGGTTTCTTCAAATCGAGCAGGGGCGTCAGGCAAGGATACCCATTATCGTCTACCGTATTCATCATCACTGCGGATGCTTTAAGCAGAAATCTGAACAAGATGGTTGGCACCCCGAACTTCCAGTATTTCTATATGGCCAGCGGTTGCTCGATCATTACCCACCTGGCATACGCTGACGATATCCTTATATTCACATCCGGGGATGTCGGGTCGGTTGAGGTGGTCAACAACACCCTCCAGAGATATTCTTCCTGCTCCGGTCAGAAGGTCAACCCAGCCAAGAGTGTCATATACACGTATCATAATATTAGGAGAGAGTATGGCTAGCATCTCCAACATCACCTCGTTCCACATCAAAAACCCTCTATTTTTTTTACCTCGGATGTCCCTTGGTGTATAGTAGATCTAACGCGGCATCTTTGACGGGCTGATTAATAAAATCAGGAGAAAGTTGGAGGGATGGCACAACACCACATTATCCCCTGGCGGTAAGATGATCCTCATCAACCATGTGCTAACCTCCATTCATATATATACCTTAGCAGCTTGCTCCCCCCATGAAGGTGATCCGCTTGATTGAAAGCATCCTATGCAATTTTTTTTGGGGTCAGCGGCAAAAACATTAAGCATCATTGGACTAGCTGGGACACCATGGCTAAACCTACCGAGGAAGGTGGCATGGGATTTACCAAAATATTACACAATATTTACGCTTTTTTGATGAAGCTATGGTGGAACCTTCGGACGAAGCAAAATTTATGGACTAGATTCATGAAGGCCCGACACTTCAAGCACATCAACCCAGCTCAGGCCACCCATAATAGCAGATCATCTGTGGTGTGGTGGCGCATCCTCATCGGCCACAACATGGCCGAATCGGTGATTCGGCTTCATTTGGGCAATGGGGAATCGTCGACCTTTAAACGTTGGACTAGGGATACCTTGCTTCCCGACCGCACGACGGGGCACGGGAACAGCAGGATCAGGGACTTATGGGATTCCTCAGGTAACGATTGAAATTGGGACAGGATCCACAATTGGGTGGGCAATGAGGCTGAAGATTGCATCCGACATCATGGCCTGAAGATAGGCATCAAAGCAGACGAACTGCGTTGGTCGGCTGACACCTCAGGAGGCTTCTCAGAGAAATCATCCATGAAGGTGGCACGTGGTTGCGAAATAACTTCGCAGATCGATGCGGCCTTCTGCCAGACTTGCATCCCTAAGAAGTGGTCTATCCTTATCTGGAGAGCCCTTCGTAACAAGTTACCCACCGATGACAATCTTCACACAATGGGATTCAGCTTGGCGTCTGCTTGCAACTATTGTTCAGAACGTCAGACGGAAACCGTCGATCATATCCTATGTCTGGAGGAATTATCAGCCAAGGTCTGGCGAATGTTATCCCGGAAGTGCAGAAGGGCTCAGGATGTGGGGCACTTCAATAACCTCCTAGCTGGTTGGGCTGTATCCTCCTATGGTCACCAGATTGTAGTGGCTGCTGCTATATAGACCATTTGGAAGAACCGTAACATGGCGAGATATGAAGGCTACCAGTACAACGTCGACCAGATAATTTGGGAGGTCTCCAGGTAGTGCCGTAAGATCAGGGGATTCTGCTCTTATGGCCAGACAGGTTTTTGGGTTTCTCTTCTTTTCTAACCTATGGTGTTCAGTTTTGTTGGTATACTTGTATAGGCGTCGGCATTTTGTGCCCAGGGGTATACTTGTACAGGCTTCGGCATTTTGAGCTTGTTGGAATAAAATAGGGGGTCCTTCAATATATATATATATATATATATATATATATATATATATATATATATGGAAATATGTATACATATTTGAATATATATATATATATGTAAATAAAGATAAATAAATAAATAAAACTGAACAGTGCTTTGCAGCACTGTTCAATCTTCCCAAGCCCTAGCCTCTCATCAAAAGAACCCATAAATCTCTATTAGATTTCAAATCCCAAACTTCCTCAAATCTCCACAAAATCTTTTCAAAAAAAATTTATGCAATCCTATTAGGTTTTTCCCCAAGATACCCTAAAATTCAAATCCAAAACTCGGCCAAATTCGACAGGAAATCGAATTAAAAACCCTTGGCTATATAAGAACTGTCCTTCCAAATTTTCGGAAAAAATAGCCAAAACCTTATTCGTGAAGCCTAACACCCAATCCAGAGCCTCCCCTGACCTTGCAAACTGTCACGCGTGCCTCTACGATGCCGGAGCATCGTCGTACAGCCGTCGATTGCCTGAACCATGCGCTGAAACCCGCAGCGGAGACATTAGCAGTAACAACCCATCGGCCCAACATCACAGTAGGATTTCTCCGCAACGCTCGACCAATCTCCATGACATTTCTTCTAGTATGACACCTAACCTATACCTCTTTAAATCTAATGGTTATTTTTGATGTAAATCAAATCAAAATTGAGTTGATAATCGAACCAAAATCACAAAAAAATCTGTTCACGTTGAACAGAATTTCGATTCCAGCCCCGTATATTGCAAGGCAAATTTTTGCCAATCCATTGAGAGACCTAGAAATATATTAAAATAGTAATTTAGACAACATATAGGAGATCAAAACCTATTTTGTAGTTTCGAATTTTATTAATTGTGTAAAGAGATAACTGTTGTTGAAAAATCGATAAAAACATGTAAAAACAGTTTAGAAAACTTTGAAAATCTCTGATACGACGTGCATCCTGCCAAACCGAGAGTGGTAGTCACAAACCAAAAGCATCAAAAAGTGTATATCGACATCGCGGACGTGTAGGCTTTGATGGAACTCGAATTAGTTGCGTGTGCGCGACGAATTCGATGCGTATCCGTTAGAAATCACCGTATCGGCCTTTTTGCAAAGTAGTCAATTACTTTGTGCACGTTTGTCAACTTGAAACGAAACTTGCACCAACAGGACTATATCAGTTTTTCGCTCCTATATGCTAAGTTTGGTCCGATTCTGAGAAGGTCGACCGAAACGCTATTTTGGCGGGCCCACGACCCGACTCAACGGACAAATTTGTGCACGGTCTACCGAAATCCAACTTTTGATATACTATTGGATTTGTCTTGTCAAACCGAATTTGTAGACATGTAGTTTGATTTGTTTAGAGACCGTAGGTATTGGCATGCTTTTCTGTGCAAAGCGGGTCCAACGGCGGACACTGTTTTGATCCGAAATTACCGTTTTGCTCCTGTGTCCAGAATTGGACTTATGGGTCTGCTATTCTTGCTATTTTGCTTATTCTGGAAATGTTAACAATGTTTATTTTAGCATCCGGAGGCGTTTGCCAGAGTTCAGGTTTCGAGACTCTTTGATTTGATAAGTTGTTTACGGGACTTTTGCTACCACCAGGCAAGTATACCTTGCCATCTTGTACAGTACATTTTATATGCGTTCTCTTTATCTCTTAATGGGTCCTTTTCCTCATATTGTTATATCCATTAATGCTATATCTTGTGTCTAGTTTACTTATTTTATTTCTACTTTCACTTTATCTTGTATTTAGCGTACATTCATGTTCTTGATTCCTGCTATACATTTACTATATGTTATATTGCTTTCGTGTTTACTTGAGTTCTGTGATAGAGTCATCTAGTCCTATACCACGATTCCCTCGACTTGAGTATGACTCGACTAGACTTGACGTGACTTGACATAGGACTTGACTTTGACATTCTATAGATTGTGAGTGCTTACCTTGACTACGGTCCATAGGATTACTTTACTAGAAATGACTACAATCTCTGTTGCGAGTGCTTGACTTGATTACGATTAAGATACTATAGATTGGGAGTGCTTGCCTTGACTACAGTCTATAGCTTTGACCAGTTAGCCACGACTAGTATGGCATGCTAATGTCTAGGTTCCTTGTGTCTTAGATCTTGGTATCTTAGTTCGTTGTTCCTCAGTTGATTTCTTTGATTATTTCTTACTTCGTTACATATTTGTACTGTTACTTTTTGGCTTATATATTATGTATCTTTCTAGTCCCCTGAGGACCTGGTGATCTCTCCAGGCTTAGTTAGAGAGGAGGACAACCTGAAGGTACACGGTTCTGGAGTCGAGATAGGTGACATACCATCGCAGGAGGACGAAATAGTGGCCAAGGACTTCTCTTGAGACATGTCTCTCTATTTTAGACTTGATACCTTATTTTTTTTCTTTTTGGTAGACATGTAGTTGATTATTCATTTTCTTTGTACTGTGGTTTCGGGATGTCTTACCCACACAGTTATTATTTCTATTTCATGTTGGATAAATATTTTTTATTAATATTATTTTATTGGACTTGATATTCTTTATCTTATTATTCTGTGTGAACGGGATTAGCTGTGACTTGTGACTGTGTTATTATTCTGGATTATCATGATTTACAGCTTAAGTATTTTGCTAATGGACTTATTATGAGATTTGGCCTATTGGTGAAGTGTTGCTGGCATGTACCGTATCCTGGTCCTATACGTATTTTAGGACTGGGGCGTTATAGGTTCGATGAAATGAGATTGGTTCAGATTGGTAGCAACCATGGACAATCGACTGTTAAGGGCTCAAAATGATCCGAGGATGATCACTTTTAGCGTACGTGTTAGGACGAATACTAACACATCCCAAGCCATACTGCCATTTAACTTGAGACTTGGGTTTGGTTTGGTTTGCTTTAGTTTGGTTTGCACACTCCAGTAAAATTGATTACACGGCAAATAGTAAAATTAAATGACATATGAAGACAGAGGTATCACCAAAACTTATTAACTAAAAATACAAAATCTCGTTAACATTGAAAGTAATTTGTTGAATTAACATTACTGTTACCGGACCATATGTTCGACTGAATGCGATTGGTTCGGCTCGGTATGGTTCGATGAAAAGAGATTTGTTCGGATTGGTATGGATAATCGACGGTTAGGGCTCAACCTTGGGCAATCGGATTGGTTCGATGAAAAGAGATTAGGTTTGGATTAGAATAAATTTTAAATTTGCTTTAGACTAAGTTAAATTAGATTAAATTTATTGAACTAAATTAATTTGTATTAAATTAAAAATTATTGGGTATAAATAATTTTAAATTAGATTATGTTTTTAATGTGTGGTCTATAAATTAGACTCAAAATTCTATGATAATTTGGCTTTCATTAAATCTTTCATAGATTAGATTGTTAGTTTGATTTCCCTTTCATTAAATCTTTACATAGATTAGACTCAAAATTTCATGATAATTTGAACTTGAATGACATTTTTGTCTATAATTTGTTTCCTTTAGATTTATATTGTTGAAATATATTCTAATGCATGTTTAAATCTATAGAAAGCAAAAGAAAATGATATATTCTATTCCTTTTTTTTCATTCGTGTATTATAGTAATGATTGCAAGATTTGGTTAGGGATATTTGAATTGAAGATAACAAGGGAATATGAATATGGATATGTCCAGACTCAAAAGTTCTAATTACAATTGCCTCCTTTTTGGTGACTTTCCTATTCAGAATTCAAATTTCTATCCAAATAGATTAATTAAATTACATTAGATTATGTTAAATTAGTTTAGATTAATTATACTGAGATTTGGTTATGTATTAGACCAAATTAAATTTGATTATAATTAGAATTCTTAATTTTTATAAGATTAGGTTGTTAATTTGATTTGCATTACATTAGATCTTTACATAGATTGGACTCAAAATTATAAATTAGGTTTAATATTTTGTATATATATTATATTTAAATTATGGTAGATTATATTTTATTACATTTTAATTATATAAATTCAAAACTATGGATTAGATCAAATATAAAATAAGAAATAAATCTGGCCATTTAGTTTAAATTATGGTAGTTGTCTGCTACATATTATGGTATCAAATAAGTTTGGTTGCATCATAAATAATAATTTTTTAAAATAAGTTTGGTTGCAGTGTTATGTGGATTTATTATAACATTTTATGTAGACATCTTAAAAAAATGATACAAACAATGGTCAAACGTGTTGCTTACCCCTAGATTACACAACAAAATTGGTCGGAGACAGAGAATAAGAAGAGTCACTGGAGGTCATTGGATACTCCCGTGTTTCCCAAATAGGAATATGAAGAGTTGGATTAACGTGTATATATATACATATAGGCGTCCCTATTTATATCGGTAGGTTGTAAATTAAACATGGCTCTGAAAAAGTCTTCAAGTTGGGAACCATGTGAAGAACAGATGGCAACTCTAGAGGGGGGTGAATAGAGTTATAGCAATAATAACCAATTAAAAATTCAACTCTTTCACGATCTAAAAATAATCAGAGTAAGTGCGGAAAATAAATAAGGAGCAAGAGAGCATACGCAAACACAGCCGATTTTAACCTGGTTTCCCTCGTGGAGGACTAGTCCAGGCCTGAGAACTCTAGCTCAGGATTAAATCCACTATTTGTGGAATAGTTGTTACACCCCGTGCCTTTACTTCAGAAGAGCACGTCAACTTCTTACAATGGATCGCAGTGGCGATGCTTGGAATTTTCCAAGCGACTTCTTGAACTCTTGCACAAGACTCCTAACTGAAAGATGCTGAGCACTCGAGACTTAGGAAACTTGTGGCTAGTAGATGAGAAGGGTATGGCTTATATTGAGCTTAAGAGAAGAGAAGAGAAGATTGGATGATTGAAAATGAGAGAATTCTTGGCCTATTTATAGGTTTTTAACAGGCAGAATTCGGCCAAAATTCTGGTAGAAATTTTCAAAAATTTGGCCGTTGGACAACTAGCAACCAGCCAACCCTAAAAATTAGGGTGCTGATTTTTAGGGGACAGAGTTCGGCCCGAACTCTCTCTCCAGAGCACAGAACTGGTCCAAGGGTCCAATGGGCTAAGTTTGGATGTGGAGCTTTATGGATTTTGGATGGGTTGTGGGTTGAGTCTCAAGAGCCCAGCATAACTCAGCTTACAATCATTCTAGAATCAATAAATATAAAAATACAGACGCGAAAACAACTTGTATTTCCATAACTGAGCTGTCATCTGGCTTGAGCAGAATATAGTCGTCGTGTGTCGTATTAAATTATCACAAGTATTATTTAGTCAATGTTATCAATATTTGGTTGACTGTGACTTTGTGTCAACAATCTCCCCCATATTAATAATTGACAAAATAATAATTGTATATTCAATATCCATACCTAGACATATGTAACGACATAGCTCCCCCATAATAAGTGCCGAACTTAAGAGTAGCTCCCCCATAAACAATGCTGTGAGTCTCTGTTGGCCTGTTAATAATATACTTCCAAAAGCACATATAAACCAAACAAACAGAACAAAATATACACATAATTCCCCCTTTTGGCATTTAGCAATATGAGATAGATAAATGATAACTGGCAAAACACACGTAAAGGAGAAGAAACTGCATATAAGATAATGACCAAGAGTCATCATGACATAGAAACTGATAATAGAACTACCAAAGTCTCAAAAAACACAATGCATAATAAGTCTACTACAAAACACATATAAAAAATAACTAAAGCAGAATGTAGAAGACATAATCTAAGATCTCCAGTAGCAGCCTCAAGTAGCAGTCCAAAAGCATCATCGAGCACGAGAGGGCCCGGCGTCGTCAGAAGGATCAGTAAAGGAGCAACGTGGGTCCACAAAAGCCGCATCCGGATCCATGTAGCGACGAACCCAAGGGTCATCAATACGAAAGCCCTCACGATCGGGATCTCGCTCCATAAGAGTGGGCATGGTAGGATGGCGAGACATGGAATACCAGATGTCATGTAGCGAGTTGCTGATAGCACTCATCTGCAATGTGGTCCGATAATCCAGCTGAGTCCAACGATCGTCCTCTAAAGATAACGATCTCGGAGCATGGTCTGAATAGACTCGAGAGTGGCAAGAGGAGGAGGAGGATCCTGTCCGAGAGGAGGGGCATCCGGCTCATCCTCAGAATGCTCAGACACGACCGGGGAGCCAACGGTCGCATGAAGCCTCCTTGCCTTGGAGAGAAAGGCAGGGGCAGGTAAGAATGGACACTCATCAAGGGGTACATGGAACGCACGAAAGATCATAGGAAGATATAAGGCATAAACCAAAGATCTTGGTTTCTTCCTGCAGTTGATCATCCAATCCATCATTGTGCGTGGGAGGATAAAGGGAACATAGAAGTAGAGATGGTACAAAGCTGAAATCTCAAAATAAGTGACTTCATCGGTAGAACCCGCTTTGGGTAGAATGGTGTTAAAAATGATCCAATGAAGCTCATAGAAATAAGGATTGAGGTACTTTGCCAAGAGCTTACGAGGACGTGTGTTAGGGCTACACAGGTCGTCCTTGAAGCTCTCTAAAGAAATCCCTTCAGGAAAGATAAAGGATCTAGCTTCAACAAGCTTCTCCCAAGAATTAGGCTCAATAAGGTCAAGATATTCGGCTAATTCAAAATCATCAAATGAGATATCAATACCCGCAACACGTGAATAGATACGAGTATCATCATGAGTCAAATTGCAATAAAACATTTGTATGGCACTACGATAAATGACCGAATTAGAAGTAACGAGTTCATCAAGACAGAGGTCATTAAAGAGTGCATCATATTGTGAGAAAATTGTAAAGTTTATGGGTTGTCTCGCAAACACCGGACGTGTCCAAAAATCACTAAACCATTCATTGGATGCGCCTAGTGATATAAAAATTCGGTCGTCGAAAGTGTTTGGATCACGTGGACGTGGAGGATTGAACAACGGATGGATTTATTGTTCAATTGCCGGTGCAACTGGTGGTGCAACGGACGGCTCAACGGGAGGAGAAGCATTCGACGAGGACGCACCCTCGGTCTGAAGTCTCTTCCCACGGTTAAGCAATCGTAGAGCCATAACACAATAGATAGATAATAAAGAAATTTGAGATGTAGAAAAGAAAGGAGTTATACCTCAAGATAGTGAAAGATTATGAAAGAGAATTGAAAGTTGAGCCTCCTCCTTGAGTTTGGGGAAGAATGGACCACAAGAGAGGAGAAACTAGGGTTAGGGTTTTGAGAGTTTTGAGTAGAAGAAGTAGAAAAGGTGGTAAGAAAAAAGAAGAGGAAAGAGAAACCGAAATAAAGGGGAGGGTTTCTCTTGGTCGGGTCAATTTGTGACCATTGGATCAACAATTGGATCAACGGCTGAGCCTGTTCCCGGTTCTGGAACAGGCAGGCCGAATTCGGCCCGAACTCTGGTAGGGGCAGAGTTCGGCCCGAATTCCGGATCCTGGGGACAGAATAGGAATCAGGCTGAGTTGAGTCAAAAATTGGTTAAGTAAAGATAAAGACCAATATATTACATGAGTATAAGTACAGAAAAAAATTCAATAAGTAAGTAGATGGATAGTAGAAAGTGAGTTCAAAGTAGTAATATGAAGTTTGAAAAATTAGTATTTCAGCAAGTGATAAATAAAAAATGAACCGTGTAATAAACAAGGAATTATATCATAATTCAATATTTTGAAGCTGCCATGGGTTAGCTGCAGGGGCCGGATCCCAGCTAGCGGTAGTCCCGAGGACTAGTGCACCGTGTCGCTTAGGCTTTTACGCCTTGTTGTCAGAAGGACCCTTTCGGCTTGTACCCATAGCAAGTTCATCATAAGAGAATCACAATATATTCGATATTTATGCAGGTTTATTTTTAATTTATAACAGCTTCATCTAAAATTCCAAGTTCACGACAAAGAAAATTGAAGCGCTCTTCGGATAATGGTTTGGTGAAGAAGTCTGCTAACTGATGATCAGTGTCAATAAATTCTAAGTTAATCGTGCCATTTTGCTGATGATCACGCAAAAAGTGGTATCGTATTTCAATGTGCTTCGTACGTGAGTGACAAATGGGGTTCTTAGTAAGATTTATTGCACTAGTGTTGTCACAAAAGACTGGAATATGCATAAAAGATAAATTATAGTCTTCAAGGGTTTGCTTCATCCATAAAATTTGTGCACAACAACGCCCAGCTGCTATGTATTCAGCTTCTGTTGTGGATAGAGCGACAGAATTCTGCTTCTTGCTAAACCAAGAGACTAAAGCCTTTCCTAATAAATGACACGTGCCGCTCGTACTTTTACGGTCGACCTTGCATCCAGCGAAGTCAGCATCAGAGTAACCAATGAGGTCAAAGGATGTTGACTTAGGATACCATAGTCGCACTGTAACTGTACCCTTAAGGTATCGAAAGATACGCTTAACTGCGGTCATGTGTGATTCCTTAGGATTTGCTTGATATCTAGCACACAGACAAACGCTAAACATTATATCAGGGCGACTGGCAGTAAGATAGAGTAAACTGCTTATCATACCTCGATACTTACGTTGATCTACGGGTTTGCCGCTATCATCTGGTTCAAGTTTGGTTGAAGTAGCCATAGGAGTGCTGATTGGTTTGACGTTATCAAGGTCGAATTTCTTCAGCATGTCCTTTGTGTACTTCGACTGACAGATGAAGGTTCCATTTGACATTTGTTTGACTTACAGCCCGAGGAAGTAGTTGAGTTCTCCCATCATGCTCATCACAAACTCGGTCTGCATACACTTGGCAAAATCTTGACAAAGAGTTTCATCAGTAGAACCAAAAATAATATCATCTACATATATTTGTACTAAAAGAATAGTGTCTTTGAAAGACTTTATGAAAAGTGTAGTGTCAATTTTCCCTTTTGAAAAACCTTTCTCAAGCAAGAAATTGTTTAGCCGTTCATACCAAGCTCTAGGGGCTTGTTTGAGGCCATAGAGCGCTTTCATTAGCTTGAACACGTGGTCGGGAAATTTGTGATTTTCAAAGCCAGGGGATTGTTTTACAAAAACTTCCTCCTTAATAAAACTATTCAAGAAAACACTTTTAACATCCATTTGAAATAATTTGAAATTTTGAAAATTTGCAAATGCACAAAGCATCCGAATGGATTCTAATCTAGCAACAGGAGCATACGTCTCATCGTAGTCGATACCTTCCTCTTGGTTGTATCCTTGGGCTACTAGACGAGCTTTGTTGCGTGTGACTGAACCATCTTCATTCACTTTGTTTCTAAAAACCCATTTAGTACCAATAATCGAGTGATTAGCCGGTCTAGGAACAAGTTCCCATACTTGGCTCCTCTCGAATTGGTTGAGTTCCTCTTGCATAACAGAAATCCAAAATTCATCATTGAAAGCTTCTAAAATGTTTTTAGGCTCAATTTGTGAAATAAAGGCAGTGCTAGCAATAGAGTCTCTTAATGATGATCTAGTAGTTACTCCTCGTGAAACCTCACCGATTACCAAATTTTCTGGATGTGATGGCTTGAAAGAGAACTTCTTAGGCAAGCTTTCCAGAGGATTTGTTTCGGTTGTGGTATTCATTGGAGTAGACGTTGATGGCTCAACATCATCATCAAGAGTAGCTGCTGCACTATTATCTTCATCAAAAGTCACATTGGTAGACTCTTCCACAATTAATGAGCGTTTGTTAAAAACTCTATATCCCTTACTCTTGGCAGCATAGACAAGGAAAATACCATCGTCAGCTTTGGCATCAAATTTGCCTAAGTTGTCTTTGGTGTTAAGGATAAAACATCTACAGCCAAAAACTCTAAAAAGAAACATTTGGGGTTCTCCAGAACCAAAGCTCATAGGGTGTTTTCTTCGTAATAGGACGAATAAGTACCCTATTTAAAATGTGGCATGCTGTACTGACAGCTTCAGCCCAAAAGTATTTCGAAAGTGAAAACTTGTTCAACATAACTCTAGCCATATCGCCAAGAGTTCTATTCTTCCGCTCTACAACACCATTTTGTTGGGGAGTTCTTGGACAAGAAAACTCATGATCAAATCCATTGGAAACACAAAACTTTTCAAAATCAGAATTTTCGAATTTGCCTCCATGATCACTTCAGATTCGAGTAATCATGTAGCCTTTTTCGTTTTGAACTTTCTTGACAAAAATCTTAAAAACTGAAATAGCATCACTTTTATAAGTAAGAAAGAAAACCTAAGTAAATCTTGAAAAGTCATCAACAATAACAAAGGTATAGAGTTTTCCACCAAGACTGGCTACTCTACTAGGGCCAAATAAATCCATATAGAGTAGTTGCAGGGGTCTAGTAGTGCTTACAGAGTTTATGGAATGAAAAGATGACTTGGTTGCCTTATTCAACTCACATTCGGCACATACGGTGTCCTTTTTGAATGTGATGTCGGGCAAGCCTCTAACTAGCTTCTTGGTTGATAGCCTGGATTTGGTATCCATATTGGCATGACCAAGACGCTGGTGCCATAGTAGTCGTTCATCTTTATGAGCATATAGGCATCTACCTGCATTGTTAGTATTTCCAGACAAATAGAAAATATAAATATTATCCTCTCTTACCCCTTCAAAAGCAATGTCTCCTGTTGACCTATCATAGATAAGGCATTTGTTTTGTCCAAAGTTAATGTCATAACCATGGTCAGCAAGATGACTGATGCTGAGAAAGTTATGCTTTAACTCGGTCACTAGGCAGACATCCTTTATTACGGGAGAGGGAGGATAGCCAATAATACCATTACCTATAATATAAACTTTTAGGTTATTACCGAAGGATACATATCCTTCTCTCTTCATCGATAGTGATGCGAAAAGATGTGCGTCTCCCGTCATATGCCGCGAGCATCCACTATCGAGAATCCACTTACTCTTAGTTGAGGAGGGAAGGTCCACCTACATCAAGAGTAGATGTGACCTTTGGTACCCAAGTTCTTGAGGGTCCTGAAGAGTTAGTTTTTGGAAACCATGCATATATCTTTCTATAAAAAAATCTTCTAATTCTATATTGTGGTGAAATGTGTCCATGTAAACCACAATAAGTACATGTAGCATTCCTATTTATATTTGGAACATGCTGATGATGTTTATAAGCAGAATAATGAGGAGAAGTGTGATGATATATAGATTCAGCATGGTGATGATGACTATGTGGGGTGGCGTGGTGATATTGTTGATATGGCATGGCATGATGATGTTGTCTATATGGCATGGCATGATGAGATTGTCTATATATGGAGTAATATTGATTGTGTCTTTGTGCAACATGGTGATGACTGTATCTATGTGTAGCATGATGTTTATGTGATATATGATGATTATTTCTACGTGCATGTGGTTTGTGAAAGTGTGTGTACATGTAAGCATGATTGTGAGCAGCATAAGGATGACGTGGTTGACTAGTATGAGTTGTGTCATGCTTTGTGTGTGTCTCATGTGATTGGATTTGAGGTTGAGCAACCTGTTTTCCCAATTTAGTCTCTATTTTCTTAGAGACAGCTTGCAATTCAGTAATCTTGGCATTCAAACCATGCATCTTAGTAATAGTAATCTTGTGTCTACTCATTTCTTCTGCAAGCTCCGTGTTGAGTGTTGTGATTTCTTGTGTTTGTTGCTCAATACGTGCCTCGGCATCATGTAAGCTTATTTTAAGCTTAGATACCTCATCAGTGACATCTGTAGGTGTAGTGTCTCTAATATTATCAAGTAATAGAGAAAGTCTTTGTATTTCGACTTCATGACTTTTGATTTTGTCCTTGGCTTGTTTGTATTTACCAATGAACTTTTTATGGTCACTAAGTAAATCGGTGAAAGCATCGCCAAGTTCATCAAAAGTGAAGTCGTCAAGAGTTTCGTTTGATACCTTATCGGACGTCGCCATTAGGCACACATTAGCCGTATCTTGAGGAGAGTTCTTTTCTTCCTCGGAGTCACTAGCTTCGCTTTCATGCCAAATGCTTGTGTTGGCATATTTCTTTGAGGATGTCTTCTTGTGTGGCTTCTCATAGCGGTTGCTCTTCTTTAAGAAAGGACAGTCTTTTCGGACGTATCCCGTCTTCTTGCAACCGTAGCAAGTTGGCTCTTCTTCTTCATCTTCTTGTGGTTCCTTCTTTCTTCGATTGAAGCGAAGGAATCTCTTGAAGTTACGAACCATGAGGGCTTGATCATCGTCTTCTGAGTTATCGTCATCCCTCTTCGGGTTCAGCCCTCCGTCGGTGAGCTTTGAGTGCGATCTCCTTAGCCTTAGGAGCAGGCTCTTCGAAGTCCTTGTGGTCAAGCTCATGAGTCATTAGCTTTCCCATCAAGGTCTCCATAGATATGGTTGTGAGATCATTTCCTTCTACGATGGCTGTCACCTTAGGGTTCCAAACTTTTGGTAGCCCCCTAAGTAGCTTGTGAATCTTCTCGTGATTTGAATATTGCTTCCCAAGCGAAGACAGGGGGTTAATGATGTCGAGGAATCTTGTGAACATTTACGTGATCGTCTCGTTTGGCTTTATCTTGAAAGCTTCGTATTCTTGAGTGAGACGGCTTATCTTTGATTCCTTGACTTGGGTGGTTCCTTCATACGTCACTTCTAGAAGCTTCCATACTTCGTGGGATGTGGTGCATGTGGATATCCTGTTGAACTCATTCCTGTCTATAACACAGAATAAAGCATGAATAGCTCTCGCGTCTAGACTTGCCTGTTTCTTTTCCTCGTCAGAATATTTGTCATGTGATTTCTCAATGAGATCGCCATTGACAACTATTCTGGCGGGCTTTTTGTAACCGTCAGTGACGATAGTCCACAGGTCAAAGTCTAGCGACTTGAGATAAAAACTCATCCTTGTTTTCCAATACGTGTAGTTAGTTCCATCAAATAGGGGAGGCCTATTAGTGGACTGTCCTTCACCGTGATTGGAAATCAAGGATTGTGTGGTTGCTATGGATCAGCTCTAGGATGTAAGTCCTTGTAAAGAGAACAGAGCTCTGATAACAATTGAAGAACAGATGGCAACCCTAGAGGGGGTGAATAGAGTTATAGCAATAATAACCAATTAAAAATTCAACTCTTTCACGATCTAAAAATAATCAAAGTAAGTGCGAAAAATAAATAAGGAGCAAGAGAGCATACGCAAACACAGCCGATTTTAACCTGGTTTCCCTCGTGGAGGACTAGTCCAGGCCTGAGAACACCAGCTCAGGATTAAATCTACTATTTGTGAAATAGTAGTTACACCCCGTGCCTTTACTTCAGAAGAGCACGTCAACTTCTTACAATGGATCGCAGTGGCGATGCTTGGAATTTTCCAAGCGACTTCTTGAACTCTTGCACAAGACTCCTAACTGAGAGATGCTGAGCACTCGAGACTTAGGAAACTTGTGGCTAGTAGATGAGAAGGGTATGGCTTATATTGAGCTTAAGAGAAGAGAAGAGAAGATTGGATGATTGAAAATGAGAGAATTCTTAGCCTATTTATAGGTTTTTAACAGGCAGAATTCGGCCAAAATTCTGGTAGAAATTTTCAAAAATTTGGCCGTTGGACAACTAGCAACCAGCCAACCCTAAAAATTAGGGTGCTAATTTTTAGGAGACAGAGTTCGGCTCGAACTCTGTGTGGAGGCAGAGTTCGGCCCGAACTCTGTCTCCAGAGCACATAACTGGTCCAAGGGTCCAATGGGCTAAGTTTGGATGTGGAGCTTTATGGATTTTGGATGGGTTATGGGTTGAGTCTCAAGAGCCAAGTATAACTCAGCTTACAATCATTCTAGACTCAATAAATATAAAAATACAGACGCGAAAACAACTTGTATTTCCACAACTGAGCTGTCGTCTGGCTTGAGCTGAATATAGTCGTCGTGTGTCGTTTTGAATTATCACAAGTATTATTTAGTCAATGTTATCAATATTTGGTTGACTATGACTTTGTGTCAACACCATGGACCGAGGCTTCATCCAGTCGTCGTCTAGCCTCTCTGCCTTGTCCTCCTTCTACATCGTGTCTGGCCTCTGTTGGACGGAAGACGGTACGGGAAACTGATTGGCTGGCCAAGGTTGCGGACTTCCTAGCCTCTATCGGGTTGTCACTGGAGGTCATTCCTCGACCTCTCGATCCGGCACCCAACATTAACCAACTATCGATCACTCTAGACGAACAGAATTCTCTGGAGAAGAGGAAATGGTTACGCGGCCCGTGCTATCGTACGGGTTTGCGCACCCTGGAGGAATTTACGGAGGTCCTTCGTGAGGCTAGTGAGGGGTCTACCTAGACCTCTTCTTTTTTGTTTCTTTTCCTATTTTTTCTCCTCTTGTATCCCTCGCCGGAGAATGTTCCAGCGAAGAATTTTGATGCAATCTAATATTTTGTTAAGTCAATTTGGTTTGTGTTGCCAACGACTAATTATTTTATCTATTTTTGAATTAACAATTTTAATTACAACAACCAGTATAAAAATATTACTGAAAATGACAAAAAAAAATTAAATGAAAAAATAATTGACTTATTAAGGGGATAACCACTAGCACCCATAGCTTCATCCGGCATGCCGTAAAATCCATCTATCTGTAACGATATCCCCATCATGTCTCTTATTACGTCAATTTTGTTTATGCTGCCAGCGACAAGTTCTTGCTAGGATCAAACTTTATTTATAATATTAATAATAAATTTAATTTTTGAAATTAGTTTTTCAAATTGTGGTTGTCTGGTATGTAAGAAATTAAATAATTTAGTTTTTTATTATAATATATACACGAATTAATTTAAGCTTTTAGGGTTTAGGTCTCCAAAGTGTTACCGGATAATTTGGAGACTAAAACCATAATTTCAATTATTACGTGAGACCCTATTACTAAATATACTAAATAATCATCTATTAAATTATTTTGGTGAAAATATCATTGAAAATAGGAATGGAAAAAATTAGATACTATAGTAAAATGGCCTATTTGCTAAACGTGTATTAAATCGTAATAATAAAAATAATAACAGTCATTTTAATTTTAATTGGAGTAAACATTTTCCCTTTTATTTTCCTCTTCCATTTTTCCTCTCATTTCCCTCTTCCACTTTCCCTCCCCCTTTCCAAACACTATTTAGAATTTTCCTCTCTTCTTTTTTCTTCCTCCCACTTTCCCTCCTTTCCTACTTCATATGTTCTAAAAACTACTCATAGGTTCCCACTTAACAAGGAGTGCAAACCTTCCAAATTAAAATTTGGGTCTAGGAATCCCATGGATGCTCTTATAAAATTTGAGTCTCAAAACTACTTATAGATTCCCACTTCCCATGGTCATATAGTACTTGAAACTACTTCCACTGTGGATGTTCTTATAGAATCTGTTAACCGATTGTTAGGATTTTTTTAGTACTGTACCTTTCCCTCTTCTTTTCGCAAACCCTCTCCAAATCCTTCCACAAACGACAGCATAAAATTATCAAAATGTCGCCGATGAAATGACGACCATTTTCAAAGGAAAAGAATTTACAAAAGGAAGAGATAATGCGCGGCAGCCAAGATTATGACCGCTAGGGCAGAGGGCGAAAGGGCATCGATAGCCAAGATACAGGCCGCTAGGGCAGAGGAGGCAGCCCAGATAGAGGCCGCAATGGGAGTGGCGACAGCGACAGCAACAGCGCCCCCGGCAGTAGTGGAATCGACCGAAGCATCAACGACAAAGGCATCAGATGATTGTGAGCCAGAGGCAGCCGAGCCACTTGTAAAAAATGCTAAAAAAATCACAGGAAATGACAAAGGCCAGAAAATCTATCTTCAATACAGAGTCTGAAGACTCAACTTCTAGAGATTGAAGGCATACTAAAGCGAAGGCAAAGGTAGCAACGGATACAGAGTCGTCAGCGTACTCTGAGGATTCTCAATCCTCATTAGAATAGGGAGATGAAGAGGTGGAGCCATCAAATAAGTCCAAGAATAGAGAGGAGGTAAAAAATTTATAGACTCTAAATCTAAGAAGACTTATAATAAATATTTCAAAAATAAGGCTGTTATGCCTGAAAGATCAATTAAGATGGCTGATGTCGAAGACGAAGGTTTCCTGGATATATTAAAATTCTATCAGTTGGAGAAACTGAACAAATTTTGTCATGGGAAAATATCCCAAACAATAGTAAGAGAATTTTAATCAAATCTTAGGGATGAAATTGAAGAAAAAGAAGAGGATCAACAACTGGTGTTAAATGCTGCTGTCATAAAAGAATTTTATGGATTTGATCCAGTTCCTGATTTTGATATGAAAGATATTGATAATGTTTCCATAAGGGATGCAATTTATGAGATTACAGGTGTATCGGTTGGTGTCAAGACCCCACAAAATGTATACAAAGATCAATTAAAAACTTTGTATAAATTGTTGCATGCCTACATATCTCAAACACTCAACCCTACTAGACATGAGTTTTCCATCCATCCCGAGAGAGTAAAATTTCTTTATTATATGGAGAAGAAAAAAAGGATGGATATAGGTTCTTACATGTTCAGTAGAATGATGCATCTCATGGGAAACCAACTACAAGGATAGCCCTCCATTTCGGAAGATTTGTATGCTTAATGGCTAGTAAATATTATGTCCCAAGCTTAGCATGAGATGTTTATATTAAAAATAAAGGCCCCATGAGAAAACTAACCTTCACTCGAATATTTGGAAAACGGGCAGCAGCAACAAGCAAGCCATCGACATCTGGAAAACTATTAACGTATGGAATCCCAAACACTAAGGACAGTGTTGATAATCTATACAATTTTGTTGCTACAAACTTTGAGAATGTCTTCAAAAAGATGAAAACTATATCCGACGACTAGAAATTGATTTTAGAGAAGATTAACCAGCTAGAGGTGGAATTGGCTGACAAAGATTAAAAATTCCCTTTCCTCGTGAAGAAGGTGAATGGGGCTAGCCTCAACTGGTGCTACTTTGCAATTTTTTTCTCTTATTCTACTACTCTTGATGATTTCGTAATCTAATATACACATTTATACTCTAATATGTGAATGAGACTTTGAAGAAGTAGAAAAGAAGGAAAAGAATGAGAAGATGAATAAGAAGGAAAAAAAAAAGATTACTTTGATTTCAGATCAATTTCAGTAATCTTTTGATATTATTTTCTTTTGGAATATAATATTTGAAAATGTAATATGGTTGGGAAAGAATGTTGGATGTGGAGTAATATATTTGGGAAAGACTATTGGACTTGAAAATGTAATATTTTTTATTTTTTGCTTGTTGTACAAATTCATAACGTTAGCGTAATGAAGATGCCAAAAATATGCTTTTTGTATGTCGATGACATCAAAAATAATTCGATAGAATCTTAACGCCTGATTCTTTACCTACATTTTGATTTATGTAAAGATTCAGTACGTCGATGACATCAAGAATATTTTGATAGAATCTTAAACCCTATTTTATTTTTAATACTTGTCTTAAAAATACGCGTTTGTTGCTAGGGTCTGAAAGACACTCTCTAGTTTTCTAAATGATGTCACATGAAATAAACCTGAAAGGATGGCACTTTGTCTATGGTCGAAAAATGTATATATGCTAGAATCATCATGATGCTCATAGAAGGGAAGGGTCTATGGTGAGTAAAATTTACAACTTTTCTAGTTCAAATCTTTCAATTCTGAAAGATCTTGCTGAACCCAGATTCTTGTTTTGACGTGGATGAAATTATCTATTTTAGTATTATTGACCAAATAGGGGTTGACGATGGAGTTGGTCTGGTCATGATTAGATTGAAGATTGTAAAGTTTTATAACTTCAACATGGATAGAATTTGTCCATCACAACTGTAACCTCAACTGGGTCCTATCCAGTTAATAAGACGGTTCATTACATGTTAGAAGACCTCCTTCATTTGTTCAGACATATTTTGGAAAAGATATTAGTACATAGGAATCTAAACATATTCAGTAATATCTAGTAAGAATCGCAGTAGCGAACAAAGATTATTGGATCCACTATGCGGACTCTTAGT
Organism: Iris pallida; assembly: GCA_029216955.1. Taxonomy (NCBI): domain Eukaryota; kingdom Viridiplantae; phylum Streptophyta; class Magnoliopsida; order Asparagales; family Iridaceae; genus Iris; species Iris pallida. The sequence continues at coordinate 7,382,281 of JANAVB010040216.1, read as the reverse complement.
TGTAAATGAAAATTTAATCATATAACACTTTGTGCACCATTTCCATAAATTTATAGAATCGTCATTATTCTTCAATTACACCACCACAACAACTTATGACAATATAGGTGACTACGATGTAGCCATCCGCAATTGTAAAAATCTGTGACTATGATGTAGCCAATTCATATAAAAGTGTGAGGGAATCAAACATAACGAAAAGAAAAAAAAACTAGGTAAATAATCAAGCATCAACAACCAAGCCGCCAAATAAAACTAAAAAATAGATACTAAAAATCCAAGCATCGGACATGAAATCTTCGAGAAAACTATGAACAAACATAATCAAAATCGAGTATATAATTTTACATCGCCCAAACTATGAACATCAAATAATTAGAAACGGGAAGTGGAACCACGCGATAAATCCAAAAAAAATCATCAAAAGTAAAGCATTAACTAAAATCTATGCAAATAAACAACCATTGAAACTGGAACTGCCGAGAGATCAAAGAAATCAACAAATAAAATCAAATAGTAACAAATATAAGCAAATAGGAAAGTATCAAAACTAGAGCAACCGAGAAATCAAAGGGTAAAAAATTGTCGAGACAGCTAAGAAGAAAGCATCGGCCACGAAATCGCCGAGACAGCTAAGAAAGCCTAAAATTAAAGTAAATAATGACCAAATTTAATGTGATTTGGGGACAGATAATCATATTGTCTCTAGTGAAATCGCTTATCGAACAGATTATTTTTGCTAAATTATCCTAAATTAAGAAGAAGAATCAAATAAAGGCATTCATCAAAGAGTAGAAAAAACTCAATAAGTAACAAAAATCTAAGTAAATAATTAAGCAACAATTTGGAATACTAGATTTTCAACTGTCACGTCTAACCTTCTCATGTATGTAACTAGTACTACTGTTTCTACTACCGCTGGCGCTGTCATCTCCGAAGAAAGTGGTATGCATTACTCATTTTATCGGCCCACTACTTTTCTTCATATCCATTTCTTCTTGATTCATCAACGGTGGCAGCTGTTGCTGTTGCTTTAGTCATGGCCCAAAATCAGATGGCTAGCTCCGCCACCGCTGCTGGAAAGCATGTTGCGGTAGAACGCATCGAGCTGGTGGAAGTAAGGGAAGGTCTTGGCATCCTCCGACCAAATATTGTTGCTCTCCTTCACCTTCTTGAAGTATCGTGAGTCGATATCACTCCTTCCCTTATAATGGTGTCTACCTCCGACTTCGGCTACCATGACGAAGAAGCTAGGTCCAGGCTCACGCTCATCGAATGCCTGCCCTCGCATGTGCCCGACAAAAAGGGTACCAGTTCGGATGAAGTCGAACAGAGGTAAAGGAAAAAGAGGAGGAAGAGGAGGCACTGGTGGACGAAAAGGGAGGAAGAGGCAAAAAGAAGAAAGGGTACCAGTTCGGATGAAGTCTGATAGAGGTGGAGGAGAATGAGGAGGAAGAGGCAGAGGCAAACGGAAAGGGGGGAGGGACTTCCACCGTTCAAGAGAAGAAGAAGAGAGGGTTTTGTATATAGGGTACTGCAAATAAAAAGTTAGTGTTAAATACAACTGAATGTAGGGTGGGGAATGAAAATATTGAATATTTAATGACAACCAAATTACGATAATCTAGGAGGAGTTTTTTAAAAAGTTACCAGGTTAATATGACCTGTTATACCAAGTTAACTTCCAAGTCACGGAGACAACTTTCACACTTTTTAATGCACTTGTTTAGTCATATATCCATACATGAATGTATTAAAGAATTCCCATATATATATATATATATATATATATATATATATATATATATATATATATATTTATATATATATATATATATATATATATATATATATATATATATTGCTCTTCCATCTTTGGCTTTTTCGTACCGTTGGCTCTTATTGACCTTGCATAAACTTACAACCATTCTTCATTGATGGAGATCATTATGGTGTATCCTACTCCATATGACTTCCATCTGACTTGTCTCATGTTATTATTGAAACAGAACTAGATGGAAGAACGACCAAAATTTAGGAGATCACTTATAAATAAATTTTCTCTCTATTCTGATAAAACAACTGTCAGACGCATAGATCTTCTTGCAAAAGAATTTGCCCTCTTTTCTGACTATGTAGGATTTTGGAGAATACTTGCAAATAAAACTTCGAAGATTCCTGCAAACGATTTTCCTCTTCAGTAGTACCTGAGCCGAGTTTTGACACTTTGAAGATTTCTGCGAATGAGTTTGCTCCCTAAAAACACATGAACTAAGTTTTATGATTTTGGAGATTAGAACAAACAAATTTGCTCTCCAAAATATTCTGCAACCAACCAAGAAGAAGAAGAAGAAAAAGAAAAATGAGATTTCAACAACCCTGCTGGGGTGATGAAAATCACCATTGCTCAAAGCAAGATTCGTCTTTATGCGACCGCTTCCAAGAACCAACAAGTTCTCAAAGAACTTCTAAAATGCTCGGTAGTCAACTTTTTGTGACTCGAACGGGCTCCCTGTACTCAATGGGCTTCCTTTGCTTTCTACTTTGGTGCATCTTACAAAGGCGGCCAGAGGGCTCGATTTATAGAGTGGAGTGAGACATTACCTTTTCTTCTATCCGATGTGGAAAAAAATACCAAAACTCAAAAATAGAGTTTGATATTTTAGATCATCCCACAAACAACATAGTGGTGTTCCAGTCCATGCCTACCCTCCGAACACGTCCGTATATGCACGAGGCATCCTGGAGTCCGTGTCCGAATGATAAAAAGTAACTTACTTCTTTGTTAGAGTTAATCTTTTTTCTTTTAGGTAAATACCCCCACATGTCACCCATATGTGCCCCACAATACCCCATGTGCATACCTCAATACATGCAAAGCAATATATTAAGATACTTACTTGGTGGTGTAGCCGATATGGGACTATCTTATACTAGTCCAAATATAAAAACACTAACAATCCCTCGCATGTCTCAATATATATAGGTTGTTGAACGTTCCCTATAGTGACAGCCCATCATGCATTAGGATAGATGTCACTACGACTTGAATCTTCCACTACTAAAATAAGGAAAATTAGCGACGTAATGGTACGCCGCTAATAATAGAAAATACGTTGCTAATCATAATTAGCGAAGACTTTAGCGAAAGAAAATGAAGGTCGCTTTTAAGCAAGTCGCAGATGGCACATGCGTCGCTCTACGTCGCTATTTGCGACGTCAAGGTCGTGTTGCTGAGGCGTCGCAAATTTAGCGACATAGAACGACAAAAGTGTTACGTCACAAACTTAGCGACGTCGGGCGACTACGTAGCGACGTCCTGTTCTATTTACGTGATGACATGGCATGTCTGCCACGTCAGCAATTTGGCGACGTACAGCGATGTAACGCTGCTAATCAGCGATGTATAGCGACGTCCCAATACGTCGCTAAGACGTCGCTATCCGTCGCTATACATCGCAGAATAATAAAAAAATATTTAAAAAAATAAAATGTATATTTTTGTTATGTTGTGTGTCTGTGTTTATAGTGTATGTGAAGTGCAGTGTTCGAACCATCGGCAGTTTCACTTACTGTTCTATGTTTTATCTTGGATAAAAAGAGCAACAGTTCAGGGAGCACTTCCCAGAGCTTCCTCTTCACGTCCTTTACCTTCTCGGGATCCTGTACGACGTCCCGAGGGAGTGAAGGATGTGAAAATGAAGCTCTCAGAAGTACACCCAGAACAGTTGCTCTTTCTGTCCAAGATAAAATATACAACAGTAATCGAAACTATCGATGGTTCCGAACACTGCATTTCACATACACTGGAAACATAGACACACATCATCACAAAAATACACATTATATTTTTTTAAAATTTGGGCAGCACCTCCTTTGTATATCAGATCATCGCTTATAACCCAGCGTAGGTATATTTGTCATCCCCGTCGAAGATATCACAAAGTAAATATCACAATAAAAATACCAACAAAGTAAATATCACAAAATAAATATCCAACAAACTACACTTCACAGACACACATCATCACAAACATCCAATAGAGTCAAATAAAAATGGAAGATGATAAAAAGTCTCCCACCAAGTGTATAAACAAATGTGTACCAATAAACAATTTGCCCATAGGGCCAATACATACAACTCATAAAAAATAAATAAAATCGCTGCGGACCCCTGCTGCGCATCTGGGATAGCATGTACTCATACTGCTTCTGTGTGAGCTGCACCGTAGGGGCAGTAGGAGGCAGTGCAACGTCTGGAGTCGGCGCCGTCGATGGACCGGAAGGACGTCTCTGCTCCAGCTTTCGCAGTCGCTTATCATGCGCAGCAAGGGTACTCACCATCCTCTGAGAACTCTCCGCAATCGAAGAATATATCTGAGTGAGTGAGTGAGGCAGACATGGTCCTCTATGATCCCTCTAGCTCGACCTGCCTACGCTCTGTGCGCTGCAAAGACTCGGTGAGCGTGTGCAAGCTGGCAGCTGTAGCCTACGGTAGACTCATCAGCTCCTATGTGCTGCGCTCGATCGCATCAAATCGTCCGGTGATCCCCGGATTGTCGGATCGTCGCTCTGCCCCAGCTGCCTCAGAAATCAGCTGCTGCAACTCGCGACGCAGCTCGTAGAGCCGTCTGCATATATCCTACGCTCGTGATGACGCCTGCGAAGCTGGAGACTGCGCACTGACAGAGGGGGTCCGGGATGACTCTGAAGCCAAATAAGCACTGTAGGATCCTGTACCGTAGTACGTACCCTTCTGAAGACCGCCAACGGCGATCAACCAGAGCTCATCCGGCGATGGAGCTGTAGGCGGCTGGAAGGAAGTACTAGCCCCTCCCTCTGCTGGCGCACTAGCAGCAGCCGCCGCCTCCTCTTGTAGCCGAACAAACTCGGCCTAGAACAATGTTTGCTAACGTATAAGTGTTTGCTAAAGTCTATATTGATATCTATTTTCCTATTTTCTACATTATAGTAAATTAGTATAAAGAATAGAATGTACATATGCCTGCGTCGCCCTCTCCTCAATGAACTCCCCAGCCCTCCGATGGGTGACCAGGAAGACGGTCACCATGTTAGGATCCTCACCCTTTTTTACCTGTTAAAATATATTAACTATTATTAGTATTAAACATTCTATTCAACTATATATAAAATGATGTCCGTCATAGCAAACGTACCAGATGACGAAAATGCTCCGTCATCGGAATGGAGCCACCACACCACTTACCGGTGCTCGACCGTGCCACCTTGGCCTTATCAGACCGCGCTTGGTACCTGTGCTAGCTGAATCTAGCCTTCATCGCAGTCCACTGCTCTGGCATGATCCAACCATGGATCGGCTGTCTGGGTCGATCACGAGACTTCTGGTCGTGGATCGCATCACGGATGAGCTTGCCTACGACGGCAGAAAATTGGCCCTCGATCTTCGTCGCCCGGTGTGGTGGATAGAAATAGGTCCTCTACAAGAAGTAAAATAGAAAAGATGTATAATATACACAAATAATTATTAAAATTTAAAAATAAACAAATTTTTTACCTTGAAGTGGGTGAACCAAAAGGCCTTCCTATCTGCAGGAGCATCTGAGTAGTTAATCCAAGGCCCACCATAGTTCTGCCTCAGAAATACCTCCTGCAGTCTCTGTACTGCAAGAGGCCGATATCTATACAATAATAATTCGCATGAATATATATGTACATATAATCATTTGAGAAATATATATTAACTAATTAACTTACTTTGTAGGCCCATCCGTCCAAATCTTCATACGCTTCTCGCCCGGGGGAGCGTATGAAGGGTCGCTCTCACATCCTGTCTGGACAGAATCAATCTGATCGCCGTCCTCCATATGCTCGGTGTCGGCTCCCCCTATGGAGCCGTCGGTAGGAGGAATGCTGTACGCGGGATCAGGAATGCTGGACGTAGGATCAGAAATGTTGGATGCGGGATCATGAACGTTGGACGACGTTGGAGGAGTCGCCAACCTGCTGTAACTGCCCTGTCTCGGTAACGGACCAGGAACAGAACGGTACAATGGCGTACTCGGAGATGAGGATGAGGGTACGGAATCTCCATCCCCAGCCTGAGGCAGACGGGACTGCCTAATATAGAATCCTCCGCATCGTCCAGATGGTCTAGTCATACCTGATAATAACATAAGACAATAAAACAAAAATACATATTTATATGATAGACATCACAGATTTTTGAAAAATATTATGGTCACAGATAAAAGTGTCACTAAAGTGTCACAGATTTATATGATAAAAGTGTCACTAAAGTGTCAAATATGATGATAAAACAAACGCACAGATTTAATCCTCTTCTAAAATTCATCTAGTTCGTTTAGCTTATCTTCTTCTTCTTCTTCTTCTTCCTCCTCTACGTCTTCACTTTTATCTGCATCTTCCTCTTCAGATAATTCTACTTCTTCTACACAATTAGATGTATAATGAGGAACTTCCGTCGTGTCCACTTCTATAATATTTGTTACAAGAGGTAGTTCATCCTCTTGATAAGCTATATCGTCAACCTCAAAGGTATTTCTAGCTTTGGTCTTGCATACTGTCCACCAGTCCGATCTTATTGTTCCCTATTTAGGATAACTTGTGAAGTACACGAACTGAGCCTGACTTGATGGGACAAATGGTTCGTAGGCTTGATATCGACGCCGATAGTTTATATCCACAAGACCGTGCTTGTCTACTTTCCAACCTTGACCTTCAATCGGATCGAACCAATCACACCTGAATAACATAATCTTAGCAGGCTCTATTCCATAACTATATGTCAGCTCCACGATCTCCCGTAGCAAGCCATAGAAATCGTTGCCCGCATCAACATCTTTGTAGTTCGAAGATCTGATACACAAACAGCTATTTTTGGTGGAGTCGAGATCCACAAAGTTGTCTCTGATCGGGCAAGTTGTTGACTTGAACCTAAACCTATTAACACAGTAACTTGGCCATATTTTTGCAACATAAATTAGGTAATTCAAATGTCGCTCAAACAGGTATATCCATCGATATTCGACGGGTCCACTAACACGTGCCTCATAGGATAGATGAATCGACAAATGCTCCATAGAGTCGAAGAATCCAGGAGGAAACACCCTTTCTAGCTTGCACAGTGTTACCGTAATGTCCTTCTCTTGCTTTTCTAGATGATCAACGAGCAATTTCTTAGAACAAAGATCCCTGAGGAATATGCTAAGCTCCGTCAATGGATCCCAAACTGCCTACGGTAAGAATTCCCGAAATACAATCGGAATTAACCTCGCCATGAAAATGTGACAGTTGTGGCTCTTCATACCCGTCAATTTGTTTTCCTTCGGATCGACATATCTTCTCAGATTTGACACATATCCGTCTGGAAATTTTAGGCCCTGGATCTACCGACAAAGTCTCACTTTATCCTCCTTGTCCAGCGAGAAAATTGACTTCGGCAGGAACTGTTTTGCATTCTGCTCTATCAAATAAAACGCAGGGCAATTGCATATTTCTTCTATGTCCAACCTGGCCTTGGGATTGTCTTTCATTTTTTCCTTTACGTCCATCACAGTATTAATTATGTTATCAAACACATTCTTCTCAATATAAATAACATCAAGATTATGTCTGATCAGATTGGTACTCTAGTATGGCAGATACCAGAATATGCTCCTCTTTGTCCAGTTATGATCTTTACCAAATTTATCGCACTTGTACCCAGTTTTAGGATCTTTGATAGCACTTGGAAAATCTCTAGCCTCCTCCCATATCGTGGCTCCGTACCACCTTAGCGGTGGATCACCCTTCTCTACAATACCGGCACGGAATGCATTCCTATTTCTTCTAAACGGATGATCTTTTGGCAGAAATTGTCGATGACAATCAAAGAAGCACGGTTTTCCTCCGTATTTCAAGCGGAAAGCCTTACTACGTTCCATGCAATATGGACATGAAAGACGGCCATGAGTGCTCCATCCAGATAACATTCTATAGGCCAAAAAGTCGTTGATGGTCCACATAAGTGTTGCCTTCATCTAAAAATTCTGCTTCCTGGAAACATCGTTCGTGTTAGCGCCTACTTCCCATAACTCATTCAACTCATCTATCAAAGGCTGTAAGTACACATCAATATTTCTCTTGGGATTGTTCGGACCAGGAATTATAATGGTTAGAAACATGTACTGAGTCTTCATGCACATCCAAGGCGGTAGGTTATATGGAGTAACAATCACAGGCCAGCACGAATACTGGGATCCCGAAAGACCAAAAGGAGTAAAACTGTCAGAAGATAGCCCAACCTGACATTACGCGGATCAGAAGCAAAATCAGGATACACTCGATCAAAGTGCTTCCACGCTTCTCCATCGAATGGGTGATCCAACACTCTTTCAATCTATTCTCGCATGTGCCAACTCATATTTTCGACCGTCTCTTTCACCATAAATAATCTTTGCAACCGCGGCGTTAAAGGCAAGTAGTGCATTGAATCGGTCGATCTTCTTGCACCGGTAGACCTTCCTGTACTAGTTGTCTTATAGCGATCAGCACCACAAAATCTGCACACATCTGCATCCTTGTCATCTTTGTTGTACAGTATGCACCCATTGCGACAAGAATCAATTTTTTTGTATCCCATCCAAAGCGATCTCACCATCCACTTAGACCGATAGAAGTCTTTAGGTAACTTAGCACCCGCCGGCAAGATCTCTATAATCAACTCCAACACTCGGTTGTAGCATTCTTGCTACATGTTAAAATATGACTTAATGCTCAACAGTCTTGTAACCACCTCCAACGATGAATGATCCTCACAACCAGGATACAATGGAGTCCTTACATTCTCCAGCAACTCCATGAACTTTACAGTATCAAAATTCGGTGCCTCCTCAGCTGCATCATGAATGAAACTAGGCCCCACAGCATCAAAAACCATGTTCACGCACCCGTCGTCGTATGCATGATTATCTGAAACAAAATTAGGTCCTGCATGCATATACGGCTCAACATAAGGCTTCGGCTCTGATGCTAAAGACACAAGTTCTCCGTGTGCGATCCACTGATAGTAATTAGGCATAAAACCTCTTGAGTACAAATGATATGTCACTTCCACTTCTGGATAATATTTTACGTTATGACATTTCACACACGGACACTTAATTTTGGTGTCGTCCATGTACTGAGGGAATGCCTTAGCAAACTGCAGGAACTGCTCTACTTCCGCTATGTATTCATCCCGTACACCATACATATCATCAGAACGGCGATTGTACATCCATGAACGATTCCACAAGTAGTAATTCATATCCATTTGGAAATAATTCTGCAAAGATGGACACATATTATCCAATAGGCACAAATTCGTATATTATGTCTTATTATAGGACACACATTAGTAGCGGACAATTACTAATAACAATGTTAGGCATGATTTCTAGTGCATGATATGCAATCTAGGTCAAACTAGGTTTTACTAAGTCAAACAAAGTCAAACTTAGTCAAGCTAAGTCAAACAAAGTCAAACAAGGTCAAACTTGGTCAAGGGTTGACCTATAGTTGACTTTGTCAACTCTTAGTCCAATCTAGGTCAGATGTTAACTCTACTTTGACTTTCAGTCAAAATAGTCAACCTTGGTCAAACAAGGTCAAATCTAAGTCAAATATCCTATTTCTAGTCATTACCTACCAAGGTACCCTTTACCTTATCGCTATTGGTATCCCAATACCAATACCTTAAGTTGAAATCTCAATACCTTAGTCTAGATAACTAATACCTTAACATCTACTTTACCTTAGATACTAGATAATACCATATCCTAGTAATATCCTATCCTTAGGCTAGTAGATAACTCAATACCTTAGGCTAATAGATATTACCATCTACCTTAGGCTAGTATCTATCCACCTGCCTTAACATCATACCCATTACCTTAGCTAATACCTTATCCTTAGGCTATAGGTAATTCTCATTACTTTGCTAATACCTTAGATACCTTAGGTTACTAACTCTACCGTTCTAACAATATACCAACACTTCTAAGATACTCTAATATTTACATAGAGATATACCCTATAGGGTATTCTATTACCATAGACTAATCTAGGACACTCTTAAGATACTAGGATATCTAACTATCCTAGGATACCAAATTCTAGCCAAGATACTAACTTAGGGTACTAACTTCTAGCCCATATCCTAATATCCTATTATCTTGATACCCTCAAGATACTAGCATAATCTAACTACCCTAAAATATCTAACTTAGGATACTAACTTATCTAGGATAAACAGGATACTAACTAGCCTATCCAAGATACTAACTAACCTATCTCGGATACTAACTTCTAGCATCCTAAGATATTAACTCACCTATCTAACTCTAGGATACTAACATCCTAAACTAGATATTAAATTAGTGCCTAGGATACTATCCTAAATATCTAACTTAGGATACTAACTTATGTGTAGACACTAACATACTCATCCTAAAACAAAACAATACCCCCCAACATAATAAGAGACACTAGCTTCTAGTCACTATTGCAGCTGTTGCCCTCACTGCTCTTGCTACTGCTGTTAGTAGCTGATACTGGCATTGCAGCTACTGTTGCTACTACTCTACAACACAAGCTGCTGCTGCTGCAGTCTTTGCAGCCACTTGTTCCCCCCCTCTTGTTACTCTATCATACCCTCTCTAACACACACAACACTCACTACCACATCTATATCCCTCTCACCTTTCTCACTCTCAAACACACACACACACACACACACACACACACACACACACACTAACACTTATCTCAATATCCCTCTTCACTCACACTCACACTACCATACTACCACACTACCACATCTAACCTCCCCTTCCTCAAACACACACTAAAAAAACACAATCATACACTCACACACTCTCATATCTCATCACAAGCACAAACACACTATTAAAATATCTAATCCCTTTCTTCAAGCAAACAAACATAACCACAAACAACCAACCACCAATCCAAGCCACAAACACATAAACCAAAGGCCAAATGGATAGCCAATAACTTGCCATGCTTTTCCCTCTCTCACTCTCATACAAGACACAACTTCACACACTATATATTTATAAACTTTTATCTAAAATAGTCCATATACATAAATATATACCAATTTATATATATTTACATATATACATGACTTGTGGGTCAAAAATACATAGATATATAGGAATCCATATGAAAACCAATTGGGATACCTTAACCATAACTAACCTACCCTCATTTATGCACAAAACTGAAATTAGGATTCTAAATGACCTATTGGGCATTTCTACAAATACTTGGTGTGTCACCCTCCATGTGTGTGTATGTGTGTGGGAGAGAAGGAGGAGGAGGAATTAGGTTAGGGTTTACCGGAGAGGAGGAGTAGCTCGGATTAGGGGAGGAGGAGCTCCAGGAGGAGGAGATCGACGGGGGAGGGGAGAGGGAGTTGCCGGGGGGGGAGGGAGTCACCAGAGGGGAGGGAGTCGCCGGAGGAAGGAGGGGGAAAAAAGAAGTTTTCGAGTTTTCGAGTGAGGGAGAAAAAGGAGTCATGTGCCCTAAGTAAAAAAGTTAGCGACGTCAACAGTGGACGTCGCTAACCGTCGCAAGCATTTTAATATACGCGACATATTTTAATAATATGTCGCTGAACGTCGCTATTCCGCGACATACTGTATCTACTGTCGCTGAACGTCGCTATTCAGCGACATTTTGCGACGTCGTTAGAAAGGAGTCGCTATATTATATAGTTAGCGACAGAATTTCATTCCGTCGCTCAACAACGTCGCTAATAGAGTATATTTTAGTAGTGTTCCCGTATAGGTTAAATAACAGTTTGATATAAGAATGGACTAAGCCTTGAATTCTGTACCATTACTATAATTCTTCCCACTCACATAATGGCATCAATTGTGCTTCTAGCTGCACATTAAAGGCTATGTGCCTGCCTGGTTTTGGTGTATGTATTTAGGGTGTCTATAAGTTTTCCCTAAAGATATGGCCTACATCTCTATTCATACACTCTAGGTGAGGTCTTTCAAAGAGTCTTGGCATGAAGCCTTTCGCTTCCTTACGGTGCTATGCCGCTATGACATGGCCCAAAGCTGAGGCAATGCCTCATGTGGTGTTACACCACTGTAGCATGAGACGTAGCCTTTTTGTAGTGCAAAACTATCCAGCATGAAGCCTTTCGCTTCCTTGTGGTATTATACCATCGTGACATAGCTCGCAAAGCCGAGGCTTTACCCTTTCTAGATACCTCATGTGGGGTCACACCACTGTAACATGAAGTCCAGTCTCTTTGTAGTGCTGCTTACCACTCTTCATTCTATAACATTAGTCTTACTTACCTATATGAGGTGCTACGCCGCTGTGACTTGGCCCAAAGCTGAGGCTTACCCTCACTAGGTATCTCATGTGGTGTCACCCTACTGTAGCACAGATTACTACGCTCCTTTGCAATGTTGTTCTACTCATGCTTCCTGAAAAGTACGCCGGATGTCCCAAATACTCGAGAACTCATTAAGGCTTTGAAGCCATCCTCTCATAGGACTTTGTTCTCTATAAAGAATAAATAGTAGATAACAGTGGTTTTGGGTCCATAACCCTACAATATCCTATAGGACTGCACACTGATAGTGGTTCTGGGTCCATAAGCCTACAATATCCTAAAAGACTGCAAACCAATCAGTGGTCTGGGTCCGTAATCCCAAAATATCCCAAAGGACTGCCCACTCTACCTGATAATCTTCCAGTCAATGATTCTTCCTTGAATCAAAAGTTAAATGCTGGTAGATTTCTTTTTGAGCCAATCAGCATAAAACTTTATGGTAGGATTGCATAGACGCAACATCAGAGGTCCATCAAGCCTATTTTCTTGCCAGCTTTTGACTGGTTGGTGCTTGAGGTCTTAGTGAATGGATCCATCATATTCTCTGCGAATACTAACCACTGTAATAATCCATGCTTGATATGCTCATTCAGTGCCCTATGCCCTAATTACATAGTCCTCTTCTTATTATTGAAGAGATCATCCGATGCCACTGCTGCAGCCACCTAGTTATCGCAATATATCAACATTACCCGAATTTTGCACCAACTAAAGGAATATCATGTTCGATTGTTGCAATACATCGACATCACCCAAATTTGCATACTAACCACAAAATGATCCTTCTTGAGCTTCCGAAGCCATTTTGCTTCATACTCGAAGCAATTCCGCTTCATCTGACACAGATAATATAACCCAGATTCCATAGTGAAAGAAGATATGCTTCTTCAACTTCCTCGATATAGAAGTACTATCCGTGGATCCGCTTCTTTGACTTCCTCGATATAGCAACACTATCCATGTAGAAGATGTAACTTCTTCTTTCTCTCCTTCTGAGCACCAACTGGCATCACTAACCTTCTTCCACTATAGGGTAACCACCGTGGTGCATCCTTCTATGTCCCTGAAAGATATCCTATTACTCTCTTCACAACTTTCTAAAGATCAACACTTGGATTGCTCGTGAATTGACTCATCATGTCTACAACAAAAGCTATGTCAGACCTGGTGGTACTTGTAGCCTATATCAAACTCTAGATGATACTTGAGTACCCCAACTGTCTAACTCTTCTCCAGGATCTGGTTTCAGCTTTTGATCACACTTGTAAGGAGTATCGATCTCTAGAAGATCTGATATCCATAGCGTGTGAGCAAATTTTCATGTAGTGAGCTTATGAAAGAACAAGCTCAACTTCTATCTGGATTATTTAAATCCCAGGATGACATCTGTATCTTTTATGTCCTTCATACTAAATCTGGAAGTTGGGAACATCTTTGTTCTAGTGACACATTATTATGTCGTCCACATAGAAACAAACGATGAATCCTCTATCATCTGTGAATTTCGTGTAATCACACTTAACAGTCTCGCTGACCCTGTAGCATTTTGACCTAATAACCTGGTCAAACTTCTTGTACCCTAGATTAGGAGTGTACTACAAACTGTACATAGAATTTACCAACTTGTAGACCTTGTCTTCAAGACCCTGAACGATAAATCTATCTGGATGTTCTACATAAATCTCTTTTATCATTTCTCTATCCAAAAATACTGTCTAGACATCTATCTGATGATAGAACAACTTATGAATAACATCCATGGCCATTGTCTGATAGTTGACATCTTAGCTACTAGATCAAATGTGTCAACCTCATCAATCTCCGGTTCTTGAGCAAACCCTCCAGGCAACCAGCCTATCCTCGAACTCATCATAAGTTCCTTTGTCTTTTGTCTTCTTATTCTCGATGATGTAATAGGTTTAGCTCCTTCAGGCAGATTAACTAACACCTAATTGTAATTGGATATAATGGAGTCAATCTTACCATTGACTCACATCCCCCAGAAGATCGCGTCTCTGGTCTTCATTACCTCATCAGCCAACATGTGATAGGTGATAAAGTGATCTTTAAAGTCTTTATGCCATTTCATTTGCTTTGCTAACTGCTTAGCGAATACTGGTTCAAGTGTTCTCTCATCATTGATAACCACCTTTGAGACTATAACTTCTTTGGAAGTACTTTGCTGCTTCGGTACCAACAATGTTCTCAGGAACATCCGCGAGAAAAGTGTTCTTGTCCCTATCAAACTTGTCTTCAAAGAATTCTGCGTCACGAGACTATATCAAAGGATCTTCGAGCGTAGCTTTCAACAGCATATCCAGAAATATGGTCTTTTTTGTCTTTGTCGTTGGCTTCTGAATCTTGATATCCAGAAGTTTTACTAACACCAAACACCCCCACACTTGAATGATATTCACGTCAGGTCTAATCTTATACCAGTATTTATGAGAAGCAACAACAGATGTGGCAAACGGTATTTTACTAGAAAATAAACGTAGCCGTAAGCACAATCAATCCTCATAAGTGTATTGGAAGACCCACAATAAAGATATCATCATCTTTGACAGCACTGATCTTCCTATCTGAAACTCCATTGTATGAGAGATACTTCATAGCAGTTGTTTCATAGCCAATTACATGTTCACAACAGAACGATACCAATATAAGAAAATGATACTCTCCGTCTCAACCACTTCTGTGTCTCTTGAATTGTTGACTAGCTAGACTTTTAGTTTTAGCCCTGAAGTCCCTGAACTTCTCGAACGCTTCATCCTTCGAGAAATACTTCTACCCGGCCTCTATGGAGAATTGATGAAAGTCACAGATATCTAAGTGTACCAAATCCAGAAGATTTGTACTTTATTTTAATTGTCTGAGCAATTTTCTGATAGTCTTTGTCCCTGCACAGACTTCATATCCCTCTACCTTCTTACCCCCACATTCTAGAGATAAGGTTTAGACTAGACATCTGAGTCTACTATTACATAGCACATGTCTAGTCCATCCCTCACAACTCAATTAAGAAACTGCATCATCAACAGAAGTCTGAACATTTGCTTGATACTGAACATCTTTCCAAAGCATGTTCCTGGCCAAGAATCCAACAACTTGCCAGCATGAATGTCCATCTTCAAGTCTATATCGAACAATAGACTTCCAGAGATCAGGTCCTCAGAAATAACTGGTATGTGCTACACATACACCAGTTTCAGCAACTTTCCAAAAGTCTAAGACTATGATTCCGATCCCTAGATCTTCTGCTAGCAATATGTTTGCCATCTGTAACTACCACTTTTCTAGAATAAGGGTATTTTGGTAATTGTATAATTTTTAAATTTTTGATTATTTTATAATATTTTAATTGGTACTTTTGTGTTAGTAGTTTGGTTTAACCTTAGCTAACTATGATTAGAGACTAACCATGTCATTAAAGGCCTAGTTATCATTTTAGATTAGAATTTATGTTCTATTCTAAATTAGGAAACTTTTTAAGTCATTTTTAGGGTTTTGAGTTATTTGCTTTTTGGACTTTTGCTAAAAAGGCTTTTTATTACTTAAGTTGCATTTGGGCCTTATGACTAAAACCTAACCCTAATTCTAGCATGTGGTCGACCAACACAGCTCCCCTCTTATATAAACACATCATGTAGCCACCAAGCCATTTTTGCAAAATCCTAATTTCCACCTTCTTCAAACTAGCCTCCATTCTTCAATTCTCAACCATATCAGACCAAACGAATTGTGTTGTGATCCTTGGGAGGAGGGACACTTGTTGGAGGCTTGCTAGCAAAAAATTGGTGGCGTTTGACCATAGGATTTTGGGTGTCGAGGCATTTTGGAGACTTTTGCATTGAGATTCCAACTCTCAATCGGTAAATGCTTCTAAACTCATTTATATTCTAATTTTTCTTTATAGAAGCATGCATCTAGGTACCATAGACCTGTAGACCAAGTTTGGTAGGATTTTGTGTCCTTTTGATATGTGTATCGAATGCGTGTCGGTGTATTATAACATGTGTTCGATGAAATGTCTCTAAGAATTAAAAGTTGTTATTTTTTAAATCTAATTTTATATTATTGTAGCCCTATATGAGGGGATTTTAAAACATATTTTCTGGGTTTATTTTGACACTATTTTCTTATCCAAATCGGATACGGAGATGTAGCACGAAGCCCCATGCACTATCTTGTATCTCGAGTGCCATAACTTGATGGACACGACTCGGTATGGGCTAAAAGTTGGTCGACATGTGGGGGAAATCTCTGGCCACATGCTCACAAAATTTCATGAGGTTTCGTTGAGTGTGCACGATGTTATCGCACCTGCATGGATTTCGGGCTGCTATTCACATGCGAGTTTTTGGCCCTAACACGGGTTTATAACTCGGACACGAGGACACGTGGACTCGAGACTGTCATGATCCGCACCCTAGAATAAGGGCACGAGAAGTGGGTACGTCCAGCCTACGCCGCAGTGTCGGCGGTAGAACGCTGTCCTAGGTCTCATGCATCTAACAGTATAAGGCTAAACAGTTTATACTCCCCGAATGGGGGTGACATAGCAGAATATAAACTCAATCACGTCTAAGGTAGAGCATAATAGAAGATAGATAAAACATGAAATCCAAAAGAGATACAGCAGATAGAAGTCTAAGTGTCTAAGATACACAACCCAAAAATACATCTCAAAGCTCAAATACATTAAATCCATAAATACAACTCAAGACAACTGAAAATAAACTATAAGCAAAACCCTAGCTATCTATACAACCTCTACTGTGTCTCCTCTAGGCTAGCAGGCAACCTCCAAGCTATCTGTAAAATTTTCAATAGGTCCAGTCAGGACGGGAACGAGCACATATCTCTAAAACAGTTCATAGCAGGTTAGGAGTATAAATCATGCAATAGAGTAAAATACAGGAAGTGCTGAATAGGAAGTACGAGTAAACAGAAGATATTTTATAACTGAAAGTAAATACATGATAGTAGAGACTGTAAGTGGCTACGTGATTTAGAGCACAATGGTTATGTAAACGGCTTGGGGGCACATGAATACAAATAAGGAGGCACATGAATACAGCTACTGGGGATAGTGATCACATAACCAATTCTACTCACCCTGCCCCAATCAATACACAAGGATCCGTTCAAGTTATGTTATAAGCACATGAATACAGCTAAGATACGTGAACTCATGTAATGAGTAGTACATGAGGCACAAGGTAAGCACATGAAAGCACATGAAGCACATGAAAGCACATAAGAACATGTAAAAATATGAAATAGTACGAATACAAGGAGTACCTGATGCACATGATAAAGTACATGAACATGAAATACCCGATGCACCCGTAGAGGGATAACATCTCAGGAAAGGATCCATATAGTACTAATTCGTGAAGATACGTGTCAGCATCAAGTAGAGTAATCTAGAGCTAGAATATAATCCAGATAAGTATGAAAAGATCAGAGAATGTATTCGCCTGATATCTGAATGTCCAAGGTAAAGATACTATCCATGGAGAGGTGTCTGGCTCCTAATTAGAACAGCACAAGTCACAACATGTCCAGAAGGGTAATATAAAGCACTACAATGCATTCTACATGAATCTAGGTCAAACTAGGCCAAAGTCAACCATTGGTCAACTCTGGTCAACTGCACTAGTCAAACTAGGTCAAACTAGGTCATGTCCTAACCCAGCAAGTCTTACTAGGCTTAACCAAGACTATTCTAGCAAGCACACATCAATAAAAGGCTATACAAGCCAACATACACCCAACTCTATATAGCATGCAATTATTCAATACTCAAATAGGCAAGAATTCACATTAGATATACACTAGGTAATCTATTACTTAAGCTATATATGTCTACACATATATACACATGCATATATTGGTATTCAACATTAGGTCTATAATCATGGCATTTCAAATGGTTATATAAACTTATATATTACAACACAATATGCTAACATATATATAATATACATACATAGCTAAGTTAACTATATTCATAAATACTTATTTAAGAGGCTATGTGTGTGTATGTGAACATGGCAAAGGGGCAAGTGAGGGTTAAATGGGCATACATAGTGTATACAATCAAAGAGTGTCAAAGTGTAAGTAAACAAAGTGTCAAGTGTGATAGTGTCAACATAGTGTAAGGGGGTACATGAGCTAATATAGGATTTGTGTTAACATAGAGCATTACATCTCATTAACTTGTATATTGTATACATTACATCTATTATTACATTACATTCATGCTTGCATTCATTCATCATTCATTTATTCTCTTGCACTACTATATGCACCATACATTACATACTATGGAACCTATATATTCATTACAAGCCATACTTATACATGCTTACATTAGATAGGATACTTACACCTCATACATCATTTATTTAACCATTTACTCATGCTTGCATTCTCTATTTAATTACATAATGTATATACATTAACATGGGTTAAAATCAAATAGAACATTATATTACACATAAGGGTGCACAAAATGCATATGCCGAATAGTAACTCCTACTAATAATCAATACTGTACCATCTCAGCATGAATTAAAATCTAGGATTAAAGTATGTTATAGATCTATGTGTTAGATTTCCAAAACTTCAAACGGGTCACGTTTTCGTTTCCGGAAACTCCCGAAATCGCGAAAACACCGAGAACGCATTTGTCTTTCGTACAGCTGACACTCAAATAATTCTCCAGAAAGTTATAGAAAGAATTAGGCCCATTAATACATGTTTTTGGAAATCTAACTTCAATACGCTTCTTTTAAAAAAAACGGGAAATTAAACCGAGCTTTGAGCTTGAAGTTATGACATTTCTAAGTTAGGGCTGAAATTAAAAACGTGGATAAAAATCATGACGGATTTAGATAGTTTGAGCCAAAAGAATACACAATATATATCATAATTATCCACAACAATAATGACAATAATAATATGAGGAACCACACTCACAAACTTGATTATATAATCATCATGAACCATTTATTACATATATAAATATAGATATACTCTCATTACAATATATATATATATATATATATATATATATATATATATATATATATATATATATATATATATATATATATATATATATATATATATTTATATATATATATATATATATATATATACATACACAAATCTATATATGTAACATGAACACATCTATAAGAGATACATGAATGAAATCTAAAGTACTCAAGAACACATCTCTACATATTCAAATCTGAGATTTAATATGAATTAATTCATTTAATCAATATTTTAAATATAAAGTGTGTCCAAGTTTGGGAGTTTTCCCCATGAACACAAGACACAACAATAATACAATAGAAATCCCTAAAGGACACATAAAGGACACAAGAGGACACAAAATAGGGACACAACAATGGGGGTCATTCCTATGGTTAAAACTTTCCTAAATGCAAAATGGAGAAATAAAAGAGAAGGAAATATTACCTAAAGGAGAGAAAATCCAAGGAGAAAGGCTTCTTCCTTGGGAGAGCTTGAGAGCACTTGGGGAAGAAGACTTCTCAAAGAAAGGAAATGAGATGAGAGTCCTATTAGGGCCGGCCACAATGGTTATATCCCCTCTTCATTGAATATTACAAGTTTGCCCCTCCCTTAGTTACAAGTGTTTAAAATAATTTTGGTTAGGGTTTGGGGGTAAAAGGGTCAAAATAAAAACTCTAAATGGTTAACCTAATAATTAGGATTATGACTAATCTTTCTAACATGATTAATTAAAATGTAGGCCATGGATAACTAATGCATGGGTCCAACTAGAATCTAAGTTACCCCGGGTCCCCGTTACAAGTCGGATTGAGATAAAATTCGAACCCGACTCAAATAACCCCAAAACAATATCATAAATAATAAAATAAATATCAAAATAATTCAAAGAGGTCAAATGCAAAATATCCTTAGGCCAAAAATGATATTAAAATATCATAATCACATGGTTAGGCTCTAGGTCAAACAGTCTCTAGGGTTTCACTAGCAAAACGTCAAAACCACAAGTCATTGATTTAAATAATTTTAAAATGATTTAAAAATCACCAAAAATCATATCATAAATTAAATATCATTATTAAAATAATTATAAACATGAAATTTCAAAATTACCCTCATTTGGAAAACTGGGTGCTACAACTCTACCCACCTTAGAAAAATTTTGTCCTCGAAATTTAAGATCGATAGTACTCCTTCTAGAGCCTCTAACCTACCCAATATCTAAGGTAACACTTTCTAACACTGGAATAATAAACGGACATCTAAATAGTGTCAATCTAGGAATACCTCCAACACTGCTCTGCTGTACGACGGTAATGGAACTTCAATAAAGTATGGACTGGAACCTATATCCAAGGGACTGGACCTATTTTAAAGTGGTCTTAACTAAGGATGAAAAGGAACTGATCATAGGCTATATGTATGCTCAAACTATTATCTTCCTATTAACCATATATTAATACATTCTATTACCATAGGAATGATGCATTACTAAGACATATAGGCCCCTATCTCTCATAACACATTTATACTCACCAAAAAGACTAGTACATCCTATTAAGGCTGATACTATAATCTCTCATAAATCTCATAAGCTACATGTTTATAGACACACATCCCTACATCAAGGACTAACCTATATATATCTACAACAGATACTAATGGGGTGACTTCCCTATTTTCCAACAATCAAGGTCAAAAAAATTCATCTAAATCATGCAATTTGAAGGAATAGTATACAAGGTCAGGGCATACTGTAGCAGTTGGAAGTCTCACCTAGGTACACTAATCATTCTAGGTCAAAACAGTACTATGGTATCAACACACAAACAATCTAGGGTGTCCTAATTGGGAAGGTAAGGAAACAACAATCATCAAGGTTGTAGGGCTGTCTACCATCCTATATAAAAATTGGTCATTAACAAGCAACTAAGAAATTATTAAAAGGTTACTATTCCATAAAATGGCAAAAATTGAAAATTTAGGCACAACAAATCACAAATAGATTTTTGTCTTGACACGATCTAAGTTGATCAATTTCGGGATAAAACGAGATTTGGGCAAGAAGGAAAATCAATGAAATCAAAGTTTGAGCATGAGCATCCAATGATGGAGGTTCAGGTCATGATTAAATTTAATTCGACTGAGTACGAATACGAGGTTCATAGGCGATAAAAACATTTCAAGGAGAATTGTCAAGGCTGTCGCGAATGAGACTCTAGGGTCAAGTTTAACTATGTCTCCATTCTCGTAGATTGATACATGAAAAAGCGAACCAAAGTGCAATAGGTTGATCAGACCATCATGTACCGGTTCTGATTAGACAATATATTAGTGGGTGGCCACCCAATAAAATATGTCATGACCAAGCTCGAAAATAGATAAGCTTGCAAAACTAAGCCTAATTTAGCAGCACAAGATATAAGGGTGGTAATGATGAAAGGAATTACATAGTCCAAGTTTCTTAACCAACGGGTCAAGTAATCAGATAAGGTACAAGGTTAAGCATCTAAGAAAACAAGCAGAACACCATCACATGTCGGGTCAAAAGAATTGAGTCAAGGCTAGATTTCTAATTGAAATAAGAAGAAATTTAGTATAATGGTAGAGGTTATAGTTTAGCCAGTTGACCAGAAAATCATATCAAGAAAATAGAGTACAAGAAGACGAGTTTTAGTGGGACATGATATACCTACACGAAGGTGAGCTCGTCTAGGTCTTGCATATTAGATTTGTTGGAGGGTAACAGCTAGTATTACATTCCGAATATCAAAGTCACGATA
Organism: Iris pallida; assembly: GCA_029216955.1. Taxonomy (NCBI): domain Eukaryota; kingdom Viridiplantae; phylum Streptophyta; class Magnoliopsida; order Asparagales; family Iridaceae; genus Iris; species Iris pallida. Next base: position 7,360,045 of record JANAVB010040216.1, on the reverse strand, counting down.
AAGAATGTCAAGGATCTCAATTAGAAAGTGGGAGTTCGAGAGGTGGTAATTAATGCACAAAAATAATGAAGATCGAGTTAGTCATCTGCTTCTGATACTCTTAAGTTCATCTGGTCATAACTTGCCAATCATATCTTTACCTCACCAGTCTCCATATGAAAATTTAACCTTTACTTAAACCCTTACCATGACTACCGTAGGCAATTCCCAATTTTCAAACATCACTCTTGAAGTACAGCCCTCACATTTAGGAATCAACATTAACCATTTATTTAAATTTCCAAGTTTTTTCACCTTGTCTTAAATTTGACCCAAAACCTCTAAATCCTGTTTACGAATTCCTTGAACTTGTTCAAATTGTTCTCCTCGTATTATTTAATTTAAATCTCTAGGCCTTATAAAACTTATCTTCCATCATAAAATCAACTTCCGTATTTTCTTCAACATACACCCTTGAATATTATTCTCCTAAAAATATTTCACAATAATCTCTAAACTTCTATAACTTTGTGTTCTCTTTATCCCTAGTATTTTCCTCGCAACATCTTGTTTAATATCCTTATTAAACACAATTAACTTCTCTTTTCCATTACTAACCTTCTACATAGCCTCAGAGTAAAAGTTTTCTCCAGAATCAATATCCAAGATTTTTTAAGTTCTCAAAACTAGGTTGACCTCTGATATCCTCATTAGTTTTGAATATACCTATAAACTATCTCATAACCCCAAAATTTCTCTAAATGTAATTGTTTCCAGATTGGCAGTATACATCTCTTTATTCTATTCGAGACCTTTACCACATTTCTATCTCAAGTTTCCATATGGAACACTCCACATTTGATTTCCTTTAGATCATCATAAAATAACCAGTTACGTCTTCTCTGAGCTACATAATTTACGTCACTTCCTTAGCCTTCCTCATGCAAAAGATACGAAGATTCAAGGGTTTCGAAGTACATCTGCTAGGGACGACAAGATATGGGTAATTAATGTAATGAGACAGAGTTTAAGATAAGAGGTAAATAAGAATGCAAGGAAATAATGGCGAGAAAGAATAATGAAGATATGTTCCTTCTCATCGGTTCAAACGAGAGGAACCCATCAAGCTTAAATTCAATAGCAAGGAATGAGGGTGAATCCAAACAAGAGGAAAAGGAATTCCATTGAAGTTCAAAATGAGTTTCTCAGGGGTCGTCCCAGAAATCTCTCAAAGAATCCTAAGTGTGATTGAGTACCTTAGATTTAAAAATATTAATCTAAATACAAAATTAAATCAACAACTACAAAATTTCATCAAAATCATCAACTAATACCAGGATTCAAAGTTCTATAATGAATCCACAAAATCAAATTCAAATCAAGGAAAAAGGTGAATCAAAATAAGGAAAAGGAGTTTAAATCGGAATTCAAAATGAGATTCTCAAGGGTCATCCCAGGAATCTCTCAAGGAATCCTAACAGTGATTGAGTATCCTCTCATCCTAACATCTTAATTTATATATCCTATAGCAGGCTCGTAGTAGTACAACTAAGTCGTTGTGCTACTACGAAATCGTATTAATACGAATCTCGACCTGCATGGGCCTCCACTAAAAATGTGTCACGACCCGCACCCTAGAATAAGGGCACGAGAAGTGGGTACATCCAGCCTATGCCGCAGTGTCGGCGGTAGAATGCTGTCCTAGGTCTCATGCATCTAACAGTATAAGGCTAAACAGTTTATACTCCCCGAATGGGGGTGACATAGCAAAATATAAACTCAATCACGTTTAAGGTAGAGCATAATGGAAGATAGATAAAACATGAAATCCAAAAGAGATACAGCAGATAGAAGTCTAAGTGTCTAAGATACACAACCCAGAAATACATCTCAAAGCTCAAATACATTAAATCCATAAATACAACTCAAGACAACTGAAAATAAACTATAAGCAAAACCCTAGCTATCTATACAACCTCTACTGTGTCTCCTCTAGGCTAGCAGGCAACCTCCAAGCTAGCTGTAAAATTTTTAACAGGTCCAGTCAGGACGGGAACGAGCACATATCTCTAAAACAGTTCATAGCAGGTTAGGAGTATAAATCATGCAATAGAGTAAAATACAGGAAGTGCTGAATAGGAAGTACGAGTAAACAGGAGATATTTTATAACTGAAAGTAAATACATGATAGTAGAGACTGTAAGTGGCTACGTGATTTAGAGCACAATGGTTATGTAAACGGCTTGGGGGCACATGAATACAAATAAGGAGGCACATGAATACAGCTACTGGGGATAGTGATCACATAACCAATTCTACTCATCCTGCCCCAATCAATACACAAGGATCCGTTCAAGTTATGTTATAAGCACATGAATACAGCTAAGATACGTGAACTCATGTAATGAGTAGTACATAAGGCACATGATAAGCATATGAAAGCACATGAAGCACATAAAAGCACATGAGAACATGTAAAAACATGAACTAGTACGAATACAAGGAGTACCTGATGCACATGATAAAGTACATGAACATGAAATACTCGATGCACCCGTAGAGGGATAACATCTCAGGAAAGGATCCATATAGTACTAATCCATTAAGATACGTGTCAGCATCAAGTAGAGTAACCTAGAGCAAGAATATAATCCAGATAAGTATGAAAAGATCAGAGAATATACTCGCCTGGTATCTGAATGTCCAAGGTAAAGATACTATCCGAGGAGAGGTGTCTGGCTCCTAATTAGAACAGCACAAGTCACAACATGTCCAGAAGGGTAATATAAAGTACTACAATGCATTCTACATGAATCTAGGTCAAACTAGGCCAAAGTCAACCATTGGTCAACTCTGGTCAACTGCACTAGTCAAACTAGGTCAAACTAGGTCATGTCCTAACCCAGCAAGTCTTACTAGGCCTAACCAAGACTATTCTAGCAAGCACACATCAATACAAGGCTATACAAGCCAACATACACCCAACTCTATATAGCGTGCAATTATTCAATACACAAATAGGCAAGAATTCACATTGGATATACACTAGGTAATCTATTACTTAAGCTATATATGTCTACACATATATACACATGCATATATTGGTATTCAACATTAGGTCTATAATCATGGCATTTCAAATGGTTATATAAACTTATTTATTACAACATAATATGCTAACATATATATAATATACATACATAGCTAAGTTAACTATATTCATAAATACTTATTTAAGAGGCTATGTGTGTGTATATGAACATGGCAAAGGGGAAAGTGAGGGTTAAATGGGCATACATAGTGTATACATATCAAAGAGTGTCAAAGTGTAAGTGAACAAAGTGTCAAGTGTGATAGTGTCAACATAGTGTAAGGGGTACATGAGCTAATATAGGATTTGTGTTAACATAGAACATTACATCTCATTAACTTGTATATTGCATATATTACATCTATTATTATTTTACATTCATGCTTGCATTCATTCATCATTCATTTATTCTCTTGCACTACTATATGTACCATACATTACATACTATGGAACCTATATATTCATTACAAGTCATACTTATACATGCTTACATTAGATAGGATACTTACACCTCATACATCATTTATTTAACCATTTACTCATGCTTGCATTCTCTATTTAATTACATAATGTATATACATTAACATGGGTTAAAATCAAATAGAACATTATATTACACACAAGGGTGCACAAAATGCATATACCGAATGGTAACTCCTACTAATAATCAATACTGTACCATCTCAGCATGAATTAAAATCTAGGATTAAAGTATGTTATAGATCTATGTGTTAGCTTTCCGAAACTTCAAACGGATCACGTTTTCGTTTCCGGAAACTCCCGAAATCGCGAAAACACCGAGAACACATTTGTCTTTCGTACAGCTGACACTCAAAAAATTCTCCAGAAAGTTACAGAAAGAATTAGGCCTATTAATACATGTTTTTGGAAATCTAACTTCAATACGCTTCTTCTAAAAAAAGGGAGATTATACCGATCTTTGAGCTAGAAGTTATGACATTTCTAAGTTAGGGCTGAAATTAAAAACGTGGATAAAAATCATGACGGATTTAGATAGTTTGAGCCAAAAGAATACACAATATATATCCTAATTATCCACAACAATAATAATATGAGGAACCACACTCACAAACTTGATTATATAATCATCATGAACCATTTATTACATATATAAATATAGATATACTCTCTTTACAATATATATATATATATATATATATATATATATATATATATAAAATAAATAAATAAATAAATATATATATATATATATATATATATATATATACATACACAAATCTATATATGTAACATGAACACATCTATAAGAGATACATGAATGAAATCTAAAGTACTCAAGAACACATCTCTACATATTCAAATCTGAGATTTAATATGAATTAATTCATTTAATCAATATTTTAAATATAAAGTGTGTCCAAGTTTGGGAGTTTTCTCCATGAACACAAGACACAACAATAATACAATAGAAATCCCTAAAGGACACATAATGGACACAAAAGGACACAAAATAGGGACACAACAATGGGGATCATTCCTATGGTTAAAGCTTTCCTAAATACAAAATGGAGAAATAAAAGATAAGGAAATATTACCTAAAGGAGAGAAAATCCAAGGAGAAAGGCTTCTTCCTTGGGAGAGCTTGAGAGCACTTGGGGAAGAAGACTTCTCAAAGAAAGGAAATGAGATGGGAGTCCTATTAGGGCCGGCCACAATGGTTATATCCCCTCTTCATTGAATATTACAAGTTTGCCCCTCCCTTTGTTACAAGTGTTTAAAACTATTTTGGTTAGGGTTTGGGGGTAAAAGGGTCAAAATAAAAACTCTAAATGGTTAACCTAATAATTAGGATTATGACTAATCTTTCTAACATGACTAATTAAAATGTGGGCCACGGCTAACTAATGCATGGGTCCAACTAGAGTCTATGTTACCCCGGGTCCCCATTACAAGTCGGATTGAGATAAAATTCGAACCCGACTCAAATAACCCCAAAACAATATCATAAATAATAAAATAAATATCAAAATAATTCAAAGAGGTCAAATGCAAAATATCCTTAGGCCAGAAATGATATTAAAATATCATAATCACATGGTTAGGCTCTAGGTCAAACAGTCTCTAGGGTTTCACTAGCAAAACGTCGAAACCACAAGTCATTGATTTAAATAATTTTAAAATGATTTAAAAATCACCAAAAATCATATCATGAATTAAATATCATTATTAAAATAATTATAAACACAAAATTTCAAAATTACCCTCATTTGGAAAACTGGGTGCTATAGAGACAGCGTGTCCAACACCTAGCACTGTACCTAGGATACCAATGGATACGAGCACGAGACACATGGACGTGTGTATCGTGTCCTAGGTGGGCCGACACGCGTGCACGTGGCCGCACGTACATGCGGGTGCAGCCCTCCCCGATACGCGTGTGGACACACAACACGACGACTCATGTACACGACTCTGGGTCCGAGACACGTACCCTGACACCCTAGCTACCCTCTGGCATGAGCACGAGGCTTCCCGTTGGACACGGTGAGTCCTTCGTATGTCGACACGTATGCACGAGCACTGCACACACAGGTTTTGATACACTTTCAACACTCTATTTTAGACATATTTGTGACATAGTTTTGACCCTGTGTGTACACGAGCATGACACACCACATACCCTTTCTGTTTACCTATTTTTACGTAGTATAATTTGGTATTTTGGTTCTGATATGTCGATTGGGTTTATGTATTGAATTTTTGGTTTGAATAGGATATTTGAATTCTTTGAGTTCATCTTGGATTTGTTTCAGATTCCTGAGATAGATTGTGAGTTTAGGAATGGATTCCAGTTTAGTTAAGGGATTTGTTTGGGTTGGGTTCATATGGAATTGAGTTTTGTGTATATGTATAGTTCCTATCTATATCCCCATATATATATATATATATATATATATATATATATATATATATATATATATATATATATATATAACTAGTATATAATTGTTTGAGTTGTTTTGAGAGTTTCCTGGGATTGGGTCTCTCTAACCCCTGTAGTACCCTTCCCAGTTACACAAGTTCACACACACACCCATGCTATATATAGATTTTCCTCTTCCTTATCTACATATATATAGTAGTTGATTGGATATACGTAAATATATATATAATTTATAATATATATATATATATTTTTATAATATATATATAATTTATAATATATATATATATATAAATATATATATACATATATATACATATATATATATATATATATATATATATATATATATATATATAAAATAAAAAATATATATATAAAATACATATATATATATATATATATATATATATATATATATATATTTATTTTATATATATATATATATATATATATATATATATATATATATATATATATATATATATATAGGGGTAAAAAGATGGGGAAGAGTAAGGGACAGGGGGGCTTTGGTGGCCGTTCGTTGGCTTTCCCCCCCTGTTCGGCGCCGCCCCGCCAGCCTTGCGGCCGGGTGGCTCTGGTGCCCGAGCGCATCCTTGGCCTGGAAGCGTTGCCGGGCCTTTTCTTTCCCCTCGGCGGCTGTCCCTTCATCTTCCCTCCCCCGTGCCACCCTGGCTGGCCGGGTCTCCCCTGGACGGGCGGCCCCCAGCCGGGCGGTCTCCCGCCGCGCGGCCTATTCCACCCCTCCTCCCCTCCGCCCATCCTCCCCGTCGCAACCGCCCCCGGCGACGCCACCGGTCGAGGCGCCAGGCGGCTGGCCCTCCCACGTCACCGGTGGTTCCCCTTGTCGTTCCACCTTCCCCCCCTTGGCCCTCCGCCAGGTCATCGCCGTGCCTCGCCGGCCAACCTATCCCCGGAGTTTCCCCCTCTTGCGGCACCGCTCTCGTGGCCGCCGGCGTCCCCTCCCCTCGCTGACCCTCGTGCCGCGCCTCCCCCTGTGGTGGCGCCCCCCCATGTTTCCCACGCTTATGTGGCCGAAACCCTCTTTCCCTCCGGCTCCCGGCGGCTCTTCGGCGTCTGCCTCCGCCCGTCCTACCCCGTCGGCTCTCCCTCTGCCGCCCGAGGCTCCCCCTCGTGGGCGAAGGTGGCCGCGTCGCAGCCGTCCGTGCAGTAGCCCCCGACGTCCTTCTCCTCCGCCCAGACGTCCTCTTCGATGTCGATCGGCGAACACGCAGCGTGTTTCTCCGCCGCCATTGCGCGGTAGCCTTCGGTGAGCTCCACCGCCTCGGCGTCCTCCTCGGTGACTGCGACGTGTCTTTCCCCTACCTGGCGACCTCCTCATTGTCTCCGGCGTCGTCGACCCCGCCATCCGTCCACCGTTACGCGCTCCGGAGCCTCTCCTAGCGGGCCAGCGGTCGAGCCACCCTATTTCCTCCTCCTCTAAGCCCGTCGACTATCCTCCTCCCCCCGGGCTTCCTCCTCCGCCCCCGGAGTTGACCACCCCTCCCATGGCGGCAAGCTCCCTCCTCCGCTGTTGTCCGCCCCCGGAGTTAGCCTCCTCGGGCTTCCTCCTCCGCCTCTCCCCCTCCCAGGCTCCCTCCTCCGCCCCCGGAGTTGACTCCCCCCACGGCGGCTAGCTCTCTTTTCCGTTGCCGGAGCCCTCTCGTTCGATGCCGGAGGTCCCCGCCAGATTGGAGGTCGGACGCTCCCCTTCCCCTTCACACTGAGGTCGGGCCACCCCCCTCCGCCTCCGGCCTCCTTTGCCGGAGGCCCAGACCCCCTCCTCCCAGGGCTGTGCGCCCGCCTCGTGCCGTGCGCCCCCTCGGGCCGCGCAATCCTCTCTCGTGCAGTGGACGTTGACCCCTCGAGCCCAACGCCACCTCGGGCCCACCGCTCCCCTTGGAAACTGCGCCCACCTACTACCCTAGGGCCCCGCGCCGTTCGTCTCACGCGTCTGGCCTAATCCCCACCTGGCGGATTTAAAATTTGAATTTTCTTTCAAATTTTGAATTCCAAAAAAAAATATCTGGCAGTGTGCCACCCCCTAGGGCCGAGCGTCCACACCCGCTCATTTCGAGCATTTTCTAAACCCTCTATGTTTTCAAATTTCGAAATATTTCGAAATTTCAAAATTTACTCTTATGAACTTTCTACTTTGCCTTCCAGGGCTTTTGTATCTTTTGGGCACCTGTAATGCTCGTTAAGAGCCACTTTTATCATTCAAAAAAATGCTGTTTGGATATATATATATATATATATATATATATATATATATATATATATATATATATATATAAGATATTAGTCCATGGTTAGTGAGTTAATTCAGGATTGACCTATAGGCCTAATTAGGCACACTTTGACTTACTAGTTGACCAAGTTGACTAAAGTCAACTATTGGTTAAATTTGACCTGGAATAGACTCTAACAGGTCTAAATTGACATGTTAACTTAAGTTTGACTTAAACCTAGACTAATTGACTAGTTGACTTAGGTTTGACCTCGTTTTACTAGAATGGTTGACCAGAGTTTACAAAGAGCTGACTTTGATCTAGTTTGAATAGAATGGTTTACCAGAGTTGACCACGAGTTGACTTTAGCATGGAATGACCTAGAATCATATAGAATACATAGTAAATTTCATTTAATTATATAAAATACATTATAACCTATATTGCTCTATTTAGGATATTGTGACTCCGGTTTGGACATCTGATATTCATCAGTCTTTCAGGGTATCAGACGAGTACATTCTCTGATAGTTCTTTCATTTACTTGTTGATTATTGTATTTCAGTTCTAGTTAATTCTATTTGATTTTCTATTACAAACACAGATTGGTATTTCTGGATTCATGTATTCGACATACATACTTTACTTGTCTAGCTTCAATTACTAGAACCACCACTCAAATCACTACTAGCATCTTCATGTGCTGGGTGGACTCATTCTCGATTTACGTGTCGGATTATGAATTCACTTGTATTTATCGGGCGGAAAAATACTTGAGTAGACATGTAAACATTCCTAAATACTCGAACCACCTCCCTACGAACTATAGTCAAACGATAGCCATCCCTCACCTGATCAGTGTACGATGTGCCAGATTTACTCTTAGCCGTTTATATGTCGATCTCAGTATTTTAAAACATACTTGAGTGTTGGCTAGAATCATCGCTAGAACTATCATACTAGGATCATCACAAGGATCGTTACTGGTATCACCTTACTCGAACCACCATACTATAAATATTGATTGGGATCACACTCGACTCATGTTGTACTAGACTCATATTGGGATCACACTTGTCTATATTATACTGTCTGGACTTATATCACCTCTATTCTAGTTCAGATAGATTTTTATTTACAGTCACCATTACCATGATCTTCTGATTCGTTATATTATTTCTCTTATACTTTAACTATTGCTCTATATCATTACCTGTCTAATCATCCAAGCTTTATCAATATAACTGTCTATAACTATTTTATAGTCTTTGCCATTTATTTAGGATTTTTAGATAAGTTGTGATTGTTCGTATCCTGACTAGATACGTTGAAAATATTACAGATGGTTGCCCCGAGGACACTTGCCCAACTTACTATGGACTAGGAGATGGCTTAGCTACCTTTGGCCCCAACTCTCAGGTGTGATCAGGTGACTAGCTAGTAGACTTGTTTAGATTTCATATTTAGAGCTTGAATGTAATATGTTGATATTGACATGTATTTGAGTTTGTTGAGATATTATTATTTAGTAGTTTTTGTTAGTCTTTTAGTTATAGACTTATGTGTTGCCTTATCATGCTTCGACTGTGATTGAGTTATACCATATCTTTACTTGTCCTTCATTCGGAGTTGAGACCCATGACAGGTATATTATATATTTGTGTGAGTTGTTAGATAGTGACCTAGTACAACGTTCTATCGCCGATTCTGTGGTGTAGGCTGGGTGCTGTTATGTACTTGTACCATTACACCGGGTGCACGTCGTGACACGTTTTTAGTGGTGGCCCATGCAGGTCGAGAGTCGCATAAGTACGATATCGTGGTAATACGACGACTTAATTGTACTGCTACGGGCCTGCGATAGGAATTAAGGAATAGGCTTTAGATGAGAGAATACTCAATCATGACTAAGAAATTTCCATGGATTTGAATCTACTGACACTCGTTCAAATCTAATTAATCTATTTCAAATATGTCCTCTTTGATGATATCATCCTTGTTTCGTTATTGACCTCTTGTCACGACCCGCACCCACTGTAAGGGTACGAGAGCGTAACAACGCCCAGCCTACGCTGCATTGTCGGCGGTACTGTTCTAGTTCATGAACTATAACTAACATAATATGAATGCTCTCCATAAGGAGGCCAACACAGAGGTACAACTCAATCACAATCTAGAGATAGAATATCGCACGATAAAATAGATAAGAGAATCCTCAACCGAGGTACAACAAAAATGAAATACAAGTCTCAACATCTCTACAATATACAACTCTGAATCAAGAACAACAACTAAACATGAAAAAGGAAAACAGTCTAAACTATCTATACTAAGCAAGGTATCGTCCTCAGCAGCTACCTGAACCTCCCCTGGGGTCCAGGTCGCGAGTGTCAACTAAGCCAACTCCAAGTAAGGGTGCAGGGTGCCTCATCATTCTCTGTAAAATTTTCAACAGGTCCAGTCAGAACGGAAGCAAGCACAAAACATCTCACGCAGTTCATATCATGTTAGGAAACATAAAACATGCAATAGAGTAAGGTACATGAAACGCTGAAAGAAGAAGTATATGAAAAACAGTAAAGATTTGATAACAGGAAATATCTAAACATGATAAAAAAGAACTGTAAGTCTACTGTGATTTAGAGTACAATATGGTTATGTAAACGGTCTAGGAAAATGCAATGGTAACTCCATTGTACGTGGGTGTACAATAGACATATATAATACTTATACAATGTTGTACAATAGGATTTGATTACATAACCAATTCTACTCCCCCTCCCCAATCAATACACAAGGATCCACTCTAGTTACGTTATCTTGCACAATAGTGTACAATGTTATACAATGGATGTACAATATTATATAATAGATGTACAATGTTATACAATAGTTGCATAATGTTATACAATAGTGTACAATGGTTTATCCCTAGGACTCATGTGATACTGAGAGTACAATATGCACAAGGAGTATACAAAGATATAGGTATTCAATAAATACAATATGGAAGTGAAACGCACATCGCAATATGTATCTAATGAATACAAGGGGATAACATCCCAAAAAGAAGATCCGTATTGTACCAATCCGTGATAACAACGTATCAGCATCAAGTACAGTAATCTAGAGCAAGAATGTAAATCCAGACAAGTATGAAACGGTCATAGAATGTACTCGTCTCGTATCTGAATGTCTGATGCAAATGTACTGTCCGAGATGAGGTACATGGCTCCTAGTTAGAGCAACACAAGTCAAGATGTATACATGGGATGATAAATGTAATCTACAATGCATCTGCATGCTGTCTAGGTCAAACTAGACTAAAGTCAACCCTTGGTCAACTCCAGTCAACTATACTAGTCAAGGCTAGGTCAAACTAAACCAAACAAGTCTCGCTAAGCCTAACCAGCCTATTCTAGCAATCACACACCAATCATAAGTCATACTAGACTATCAACACACAACCATTGGTGTATTCATACCATACACATAGGCCTTATGCCCTATAGTCCACATCACACATATTTCATACATTATATATATATATATATATATATATATATATATATATATATATATATATATATATATATATATATATATATATATATATCTATATACTAGATTAATATAGGCAACTTATTTATCACATATAGGCCATTAGCATATATTATATATATAAGAGATAGACATGTGTGTGTGTGTGTGATATATGGACAGGAAGACAGTGACTAGGAACCTGTGTAAAGTCTCAGGAAAACCATGTGTTAAATCTCAGATTGTGGCAAGGTGTATACAACTCTATGCAAACAAACTGAAGGCTAACTCACTTATTTAACTACTACACATGAAGATTTATCCCAACAATGTAACATGTTAGCATTATACAAAAATTGGCATAAGGATAGGGTTCACACATACACAAGCTTACACAAACACTCACAAGGCATAAAGGCTGATTTGTGGGTATGATAAGGGCTGGTTGGGGGCTGTCCATTAGGGACTGGATGTGGGGAAAAATAAGGACTAATTTAGGACTGAATGTAGAGGCTAATTGTTGTGGCATTTGGGACTGGTTTTGTGGCTGTGTTGGGGCCTTTTCATGGCTGAAATGTAGGGACTGTTGTGTAGGCAGGAATGGGACTGCTACTGTGGCTGATATTGGCATAGTTTAATCCATATATGGGGCTTGATTAGGCTGTGCTTAGGCTATCAAGGCTGGGTTTTAAGGGCTGCAATGTATGTTGGTAGGGGACTTGTTAGGACAGGTATTTTGCACTGATATAGGGGCTGCAAGGGACAGGATGTGGGACAGGTTTGGGCTTCTTTGGACTGGTACAATGGACTGGTATGTAGATGACTGAACAAGGCTGAAAATCTGGGGACAGGTAATGGCATGTTATGGACTGAAAGGGAGGCTAACAAGGGGACTAATTTATGTGCAAATTAGGACAGTGTATTGGGGACTTCTATGGACTGATTTTGGGATAGTGATATAGGCTAAGGGGACTGGTTTTGTGGCTGCTGATATGGGGACTGGATAATAGGTGTGTGGACTGATTCCAGGTTCAAATGAATGTAAGGATTTACATGGTAATAAACTTCTGAACAGTTTAAAGGAATGAAATCAATTCTTAGAACATGACAGTTTCCATATGAAATCGTATCATTCAATATCAAGGTATCAGTCAATACATTAGAAACCAACTCAAAGTCTAAATTCCTATCCCATATCATAAAACTTAATCCAAATGAAATTTGAACTAATTATGAACTAACAAACATGTAGGAGAAATCAAGACACTCAAACATCAATTGAGTTCAGTCCAAGAAGGAAAAAAATGTCAATTTCTAAATACCATTACATAGGAAAAACTAGGATTGAAATCAACATTCAGTTAATCATTGAAACAGTCATTCGATTCCCAGTTAAAGGAAAAAGGGTTTCAGCTCATATTTCAGTGAGAAAGAAAAGGAATTCAATTCATTATAGGTTCTATATCTCAGATAAATGAAGGAAAAATCAATTCAATTCAGTCGTACACTATCTCAGTTCTCTAAGTATACCACAGTGCATATAGGACAGTGTAGTGTGTGTGAATTTGTGTACAGTGAGTGAAAGAGAGAATGTGCAGAGTGTGTGTGTGGGATGTTAACAGGGATGAGGGTGGCCTGTGGATGTGTAACAATGTATATCAAGTCATATTCCTAATCTATTCTCAGGTTATGTCCATTAATTCTTAGTTTAACATTATCAAAAACCAATTTAAAAACCTAACAATCTACACATGGTTTCAGAAATGAATGAACTGTTAAACATTTGAATTATCTGTTAAACTAAACTAATCTTTATCAATCAGTAAAACACAAATTATACTCAATTCATGAGTATCAGGAAAATGGTGGTTTTAAACCCAAATCCACATTCAAAATCCTAACTATGGCCAATTGAAACTCAAACTCTCATGTAACCACCCTAGCAACAATTTATACATTTGCACATGAATTTAAACATGGTAATTAACATGGAAAATCAGTTTAGAGTCACTTAATCTCAGAATTTCAATATTCCAAAGCAAGTATCAGTAATTTGGTGGGGAAAAGACCCAAATCGAATTCGAAATCTCAGCGACCAATAAGTTAATAGTGGGTATTGTGTCGTGTACACATGATCATGCTTCACAGGTGGTGTCGTGTCCATAGAGTTGGACACGAAGCATCCCAAGCAAAACAGATACTGCACAGGGCACCCGAGTGCACTGTCTCGTGCGGCCAGTCCCCAAGGGATTGGATACGACATGGAGCATCAGAAACCTCGTGCACTTGGACACGGGTAGCCCAACTATAGGGCTACGAGGTCGACACAACATGACGTGTCCTAGTTGTGTCTACACGCGACACGAAGGCCGTATCAGAGGACCCTGTCCGCGCGCGTACAGTGCGTGTGCACACAGTGTGATTTAGTGCGGGCAGGGTTTCTCCAATCCGCTCGATAAGATGTGCTGAAATTTTGTCAGTGTGGTGTCAGACACGTGGCCTAGGTGTCCACAAAATTTTGTGTCCATACGTGGTGTGTCGTGTCCGCTACAGTGCCCGAGCAGCAGGGCACTGAACCGAATCAGTGCGCAGCGTGTCCAACCCCTCATGCACCCGACACAGACACAAAAACACTATCACCACTTCACGAAAATTAAAGTACTCATATATATATATCTACAAAACTCTTCAAACACTTTTCAAAAATAAAGAAATAAATATGAGTGCAGTATTTCATCAAACAGTTCACTGCATGGACTGACACGTGTCCGAAACAGACACGAAATGGAAATGACTCGACACGAAACCAATACCTACAGCTAGGGGACACGTAGGGCTTCCTATCCATGTAAAGAAAATAAAAATTGGTGGAGGGAGTAGGAATTTACCTATTGTTGAACTTTCAAGAAAAACCCCTTTCAATAGCTCTTCTCCTTGATGTCCCAATCCCACAAAACAATGCCAAACTGAAATAAAACTTCAATAGCAGCAAGAGTGGGTATATTAGAACCTAATGGAGAAGATTTGAATGAAAAAGGAAGAGGAATGGATTTGTAGGGATTAAAAGAAATAGAAACAAACCTTTCCTCAAACTTGACCTTTCCTAAGAAAGAGGCAACCCTAAATTTTATGAGGGATTATATAGGGTGATGATCCCAATGATGATATGGTGGCTGGACACTTAGTCTAGGTCTTAGGGTTTTGGAATTTGTCTTGGGCTTTGGGCCAACTTACAAGGCTATGAGTTAAATGATTTATCAAAGGCTCTGAATCATAAGCCATGACTTATGACTTTCTAATTCCTATTGCTAATTAGAGTCTAAAGACCAAACCAAGGATTAGGCTAGGTTAGACTAGAGTCATATAACCTAACTAAGTCCATACTAACTAGGGTTAGCTTCTAGGTTGGTCTACAAGGGTCAACACTAGTCAAAGTCAACCTAGTCAACCTTCTATCAAATAATTCCAAAATAATTCCTAAAAATTTCTCATAAATCATAATAAATTCAATAAATCCTAAAATGGCCAAAATACCCTCTAGGCTAAAATATACTGTCATACATCCAAATCACAAAGTCGAGACCTAGGTTAGCCACTAGGTTAGTCTCAAAAGTCAACATAAGTCAAAGTCACTAAAACACCAAAATCAATTATTCTAAAATCACTAAAAAATCACATTAATTATAAATAATAATAATAATTCAAATTAAATTCTAAAATTACAAGAATGACTAAAATACCCCTCAGTCTGGAAATGAACACTAGCAAGACACCAAATCATAAGTCATGAATTTAAATAGTTTAAAAAATAATTAAAAATCACTAAAATCATAATATGAAATAAATATTATTAAATAATAATCGTAATTACAAAATTTCAAAATTACCCTCATCTAGAAAACTGGGTGTTACAATCCTATCCACCTTATAAAAATTTCGTCCTCGAAATTAAAATGGTAGTAGTTCTTCTCGGTCAAACACCCCACAATCAAAGTCTCAAACATACCGTCAGATAATCATATGCGTCTGTCCAAAATTATGTTATCCAGAGTCTTCATCATGCTAGTGAGCAAGGCTACGATAATCACAGTCCTTGACTAAGGTACGTACCCTTAGGTTCATGGTATTTAAAATTTTTGCATTGCCGTATGCGACGACGAAAACCTTAAATTCCCATACCCGAGAAATACATCCAAAATCTGACTATATGTCCTCACCATGCCAACTAACACGACCATCGAAGATTCTAGATCCCATAACTGAGGTGACCTAGCCCATATGATTTTCTCAGAAGAAAAACAAACATAACGAAAGAGCAACATGACAAAATTAATCAATCAACAAGAAACAGATGGAATCGGATTTCAAGGTAGTTATAAAAGTCAATTTTGGGAATGGAATCAAGAAGAACGAAACTTGCACCATGATCTCCAATGGTCTGTGCATCCTCGACAGTCCTGACGATAGCTCGCCCTGCTGGTTTTTCCTGGTCTGCTGCTGATGCTGCATAGACCGCTGCTGCTGAGAGAATCAAAAATGACGGAAGAAAATCTCTGTACAGATAGAGGTGCACCTCCAATGTAGCAGAAACGCCAACCTGAGTCGGCACAACATGAGCTACGGTCTCGAGGCCCTGATGAACATGACGAGCGGTGGCCAGCCTCTCGATAGTATTCCCCGAACCGAAGTGATGAGATCGTGTCTTCATAAGCATCATGAAAACAGATCAAAACAAGAAGCAATTTCTGAGAATGAAGCAAAAATTCAAAGAAGGACAGTTTATATTCAAAGGAAAGTCAATAAGCAATAATTTTAGACAAAAGGAATCTGATCAAGAGTTTTTCCTAATGTGATTGAGTACCTCCAAAATATCCTAATCCTACTGCAGGCTGTAGTGATACTCTAGTTTGAATACCACTACATAAACTCGACCTGTATGGGCCACCACTAAAAACGTGTCACGACCCGCACCCACTGTGAGGGTACGAGAGCGTAACAACGCCCAGCCTACGCCGCAGTGTCAGCGGTAAAACGCTGTTCTAGGTCATAAACTATAACTTACATAATATGAATGCTCTCCATAAGGAGGCCAACACAGAGGTACAACTCAATCACAATCTAGAGATAGAATATACCACGATAAAATAGATAAGAGAATCCTCAACCGAGGTACAACAGAAATGAAATACAAGTCTCAACATCTCTACAATATACAACTCTGAATCAAGAACAACAACTAAACATGAAAAAGGAAAACAGTCTAAACTATCTATACTAAGCAAGGTTTCGTCCTCAGCAGCTGCCTAAACCTCCCCTGGGGTCCAGGTTGCGAGTGTCAACTAAGCCAACTCCAAGTAAGGGTGCAGGGTGCCTCATCATCCTCTGTAAAATTTTCAACAGGTCCAGTCAGAAGGGGAGCGAGCACAAAACATCTCACGCAGTTCATATCATGTTAGGAAATATAAAGCATGCAATAGAGTAAGGTACATGAAACGCTGAAAGAAAGAAGTACATAAAAAACAGTAAAGATTTGATAACAGGAAATATCTAAATATGATAAATAAGAACTTTAAGTCTACTGTGATTTAGAGTACAATATGGTTATGTAAACGATCTAGAAAAATGCAATGGTAACTCCATTGTACGTGGGTGTACAATAGACATATACAATAGTTATACAATGTTGTACAATAGGATTTGATTACATAACCAATTCTACTCCCCCTTCCCAATCAATACACAAGGATCCACTCTAGTTACGTTATCTTGCACAATAGTGTACAATATTATACAATGGATGTATAATATTATACAATAGATATACAATGTTATACAATAGTTACACAATGTTATACAATAGTGTACAATGGTCTATCCCTGGGACTCATGTGATACTGAGAGTACAATATACACAAGGAGTATACAAGGATATAGGTATTCAATAAATACAATATGGAAGTGAAACGCACATCACAATATGTATCTAGTGAATACAAGGGGATAACATCCCAAAAAGAAGATCCGTATAGTACCAATCCGTGATAACAACGTGTCAGCATCAAATACAGTAATCTAGAGCAAGAATGTAAATCCAGACAAGTATGAAACGGTCAGAGAATGTACTCGCCTCGTATCTGAATGTCTGAAGCAAAGGTACTGTCCGAGATGAGGTACCTGGCTCCTAGTTAGAGCAACACAAGTCAAGCGGTATACATGGGATGATAAATGTAATCTACAATGCATCTGCATGCTGTCTAGGTCAAACTAGACTAAAGTCAACCCTTGGTCAACTCCAGTCAACTATACTAGTCAAGGCTAGGTCAAACTAAACCAAACAAGTCTCGCTAAGCCTAACCAGCCTATTCTAGCAATCATACACCAATCATAAGTCATACTAGACTATCAACACACAACCAATTGGTGTATTCATACCATACACATAGGCCTTATGCCCTATAGTCTACATCACACATATTTCATACATTATATATATATATATATCTATATACTAGATTAATATAGGCAACTTATTTATCACATATAGGCCATTAGCATATATTATATATATAAGAGATAGACGTGTGTGCGTGTGATATATGGACAGGAAGACAGTGATTAGGAACCTGTGTAAAATCTCAGGAAAACCATGTGTTAAATCTCAGATTGTGGCAAGGTATATACAACTCTATGCATACAAACTGAAGGCTAACTCACTCATTTAACTACTACACATGAAGATTCATCCCAACAATGTAACATGTTAGCATTATACAAAAATTGGCATAAGGATAGGGTTCACACATACACAAGCGTACACAAACACTCACAAGGCATAAAGGCTGATTTATAGGCATGATAAGGGCTGGTTGGGGGCTGTCCATTAGGGACTGGATGTGGGGAAAAATAAGGACTGATTTAGGACTGAATGTAGAGGCTAATTGTTGTGGCATTTGGGACTGGTTTTGTGGCTGTGTTGGGGCTATTTCATGGCTGAAATGTAGGGACCGTTGTGTAGGCAGGAATGGGACTGCTACTGTGGCTGATATTGGCATGGTTTAGGCCATATATGGGGCTTGATTAGGCTGTGCTTAGGCTATCAAGGCTGGGTTTTAAGGGCTGTAATGTATGTTGGTAGGGGACTTGTTAGGACAGGTATTTGGCACTGATATAGGGGCTGCAAAAGACATGATGTGGGACAGGTTTGGGCTTCTTTGGACTGGTATGATGGACTGGTATGTAGTTGACTGAACAAGGCTAAAAATCTGGGGACAGGTAATGGCATGTTATGGACTGAAAGGGAGGCTAGCAAGGGGACTGATTTATGTGCAAATTAGGACAGTGTATTGGGGACTTCTATGGACTGATTTTGGGATAGTGATATAGGCTAAGGGGACTGGTTTTGTGGCTGCTGATATATGGACTGGATAATAGGTGTGTGGACTGATTCCAGGTTCAAATGAATGCAAGGATTTACATGGTAATAAACTTCTGAACAGTTAAAAGGAATGAAATCAATTATTAGAACATGACAGTTTCCATATGAAATCGTATCATTCAATATCAAGGTATCAGTCAATACATTAGAAACCAACTCAAAGTCTAAATTCCTATCCCATATCATAAAACTCAATCCAAATGAAATTTGCACTAATTATGAACTAACAAACATGTAGAAGAAATCAAGACACTCAAACATCAATTGAGTTCAGTCCAAGAAGGAAAAAAATGTCAATTTCTAAATACAATTACATGGGAAAAACCAGGATTGAAATCAACATTCAGTTAATCATTGAAACAGTCATTCGATTCCCAGTTAAAGGAAAAAGGGTTTCAGCTCATATTTCAGTGAGAAAGAAAAGGAATTCAATTCATTATAGGTTCTATATCTCAGATAAAGGAAGGAAAAATCAATTCAATTCAATCCTACACTATCTCAGTTCTCTAAGTATACCACAGTGCATATAGGACAGTGTGTAATGTGTGTGAATTTGTGTACAGTGAGTGAAAGAGAAAATGTGTAGAGTGTGTGTGTAGGATGTTAACAGGGATGAGGGTGGCCTGTGGATGTGTAACAATGTAAATCAAGTCATATTCCTAATCTATTCTCAGGTTATACCCATTAATTCTTAGTTTAACATTATCAAAACCCAATTTGAAAACCTAACAATCTATACATGGTTTCAGAAATGAATAAACTGTTAAACATGTGAATTATCTGTTAAACTAAACAAATCTTTATCAATCAATAAAACACAAATTATACTCAATTCATGAGTATCAGGAAAATGGTGGTTTTAAACACAAATCCACATTCGAAATCCTAACTATGGCCAATTGAAACTCAAACTCTCGTGTAACCACCCTAGCAACAATTTATACATTTGCATATGAATTTAAACATGGTAATTAACATGGAAAATCAGTTTAGAGTCACTTAATCTCAGAATTTCAATATTCCAAAGCAAGTATCAGTAATTTGGGGAGGAAAAGACCCAAATCGAATTCGAAATCTCAGCGACCAACAAGTTAATAGTGGGTATTGTGTCGTGTACACATGATCATGTTTCACAGGTGGTGTCGTGTCCATAGAGTTGGACACGAAGCATCCCAAGCAAAATAGACACTGCACAGGGCACCCGAGTGCACTGCCTCGTACGGCCAGTCCCCAAGGGATTGGACACGACACGGAGCATCAGACACCTCGTGCACTTGGACACGGGTAGCCCAACTACAGGGCTACCAGGTCGACATAACACGACGTGTCCTATTTGTGTCTACACGTGACATGAAGGCCGTATCAGAGGGCCATGTCCGCACGCGTACAGTGCGTGTGCACACAGTGTGATTCAGTGCGGGCAGGGTTTCTTCCAATCCGCTCGATAAGATGTGCTAAAATTTTGTCAGTGTGGTGTCAGACACGTGGCCTAGGTGTCCACAAAATTTCGTGTCCATACGTGGTGTGTCGTGTCCGCTACAGTGCCCGAGCAGCAGGGCACTGAACCGAATCAGTGTGCAGCGTGTCCAACCCCTCGTGCACCCGACACAGACACAAAAACACTATCACCACTTTACAAAAATTAAAGTACTCATATATATATATATATATATCTATAAAACCCTTCAAACACCTTTCAAAAATAAAGAAATAAATATGAGTGCGACATTTCATCAAACAGTTCACTGTATGGACTGACACGTGTCCGAAACGGACACGAAATGGATATGACTCGACACGAAACCAATACCTACAGCTAGGGGACACCTAGGGCTTCCTATCCATGCAAAGAAAACAAAAATTGGTGGAGGGAGTAGGAATTTACCTATTGTTGAACTTTCAAGAAAAACCCCTTTCAATAGCTCTTCTCCTTGATGTCCCAATCCCACAAAACAATGCCAAACTGAAATGAAACTTCAATAGCAGCAAGAGTGGGTATATTAGAACCTAATGGAGAAGATTTGAATGAAAAAGGAAGAGGAATGGATTTGTAGGGATTAAAAGAAATAGAAACAAATATTTCCTCAAACTTGAGCTTTCCTAAGAAAGAGACAACCCTAAATTTTAGGAGGGATTATATAGGGTGATGATCCCAATGATGATATGGTGGCTGGCCACTTAGTCTAGGGCTTAAGGTTTTGGAATTTGTCTTGGGCTTTGGGCCAACTTACAAGGCTATGAGTTAAATGATTTATCAAAGGCTCTGAATCATAAGCCATGACTTATGACTTTCTAATTCCTATTGCTAATTAGAGTCTAAAGACCAAACCAAGGATTAGGCTAGGTTAGACTAGAGTCATATAACCTAACCAAGTCCATACTAACTAGGGTTAGCTTCTAGGTTGGTCTACATGGGTCAACACTAGTCAAAGTCAACCTAGTCAACCTTCTATTCAAATAATTCCAAAATAATTCCTAAAAATTTCTCATAAATCATAATAAATTCAATAAATCATAAAATGGCCAAAATACCCTCTAGGCTAAAATATACAAGTCATACATCCTAATCACAAAGTTGAGACCTAGGTTAGCCACTAGGTTAGTCTCAAAAGTCAACATAAGTCAAAGTCACTAAAACACCAAAATCAATTATTCTAAAATCACTAAAAAATTACATTAATTATAAATAATAATAATAATAATTCAAATTAAATTCTAAAATTACAAGAATGACTAAAATATCCCTCAGTATGGAAATGAATACTAGCAAGACACCAAATCATAAGTCATGAATTTAAATAGTTTAAATAAATAATTAAAAATCACTAAAATCATAATATGAAATAAATATCATTAAATAATAATCGTAATTACAAAATTTCAAAATTACCCTCATCTAGAAAACTGGGTGTTACACCTCTTGTTTGGTCTATCTTTCCTGTCCTTCTTTTCTATCTTATTGTGTGATTTTATTAGTACCTATGAGGATATTTTGTGTTGTACTAGATAGTATAGTGACCCTGTTCGAGACTGTGAAATCACGACCAGTAGGACCATAATTTGTATGTTATTAGTAGAATTTTCTTGACCTTGATTGTTGAGGGTTTGACCTAGAAGGAGTACGATCACCTTAAATTTTGAGGATGAAATTTTTCTAAGAAGGGTAGATTTGTAACCACCCATTTTCTAGAATAGAGATATTTTGGTAATTGTGTGATTTTTGAATTTTTGATTATTTTATAATATTTTAATTAGTGCTTTTGTCTTAGTAGTTTGGTTCAACCTTAGCTAACCATGATTAGAGACTAACAATGTCATTAGAGGCTAGTTATTATTTTAGATTAGAATTTAAATTATATTCTAAATTAGAAAACTTTTTAAGTCATTTTTAGGGTTTTGAGTTATTTGCTTTTTGGGCTTTTGCTAAAAAGGCTTTTTATTAAATTAAGTTGTAGTTGGGCCTTATGACTAAACCCTAACCCTAATTCCAGCATGTGTCCGGCCAACACAGCCCTCCCTCTTATATAAACACATCATGTAGCCACCAAGCCATTTTCGTAAAACCCTAATTTCTATCTTCTTCAAAGTAGCCTCCATTCTCCAATTCTCATCCAAATCAAACCAAACGAATTGCGTTGCGATTCTTAGGAGAAGGTGAACTTGCTGGAGGCAAGCTAGCAACGAATTGGAGGCGTTTGACCGTAGGATTTGGGTATCGAGGCATTTTGGAGACATTTGCATTGAGATTCCAACTCTCAATAGGTAAATACTTCTAAACTCATTTAAATTCTAATTTTTCTTTATAGAAGCATGCATCTAGGTACCATAAACCTGTAGACCAAATTTGGTAGGATTCAGTGTCCTTTTGATATATGTATCGGATGCACGTTGGTGTATTATAACATGTGTTCGATGAAATGTCTCTAAGAATTAAAAGTTGTTATTTTTCAAAACTAATTTCATATTATTGTAGACCTATATGAGGGGATAACAAAACATATTTTATGGGTTTATTTTAACACTGTTTTGTGTGCAAATAGGACACGATGACGTAGCACGAGGCCCCGTGCACTATCCTGCATCTCGACTTCCATAACTCGATGGACACGACTCGGTCTGGCCTGAAAATTGGTGTACACGTGAGGGCAACCTCTGTCCACAGGTTTACAAAATTTTATGAGGTTTCATTGAGTGCGCACGAAGTTATCGCACCCGCATGGATTTTGGGCTGCTATGCACACGCGAGTTTTTAGCCCTGATACGGGTTTATAACTCGGACACGAGGACACGTGGACTTGAGGCAGGGTATCCAACACCTAGCCCTATACCTAGGATACCCATGGACACGAGCACGTGACACGTGGACGTGTGTGTCCTGTCCTAGGTGGGCCGACGTGCATGTACAAGGCCGCACGCACACCCGCGTGCAGCCCTCCTCGATACGCGTGTGGACACGCGACATGGCGACTCGTGGACACGACTCAGGGTCCTAGACTCATACCCTGACAACCTAGCAACCCTATGGCATGAGCACGAGGCTTCCCGTTGGACACTGTGAGTCTTCCGTTGCTCGACACGGGTGCACGAGCACTGTACACACATGTTTTCACACACTTTTGACACGCTATTTTGGACACGTTTGTGACACAGTTTTGACCCTGTGTGGACACGAGCATGACACACCATATACCCCCTTACTGTTTGCCAGTTTTCACATAGTATAGTTTGGTATTTTGGTTTTGATATGTTGATTGGGTTTGTGTATTGAATTTTTGGTTTGAATATGATATTTGAATTCTTTGAGTTCTTCTTGGATTTGGTACAGATTCCTGAGATAGATTGTGAGTTTAGGAACGGATTCCAATTTAGTTGAGGAATATATATATATATATATATATATATATATATATATATATATATATATATATATATATATATATAATTGTTTGAGTTGTATTGCGAGTTTTCTAGGATTGGGTCTCTCTAACCCCTTGCAATACCCTTTCCCATTTACACAAGTTAACAAGTTCACACACACACACCCATGCTATATATAGATTTCCCTCTTCCTTATATATATATATATATATATATATATATATATATATATATATATATATATATATATATATATATATATATATATATATATATATATATCCAATCAACTACTATCTATAATATCTACTATATATATACATATATATATATATATATAAATATATATATATATATATATATATATATATATATATATATATATATATATATATATATATATATATCCAATCAACTACTATCTATAATATCTACTATATATATATACATAAAAATATATATATATATATATATATATATATATATATATATATATATATATATATATATATATATATATATATATATATATATATATATTTTTTTTTTTTTTTATGTATATATATATAGTAGATATTATAGATAGTAGTTGATTGGATATATATATATATATATATATATATATATATATTTATATATATATATATATATATATATATATATATATATATATATATATATATATATATATATATCCAATCAACTACTATCTATAATATCTACTATATATATATACATAAATATATATATATATATATATATATATATATATATATATATATATATATATATATATATATATATATATATATTTGATATTAGCCTATATATATATATATTTGATATTGATATAGGATATTAGCCTATGGTTAGTGAGTTAGTTTGGAATTGACCTATTGGCCAAATTAGGCACACTTTTACTAAGTAGTTGACCAAGTTGACCAAAGTCAATTATGGGTCAAACTTGACCTGGAATTGACTCTAATAGGTCTAAATTGACCTGTTAACTTAAGTTTGACTTAAACCTAGACAAATTGACTAGTTGACTTAGGTTTGACCTAGTTTGACTAGAATGGTAAACGAGTTGACCAAGAGTTGACTTTGACCTAGTTTGAGTAGAACGGTTTACCCCAGTTGTCTAAGAGTTGAATTTGGCCTGGAATGACCTAGAATCATATAGAATGCATAGTAAATTTTATTTATTTATACAAAAAACATTGTAACCTGTATTGCTCTATTTAGGACATTGCGACTCCAGTTCGTCTATTTGATATTCATCCGTCTTTCGGGGTATCAAACGAGTACATTCTCTAATAGTTCTTTCATTTACTTGTTGATTACTGTATTTTAGTTCTAGTTATTTCTATTTGATTATCTGTTACAAACACGGATTGATATTTCTGAATTCATGTATGCAACACATATACTTTACTTGTCTAGCCTCAATTACTAGAACCACCACTCGAATCACTACAAGCATCTTCATGTGCAGGATGGACTCGTTCTCGATTTATGTGTCAGATTATGAATTCACTTATATTTTTCGGGTGGAGAAATACTTGGGTAGACATATAAACATTCCTAGATACTAGGACCACCTCCCAGTTAAGTATACTCGAACGATAGCCATCCCTCAACTGATCAATGTGTGATGTGCCGGATTTATCCCTAGCCGTTTACATGTCGATCGCAGTATTTTAAAACACACCTGGACTGTTGTATATAATCATCACTAGAACTATCATACCAGGATAATCACAAGGATCATTACTGGTATCACCTTACTCGAACCACCCTACTAGAAACATTGATTGGGATCATACTCGACTCATGTTGTACTAGACCACATTGGGATCAAACTTGTCTATATTATATTGTCTGGACTTATATCACCTCTATTATAGTTCAGCTAGATTTTTATTTACAGTCTCCATTGTCATGATCTTCTGATTCGTTATATTATTTCTCTTGTACTTTAACTGTTGCTCTACATCATTACCTGTCTAAACTTCCATGCTTCATTAATATAACTGTCTATAACTATTTGATAGTCTTTGCCATTTATTTGGGATTTCTAGATGAGTTGTGCTCATTCCAATCCTGACTGGATACGTTAAAAATATTACGTATGGTTGCCCCGAGGACACTTGCCCTACTTACTATAGACCAGGAGATGGCTTAGCTACCTTTGGCCCCGAGTTTCAGGAGTGATCGGGAGACTAGCTAGTAGACTTGTTTAGATTTCATATTTAGAGCTTGAATGTAATAAGTTGATATTGACTTTTATTTGAGTTTGTTGAGATATTACTATTTAGTAGTTTTTGTTAGTCTTTTATTTATAGACTTTTGTGTTTCCTTATCGTGCTTAGACTGTGATTGAGTTATACCATATCTTTACTTGTCCTCCATTTGGAGTTGAGACCCATGACAGGTATATTATATATTTGTGTGAATTGTTAGATAGTGACATAGTATAACGTTCTACCGTCGATTATGCGGCGTAGACTGGACGCTGTTACGCACTTGTACCCTTACACCGAGTGTGGTTTGTGATACCATCGAGACCTTTATCATAGCTACTCTCATCCAAGATGAACAGCTCCTTCCATATGTGGCTAGATGCACCAGTGTCCACACACTAATCAGCTACCACACTTGATGACTCAACCTGTACATATCATGTTTAGCTTTACCTTGCTATTTTGGTTATATAATTCTCCTTCAAGTGACCCTTCAAGCCACAACCATAACTAACCCCACCAAGATAAAACTATCTTTATGTTGGGTTATTTCACTCATGGAGAATTTTTATGCTTTATACAGTCGAAATCATGCGCACATTGGAGCAAAACCTATGCACCAATCCATGCACATCATCCGGGTTGTACCATGCGCCTCATTTGGGTGGACCCATGTGCCAAGATATGCAACACCCTACAAGCATATACAGATAGCACATCTGCAGTCATGTGCCGAGATCACTATGCACTACCATGGCAAAACCCATGCTCCATGCTGAGCATAATCCATACTCACACATACATATAATCTGAACAGATCTTATGCACATGATTGAGCCATGTGCACAAATACTTTGGTCTTGTTCTCATTGTCTTAAGATGCTCCTGGAGAGACTTCTCGTCCGCTCTAACATAATTTGTAATCTCCATGAACTATCGACAAATCTGATTTGCCATGTGCATCATCCTCCTTGGATGGCTAGGCCACTCATCCAACCATTTGACAAAGAACTTTTCCTTATCCAAATGTTGGAAGTGTTGCCCGTTAATATTCTCAAGTTTGTTAAAACTTGTATCGAGAAGGATTGTACGGCAGTTCTCCATATGTTTTGGATCTTTCTTTGAGATTGTTATTCTCAAAACAGTTGTAGATGAAAGAACGATCATAATTTAAGAGATCACCTGCAAATAAATTTGCTCTCTATTCTGATAAAACAACTGTTAGACGCAGAGATCTTCTTGCAAATGAATTTTCTCTCTGTTTTGATTATGTAGGATTTCAAAGAATACTTGCAAATGAATTTGCTCTCATAATTTCCTCAAGTTAGGACTTCGAAGATTCTTCTAAACGAGTCTGCTCTCCAGAAGTACCTGAACTGAGTTTTAGCACTTCGGAGATTCCTGCGAACGAGTTCGATCTCTAAAAGTCCCTGAACTTAGTTTTATGATTTTGGAGATTACAACAAAAAAGTTTTTTTTTCTGCAGAAGAAGAAGAAAAAGAAAGAAAGAAATATAATATTTCAACAGCCCTGCTGGGGTGATAAAAATTACTGTTGCTCAAAGCAAGATTTGCCTTTATGCGATCCGCTTCCATAAACCAGCAAGTTCTCGAAGAACTTCTGGAATGCTCGTTAGTCAAGTTTTTTGACTTGAACGGGCTCCCTGGACTAAACGGGCTTCATTTGCTTTCTACTTTGGTGCATCTTACAAAGGAGGCCAAGGGCCTCTATTTATAGATTGGAGTGTGACTTCACATTTTCTCCTATCCAATGTGGGACTAAAATTCCAATGCTAAAATACAGAGTTTAATATTTTAGATCATCCCACAATTAGCATAGTCGCATGCCAGTCGACGCCTACCACCCGAACACGTCCGTGCATATACAAGGCGTCCTGGAGTCTGTGTCCTAGTCCGAGTTCGAACGAAAAAAAGCAACTTTATTCATTGTTGGTGTCACGACCCACACCCGCTTTTCTGATGCGAGCTCGTGAGCAAGCCAGCTACGTATCAAGCTGACTCCAGTCAGACTCAAATACGTAAATGCTGTCACGACTAGGGTAAGCTGCCAAATCATGGCAAACAAATATATATCTCAATCCACAATAAATGTACGAAACATGAATGAACACTATGGATCGTGGTCTGCAGCCCACTAGCATAAATGTCTGATAAGACTCTAAAGAAAAAAAATAAGAGTCTAAAACTGAATCAAGAAACAGGATATCTCATGATAAGGTATGAAAGCACGAGCGGATAATAAACACGATAACGATACCTGAATCCCGCAAGCGTATCATACATCTGTCATCCAGAACCACTAGCTAACTCCATGCAATCGCTAAACCTGAAGAGATCATCAGGTCCTCAGAGGACATAGCAAGATATATAAAAATATGCCTATCTAGCAGTTTATCATGCAATAATAAAAATACAGAAGATAAATGAAAAAAGACCAATCAACACAAAAATACGACTATACACGACTGGAAGAACCACTACGCATAAACGAACAGCTGGAGAAGAACAAGAGAACACGATATCATGATGTCAACGGATAACCAATAAAATACTCAAACCCTCGCCCCTGGTGTGGACTCACAGGTTTGATCAACTACTAACCCTTGCCCCTAGTATGGACTCGCAGGCTAGCATCACCCTCGCCCCTAGTGTGGGCTCGCAGGTGTGGAACAGATAACTACTAACCCTCGCCCCTAGTACGAACTCGCAGGCTAGCATCACCCTCGCCCCTAGTGTGGGCTCGCAGGTGTGGAAAAGATAACTACTAACCCTCTCCCCTAGTGTGGACTCGCAGGCTAACATCACCCTCGCCCCTAGTGTGGGCTCGCAGGTGTATAACAGATAACTACTAACCCCCGCACCTAGTGTGGACTCGTAGGCTAGCATCACCCTCGCCCCTTGTGTGGGCTCGTAGGTATGGAATAGATAACTACTAACCCTCGCCCCTAGTGTGGACTCGTAGGCTAGCATCATGTGTCACGACCCGCACCCACTGTGAGGGTATGAGTACGTAACAGCGTCCAGCCTACGCCGCAGTGTCGGCAGTAGAATGCTGTTCTAAGTCTATAACTAATCATCAACTCATGCAGTATATAATGTACTTATCATGATCAACTCCGAACGGAGGACAAGTATAAGATATGGTGTAACTTAATCACAGTCAAAGCACGATAAGATAACACCGAAATATAACTAAGAATTTGAAGACAACAAAACTACTAACAAAATAACAACAAACTCAAACAATCTCAAATATATCTCAAGTCTCAAATCTCTATATACAACTCCAGTTCTAAACAGGAAAACTAAAACAAAACAGACTAGCTAAACTCCAGATCACTGCTGGGTGTCGGGGCCATAGGTAGCTAAGCCATCTCCTGGTCTGTAACTTGTAGGGCATGTGTCCTCAGGGCAATCATCTGTAAAATTTTCAACAGGTCCAGTCAGGACAGGAACGAGTACAATCTCATCTAGAAAACCCAAGTAAATGACAGGGAACTATACAGCAGTTATAGACAGTTGTATTGATAAAAAATGGCAGTTTATATTCCGGTGATGGTAGGAAAGACAGATAAGTGCAAGGAAGGTAAATAACTAAACAAGAAAAGAATCATAGCAATGAAGACTGTAAAAATAGAACTAGCTGAACCAGGGTAATATGGTATAAGTCCAGGCAGCAATGTAGACCAGTATAACTCCAATGGAAGTCCAGTACAGGATGAATCTAATACAAGATAAATCTAGTAAGGGACGATTCCAGTTATAGTGATCAATGATTCCAGGGTGAGTCCAGCCTATACTCTATAAGTGTGTTTTAAAATACCGAGTTCGACATGTAAACGGCTGTAGGTAATACGGCACATCACACACCTGGCCGGGTGTGAGATGGCTATTATTCCAGTAGATTCCAGTTGGGAGATTCCAGATTAGGGTATGTCTACATGTCTTACTCTAGTACTTCCCCTCCCAGCAAGTGAATCCAGAATTTTCGACACAATGATTCAAGATGAGTCCAGCCAAAATATAATGATACCAGTAAATGATTCCAGTAAATGATTCCAGTTAAATGATTCCAGTAGGTGATTCCAGTAATAGAAGCCAGGGAAGATACCAGTAATAGAGGCCAGAAAATAAAAGTGTGTCATATATATGAATCCAGAAATATCCACACGTGTTGTAACAGAGAATCGCATATAACTAACTAGAACTGAAGTACAGTAATTGACAAGTAAATGAGAGAACTATCAGAGAATGTACTCGCCTACTACTCTGAAAAGAGTAGTATAATATAAGATGTCTGCACCAGAGTCACAATGTCCTAAACAGAGAAATATAGGTTATAATGTGCTTAAAATAAGACCAATGAAGTCTATGATGCAATCTACATGTTTCTAAGTCAAATCGAGGTCAAAGTCAACTCTAAGTCAAACCTGGTCAACTGTCTAGGTCAAACTAGGTCCAAGTCAAACTTGGTCAACTCTGGGTCGACCCAAGTCAACTACAATAGTCAAACTAGGTCAATACTAGTCTAGTCAAGTCTCACTAGGCCTACCCAGCCTATTCTAGCAAGCATACTCAATTTCTAGGCTATACAAGCCAACCACACTCCTACACTGCCATTCAAGACAGAAACACAGGTTTATGAGCCATAGGCTATATGCCTAGGCTAGTCACATAGGGATACACCCAAGTGCAATGTGCCATGCATATAGGCTATAGGCCATATAGGCTATATCACACAGATTGTATATACTTTATATTAATATAATATCACACGCATTCACCACATTATTAACAAGTATATAGATATATATACATACATAGAGTGAATAGAGAGAGAGAGGTAAGGTTGTGTATGTGTCAATTAGTGTAATAGGAAAACAATTCACTATATAGGTGTGTGTAGTGAGTAGGCATGCATATAGAGGGGGTTAGATGGACTGTCATCATGGAAGGGGCTGTGAACTAGACATATGGTTGCACAAACATGAAAGGGGAATAACCTAAATGGAGATGCAAGACTGAACTCACCACTCCACTGCCATTTCCTATTTCTGACTACCATGCCTTCCTTACTAACTGAACACAAAGAGAGAGGGCAAAAGGGAAGGAATATCATTGATCCAAGGACATGGGACTCAAGTCTCATACCTACTCCTTACACTGGGTATGAGTCCACAAGACAGAACCAATGAGGAGGGTCTGAACATGGCAAAGAGACTGAACATTCAAGGGGGATTAGATATTAAGATAGGCAGGTAATGTTTGATACCAAGCAGTAAGGGCAAGACAGTGTCTCAGATATGCAGGGTAGTGTTGCAGGTCACAAGTTAATATACTAGGCAGTTCGATTTCAGGGAATATGAGAGCAGATGCATGTATCTGTGGCCAGTTGTGTATCTCAGTTTTAACAGTTATTGCAACTCCAAAAGCCAAGCAAACTGAAAACTAATCATCAATGCAAATCCCAAACCAAACCTTAAGTAATACACATGTAGGAATCAAATGATGGCAAATCAAACATCAAATAAAAATCAGTTTTTCTAAAAGGAAAATGGGAAGTTCAGAATTTTAAGTATCAGTCAACCCAACAAAACCAACACCTGACATTTACATCACAGGCCCCTAACATTCAGTTTAAGAATAACATCAATACATTTATGTGTGTGTGTCTGGTGAGGCAAAAATCTGTGGGTGTATGAGAGAACCTATGTCACAGTGTCAATGACAGAGGTTGTGTCTACAGGAATTTCAGTGTGTGTAATGTGAGTGTCATGGTGTGTGAACTAAAATCCCAGGTTTTCAGTGCCTCAGAAAAATAGGTATAGGGAGTGTTGTGTTGAACATGGTGTCAAGTGACAGTTAGAATAGGGTCCTCAGGAATTTGAGAAACAATGGCAGTCATCCCAAGCAAATCGAAATTCTAATTTCAACCAAAAATCATAACCCCACATTCAAGTAATAAAACCACACATATATGTGACTAAACATGTAAATTTACATCAAAGAAATCAGTCTTAACAGGGGTCGAAAGTTCAGGTTCTCAACAGTGCAACAGTTCATGAATTATCAATTCCACACCAATTGAAATCCATTCCCCATCTCAAACACCAATCAATAAGTAATCTCAAAAACCTAATATACAATATATATGAATTAGTATGTCGACTTAATCATGGAAAATAAATTGGAACTCGTTTATGTATCAGAAATTCGAAATTGTTCACCAAGGCATTGACAGTTATAAATATTAGTTAACTGTTACAGCTAACTCATAGTTCAAAACCAAATCGAATCCTTGAATCCCTAGCAAATATTTGAACCCAACATCTAGGTGATCTAATATATATATGTATATGAATTATACAGGGTAATTCAATATCAAAATCTGGCTTAACAGAAATCAACATCAGAATTTCGAATAGAACACAGTGTATCAGGAAATAATAGGGAAATGCAAATTTAGATATCGAAATTAAACTAAATCATCAATTAATTGGTTGTTAAACATGTGTGAACATAATGTGGTATTATACAGGTCGATTCGTGTCCACAAAAGTGGACACGACGTGTCCAAAATGTGAATCATACAGTGTATCAAAAACTAACACAGGACAGCCTCATGCCTGCGTGTGGGTCGCCCTAGGACACGACACAGGGCGACCCGTGTCTTGTGCTCATGTACGTGGGTTCGCCCATAGTAGGGCTAGGTGTGTAAGTATCTGCATTGTGTCCAATGTGCGTCGTGTCATGTCAGTCAGCGCGTATCAGTGGACAATTTCCTGCGTGTACAGTGCATAAAAAATCAGTGCACATGCGTTTTCTTCGTGCACACACATCAAGGTCGTGTGAAATTTTACAAGTGTCGTATCAGTCACTAGGGGAACGTGTCCACAAAATTTGGTGTCAAACCATCGCGTGTCGTGTCCGCAATCAGTGTCGAAACGTGTCTAATGTCAACTCAGTCAAATGGATTCGTTATCTACATATAAAAACCTATTTTTTCATTCAATTAGTTTTTGAAAATAAAACCATTTAATTCTCACAAGCATTTCATCAAACACCTAGGAGACACTATGACACGTCTCCGATACGGACACCAAACGAACACGAAAACTACCCAAATATCAGGGACACCTAGGGGACTCCTAGATCTAGCCCTACATGCAAAGAAAACTGAAATTTGAATCAATTTAGACGGTTTTACCTATAGGTGCAAAAAGCTTGGAAAAGCTTCAAATGGGGCATTCCTTCTCTTGATGGAAAAAGCTCCAAATTGACCCAAAGCTGGGATTAAACCCCAAAATCAGAAAGTAGGAGAGTATTAGGTTCTAATGCAAGAAACTAGAATAAAAAAGGAACTAAAATGGATTTATGGGGATTTTTGGAAGAGGGACTATTACCTTTCTTTTCCAATGTTGAAATGAATGAAAGAAGGAGGCAAGCCCTAGAGAATAAGTATTTGTATAGGGTGGGGATCCCTATGTGGCTGTTCATGGGTTCAATAATTAGGGTTAGGGTTTACTAAATGGCCCATGGGCTTAAGTCATGATCAATCAAATCATTAAGTCATAAGTCATTTCATGAAATCACAAGCCATGACTTAAATTCACTAAACCAAATCCCCTCATTCTAAAACTATTCTCTAATGACTAAAATAGGTTAACTCAAGTTAGGCTAGTGTCACCATGGTTAGGGTTAGCTTCTAGGCTAGTCCACTAGGTCTCAACAAGTCAAAGTCAAACTAGAATTTACCAATTCAACAAATAACCAAATAATTCAAATAAGTCAAAATGACCAAACTACCCCTAGGCTAAAAATGATAATTAATCATCCTAATGACATGGTTAGGCTCTGGGTCATGCAGTCTCTCAGGTTTCACTAGCAGTACATTAAAATCACAAGTCCTGACTTAAACCAGTTTTTAAATAGTTTAAAAATAATTAAAAATCACCAAAAATCACAATATGAAATAAATATCAATAATTAATAATGATAATTACAAAATTTCAAAATTACCCTCATCTGGAAAACTGGATGTTACAATCCTACCCACCTTAGAAAAATTTTGTCCTCGAAATTAAAATGATCTCATCCCCACTAGGTCAAACCCTCAGCAAATCAAAGTCGAAGCAACACAATCCTACTGGTCGTGATTTCACGGTCTCGAATAGGGTAGCTACGCTATCTAGGCAATCACAAGCAATATCCTGGCAGGTACTAATGGAATCAGACAACAAGATGGAAAGAAGAACAGGAAGACAGACCTGCAAACCCGTCACCCGTAGCGTCGGTCTACTCGACTGTCAGCACAGAAGCCCTGCCCCTCTGGGGTGTATCCCTCTGTTGGTGCGGGGCACGGTGCCGCGCTACAGGTGGCCTAACTCCCTCTATCTAATCCATGACACTCAAGTAATATCCACCCTAATATTCCACTCAAATTCTCTAGGGCACCATCTATATGGTATCTATCCTGCAATCTAATAATAATATCCGTCTATCCAGAACCATGTCACCAGAATCCTTGTCACACCAGTAAGTATGGCTGCGATAATCTATAGAGTCCATAACTAATGTACATACATCTAGAATCATGGTATTTAAAATTTTTGCATTGCCGCTAGCTTGGCTGCGAAAACCTTAAAATCCTACACCGAGAAATATATCCAAAATCAGACTCTATCTCATTGCCCAACCAGCTGATATGGCTGTAGAAGACTCTAGATTCCATGACTGAGGCAACATAGCCCATAATGTTATCTTGGTAGAAAATCAAGTCAATAATGAATACCAAGAATCAAATTCAACGTTGAACAAGGAAGATATACAGATACTGTCAGAATCAAATTTCGAGATAGTTTATAATGAGATTCTCAAGGGTCATTCCAGGAATTTTCTCAAGTAGTCCTAACTGTGATTGAGTGCCTCTCCGGTAAAGCCTATCTCTTAATCCTATCGCAGGCTCGTAGCAGTACAACTAAGTCGCCGTACTACCACGATATCGCACTAATGCGACTCTTGACCTGCATGGGCCACCACTAAAAACGTGTCACGACCCGCACCCACTGTGAGGGTACGAGTACGTAACAGCGCCCAGCCTATGCTGCAGTATCGACGGTAGAACGCTGTTCTAAGTCTCTAACTAATCATCAACTCATGCAGTATATAATGTACTCATCATGATCAACTCCGAACAGAGGACAAGTATAAGATATGGTGTAACTCAATCACAGTCTAAGCACGATAAGATAACACCGAAATATAACTAAGAATTTGAAGACAACAAAACTACTAATAAAATAACAACAAACTCAAACAATCTCAAATACATCTCAAGTCTCAAATCTCTATATACAACTCCAGTTCTAAACTAGAAAACTAAAATAAGACAGACTAGCTAAACTCCCGATCACTCCTGGGTATCGTGGCCATAGGTAGCTAAGCCATCTCCTGGTCTATAACTTGTAGGGCATGTGTCCTCAGGGCAATCATCTATAAAATTTTTAACAGGTCCAGTCAGGACAGAAACGAGTACAATCTCATCTAGAAAACCCAAGTAAATGACAGAGAACTATACAGCAGTTATAGACAGTTGTATTGATGAAAAATGGCAGTTTATATTCAGGTGACGGTAAGAAAGACAGATAAGTGCAAGGAAGGTAAATAACTAAATAAGAGAAGAATTATAGCAATGAAGACTGTAAAAATAGAACTAGCTGAACAAGGGTAATATGGTATAAGTCCAGGCAGCAATATAGACCAGTGTAACTCCAATATAAGTCCAGAACAGGATGAATCTAATACAAGATGAATCCAGTAAGGGACGATTCCAGTTATAGTGATCAATGATTCCAGGGTGAGTCCAGCCTATACTCTAGCAGTGTGTTTTAAAATACCGAGTTCGACATGTAAACGGCTGTAGGTAATACGGTACATCACACACCTGGCCGGGTGTGAGATGGCTATCATTCCAGTAGATTCCAGTTGGGAGATTCCAGCTTGGGGTATGTCTACATGTCTTACTCTAATATTTTCCCTCCCAGCAAGTGAATCCAGAATTTCCGACACAATGATTCAAGATGAGTCCAGCCAAAATATAATGATACCAGTAAATGATTCCAGTAAATGATTCCAGTTAAATGATTCCAGTAGGTGATTCCAGTAATAGAAGCCAGGGATGATGATACCAGTAATAGAGGCCAGAAAATAAAAGTGTGTTGTATACATGAATCCAGAAATATCTACACGTGTTGTAACAGAGAATTGTATACAACTAACTAGAACTAAAGTACAGTAATTGACAAGTAAATGAGAGAACTATCAGAGAATGTACTCGCCTGCTACTCTAAAAAGAGTAGTATAATATCAGATGTCTACACCAGAGTCACAATATCCTAAACACAGATATATAGGTTATAATGTGCTTAAAATAAGACCAATGAAGTCTATGATGCAATCTACATGTTTCTAAGTCAAATCGAGGTCAAAGTCAACTCTAAGTCAAACCTGGTCAACTGTCTAGGTCAAACTAGGTCCAAGTCAAACTTGGTCGACCCAAGTCAACTACAATAGTCAAACTAGGTCAATACTAGTCTAGTCAAGTCTCACTAGGCCTACCCAGCCTATTCTAGAAAGCACACTCAATTTCTAGGCTATAAAAGCCAACCACACTCCTATACTGGCATTCAAGCCAGAAACACAGGTTTATGAGCCATAGGCTATATGCCTAGGCTAGTCACATAAGGATACACCCAAGTACAATATGCCATGCATATAGGCTATAGGCCATATAGGCTATATCACACAGATTGTATATACATTACATTAATATAATATCACACACATTCACCACATTATTAACAAGTATATAGATATATATACATACATAGAGTAAATAGAGAGAGAGGGGTAAGGTTGTGTATGTGTCAATTAGTGTAATAGGAAAACAATTCACTATATAGGTGTGTGTAGTGAGTAGGCATGCATATAGAGGGGGTTAGATGGACTGTCATCATGGAAGGGGCTGTGAACTAGACATATGGTTGAACAAACATGAAAGGGGAATAACCTAAATGGAGATGCAAGAGTGAACTCACCACTCCACTGCCATTTTCTATTTCTGACTGCCATGTCTTCCTTACTAGCTGAACATAAAGACAGAGGGCAAAAGGGAAGGATCATATCATTGATCCAAGGACATGGGACTCAAGTCTCATACCTACTCCTTACACTGGGTCTGAGTCCACAAGACAGAACCAATAAGGAGGGTCTGAACATGGCAAAGAGACTGAACATTCAAGGGGGATTAGATATTAAGATAGGCAGGTAATGTTTGATACCATGCAGTAAGGGCAAGACAGTTTCTCAGATATACAGGGTAGTGTTGCAGGTCACAAGTTAATATACCAGGCAGTTCGATTTCATGAATATGAGAGCAGATGCATGTATCTGTGGCCAGTTGTGTATATCTGTTTTAACAGTTATTGTAACTCCAAAAGCCAAGCAAACTGAAAACTAATCATCAATGCAAATCCCAAACCAACCCTTAAGTAATACACATATAGGAATCAAATGATGGCAAATCAAACATCAAATAAAAATCAGTTTTTCTAAAAGGAAAATGGGAAGTTCCAAATTTTAAGTATCAGTCAACCTAACAAAACCAACACCTGACATTTACATCATAGGCCCCTAACATTCAGTGTAAGAATAACATCAATACATTTATGTGTGTGTGTGTGGTGAGGCAAAAATCTGTGGTTGTGTGAGAGAACCTATGTCACAGTGTCAATGACAGAGGTTGTGTCTACAGGAATTTCAGTGTGTGTAATGTGAGTGTCATGGTGTGTGAACTAAAATCCCAGGTTTTCAGTGCCTCAGAAAAATAGGTATAGGGAGTGTTGTGTTGAACATGGTGTCAAGTGACAGTTAGAATAGGGTCCTCTGGAATTTGAGAACCAATGGCAGTCATCCCAAGCCAATCAAAATTCCAATTTCAACCAAAAATCATAAACCCACATTCAAGTAATGCAACCACACATATATGTGACTAAACATGTAAATTTACATCAAGGAAATCAGTCTTAACAGGGGTCGAAAGTTCAGGTTCTCAACAGTGCAACAGTTCATGAATTATCAATTCCACACCAATTGAAATCCATTCTCCATCTCAAACACCAATCAATAAGTAATCTCAAAAACCTAATATATAATATATATGAATTAGTATGTCGACTTAATCATGGAAAATAAATTGGAACTCGTTTATGTATCAAAAATTCGAAATAGTTCACCAAGGCATTGACAGTTATAAATATTAGTTAACTGTTACAGCTAACTCATAGTTCAAAACCAAATCGAATCCTTGAATCCCTAGCAAATCTTTGAACCCAACATCTAGGTGATCTAATATATATGTATATGAATTATACAGGGTAATTCAATATCAAAATCTGGCTTAACAGAAATCAACTTCAGAATTTCGAATAGAACACAGGGTATCAGGAAATAATAGGGAAATGCAAATTTGGATATCGAAATTAAACTAAATCATCAATTAATTGGTTGTTAAACATGTGTGAACATAATGTGGTATTATACAGGTCGATTCATGTCCACAAAAGTGGACACGACCTGTCCAAAATGTGAATCATACAGTGTGTCAAAAACTAACACAGGGCAGCCTCGTGCCTGCGTGTGGGTCGCCCTAGGACACGACACAGGGCGACCCGTGTCTAGTGCTCATGCACGTGGGTTCACCCATAGTAGGGCTAGGTGTGTAAGTGTCTGCATTGTGTCCAATCTACGTCATGTCGTGTCAGTCAGTGCGTATCAGTGGATAATTTCCAGCGTGTACAGTGCGTGAAAAATCAGTGTGCATGCATTTTCTTCGTGCACACACATCAAGGTCGTGTGAAATTTTACAAGTGTCGTGTCAGTCACTAGGGGAACGTGTCCACAAAATTTGGTGTCAAACCATCGCGTGTCATATCCGCAATCAGTATCGAGCAGCAGGGTAGCCGTAGGAGCCCCGTGCGGTGTCTCGTGCTGCGTATCCAAGTGTCAAAACAGTGTCCAAACGTGTTTAATGTCAACTCAGTCAAATGGATTCGTTATCTACATATAAAAACCTATTTTTCCATTCAATTAGTTTTTGAAAATAAAACCATTTAATTCTCACAAGCATTTTATCAAACACCTAGGAGATACTATTACACGTGTCCGATACGGACACCAAAAGAATACGAAAACCACCCAAATTTTGAGGACACCTAGGGAACTCCTAGATCTTGCCCTACATGAAAAGAAAACTAAAATTTAAATCAATTTAGAGGGTTTTACCTATAGGTGCAAAAAGCTTGGAAAAGCTTCAAATGGGGGATTCCTCCTCTTGATGGAAAAAGCTCCAAATTGACCCAAAGCTGGGATTAAACCCCAAAATCAGAAAGTAGGAGAGTATTAGGTTCTAATGCAAGAAACTAGAATTAAAAAGGAACTAAAATGGATTTATGAGGATTTTTGGAAGAGGGACAATTACCTTTCTTTTCTATTGTTGAAATGAATGAAAGAAGGAGGCAAGCCCTAGAGAATAAGTGTTTATATATGGTGGGGATCCCTATGTGGCTGTTCATGGGTTCAATAATTAGGGTTAGGGTTCACTAAATGGCCCATGGGCTTAAGTCATGATCCATCAAATTATTAAGTCATCAGTCATTTCATGAAATCACAAGCCATTACTTAAATTCACTAAACCAAATCCCCTCATTCTAAAACTATTCTCCAATGACTAAAATAGGTTAAATCAAATTAGGCTAGGGTCACCATGGTTAGGGTCAGCTTCTAGGCTAGTCCACTAGGTCTCAACAAGTCAAAGTCAAACTAGAATTTACCAATTCAACAAATCACCAAATAATTCAAATAAGTCAAAATGACCAAATTACCCCTAGGCTAAAAATGACAATTAATCATCCTAATGACATGGTTAGGCTCTAGGTCATGCAGTCTCTTAGGTTTCACTAGCAGCACATCAAAATCACAAGTCATGACTTAAACCAGTTTTTAAATAGTTTAAAAATAATTAAAAATCACCAAAAATCACAATGTGAAATAAATATTAATAATTAATAATTATAATTACAAAATTTCAAAAATACCCTCATCTGGAAAACTGGGTGTTACATCACCCTCGGACCTAGTGTGTGCTCGCAGGTGTAGAACAGATAACTACTAACCCTCGCCCCTAGTGTGGACTCGCAGGCAAGCATCACCCTCGCCCCTAGTGTGTGCTCGCAGGTGTTGAACAGAACTACTAACCCTCGCCCCTAGTGTGGACTTGGAGGCTAGCATTACCTCGTCCCTAGTGTAGGCTCGCAAGTGTGGAACAGATAACTACTAACCCTCGCCCCTAGTATGGACTCGCAGGCTAGCATCACCCTGGCCCCAAGTATGGGCTCACAGGTGTGGAACAGATAACGACAAACCCTCGCCCCTAGTGTGGACTCGCAGGCTAGCATCACCCTCACCTCCAGTATAGGCTCGCAGGTGTAGAATAGATAACTACTACCCTTGTCCCTAGTGTGTACTCGTAGGTTAGCTTCACGAAATCATGATATAGATAACTACTAACCCTTGCCCCTAATGTGTACTCACAGGTTAGCTTCAAGAATTCAAGGTACAGCAGTTCTGTTATGACTTATTCATCCTATGAAATGATGCAACTCAGTCCAAGTACAGGTGATGACACGACATGACCCAGTCATGATACACGAGAGAATCAATCCAATATGAACTACAAAATTAACTATAAACAAGGACGATATATATATCCAATATGAACTACGGAGCTACTATAAATAAGGACTATATATATACTAGCATGCACGATGTACAATCACATGTCAATAATCCACTAGTAGAACTATATAATAACAAAAATATATATGTAAATAAACTGTAGAGAGAAGCAAGGTATCTTGCCTGGAGGTGGCACGCAGACCCAACGAATTTATAGTCAACTGATAATCCATAAAGTCCAAGTCATCACAACTGTCTCCGAAAGCTGAAACAAATATTGCCAACATTCTCAGAATAGTCAAATTAGCTAGGATTGACTGTCCTTAAGTCTAATTCTAGACACAGGGGCAAAATGATAATTTGGGGCAAAAACGATATCTACCGTTGGACCCATTTTACACCGAAAAGCGTGCCAAGGTCAATGGTCTCTAAAGTCATCAAACTACATGTCTACGGATTTGTTTTGATGATACGAACCCAACGGTATGCCTAATTTTGGATTCCGGTGGGCCGTGCACAAAATCGCCCTTTGAATCGGACCGTGGGGCCCGCAAAACGGTGATCCGATCAACTGTCTCAGAATCGGACCAAACTTGGCATACAGAACCAGAAAAATGATACGGTCCTGTTGGCACAAGTTTCGTCTCGATCTGACGAACGTGCACAAAGTAATTAAAAAACTTTCACAGAGGCCGATATGGTAAATTTCGACGGATACGTATCAAATTTATCGTACACACGCAACCAATTTGAATTCAGTCAAAGCCTACATGCCTGCAAAGTCGATACACACCTTTCGATGCTTTCGATTCGCGACCAAGTCGCCCGATTTGGCGGGGCCCACATGGTATCGGAGAAATTTCTATATTTTGAAAACAGATTTTGATAATTTTTTCTAAACTTCCAAAACTGATTTCTCTGTGCGTATTTAATTAACTTAAAATCTACAAATTGATTTCTTAGCTCCTATATGTGATCTAAAATATTGTTCAAATGTATTTCAGTAAATGTTATTGGGTTGATCTGAATTCAACTCCAAATATGGAGATTTGGACCATCACATGCCCTGTTTTACAAACAGGTATTTGATCGACTGTGTCGATTTTGCAGGAAATCTAGCGTATGACAAATGCATCTATTTAAAGAGGATAGAAGACCTATAGGTTGTGTACACACCTGAGCAATCGGTTCGTGAAACGATCCAAAGTACGTGACGAGAAGTCGATGCAAAGTTGGGCTCGAGACTGCTGTTGTGTCCGTTGCTGTCCTGCACGCGCGTACGGTTCCTCCTCCGTCCAGCGACTCACACGACGGCGCATGACCGTGGGTGGCCGCCCAGGGGCTGGCAAGGTCGCGGGGGTGTTGGGGAGGTATGGCGTCGAAGTTTTTAGGGTTTGTTTATCTCTTTTTCGAACTCTCGATACGTTTACACATACGTATATATACTCCTGTTTGTAAAAAGGGGATGGGGCTTCTCCATGCTGGGTTTTGTTTGGGAGTTAAGGGCCTGGTCGGGCTCGGCTAATCCCGGGTTGTTGCTGCTATTACTGTTTTTTTTTCTTTTTTTCCTTTTTCTATTTCTTTTAATATCTATATATATATACACATATACATCTATATTTATATACATTTCTATATTCATACACATACATACTTATATATAATATATATTTATATTTATATATACGTACACATACCCTCATATATATAAGTATAACACAAAAAAAAAAAAAAATATATATATATATATAAGTATAACACACACACACACACACACACACACACACACACACACACACATATATATATATATATATATATATATATATATATATATATATATATATATATATATTATAAATATATTTACATGCCTATATAACATATATGTCCAGGTATTTATACATATATGTATACCACAAATTCCACGTAGACAATAAAATATTCTAATTATAATCAATATTAATAATATCTAATAGGAATAAATATATCTATTTAATCACCATAAATAATAAAATAATAGTAAAATAATTAAATTGTGGTTTAGTTAATCCATACTATTCATCTTTATCCGGGTCCAGAAAATTGTACAAATATGGTAAAACAATATTAATAATAAAAATACCAATTTTTGTACAAATATACAAATAATTAAAAATATACATCAATACTCAAAATAATTTAGGAACTATTAGTACACACGTAAAATATGCCTACATGGTCGTCCTTGGTCTCACTACATACCTACAAAGGCTTAGATTCGGTTCGGGTCCAGTCCGGGCTAAATTGGTACACCCGGGCATCCTAAATATCAAATAATATTAATAATGAATAATTAAACTATTTATAATGGTCATGTCACAACTTAGCCTGGTTTTCCTAGTTAGGACGTCAATATGGCTTGGCCTTCCCTACTAGGGCTAATACACTAGTCAAAGTACGCCATTGCACTATCCGTGCCACAATTTCCAATCACCTTGTACTTCAAAACTCAACCATGACTAATCTCATTTACCGCAATAATTTACTAAATAATTATCTATAAAATTCAAAAAATCATATTTAAATCAAATAAATAATAGAAAAAAATAATTTAAATTTTTTTTGGGAAGGGAGGCTACAAATCTACCCACCTTAAAAATAATTTCGTTTTCGAAATTCAAATTCATAACTATGCCTTAAAAATCAAAGTCTACTAGTACCTTAATCTCCTCAAATTTTATTTCTCTAAATATTTTATGACTTTCTCTAGTCATTTTATAACTCCGAATACTTTAGTACTTCTACACATCTTTGGTCACACTACTCCTCAAAATTACGGTCACTAAAACCTTAAATCTTCTAACTAGTTGCTAACGATTCTACCAATAGATATCTAGGGTGTTTGACATCTATAATCCCTTATATTTATAAATAACCAAATATTCATTAGTCAAGCAATATTATACTATAATTTAAGGATTTCTGATAAATTCTAGATAGTACGATCATTCGTCACCCCGGAATATGAAGGGACGAGAATCAATGGTACGGAAAACAAGGAAGTATAATCGAGAGCAATTATGGCATTTTCAAGGACGTAGAGTATTTCTAAGAGAATTACCAAAGCACTTTGGATTGAGATTCCTAAGGGTTTAGTCAAATTTGCAGGCTCGTATCAGTACAGTTATGAAACCGATATGATATGCTCTGACCTACATGGGCCACCAAAAAAACTTATCACGACCCGCACCCGCTTTTCGGACGCGAGTTCGTGAGCAAGCCAGCTACGCATCAAGCGGACTCCAGCCCGACTCGAATACGTAAATGCTGTCATGGCTAGGGTAAGCTACCAAATCATGGCAAACTAATCTATATCTCA
The DNA here is from genome assembly GCA_029216955.1 of Iris pallida. Taxonomy (NCBI): domain Eukaryota; kingdom Viridiplantae; phylum Streptophyta; class Magnoliopsida; order Asparagales; family Iridaceae; genus Iris; species Iris pallida. The sequence continues at coordinate 7,315,530 of JANAVB010040216.1, read as the reverse complement.
ATCCATAACAAATGTAAGAAACATGAATGAACACTATGGGTTCTGGTATGCAGCCCACTAGCATAAATGTCCGATAAGACTCAAAAGGATATAACAAGAGTCTAAAACTGAATCAAGAAATAGGATATCTCATGATAAGGTATGAAAGCACGAGCGGATAATAAACACGATAACAATACCTGAATCCCGTAAGCGTATCATATAACTGTCATCCAGAACCACTAGCTAACTCCATACAATCGCTAAAAGATCATCAGTTCCTCAGAGCACATAGCAAGATACATAAAAATGTGCGTATCTAGCAGTTTATCATGCAATAAAGAAAATACAAGAGATAAACGGAAAAAAAACCAATCAACACAAAAATACGACTATACACGACTGGAAGAACCACTACGCATAAACAAACTACTGGAGGAGAACAAGAGGACACGATATCACGATGTCAACGGATAACTAATAGAATACCTAAACCCTTGCCCCTGTTGTGGACTCGCAGGTTTGATCAACTACTAACTCTCGTCCCTAGTTTGGACTCGCAAGCTAGCATCACCCTCGCCCCTAGTGTAGGATCGTAGGTGTGGAACAGAAAACTACTAACCCTCGCCCCTAGTATGGACTCGCAGGCTAGCATCACCCTCACCCCTAGTATGGGCTCGTAGGTGTGGAACGGATAACTACTAACTCTCGCCCCTAGTATGGACTCGTAGGCTAGCATCACCCTCGCCCCTAGTATGGGCTCGCAGGTATGGAACAGATAACTACTAACCCTCGCACCTAGTGTGGACTCGTAGGATAGCATCACCCTCTCCCCTTGTGTGGGCTCGCAGGTGTGGAACAGATAACTACTAACTCTCGCCCCTAGTGTGGACTCACAGGCTAGCATCACCCTCGCCCCTAGTGTGGGCTCGCAGATGTGGACCAGATAACTACTAACCGTCGCCTCTAGTGTGGACTCGCAGGCTAGCATCACCCTCGCCTCAAGTTTGGGCTCGTAGGTGTGGAACAGATAACTACTAACCCTCGCCCCTAGTGTGGACTCGAAGGCTAGCATCACCCACGCCCCTAATGTGGGCTTGCATATGTGGAGCAGATAACTACTAACCCTCGTCCCTAGTGTGGACTCGCAGGTTAGCTTCACGAAATCAAGATATAGATAACTACTAACCCTCGTCCCTAATGTGGACTCGCAGGTTAGGTTCAAGAATTTATGGTAAAGCAGTTCCGTTATGACTTATTCATCCTATAACACGATGCGACTCAGTCCAAGTACAGGTGATGACACGACACGACCCAGTCATGATACACGAGAGAATCAATCCAATATAAAATACAAAATTAACTATAAACAAGGACGATATATATCCAATATGAACTACGGAGCTACTATAAACAAGGACTATATATATATATATACTAGCATGCAAGATGTACAATCATATGTCAATAATCCACTAGTAAAACAATATAATAACAAAAATATGCATGTAAATAAACTGTAGAGGGAGGCAAGGTATCTTGCCTGGAAGTGGCATGCAGATCCAACGAGTATATAGTCAACTGATAATCCATAAAGTCCAAGTCATCACAACTGTCTCCGAAAGCTGAAACAAATATTGCCAACATTCTCAGAATAGTCAAATTAGCTAGGATTGCTTGTCCTTAAGTCCAATTCTAGACACAGGAACAAAATGGTAATTTTAGGCAAAAACGATATCCGCCGTTGGACCCATTTTGTACCAAAATACGTGCCACGGTCAATGGTCTCTAAAGTCATCAAACTACATGTCTATGGATTCGTTTTGATGATATGAACCCAACGGTATATCCAATTTTAGATTCTGGTGGGCTGTGCATAAAATCGTCCGTTGAATCGGACCGTGGACCCGCGAAACGGTGATCCGATCAACTGTCTCAGAATCGGACCAAACATGGCATACAAGACCAGAAAAATGATACGGTCCTGTTGGCGCAAGTTTTGTCTCGATCTGACGAACGTGTACAAAGTAATTAGGAAACTTGCACAGAGGCCGATACGATGAATTTTGACGGATACGCATCAAATTCGTCGCGCACACGCGACCAATTTGAATTTCGTCAAAGTCCACACGTCTGCGAAGTCGATATGCACCTTTCAATACTTTCGGTTCGCGACCAAGTCGCCCGATTTGGTGGGACGCACGTGGTATCGGAGAAAATTCTATATTTTGAAAACAGACTTTAATAATTTTTTCTAAACTTCTAAAACTGAATTCTCTGTGCATATTTAATGAACTTCGAATCTACAAAATGATTTCTGAGCTCTTATATGTGATCTAAAAGATCGTTCAAATGTATTTCAGTAAATGCTATTGGGTTGATCTGAATTCAACTCCAAACATGGAGGTTTGGACCATCGCATGCCCTGTTTTACAAACAGGTATTTGATCGACTTTGTGTCGATTTTGCAGGAAATCTATCACATGATAAATGAATATATTTAAAGAGGATAGAAGACCTATAGGTTTTGCACACACCTGAGCAATCGGTTCGTGAAACGATCCAACGTGCGTGACGAGAAGTCAATGCGAAGTTGGGCTCGAGACAGCTGTTGTGTCCGTTGCTGTCTTGCACGCGCACACGGTTCCTCCGCCATCCAGGGACTCACACGACGGCGCACGGCCGTGGATGGCCGCCCAGGGGTTGGCAAGGTCGCGGGGGTGTTGGGGAGGTGCGGCGTCGAAGTTTTTAGGGTTTGCTTCTCTCTTTTTCGAACTCTCGATACGTTTACACATACGTATATATACGCCTGTTTGTAAACAGGGGATGGGGCTTCTCCATGCTGGGTTGTGTTTGGAAGTTAAGGGCCTGGTCGGGCTCGGCTGATCCCGGGTTGTTGCTGCTATTACTGTTTTCTTTTCTTTTTTTCTTTTTTCTATTTCTTTTAATATATATATATACATATATATATATATATATATATACATATATATATATATATATATATATATACATATATATATATATATATATATATATATATATATATGTATATATATACACACACATATACATCTATATTTATATACATTTATATATTCATACACATACATACTTATATAATATATATATATATATATATATATATATATATATATATATATATATATATATTTATGCATACGTACACATACCCTCATATATATATATATATATATATAACATATATATATATATATGTATATATATATATATATATATATATATATATATATATATATATATATATATATATATCAATAAATTGTAAATATATTTACATGCCTATATAGCATATATGTCCTGGTATTTATACATATATGTTTACCACAAATTCCACATAGACAATAAAATATTCTAATTATAATCAATATTAATAATATTTAATAGGAATAAATATATCTATTTAATCACCACAAATAATATAATAATAATAAAATAATTAAATGGTGATTTGTTGAATCCATATTATTCACCTTTATCCGGGTCCAAAAAATTATACAAATATGGTAAAACAATATTAATAATAAAAATACCAATTTTTGTACAAATATTCAAATAATTAAAAATGTACATCAATACTCAAAATAATTTAGGAACTATTAGTACACACATAAAATATTCCTACATGGTCGTCCTTGGTCTCACTACATATCTACAAAGGCTTGGATTCGGTTCGGGTCCACTCCGGGCTAAATTGGTACAACCGGGTATCCTAAATATCAAATAATGTTAATAATGAATAATTAAACTATTTATAATGGTCATGTCACAACTTAGCCTGATTTTCCTAATTAGGACGTCACTATAGCTTGGCCTTCCCTACTAGGGCTAATATACTAGTCAAAGTACGCCATTGCGCTATCCGTGCCACAATTTCTAATCACCTTGTACTTCAAAACTCAACCATGACTAATCTCATTTACCGTAATAATTTACTAAATAATTATCTATAAAATTGCAAAAAAAATCATATTTAAATCAAATAAATAATAGAAAAAAATAATTTAGAATTTTTCGGGATGGGAGGATATAGTTGGAGTTAGTCCTTTTTCCTTCTAGGTAAATACCCCCACAGAGCACCCACATGTGCCCCACCATACCCATGTGCACACCTCAATACATGCAAAACAATATATTGAGATACTCACTTCGTCGTATAGCCGATGCGGGACTATTTTACACTAGTCCAATAAAAAAACACCAACATCCGCATCCTACCGTGGCACTCTCTTGAAGGCAACAACTTTTGGAATTAGGCAACAACATCTCCTTTGAAGGAAAGATCATAAGATGGAAAGGCTACCTTACCAAGGTCTGCCATTTACTCCTCCTAAACTAATACTTTATGCGACTTATAAACGGAACCCCTTACTCAGTAAACTAACACACATGGTACCTCTCATGGTTGAAATTCCTCAACTACTATTGATGTCGGGGGTGCTGGAAAGCAATCTCTATTCCTCCATCGATCGACGTATACGTATGCATACATACATCTAAAGGTTTGTCCGAGACTTTCCCAATATTAGGCCAAGTATACGTACATATCTCCATACCCTCATCATCCGCTGTATTTTTTGTAAATTTTTATCAAGCCTTTCTCGTATTCTTTTACCCCAAATGATCATCTGGACACAATACTTCCTCATGCCCAAACAATAATACACATGAGATAAAGGAGGAGCATCCTCACATAAGATTGAAACTATCAACTGCTTCCCATCAGGTAGAATAATCCAGATCTTTGTTGGCAATGGCCACACAACTGTGACATCAACCTGAACTCGTGTGAAAGCCAACCGAGAGAAGTCAGTCGTCGGAGCATCAAACCGAATCGGTATACCCACGAAGCTTGAAATCTTGTACAGTACAGAACTTGTAGAATATAACCAAAGGATGTCCCAACATTTGCATCCAAACAGGAACATATGCAAGTAGTGATGGAACTGGAGATTCCCAGGACCCTTACTTTGGTGTGCGTATTGATCGATAAAAGTTAAACAGATTTAATATGTGTTCTAATCCTTCATATCCGGAAACTAGGATTTACGAATTATACCTGCGGCAGGAAGAAGACAAGTAGTTCCTGGCAATCTCGAGCGGACGACCCCAAGATCTTCTGTACGTATTCCTTCCTCGAGTTGGACGTCGTGTGGGCGACGATCTCCCAACCTTTTCTTTTCCTTGGTAGCCCTCTCTTTCTCTCCTTACGTGAATCACGGATTTAGGGAACGCTTCAGATTTCTGATCAGTAATTTGGTGGCCAGAGATAGAGAATATATAGTCTACGGCATGTACCATGAGGAGAAATTAGGGTTATACCTCCTAACGGATCTGGATATCCCGTGTTCAGCCCGAACACACAATCTAGGCCCATTAACAATAGCTCGATCCACTATTGAGCTATTGTTGCACTACCTCCCTAATCCCAAATTATGTTTGTGGGCTCCTTTTATTATATGCTCGTTTAGCTCCCCTTGTTAAGATATCGAATGTCCGTCGATCAAGTTAAGTTACTGACAAATATATTGATTCAACATCTTTTATCCTTAAGTAGTACCTCTCAACTTTATTTGTTATGTCGGATGTAATCCACCTACAGGGTTTATATTACAATCTTTATGAGCTCCTTAATAGGACATCATCAACCCGATGTATCAGGATTTGGATTCTATTTATAATCAACAGCCCATCATACATATATACGCTAGAATTCATGTTTCTCGAAAGACCAAAGCCGTCAAAAATTGTATATTTTGACGGTTTTAGTCTGTCACATGGTCCGTCAAAAGTAAACTGTAGTTTATTAGAAACGACGGGTTTCGGCTGTCGATAAGTAGATGGAATAAACGACAGGTTTGGTCTGTCAAATGATAAATGACTGGCTTGATCCGTCAATTAACCCACTAAATTAACTACCTATTCTTGACAGACAATATCCATCGAATTGTTTTTAAAATATTCGCCATGACTACTATTAATCAGTCAAATCTGTTTTCATACAATTATTGAATCTGAATGTAATTCAATAAACTCAATTGAAAATGTATACACAATTCAGAATGAATATAACAACCAATCATTCAAGAATCTCAACTAATATTGAATATCACTAATTAGTCATTGTCTTTGTAGTATCCAAGTACTTGCAATTGTTCTCACACATAATATCCAAGTCAAAAAATAATATAATTTCAGAATACATGCAAAGTTTACTCCAAAAAGTAAAATAAAAATCTAATATTCATAATAAACTGAACGGGATCTTTTGGCCAATTGATCAAATTATCGAGCATAATTTGCTCAAACTTTTCATCTCCTTCAAACAAGTATGCATTGCGGTCAAAGATTTCATCGACTATGATACTATAAACTCTTCCTGTAACCCCATTCTCCAGTTATTTTAAATCCTTGAATATTTCCCTCCAACTTTTTAAATCCTTCAAATTTGAATTACCAAGTTTGTTATAACTAACTTAGTGGTCCCCACATATTGATTTCAAATTTCTAACTGATTTTCTTCAGATCCTGCAAATAGTGAAAAGGTGGGAGGCTTCTCTGAAAAATTCACATTGGCGGAAGGGCCTAAGTGAATTATTCCTTTCCTTTTATTACAGTGCGGGAGGAGAGAGAATTTATTCTTCTTCCATTCTTCTGCGAGTCCTTGAGGTGGATTTCCCTCTTCTCCGAGAGCACCGAACCCTAACCCTAAATTCTTTCTTCCTCGGCGGACGACGAGCTGATGGCGACGGTGGCCGACGATCATCTCCTTCGGCAGTCGGTCGAGTTCGTGGCATAACATCAATGGAGCACGGATAATCTTTTTCACGACGAGATTTTCTCTCCGGTGACGGCGAAGCGGTGAGTTCCGTTTAATTTCATGTTCCTTTTGATCTCTGGTCCGGTCGATCTAACCATTTACGATCGGAATTGGCAGATTCATCTTCTGCTCTGCGACGTTCTTTCATTCCCGGTCGTGACCATTCCGAGGACATCTAAATGACGGCGAGATGATGATTTTTCTCCAAATTGCTTGAGTTTTCTTTATAGTGTTGGTGAGTCATCCTTGATCTCAAATTTTACTAAAATTGTTTTGTGACCGAATCTCTGTTCCATTTTGTAGATCACATATTTTGTGTTCGAATCGGTCAGATCAAGTTGAAAGATTCTACTCTGTCAGAGGCAGCTTTGATCTGGTAAGAAATTATGTTGATTTCTTGTAATGAAGATCATGTTTTTTTCTAAACTCTGATCGACAACTTCACGACAGAGTTCATAAGTTGATCTCGAAAATTTTGGTTGAGTCGAGTTGACACTCAATCAACAATCGTAGTACGATGAGTACTCTCATCTGGAGTTCTCACTAATTTTAATTCTTAAGTTTATTTCTCAGACATATTATTTTTTTGAGTTCTCCTTCTTCTTGTACACTGGTTGATGAAGCATTGCAGTAGAATTTTGAAAGCAGAGGAGTCCAGCGGTTGTGTCTGACACGTGAAGATACGCTCTCAATCCTGATTGATTCCGTTTCAGGTATTCATGTCATCCATCCATCTGATAATTTAAATTATTTATTCTCCTCTTTGGGTTGGGTGTGTGTTAGACAGGACGGAAAGGTTGTTGGGGGTTGGCGTGTCCAGTGTAGTGTCCTGGTGCACCAATTTGAATGCTGATGTTCGTGTCCAAATGGCGTGTACGTGTCCAGACTGTGAGCGTGTGTTGCTATCTATTGGAGTAGAAATTTGGAAGTAGCAGGGAGCAGGACCTCTTACCAGTTGAATTCTTAATTCAATTTGGTAGTACATTTGGAAGAGTCTAAATTTAGGAGCTTATTTAGATTTTGCTTTATGTTATTTTTGGTTGTTTAAATTGTATTAATTTCTATGATTTGAGTTTTTAGTATGAATTCCTTATTTCTGTTTTATGGAGTTGGAATTCCAATATGTATTAATTCTCGACGAAGGATATTATGGTTACTGGTATTAGTTTTGGAAGGTTCATATTGGATTATATGTTGAACTCTTCTTAATGTTTTAGTTCAATTGTTGAACATGAGACTTGTATACAAGGGCTTGGTTCTAGTTGATGAACTGAAGAATTATATGCAATATTGGTTCAGTTGATGAACCTGACATTATATATGCATATATTGGTTTAGTTGATGAACCTAGAATTATATATGCAATGTTGATTCAGTTTATGAGTCTGAATCTAACATAAGCAGTATTTTGGTTCAGTTGACTACATATGCAGTATTTGGTAAACCTGAGACTTTATATGTACTGTCTTGATGATTTAATGAACTGAAGTTCCAATAGCATTGTCTTGGTAATTTGTTGAAACAGAGAATTCAGTCTCAGTACAATAGTAGGAGGACCATGTTTTCAAATGTCTTTTGGGATATAAGAATAGCCATGAGAGGAAATCCAGTTTAGATTGTATGTTAATGACTAGTCTAGATTCTATTATGATTTTATATTATTTTACTATTTATGCATGTATGACCAACTAGAATAAACTAAATAGCTAATTAGTAGTTTTGAATAGCAGGAACTATGATTTAGAACTTAACCAATCTGTACAAATTAAAATAAGAGGACATCCAGCTCCATCTAGTACACTTGATTTCCTGGAGCAAGGCAAGTACTTTTCTACGGTCTTGTGTATTTACATATCTTGTACTCTTCTTGTGACACGTCATGACACGATATCCTATACTCCTGTATTTCCTATTCTTGTACTTACTTGTGTCGGGTGGGAAAATACACTAGCTATGTGACCAAACCCCAGTTACTATATTCATGTAGATAGCTTAGGCCTCGCATCGTACACGCGGGCCCTAAGCCGTACCATATTTATGTACTCCTGTACATGATCCTGTACTCACCCCAGCCTGTCACATAGGCTAGTTGTATTTCAAATATGGTGCACTTGTCATATTGTGTACTTCAGGTTCATAGTTACATTTTGGTACTTTACATTCCTGTACTTTACTTCCTGTACTTTCATTCCTGTACTTTCCAGTTCATTTCCTGTATTTTGTACTCATGTCTCCTGTACTTATTTCTATATCATGATGTTCTCGTTCATTACCTAGAACTGTACTTTGCTGCGCTCCTGACTAGGATATGTTGCAGGTGAGATGGAGGCTTTGTGTGATACCTATTATGGCCGAGAACCTGTAGATACAGTAGAGCCAGATGGAGTTGCTCTAGACTTAGAGGCTGAAGAAGCCTAGTACTTTACCTTAGCTGTTTATATTTCTTTGTATTTTGAGACTATTAGACTTTACTTTCGTTTGCTGGAATGTAATAATTCTGAGCCATGTACCTTGATTTTGGGATACGTTTATAGATGTTGTGACTCGTATTTGACATGTTTATCTTGTTAGATTTCCTTAGATTGGTACAGCTTACTACGTTGAGTCTTCCAACGTAGGCTGGGCATGTCCGACTCGTGTCCGAGTATTCGGGAGCGGGTCGTAACATGTTTTTAGTGGTGGCCCATGCAGGTCTGTCCTAATAGTACCTAGGTACTAGAGTACTATTGGGGGACTTAAATTAAACTAGGGAAACTTGAATCACAGTATAGGAAATCGGGTATATCGAGTATATATGGATATTATATAAATATTTACTTTTACTTGTAGGTTAGGTTTTTATCAATCACGAAGTTTTCTTTTGATGCTGGATGGTTACTACGAGGAAGACCGCTGATCAGCCGTAAGTTGCAGGCAGCTCGGAACAGTCTGCACCAGACATTCTGTTAGATCAGCTTTCGCCACCGCCTCCTAACTTTCCTCTGCTGCCCTCGACGATGACTTTTGATGGCGCTTAGGTGATGGCCATGTTCCAGCAGTTCGTGGAAGCCCAGAACCACCAGGCCGCACAGTTTCGGGCGACAATCGTTGATGCGCTAAGGACCAGAGAGCCGGCAGCACTAGCACCGATAACACCTCTAGCACCAGCAGCATCGAGACCAGGGACGGCCAGGCACTACTAAAATATGATCTATTAGCGACGTAATTTAGCGACGACATAAAATAATGTCGCTAAATATGGAATATAGCGACTCCTTTCTATAGACATCGCAAAACGTTGCTGAATAGCGACGTTCAGCGACAGGAGATAAATTACGTCGCTGAATAGCGACTTTCAGCGACTTATTATTAAAATATGTCGCTATATATTAAAATATTTGTGATATTTAGCGATGTCGACTCTTGACGTCGCTAACATTTTTACTTAGGGCACACCGTTTCCTTTTTTACCCCTCACTCGACAATTTTAGAATTTTCCCCCCGGCGACCCCTCCCCCCCCCGACGTCTCCCTCCCCCCTGGCGACTCCCTCCCCCCCGGCGACCCCTACCCCCCTCCCCCGTCGAGCTCCTTCTCTTCCAATTTGAGCTCCTCCTTCTCTTCCTCAGGTAAACGCTAACCTAACTCCTCTCCCTCCTCCTCCTCCTCCTCTCCCACGGACACACACACACGGACAAACACACACAGAGAGACACACTCACACACGTTCACACGGACACACACACGGACACACGGACACACACACATACAGACATACACGGACATACACATGGACACACACACACACGGGCCGAACCCAATCGGATAAACCTGTTAATGGGTTAGGTTAGGGTTGAAGATACTCGGGTTCGAGCTCGGATTTGGGTTAAAATATTTGAACCCGATCAACAATCGGGTTGGGCTCGGGTTCATGTCTCGGGTTCATATCCAAGTCCGATAGCTTGTCCGGCTGACCATTTTGACCATCTAAATAATTATAAGCAGTAAAAACTACTATAAAGCTTGCTAAGGGGACTTAGCATGTCCATGTCTCTGTGTAGAGCCCCATCTATAGATATCGGTTAACTGATATTAGATAGGGCTCGGGTTGTGGGGGATCAAAATAGATGGGCAATGATAGTGGTGAGGAAAAGGCTCGAGTTTGGCCCAGTAAATTAGTAGAAGTAGCAATGTTACTTTCTTAGCAACAATTGGCCTTGGCAGTATGGCTTGACCTTGCATAGCCCAGGCTGGATTTGGAGCCTATACACAGGTTTTGGGGCTGTAGAGTGATACCCACTTGAGTGCAGGCATAAAGGGGACTTAGTTTCACTGCAGGAGGCTCGGGGAGCTCCTACAGAGAGCAGGTTTGGAAGAAAAGTGCTGGTACTACACTTGGCAGCAGTAGGTTGCCTGCACTTAAGCATGGATTGGGAGGTTAGCCCAATACAGAGATGTAAATATAGAGTAGGTGTCATATATAAGTTAAATAGATAGATTATTAGTCTTCAGTTGTATAGTTGTATGTATCAGTTTCAGTCCCCCTTATATCCAGTTCAGACCCATTGGAGTATGGTATTAGTTTAGGATAATTAGTTCAGGCTAATATTCCCATCTTTTTCAGTCTAATGCCTTTGAGTTTCGGTCCCATTTGTTAATGGTCAGTCATAAATGTTCAGTTTGTTACATTATTGATTCAGTTCCATTCCCTTTAAAGTTTAGTCCATTACATCTTATATTAGTATCAGCCATATGAAGTATGAAAAGGTTTATAGTATCTACCTTTTGATAGGATGTATCAGTCCTTTGATGAAGAGGATCAGCCCCTATGTGAGTGTTAGGAAGATCTGATATCAGTTGGTATCAGTTGATAGGTAAAGAAGGAATTTTAGAATCAAGTATCAGTCAACCTTTCCTATCTTGGTATCAAATATCTGATATGAAGAGGATATGATATCACTTCGAGTAGAGGAATTGGATTGGGGTATAGGCTAATAGGTCATGTACACTCATGTGTACTGGTATGCACTGATGTGCAAGTGATGAAGGGGAGGAAAGGGTCGTGTAAGGCAGGCTAGGGGAACTACCCTGTAGGCAGTGAGCTCAGGTAGGCTGAGCCATGCCCCGCCCGAGTTGTACCCCTACACACGGTTAGCATGTCTCTCTACTATAATATACACTAGGAAGTTTAAATACTGTAAATATCGGTGTTTTTTTCCATGTCTATGTCTAGTGAAGGATAATTGCCTAGACTTAGTCAACTTCACCCAGTTTGACTAGTTTGTCCAAGATATTGACTTAGTCAACTCAACTTCACCCAATTTGACTAGTTACTGCGCTGAATATGTGTGTCCATCTTTGCAGAATTATTTCCAAATGGATATGAATTACTACTTGCGGAATCGTTTATGGATGTACACTCATCGTCCTGATGATATGTATGGTGTGCGGGATGAATACATAGCGGGAGTAGAGCAGTTCCTGCAGTTTGCTAAGGCGTTCCCTCAGTACATGGACGGCACCAAAATTAATTGTCCGTGTGTGAAATGTCATAACGTAAAATATTATCCAGAAGTGGAAGTGACATATCATTAGTACTCGAGGGGTTTCATGCCGAATTACTATCAGTGGACTGCACATGGAGAACTTTGTCTTTAGCATCAGAGCCGGAGCCTTATGTTGAGCCGTATGTGCATGTGGGACCTAATTATGTTTCAGATAATCATGCATACAACGACGGGTACGTGAACATGGTTTTCGATGCTGCGGGGCCTAGTTTCGTTCATGATGCAGCTGAGAAGGCACCGAATGTCGATGCTGCAAAGTTCATGGAGTTGCTGGAGAATGCAAGGACTCCATTGTATCCTGGTTGTGAGGATCATTTACCGTTGGAGGTGGTTACAAGACTATTGAGCATTAAGTCAGATTTTAACATGTCACAAGAATGCTACAACCGAGTGTTAGAGTTGATTATAGAGATCTTGCCGGCGGGTGCTAAGTTACCTAAAAACTTCTATCGGTCTAAGAGGATGGTGAGATCGCTCTGGATGGGATACAAGAAAATCAATTCTTGTCGCAATGGGTGCAGGCTGTACTACAAAGACGACAAGGATGCCGATGTGTACAAATTTTGTGGTGCTGATCGCTATAAGACAACTAGTACAGGAAGGTCTACCGGTATAAGAAGCCCGACCGATTCAATGCACTACTTGCCTTTAACGCCACGGTTGTAAAGATTATTTATGGTGAAAGAGACGACCAAAAGTATGAGTTGGCACATGCGAGAACAGATTGAAGGAGTGTTGGATCACTCATCCGAAGGAGAAGCGTGGAAGCACTTTGATCGAGTGTATCCTGATTTTGCTTCAGATTCGCGTAGTGTCAGGTTGGGGCTATCTTCTGACGGTTTTACTCCTTTTGGTCTTTTGGGATCCCAGTATTCGTGCTGGCCTGTAATTGTCACTCCGTATAACCTACCGCCTTGGATGTGCATGAAGACTTAGTACATGTTTCTAACCCTTATAATTCCTGGTTCGAACAATCCCAAGAGGAACATTGAGGTGTACTTACAGCCTTTGATACATGAGTAGAATCAGTTATGGAAAGTCGGCACCAACACGTACGATGTTTCCAGGAAGCAGAATTTTCAGATGAAGACAAACCTTTTGTGGACCATCAACGACTTTTCGGCCTATGGAATGTTATCTGGATGGAGCACTCATGGCCATCTCTCATGTCCGTATTACATGGACCATACTAAGGCTTTCCGCTTGAAACACGGAGAAAACCCGTACTTCTTTGATTGTCATCGGCAATTTCTGCCAAAAGATCATCCGTTCAGAAGGAACATGAATGCATTCCGTGCCGGCGTTGTAGAGAAGGGTGATCCAACGCCAAGGTGGTACGGAGCCACGATATGGAAGGATGTTAGAGATTTTTCAAGTGCTATCGAAGACCCTACAACTGGGTACAAGTGCGATGGATTTGGTAGAGATCATAACTGGACAAAGAGGAGCATATTCTGGGATCTGCCATATTAGAGTACCAATCTGATCAGACATAATCTTGATATCATGCATATTGAGAAGAATGTGTTTGATAATATAATTAATACTATAATGGACGTAAAGGGAAAAACGAAAGATAATTCCAAGGCCAGGTTAGACTTTGAAGAAATATGCAAATGCCCTGCGTTGCATTTTATAGAGGATAATGGAAAACAGTTTCTGCCGAAGTTATTTTTTTCACTGGACAAGGAGGATAAAGTGAGACTTTGTCGGGGGATCCAGGGCCTAAATTTCCAGACGCATATGTGTCAAATTTGAGATGATGTCTCGACCTGATGGAAAATAAATTGACGGGTATGAATAGCCACCATTGTCACGTATTCATGGAGTGGTTAATTCCGATTGCATTTCAGGAATTCTTACCGCAGGCAGTTTAGGATCCATCGACGGAGCTTAGCATATTCTTTAGGGATCTTTGTTCTAAGAAATTGCTCATTGATCGTCTAGAAAAGCAAGAGAAGGACATTGCGGTAACACTGTGCAAGCTAGAGAGGGTGTTTCCTTCTGGATTCTTCGACTCTATAGAGCATTTGTCGATTCATCTATCCTATGAGGCACGTGTTGGTGGACCCGCCGAATATCAATGGATGTACCCTTTCGAGCGACATTTAAATCACCTAAAAAGAAAGGTGAAAAATAAGGCACGGGTCGAGGGTTCTTTTTATGAAGCCTGTGTTCTCGAGGAGATTACAAACTTTTGTTTGATGTATTTCAAGCCTCATGTTGCAACTAATAGAATGAGAGCTTGTAGAAACGATGACGGAGATTATGAATGTAATGATACAATACTGAAGGTATTCAATGCTCCAGGAAAGCCATCAGGTAAAATGAAGAAGAGATATCTGAACGATGATGAGCTAAGGGCTGCTCAGGTGCATGTATTACTCAACTGCGACGATGATAAAGTAGAGAAACAGGAGGGATAAGTAATTAATATGTCTACATTATTTTAATAGTATTAATTATTATATTATTACATTAATGGAATGATGTTGTTTTCAGCATATTTAATGATGATGTGAGGTCAGGTAGGCCACACATAACAGAAGAAGAACTAGAACAAAATTGAGGCATTATTATGTAAGACTTGAGAACTCTGTAATTACCTTTCTGTATATGCACTTGAGAATGAGCTTAATTTATTTTTTCGTGGTATTTAGGTCGATTGTCCATACGCAAGACTTAAGAATGAGTCTATTTGAACGCTAGCCAAGGGACCAATTTATGCTGCAAAAATATAGCCAAGCTAGTGTGTTAATGGATTTAGGTTCAAGTCAACAATTGCCCGATCAGAGACGACATTGTGGATCTCGATTCCACCAAAAATAGCTGTTTGTGTATCAGATCTTCGAACTACAAAGATGTTGATATGGACAACGATTTTTATGGCGTCCTATGGGAGATTATGGAGCTGACATATAGTTATGGAATAGAGCCTGCTAAGATTGTGTTATTCAGGTGTGATTGGTTCGATCCGATTGAAGGTCAAGGTTGGAAAGTAGACAAGCACGGTCTTGTGGATATAAACTATTTGCGTCGATATCAAGCCTATGAACCATTTGTCCTATCAAGTCAGGCTCAGCTCGTGTACTTCACAACTTATCCTAAACGGGGAACAACAAGGTCGGATTGGTGGGCAGTATCCAAGATCAAAGCTAGAAATACCTTTGAGGTTGACGATATAGCTTATCAAGAGGATGAACTACGTCTTGTAACAAATATTATAGAAGTGGACACGACGAAAGTTCCTCATTACACATCTAATTGTGTAGAAGAAGTAAAATTATCTAAAGAGGAAGATGTAGATGAAAGTGAAGATGTAGAGGAGGAAGAAGAAGAAGAAGAAGAAGATGGGCTAAACGAACTATAAATTTTCAGAAGAGGATTAAATCTGTACGTTTGTTCTACAATCATATTTGACACTTTAGTAACACTTTTATCATATAAATTTGTGACACTTTAGTGACACATTTATCTGTGACTATGATATTTTTCATAAATCTATGATGTCTATCATATAAATATGTATATTTGTTTTATTGTCATATGTTATTATCAGGTATGACTAGACCAGGAGGAAGATACGGAGGATATTATATTAGGCAGTCTTGTCTGCCTCGGGCTGGGGATGCAGATTTCGTACCCTCATCCTCATCTCTGAGTACGCCGGTGTACCGTTCTGTTCCTGGTCCATTACTGAGACAGGGCAGTTCCAGCAGGTTGGCTACTTCTCCCTCGTCGTCCAGCATTCCTGATCCTGTATCTAGTATTTCTCCCGCATCCAGTATTCCTCCTGCCGACGGCTCAATGGAGAGAGCCGACGTCGAGCATATGGAGGATGGCGATCAGATTGATCCTGTCCAGGCAGGAGGTGAGAGCGATCCTCCATGCGCACCCCCGGACGAGACGCGTATAGAGATTTGGACGGACGGGCGTACGAAGTAAGCTAATTAGTTCATATATATTTCTCAAATGATTATATGTACATATATATTCATAAAATTTATTATTGTATAGATATCGGCCTCCTGCAATACAAAGACAGCTGGGGTTATTTCTAAGGCAGAACTATGCTGGGTCTTGGATTAACTACTCAGATGCTCCCGCAGATAGGATGGCCTTTTGGTTGGCCCACTTCAAGGTAAGAAATATGTTTATTTTTTATTTTTAATAATCATTTGTGTATATTATACAACTTTTCTATTTTACTTCTTGTGGAGGACCTATTTCTATCCACCACACCGGGCGGCGAAGATCGAGGCCTAAATTTCTGCCATTGCAGGCAAGCTCATCCGTGATGCGATCCACGACCAGAAGTCTCATGATCGCTCCGGAAAGCTGATCCATAGTTGGATCATGCCAGAGCAATGGACTGCGATGAAGGCTAGATTCGGTAAGGCCATGTACCAGGAGCGGTCTGACAAGGCCAAGGTGGCACGGTCGAGCACCAGTTAGTGGTGTGGTGGCTCCATTCCGATGACGGAGCATTTTTGTCGTTTGGTACGTTTCCTATGACGGACATTATTTTATATATAGTTGGATAGAATGTTTAATACTAATAATAGATAATATATTTTAACAGGTAAAAAAGGGTGAGGACCCCAACATGGTGACCGTCTTTCTGGTCACCCATCGGAGGGCTGGAGAGTTCATTGACGAGAGGGCGACGCAGGCATAAATACGTTCTATTCTTTATATTAATTTACTATAATTTAGAAAACAGGAAAATAGATATCAATATAGACTTTAGCAAATACTTAGACGTTAGCAAACATTGTTCTAGGCCGAGTTTCTTCGGCTACAAGAGGAGGCGGCTGCTGCTGCTAGTACGGCAGCAGAGGGAGGGGCTGGTACTTCCTACCAGCCGTCTACAGCTCCATCACCGGATGACCTCTGGATGACTGTCGTTGGTGGTCTTTAGAAGGGTACATACTACGGTACGGGATCCTACGACGCCTATTTGGCTTCAGAGTCATCCCGGGCCCCCTCTGTCAGTACACAGTGTCCAGCTTTGCAGGCGTCATCACGAGGTCAGGATATTGGTCGTCAGATCGACGAGCTGCGTCGCGGGTTCTAGCAGCAAATTTTTGATCACCATACCGCAGAGCGACGATCTTACGATCCGATGATCATTGGACGATTTGATGCATTCGAGCGCAGTATACAGGAGTTGATAAGTCTGCAACAGGATACAGCTACCAGCTTGCACACGCTCACCGAGTCTACGCATCACACAAAGAGTAGACAGGTCGAGCTGGAGGGATCGCAGAGGACCATGTCTGCCTCACTCACTCAGGTACATACTTCGATTAAGGAGAGTACTCGAAGGATGGTGAGTACCCTTGCTGCGCATGCTGAGCGACCGCGAAAGCTGGAGCAAATACGTCCTTCCGGTCCATCGACGGTGCCGACTCCAGACATTGCACTGCCTCCTACTGCCCCTACGGTGCAGCTCACACAGGAGCAGTATGAGTACATGCTATCTCAGATGCGCAGCAGGGGTCCTCAGTGATTTATTGATTTTTTAAGAGTTGTATGTATTGGCCCTATGGGCAAATTGCTTATTGGTACACTTTTGTTTATACACTTGGTGGAAGACTTTTTATCATCTTCCATTTTTATTTGACTCTATTGGATGTTTGTGATGATGTGTGTCTGTGAAGTGTAGTATGCAGGATTTGAATATATTTATGTTTGTGACGCGGGATGTGTGCTGTGATGATGTTTGTTATGAGTTGTATGTAATGGCCCTATGATGTGTCTGTGATGATGTTTGTGATGATATAAAGTGCAGTGTAAAGTACAGTACGCAGGATTTGAATATAAAGTGTGTATACAGTGTGCAGGATTTGAATATAAAGTGCAGTATGCAGGATTAGTGCTTAAACTGTATATAAAGTGCAGGATATTTGTTTCAACTGTATATAAAGTACAGTGTGCTGGATTTGAAAACTGTATTTTATTTTATTTTAATTTTCCAGCATGTTAGCGACAGATTACGACGGATTGCGACGGATTTGCGATGCGGAAGTACGTTGCAAATATGTATCTGGACGTCGCTAACTGCGATGGACCGTCGCTAAACGTCGCCCAACATGCTGACATGGCAAACCTTGCCATGTCACCACATGCGACGAATAGACGTCGCTATATACGTCGCTAAATTGGTGACGTAATATAAATGTCGCTAGACGTCGCTAAGTTTATGACGTTTTAGCATCGTAGACTATTCGTCGCAACAGTAAAGATTGGCGACGAACTTTTGATCTGCAACTAGCTTTTCGACGACCTGGTTATTCCGTCGCTAATTATGTCGCTAAATTAATTTAGCGACATATTTTTACTTATTAGCGACATTTTTGGACGTCGCTAATATGACTCATTCTAGTAGTGAGGGACTACCAGAACCTCTGTCCGATGGACTTTTGGGGCAACGAGGGGATTGTTTATACGGATGAGTGGCTGGAGAATGTGGAGAGGACACTGAAGATGGTACGGATCCCGGATAACTTGAAGGTGGTGGTGGCAAGCATGCGACTCTTTGATTTGGCCAGGGCTTGGTACCGGGAGGAGCCCCAGTTAGCTGAGCTCCAGGTTTCTTAGACAGATTTCAAAACTCTGTTCAAGGAGAAGTTTTTCCCCGATGTGGAGCGGGATGAGCTTCAGATGCAGTTCGAGATGCTTCAGCAGGGGACCATAACAGTGGCAGAGTACACTTCAGAGTTTACTCGACTCAGCAGGTTCACGGAGAACCTAGTCAGAGCACCGGAGGATCGAGCTTGGAGGTTCAAGAAGGGCCTCACGAAGGAGCTGCAGTACGCGGTGGCTATTTGTCAGGCGACGACGTATGCGAGCATCCTCAAGATTACTCAGGTTGTGGAAAAGGAGGCAGAACCGAAGCTGAAGAGGGACCAGGATATTAGCAGCAACAGTTTTCTGGCACCAGCGAAGTGGGCCCAGACTCAGATTCAGGCGAGGCCACAATAGCCGGCACAGTAGCATCACCGTCAAGCCAGAGCTCCTACACATCAGCCTCAGAGACAACAGTAGGCAGTTGCTTATGTATTCTGTTATCGGCCGGGACACCGCTTTGATGAGTGCAGCAAGAGGCTTGGGCTTTGTTTATTTTGTGGATCAGACGCACACCAGATGAGGGACTACCAACAGGCTGCAGCTCGACTGACAGGAGGACCTCGAGGAGATAGAGGACCACCACATGCACCATCCAGTGCTCTACCAGCTGTACTACAGAGGGATCAGGCTTTACCTACTCAGCAGCAGCATTTTGTATAGCACCAGCAGCAGAGGGGACCACCACAGCAGAGACGTGCTTACGTCATGGCCGCAGTTGAGGAGGATGAGGCAGTACCAGATGTGATCACAGGTTCTATCCTTTTACATTCTTTCCATGCCATTGCATTATTTGATTCTAGAGCCACACATAGCTTTGTATCATATGAGTTTTTGCATAGACACGACTTCACATCCAAGCCCACTAGGAGGAATTGTTGGATTATGACAAGAGTAGGGGTAGTACCAGTTAGTGAGATAGTGGATTGCCCTATCACTATAGCTAGAAAGGAGCTTAGGGCTCGACTTCTAGTGATGCCATTGCCAAGATTTGATATAGTCCTCGACATCGACTGGATGAGCGAGCAGTTTGCTGCAATAGACTGCCATGAAGGGAAGGTGATTTTTAACCGACCTGGAGTTCCACCGTTCGAGATCTGCTGTCGAGTTACAGAGAGGCCAGAAGGAGTCTACTTCGGAGCAGTCGCAGAAGACCAGGAGTTGCCGCATCCGCTGATTGTAGAGTTTTTTGACGTCTTCCCTATGGAGTTGCCAGGATTACCGTCGGACCGAGATGTGGAGTTCAGCATCGACCTATCGCCCAGATCAGCGCCGAAGTCCCAGCATTGCTACAAGATCAACCTGAAGGAAGCTGCAGAGTTGAAGGCCCAGATTTATGAGTTGGAGGGCAAGGATTTTATTCGGTCTAGTACTTTATCCTGGGAGCACCGGTACTTTTCGTACCCAAGAAGGATGGGACTGTGAGGATGTGTATCGACTACCGTACACTCAATAACATCACCATTAAGAATAAATACCCATTACCGCTGATTGATGAGCTATTTGATCAACTTAGTGGAGCTAAGGTCTTTTCAAAGATTGACCTTCGGTCGGAATATCATCAGATGAAGGTTCGGGAGCAGGATATTCCGAAGACAACTTTTAACACCTGTTACGGCCAGTAGGAGTTCCTGGTGATACCGTTCGGACTCACCAATGCTCCAGCAGTATTTATAAACTTGATGAATAAAGTTTTTCACAAGTATCTGGACAAGTTTGTCTTAGTCTTCATTGACGATATTCTGATATATTCGAAGACCAAGGAGGAGCATGTGGAGCACCTACGGATTGTGTTAGAGATTTTACGGAAGGAGAAGTTGTACGGGAAACTCTCAAAGTGTAAGTTTTGTTGGACAGAGTGGAGTTCTTGGGGCATGTGGTGACTAGAGAAGGGATTTTTATGGATCCCAAGAAGATTGAAGCTGTGGAAGCACGGGCACCTCCCAAGTCAGTAGCAGAGATTCGTAGTTTTCTGGGGCTAGTAGGTTACTACAGGAAGTTCATAAAATATTCTGCCAAGATAGCATAGCCTATGATGAAGCTCACGCGAAAGGACGAGGAGTTCATCTGGAGCGACGCATTCCAGTCAACATTTGAAGAATTGAAGAGAAGACTCACTACAGCGCCAGTTTTAGCTTTCACATCTGGATCGGGAGGATTCGTCATCTACAGCGATGCTTCAGGAAAGGGCTTGGGGTGTGTACTTGAGCAGAATAAGAGGGTCATTGCTTATTCTTCTAGACAGTTGAGGCCTCATGAGAAGAATTACCCTACACATGACTTGGAGCTTTCAGCAGTCAGTTTTTCCATAAAACTGTGGAAGCACTACATGTATAGAGAGAGAGGGGACATCTTCACGGACCATAAAAGCCTGAAGTATGTCTTTACTCAGAAGGAGCTGAATATGAGACAGCACAGATGGCTGGAACTCATGAAGAATTTTGATATTAATCTGCAATACTACCCTAGAAAGGCGAATGTCTTAGCAGATGCTCTTAGTCGATATCCTGTGGCCCTGTTTCTCACTATGGATCGACGTCTTTTATAGGATCTTGAGAGTCTGGGGATCGAGATAGTTCTTCCAGGAGTCGGAGGACAGCTGATGCACATGCAGATACAGTCAGGACTGGTAGAGAAGATCAATGAGGCCCAGTTTCTAGATGAGGGACTCCGATGTCTCAGAGGCCAGGCAGAGGCGGGATTGCTCGACGACTTTACTATTATAGAGGATAGATCCCTGAGGCATGGGAACTAGTTATGTGTGCCTAAGGATTTACGGAAGGAGATTATGGAGGAAGCCCACCAGTCACAGTATTCTATTCATCTTGGGGCTACCAAGATGTATAAGGATCTGCGGGAGTATGTTTGGTGGTATAGAATGAAAAGAGAGATTGCCATATTTGTTTCCAAATGCCTTGTGTGCCAGCAAGTCAAGGCGGAGCGCCAGAGACCAGCAGGATTACTCCAACCTTTACCTATTCTGGAATAGAAGTGGAAGAACATCACTATGGACTTCGTCTCGGGTTTACCGCGTACGCCCAGTAGTTATTTGGGTTATCGTGGACAGACTGACGAAGTCTGCTTATTTTATTCCGTTCAGGGTAAGGCTGTCGATCGAGAAGCTTGCAGACCTCTACATGCGACAGATTGTGCGAATTCATGGGGTGCCAGTGAGCATCGATTTAGACAGGGACAATTATTTTACATCGCACTTCAGGAGGAGTCTACAGCTGAGCTTGGGTTTACAGTTGAAGTTCAGCATCGCCTATCATCCACAAATGGATGGGCAGTCCGAGAGGACCATTCAGACATTGGAGGACATGCTACGGGTTTACGCACTCGATTTTGGCGGTTCGTGGGAGGATCATTTGCATCTAGTAGAGTTTGCCTATAATAACAGTTATCAGGCTAGCATCGAAATGATACCGTTCGAAGTACGATATGGACAGAGATGTCGCATGCCTTTATCTTGGGACGACTTTGGCGAAAGAACTTTGCTTGGACCAGAGTTGGTGGTAGACTCAGCTGATAAAGTCAGACTGATCAGAGAGCGTCTCAGAGTTGCACAGGATCGGCAGAAGCACTGGGCGGACAGCAACCGACGGACACTGGAGTTCGCGGTTGGAGATAGAGTGTTCCTGAAGATCTCGCCGACTAGAGGCGTCATTCGTTTCGGCAGAGGCGGAAAGCTCAGTCCGAGATTTATTGTGCCCTTCGACGTGATGGCACGGATTGGCGAGGTGGAATATCGACAAGCGCTTCCAGCCAGGTTGGAGGGAGTGTACGATATTTTCCACGTATCCCGGCTTCGACGCTACATTCCAGATCCGAGCCATATAGTGGACTACTCAGAGCTAGAGGTGGGTCCGAGCTTGACCTACGAGGAGCAACCAGTAGAGATCCTTGATCGGAGGCAGAAGCACCTACGGAACCAGACTATTCCACTTGTTTGCGTAATGTGGAGACACCACTCTCCGGAAGAGTCCACATGGGAGTGTGAGGATGAGATGCGGGAGCGCTATCTTAGTCTATTCCTTTGATTGTATTCTAGTTATTTGATTCTCCAATTTTAATAAATGATTAGAATATTATGGTCAACTCTGTTATCTCTTTCCTTATTTTTGGTATCTTTTAATTTTGGATACAAAATTTTTTTTAGGGGAAAGATTTGTAACCCCATTCTCCAGTTATTTTAAATCCTTGAATATTTCCCTCCAACTTTTTAAATCCTTAAAATTTGAATTACCAAGTTTGTTATAACTAACTTAGTAGTCCCCACATATTGATTTCAAATTTCTAACTGATTTTCTTCAGATCCTGCAAATAGTGAAAAGGTGGGGGGCGTCTCTGAAAAATTCACATTGGCGGGAGGGCCTAAGTGAATTATTTCTTTCCTTTTATTACAGTACGGGAGGAGAGAGAATTTATTCTTCTCCCATTCTTCTCCGAGTCCTTGAGCTCGATTTCACTTTTCTCCGAGAGCATCGAACCCTAACCCTAAATTCTTCCTCCCTCGGCGGACGGTAAGCTGATAGCGACGGTGGTCGACGATCATCTCCTCCGGCAGTCGATCGAGTTCGTGATGTAACTTCAATGGAGCACAGATCATCTTCTTTATGACGAGATTTCCTCTCCGGTGGCGGCGAAGCGGTGAGTTCCGTTTTGTTTTATGTTCCTTTTGATCTCTGGTCCGATCGATCTAGCCATTTAGGATCGAAATTGGCAAATTCATCTCCTGCTCTGCGTCATTCTTTCATTCCTGATCGTGACCATTTCGAGGACATCTAAATGATGGCGAGATGATGATTTTTCCCCAAATTGCTTGAGTTTCCTTTATAGTGTTGGTGAGTCATCCTTGATCTTAAATTTCACTGAAATTGTTTTGTGACCGAATCTCTGTTCCATTTCGTAGATCATATATTTTGTGTTCGAATCGGTCAGATCAGGAGAGATTCTACTCAGTCAGAGAAAGCTCTGATCTGGTAAGAAATTATGTCGATTTTTTGTAATGAAGATCATATTGTTTTTTTAAACTCCGATCGACAACTTCACGACAGAGTTCATAAGTTAATCTCGAAAATTTTGGTAGAGTCGAGTTGACACTCAATCAACAATCGTAGTACGATGAGTACTCTAATCTGGAGTTCTCACTACTTTTAATTCTTAAGTTTATTTCTCAGATACGACATTTTTCTGAGTTCTTCTCTTCTTGTATACTGGTTGATGAAGCATTGCAGTAGAATTTTGACAGCAGAGGAGTCCAGTGATTGTGTCCGACATATGACGATACGCTCTCAATCCTGATTGATTCCATTTCAGGTTTTCATGTCATCCTTCCATCTGATAATTAAAATTGTTTATTCTCATCTTTGAGTCGGGTGTATGTTGGACAGGATGGAAAGGTTATTGGGGGTTGGCGTGTCTAGTTTATTGTCCTGGTGCACCAATTTGAATGCTGATGTTCGTGTCCAAATGGCGTGTACATGTCCAGACTGTGTGCGTGTGTTGTTGTCCATTGGAGTAGGAATTTGGAAGTAGCAGGGAGCAAGACCTCTTACTAGTTGAATCCTTAATTCAATTTGGTTGTACATTTGGAAGAGTCTAAATTCATAAGCTTATTTCAATTTTGCTTTATGTTATTTTTGGTTGTTTAAATTGTATTAATTTCTATGATTTGAGTTTTTAGTATGACTTCCTTATTTCTGTTTTATGGAGTTGGAATTCCAATATGTATTAATTCTCAACGAAGGATATTGTGGTTACTGGTATTAGTTTTAGAAGGTTCATATTGGATTATATGTTGAACTGTTCTTAATGTTCTAGTTCAATTGCTGAACCTGAGACTTGTATACAAGGGCTTGGTTCTAGTTGATGAACTGAAGAATCATATGAAATATTGGTTCAGTTGATGAATCTGACATTATATATGCATATATTGGTTCAGTTGATGAACCTGGAATTATATATGCAATGTTGATTCAATTTATGAGTCTGAATCTAACATAAGCAGTATTTTGGTTCAGTTGACTACATATGCAGTATTTGGTAAACCTGGGACTTTATATGCACTGTCTTGATGATTTATTAAACTGAAGTTCCAATAGCGTTGTCTTGGTAATTTGTTGAAACTGAGAATTCAGTCTCAGTACAATAGTAGGAGGACCCTGTTTTCAAATAAGTCTTTTGGGATATAAGAATAGCCATGAGAGGAAATCCAGTTTAGATTGTATGTTAATGACTAGTCTAGATTCTATTATGATATTATATTATTTTACTATTTATGCATGTATGACCAACTAGAATAAACTAAATAGCTAATTAGTAGTTTTGAATAGCAGGAACTATGATTTAGAACTTAACCAATCTTTACAAATTAAAACAGGCGGACATCCAGCTCCATCTAGTACACTTGATTTCCTGGAGCAAGGCAAGTACTTTTCTACGGTCTTGTGCATTTACATATCTTGTACTCTTCTTGTGACATGTCATGACAAGATATCTTGTACTCCTGTATTTCTTGTTCTTGTACTTACTTGCGTCGCGTGGGGAAATACACTAGCTATGTGACCAAATCCCGGTTACTATATTCGTGTAGATAGCTTAGGCCTCGCATCGCGCATGCGAGCCCTAAGCCGTCCCATATTTATGTACTCGTGTACATGCTCATGTACTCACCCCAGTCGGTCACATAGGCTAGTTGTATTTCAAACATGGTGCACTTGTCATAACTTGTACTTCAGGTTCATAGTTACATTCCTGTACTTTACATTCTTGTACTTTACTTCCTGTACTTTCATTCCTGTACTTTCTAATTCATTTCCTGTATTTCATACTCATGTCTTCTGTACTTATTTCCATATCATGATGTTCTTGTTCATTACCTAGAACTGTACTTTGCTCCGCTCCTGACTAGGATATGTTGCAGGTGAGATGGAGGCTTTGTGTGATACCTATTATGGCCGAGAGCCTGTAGATACAGTAGAGCTAGCTGGAGTTGTTCTAGACTTAGAGCCTGAGGAAGCCTAGCACTTTACCTTAGCAGTTTATATTTCCTTGTATTTTGAGACTATTAGACTTTACTTTCATTTGCTGGAATGTAATAATTCTAAGACATGTACCTTGATTCTGGGATACGTTTATAGATGCTGTGATTTGCATTTGTCATATTTATCTGGTTAGATTTTTCTAGGTTGGTACAGCTTACTACGTTGAGTCTTCTAACATAGGGTGGGCATATCCGACTCGTGTCTGATTATTCAGGAGCAGGTTGTGACACTTCCTTTGGTGGTGTATCATAATTTAAGCGCCCAAAAGCAATATACTTTCTTTTGATGTCCTTTAGAAAACATGTCTTAGGAAAGTTAGATTGTTCAGGATCCTATTGTCATGACCCGCTCCCGAATAATCGGACACGAGTCGGACACGCCCTGCCTTCGTCGTTAGATACGACGAAGTAAGCTGTACCAAGCTAGGAAAGTCTAACCAGATAAATATGAATATATACAATTACAACATCTATAAAACGTTTCCAGAATAATCACCGTAATCCACCGATCATAATATCATAAAGTGCTAGAGACAACAAGAATAAAAATACACTATAAATTCTAAGACAATATCTAGGCATAAAGCTAAACAGTCTAAACCTGAAGCCTCAAGCTAAGTCTTATCCTGTTCAGCTAATATCCTAGGCTCTGGCCCATAAAGCAGAATAATGCCCTGCAAGTACACCTGCAACATATCCTTGTCAGGAGTGGAGCAAAGTATATCCAAGGAAATGAACATGAACATCATGGTATGAACAAGAAATAGGAAGTATATATACAGTACGAGAAATGATAACAAGGCATGAAAACTGAACATGAATACTGAAATTAAATACATGGAACATGGTTTGAGTCTTGAACATAAAATACAACCTGAACATGAAATACAACCTGAACATAAAATGTGCAACATATCGAAATACATCCAGAGTGTGTGATCGACTTGGGTAGATCCAATGAACATGAAATGGTACGGCTTTGGTCCCGCGTGCACGATGCGGGGCCTAAGCTATTCACATGAATAGTAACTCGGGTTTGATCACACATCTGTAGTATTTCCCCTTCCAAACACAAGTAAACTCAAGGAAACATGATACAAGACAATACCGTGATACATCGTGTCAACAAGGTGATACAAGAATGAGTATACAAGACATGAGAAAATGAACAAGTCCGAGGAGTATACTTGCCTTGCTCAAGGTGATCAAGTGTGGGTAGTGAAATTGGATGTCCATCTATTTATTTTAAGTACAAGTTGGTTAAGACTATGCATCAAGGTATGTTTATCTTATTATTTTCAAATATTTTAGCTAATGTGAATTTAAACAAGAAGTTCACTAATCTACATTAATCCTTAATTGGTTCTATAATTCCCTTATTTATATAGAAACACATATTAATAAAAATTTCTAAATACCTACACCAAGATCATTGGTGACTGAATGTATGTACAGAAGAATCATTATGAAAATATTATTATTACAAATCAAGATATTCCAATATTACATATGTTCACCCATTTATACAAGAAACTCAACTCAACTTCCTATAAACCTTTCCAAGTCAAAGTTGCAACAAAATTCTTAAATCACAAATTTAAGGAATAACATTACTCTAAGCTATGGAACCCATCCATATTCTACTGATTCTTGGGCTTGCCTTACAAAATATTCCAAAAATAGAGAATAGAAAATAATGCCTTTAAAATCAACCCACTTTTGTATATGTAGGCATGACCATTCAACATTTGGTTACTTCAAAGCCCTTCCCCATCAAAATTTAAAATACCTATACTCTTGAACAATCCAGTTCTCACAAGGAATATACTGAATCCACAAAAAGTTTACAATAATTACAAACCAAAACTTACTTGAATTAATCCCCCATAGTCATACATAATTATATACATAACAGAATAAAGCCAACTCACTTTATTACAAAAATTCAAACCTACAACACTAACGACTAAACAATACAAAATTCTCCATCAAAATTTCCTAAACTGTCAGAGCCACGACACAACTCTCCCGGACACGACCCCCACTTGGATACCAGCTAGCAGTTCACGAACAAGACTGGACACACGAAGACTTGAGCAGGACACATAAGAAAACCCGAACGTATAGCACGAACATGACACCAATGCATATACTCGGCCACAACTGAACAATCGACCCAACCAACGATTAAACAGTAATTCTCAGCATAAATACAGCAAAGGGAGGATCGATCAATACTTGAGAGAAGAATCGAAGAAGACTTGAACCTAGGAACTTGAATACTACTGCTTTACCCCAAAATTTAATATAAATTCCTGTTGTGACATTATATCTGTTTGCCATTGATTGTAAAAGTACAGAACAATTATCGGAGGACTGAACTTAGACTCACAATACAAACTCGCTCGTACAAAGAAAGCCTAGGGACGAAAACCTAGGTACAGCAGTCTAAGTATGATTGTTTATTTTAGATTCTGGGGGTGACGATAGAGGCTCGGGAAAGCGACGGCCGCTCTGCCTTACTCCTTGGACGATCGGTACGCAGCCTTGGCTCGGGAAAGATCTGCTTGGTCGTTGACGAAGAAATGCCTTCTTGCTCTCTCTCTCTGATTGCTCTTCTGGCTTCTCTCTCTCTGTGTATATTCTCTCTCTGACTATGGGGGAAGTCTCTCTGTGTATACGTATTCTTCTCTGGGTTTTTTGTTGTTGTATATGTCTATGCTACAAGGGAATGGCACCTTGCTATTTATAATAGTGGGATGTGATCACTAGGGTTGCCAATGATTAGCTCTTGGAGATGGCGACGGCCTGTGGATTGATCAATCCAGGCCGTTCGTTTCTGATTGTGACGAATCAGAACCATTAAGGGTAGATTACACCAAATCCCTATTAGCAATTAATGCTGATTGGCATAAATCTTCCTTATAATGATTTTTTAATATCTGCGAATAAATTAAATTTATTCTCCTGCCACGTACCCCAGGTCATTGGGATTTGACCCGATCTTGGATTGCCATAAATCTGGGAGATTGATCGGCCGAGGACACGTGTCCTGAGAGCCAATGGTGAGACTGGAACCGCATACAGATTGGGCCGCATGAGATTTGGGCCTCATGAAATTTGGGCCGCATAAGACTCGGGACACGTGTCAGGGCTGTCTAGGCAGTGGCCCCCTCCTTCAGACTTCTGAACCATATGATGAGCCGCATGAACCGCATAATAGTGTGTCTGCTTGAGTCGCATGGGCATGATCTTCTTGAGCCGCATAGGGATGATTCTACTTGAGCCGCATGAGACTGTCTCGGCCTGAGCCGTATAGGACAGCTTCACTCTGAACCGCATGGGAAGTCGTCACTTCGAGCCGCATAAGCACGCGCACGTGGTAAGGCCACGTGGCATTTTGTTGCTCTCGGAGGATCGTGTCAGAGATTTCTTTCTCTTCCCTAGAGATTCATTATTATGACAGAGTCATAATTACCTGCTTTGGTGTCAGGTCTGTCAACTTTTCAGAAGGGTCAGCCGTCAAAGCAATTAATGCAGCATGGATCGGAGGGGAGCACTGTCACGCCATATGTCTTCTGAGCCGCATGGAATGCCTCCGGCCGTATAGCTCCTTATACCGCATGACTCCCTGAGCCGTATGCATTTTCTGAGCCGCATGGGTCTTTCTCTAGTATTTTCTATGCTTCTACAGGACCCCCTTCAAAGTTTTCAATTTGCAAAATTGAAATACTTTGAATAAGAAGCATGGCTGGATATTCTTCTGGCCGCGCATGGGTATCTTGGCCGCATGGAAAGTTCTGCCGTAGGGGCGTCTCAGCCGCATGGATGGCCCAGCCGCATAGAAATTTCTGTCTCCTGACCATCTGAGTCGCATAGTTGCTATCAGCCGCATGGCCATTTGAACCGCATAAGCTCTTTGCCACGTCATTATGCCATGCGTGTGGATCTTTTTGGGACAGGATCCCAAGAGCTCAGTCTTTAAATGGCTGGTTTGGCTCAATAACCGAAGAGTTGATCGCGTTTGTACGAGGCGTCGGCCCACAGTTCTCTGTCTATAAATAGAAGGGCATTTGGACGGTCTTCTCTCTTAGACTATTCTTGACTCAAATTTTTGTCGTATTTTCTTCCTCTGATCATCAGACAACAATGGCACCCAGGGCTTCTAAGGCTGTAAAGAAGGCTGTGGCGAGGAGTAAGAAATCGGCTTCGTCCTCGACTGTCGTGCCCCCCGTTCGTCTTGACGTTCATATTGCCATCGAAGGTAAGGATTAGGTAGTCGATTTGAAACCCTAGCAGAGCCTGCTTCACTGCATGCTTCATGTACACAACTTTGACGTGAACTTCTCAAACTACATGGTCCGCATACGCGTCCCATGACTGAGCCGTATGAGGATATACCCCATGTCTGAGCCGCATGAGACTTGTCTAAAATGAGTCGCATGAATATTTCTGACTGTTTTCATTTTCTTCGTCTTTGGTTTTTGCAGTATCTCCACCGAATGTTGAGACTGCGGCGTCAGAGGAGCCGCAGCCTCCTGTCATCAGCCCAGGATCTTCCTCTGTTAAGGAGGAAGTGAAGAAAGAAGAACCTGCGCCTTAGGGGAACGGCAACTCTCCAAATATCGAGACTGTTGAGGGTGGCAGCGCTGGAAACCCTGTTTCTCCTATTCTGGACGAGGATGCTCTTCACTTGCATCCTTCATATGTGAGATGGTTGAGGGAATGGTACATGCGCTCCTGTAACTAGGATGTAGGGGCTTCTCGTGGATGTTTGTCTGTAGTCTTTTATTTTGTTTCGCCTTTCTTCTTGTCTTCATGAAGAACTCTTTTGACTTGCTTGCAATCGTGTAGATGTAACCGATTTCTGAATGAATGGAATATATATATTTGCTTCACTCTTTTGCTTTGTAATAATCCTCTTATTGGGACATTTTGCGTGGACCCATTATCCCTAACGTACCCTGGTTTTGGATACGGTCAACAAGTTTAAAAGAAAGGAACCAATCATACTGACTCAGAGGTACTGAGGACATGGTGAGCATGAGGGTTTCTTTGACGGGGGGTACATAGAATAACTCTGAGGTAATGAGGACATGGAAATTCTATGTAGGGGTGATTTGTTTTTGGCAGAAATGGGACGACTCAGAGGTGATGAAGACATGGCCGTTTTGGAAATTTGTGGATCGATTACCCTTTTTGTGCACTGGGAGTGTGGGTATTAGATCATGAGGGAGGATCTCCTTCGGGAAAGAAGTTCAGAGGTATGATCATACATAACTTTCTACCTGAAAGAGTGACCGGGATGTGAGTTCAGAGGCACCATCGGGTACATGACTCGAGAATCTGGAGAATGGTGAGTGTGAGTTCAGCGGTACCAGCGGGTACATGACTCAAAAATCTGACAAACTATGAGGGTGAGTTCAGTGGTATCAGCGGATACATGACTCGAAGATCTGAAAAATTATGAGATGAGTTCATTGGTACCAGCGGGTACATGACTCGAAGATCTATGAATGTTGGAATCAAAGTGTGAGTCCAGAGGTACCAACGGGTACATGACTTGGTAATTTGGTATATGAGTTCAGCGGTACAAGAGGGTACGTGACTCGATAAGTTGGAAAATTGGGGGGTTGAGTTCAGCGGTACCAGCGGGCACACGACTCAAACTCTGAAAAATTTTGTTTAAACATAGTATTTCTTCAGGAACTTGTCGTTGACGGACAACATGAGCAAGTCTCCGTTCTGCTTGGCGAGGCGGTAAGCACCATTGGAGAACACGGCCTCGATGATAAATGGGCCTTCCCATTTTGGCTGGAACTTGCCGGTGGTCTTGTGAGTCATGACCATTGGCCTCCTGACTGCCAAAACTAGATCGCCCACTTGGAATGTTCTGACTTTGACCTTTTTGTTGAAGGCTCCTGAGATGCGTGCTTGGTATAATTCGATCCTTTGCTGAGCTAGGAGGCGTTTTTCATCTAAGGCCTCTAACTCTTGTAGTCGACGTCGGTAGTTATCATCCGTTGTCAATTGATAAGTGAGGGCGACATGGAGTGAGGGTATTTGAGTCTCTAATGGGAGAACTGCCTCACTTCCGTACACTAGGGAGAATGGTGTATTCCCGGTGGCTGTTCGAACTGTGGTACGATAAGCCCATAAGCACTAGCCGAGCTTCTCGTTCCAGTCGCGTTTGTTGGAGGAGATAAACTTCTTGAGGAGTTGGATGATTGTTTTGTTGAATGCCTCTGCTAACCCGTTTGCTGCCGGGTTGTATGGTGTCGAAGCGACATTCTGAATACGGTGTTTGTCGCAGAATCGGTAGAATGTGTGGCTTACAAACTGCGGACCATTATCATGGATGATCCTTCGGGGCAGTCCAAAGCGGTAGATGACGTGGTGCTTTAGGAAGCTGATCACGTTCGAAGTCTTGACTTCGGCGAGTGGGACAGCTTCTGCCCACTTTGAGAAGTAATCAGTGATCGCGAGTATGAAGCGATGTCCTCGGGAGGAAGGTGGGGCGATTGGACCAATGATATCCATTCCCCATGCTTCGAATGGCCAGGACGCCACTGTCGGATGTAGAAATTCGGATGGTTGGAGAATGAAGTCCGCGTGGACTTGGCAGGCCTTGCATTTTCTGGCATAATCTATCGCATCTGCCACCATCGTGGGCCAGTAGTAGCCCATCCGGCGAAGGCGGTCTTGCAGTTTAGGGCCAGGCTGATGGGACCCGCAGATACCGTCATGAGCCTCTCGCACGGCTTCTTTGGCTTCTGCGTTCGACAGGCACCGGAGTAATAATCCGTCATAGGAGCGGCGATACAGCATCTTTGTCTCTGTATCGTAGAAGAATCTGAGAGAACGCCGTCTGACAGAAGTAGCTTCCTTTGGGTTCTCAGGGAGGATGTCGTAGACGACGAAGTCGATGAATGGTTGTCTCTAGTCTGGGGCATCATCGATCGTCTGGACGGAATAACTTGCCACAAATTGTACATTGTTCTTGGGACAGACCAGTTCGTGGCCTATCACATCCACTGATTGGCGATCATAGTTTGGAACTGCTAAGGAAGCGGCAAGACCAGCTAGGGCATCAGCTTCGATGTTTCGGAGTCTGGGGACATGTTCGATGAAGAACCCCTCGAATGATGAGATGATGTCAATTGCTATTTGGTGATAAGGGATCATGTCTTCGTGGCGGACTTCGTACGAGCCCCGGATCTGATTGACGATAAGTTGGGAATCGCCGTATGCTTCAAGGTATTCTACCCCCAGTTCTCTTGCGAGTTGGAGGCCAATGACCAGAGCGTTATACTCGGCCACATTGTTGGAGCAGGGTTCTGTGAGAGAGTAGATGCGATTGATCACCAGCCCAGTAGGAGAAATCAATACCACTCCGACCCCAACGATAATGTTTTCCTTGGGTCCGGTTCTTGAAGCGCCATCGAAGAACATCCGCCATATGTTATCGTGGGTGGCTGTATTCGAATCGGCGACCTCATCTGGGATCTCTTCATATATTCTGGATAACTCTGATCCTGGGTGGGCTGCCAA
Organism: Iris pallida; assembly: GCA_029216955.1. Lineage (NCBI taxonomy): Eukaryota > Viridiplantae > Streptophyta > Magnoliopsida > Asparagales > Iridaceae > Iris > Iris pallida. The sequence continues at coordinate 7,281,918 of JANAVB010040216.1, read as the reverse complement.
AAAGTTTGCCAGGGCTTGACCTTTGACAGCCTTCTGCGGGACGAAGATCATATGATAGGGGGACAGCAATATCGCCCATGTAGCGAGGTGGGAGCTGAGTGCCCCTGGTTTGGTCATGAGGACCCTGAGAGGGTTGATTCGTGAGATCACATGTATGGTTTGCCCCGTGACATAGTGCCGCGTCTTTTGAATGGCGAATACCAGGGCGAGGCATTCTTTCTCTACAGCGGTGTATCGGTGTTCGGGCCCGACTATCATTCGGCTGAGATAGTATATGGCCTGTTCATGGCCTGTGTCGTTGTTTTGTGCTAGCAGGGCACCGAGGGAGTGTTCCATTGCTTGTACATAGAGCAGGAATGGTTTTCCAGGGACCGGGGCCACCAGGACTGGAGGATTTGATAAATATTCTTTGATGTCATCGAAAGCGCGCTGGCATTCTTCGTCCCATACGAATGAGACTCCCTTCTTCATGAGGTGTGTGAACGGTCGGCATCGCCCGGAGAGGTTGGAAATGAACCTCCTGATATAAGCTAGCCTCCCTAGGAGGCCTCTAAGCTCTAAGTTCACGGAGATTTCTCGGGGGACCCATCTCCATGATTGCCCTTGTTTTCTCGAGGTCTACATGGATACCCCGTGCAGTGATGATGAAGCCTAAGAACTTCCCGCTAGATACGCCCAAGAACGATTTCGTAGCGTTCATCTTCAGATTGTCGGCTCGCATCAAGTTGAACACCGTTCTCAGGTCTTGCAGATGATCTTTCTTACGGCGACTCTTGACGGCGATGTCATCGACATAGCATTCTACTGTCTTGTGCAAATGTTCTCTGAAAATGATACTCATGGCTCGCTGATATGTAGCGCCAGCATTCTTTAGGCCGAATGGCATGACTGTGTAGCAGTATGTGCCAATCGGGGTTCGGAATGAGGTGTGCTTTTCGTCGTCGGGAGACATCTTGATTTGATTGTACCCCGAAAATCCATCCATGAATGACATACGTTCAAAGCCGTATGTATTGTCGATCATGATATCTGTGATAGGAAAGGGAAATTCATCTTTGGGGCATGCCTCGTTCAGGTTGCGGAAGTCGATGCAGATTCGAATCTTCCCATTCTTCTTGAGGACGGGTACTATATTGGCGACCCAATCAGGATGTTGCTCTTCACGAATGAAGCTGCTGGCTATTAGCTTGTTGACTTCGGCTTCGATCGCGTCCATGACGCCTGGGCGGAAGCGTCGTTGTTGCTGCTTGACTGGCTTTGCATCTGGCCGTATATTGAGTTTGTGGAGAGCGATGTCAGGATTTAACCCCGGCATGTCTTCATAGCTCCAGGCGAACACATCAATGTACTCTTTGACAAGTTCTAACAGCGACTCTCGTTCTTCGTCAGTTAGGCTTTTACTGATAAAGATCGGTTTTGGAGAAGATTCGCTGCCGAGATCCACTTGTATGACCTCATCTTCAGTAGGAGGTTCTCTCAGTTCGAACCACTTTTCCCATTGTGCGTCTAATTGCTGGGCCCATGGCTCTAGCTCAAGGATTTCGGGGATGTCTTCGTCTTCCTCGTAAGCGTCAGCAAACGCCATGTTGACTGACATGACTTATCTGAACACATCTCCGATGCTGGCATCTGAGTCGGAAGTCGGTGATTCGGTTGAATGTGACTGCCAGTCGCATTCTTCATCTGAGCTTTCAGGGGTCGTAGTAGGCGTTACATACCCTAAACCGCATCGGGTTTTGTTATAGTAGTTCCGTGGTTTGCCCGCCGGAGCTGGTGTCTTCAAAGGTAATTGTCGTCCAGTGCCGTAGTTCAGTCCTGGCGTTGTCTCTAGATCATACCCCTGTTTCTGTATGAGATATTTGGATTGAGGGCTATAGAGATACAGAGGCAGTCTTCCAGCATCTGACCCGAAGTCGACTTCTTCCATGGCGAGGGGATGCGGGTTGTTCGTCCGGCCGAAGATGATTGGGTGGTCCCCTCCCTCGATTATTCGGTAAGCGTCTTCTACTGGAGTAAGTTGGATAGCGGTGTACACATTTGTCACCTGTGTATGTAGGTGAGTGCCTATACCGTGTTCCATAGCATACATTGTACATAGCTTATTGAGCTCGGTGTAGTTCAAAGATAACCCTTTATTGATGAAGTAAGGTATCTTTTCTAGAGGGATTACATCATCTGCGGAGGGAGCATCAGTGTGGGCAGCCACATACTTGGCTAGCTCTGGTTCCTCTTCGGCTACCCCCTGTGTGAATGAAGATTGAGAGGGCGTCCTAGTCAGCTTGATCTTCAGAGGTTCAACTGACGGAGCGGAGCGTGGGGTTGTCGGTAGACTAGCAACCCCCAGTCTGTCACTTGATGTGGAGCGAGGGGTGGCTTGTTTGCTTGAAGTGTCAGACCTCGCATCGGGGTGACGACCCTTCTTAGGCAGGTGTATCGTCAGAGGTCTATCGGAGGGATTGAGCTTCTCTGTTTGGGATTGACCGACTCTCGGCAATCTGATGGTAAGTGGCCCTGTCGTGGGTCTCGGTACCTGGCCGGACCTTGGCAGCCGGATTCTCAACTGTTCTTCCTGTGCCGAGAGGCTGATCGCGTTCTTACGCAGCGTGGCCGTAAGGGGTACGGAATTGCCTGGTTTGCGAGCCTGGAGGTGGATTGTCAGAGGTTCTTCTGATCCCGTGGTTTCTTCAACATCAGTTTGTTCATTTCCTCCTTTAAGGTGCCTCTTCGACTTTTCATATAGGCAGGAGTCCGAGTAATAAGATTCGACCCCTTTGAAGGGATCGATGTCAGCAAATTCTGTCCTCACGAAGCCGTGCCTGTCGATATATTTGAAGCATTGGTGTAGCGTGGAAGGCACGATCATGTAATCGTGTATCCAAGGGTGCCCCAAAAGGATGTTGTATGAAGTGTCGGCATCTATGACGTAGCAAGTGACTTCTGATTGGAGATCGCCAATCTGACATTTCAGACGGATCTTCCCGATTGGGTAGATCCTGCCCGAATTGAACCCGCTGATGGCGGTATTTGTAGGGGTCTGGCGATACATCGGGATGCGAAGATGATGCAGTAGTCCTTTTGGAATGATGCTTATGGAAGACCCAGGGTCAATGTGCATCCGGTCCACCTTTATGTCGCCGATGTAGCCTGTGTAGTATAATGGGCGATCGTGTAGATTAGTCTTGATGAGCATGTCTTATGGAGTGAAGATGATGTTGGGCATTGCTCCCGTACAGGCACTGTCTTGGAGGTCTGCGGGTTGATTTTTTCCCATGAGGTTGACCTGAGCCAGGTACGCATCGGCATTTTGAAGTGCATCGCTCAAAGCTGTGCGGACATCCTTCGAGAGCCTCAGGAGTTCATATAAGGACAATTTGGCCGGTGTATTGGCCAATTGCGCCAAGATGTCGAAGTTGTAGGGCCTCTCCAGCTCCTGAGATGTTTCCTTTCGGAGGGATTTGTCGAAGCGAGTCTCCTTCGGCCTAGGCTTGTCGGTCGTCGAAGGCTGAGCCGGTCCCGGAGCATCCGTGGTAGTGGGCGGATGATCATCAGTCGAGTTTTCGGCCGCGGGTTGAGATTGTGCTCCAGATCGAGTAACAACGGCCGTGACTTCTTCTTCATCTGCCGAGGTGGTACGGCAGGATCTAACTTTTCTACTTTTCTTTTTAGAAGATGGAGTGGACTGAGTTACCTCGTGGACTAGGTCCGGATGGACCCACATGATTTCCTCTCGTGATGTGGTGAGGGGGACTAGACCAGCAGCTTGATCGCGAGCAGGCAGAAGATTAGCAATCTCCATCGTTGCCAGAGGGATGGGTATAACCCCATCCAGAGTCTCTGTTGGAGGGAAGCTGCCGAATTGTACGGACACCATATTGGCTGCCACGGTTACCTCCTCGAAATCGATGGCCAGGGCGTTCGAATCGATGAGGTTTTGGATATATCGTTTCAGTTGGTAGCAGTCGTGCGTGGCATGGTGGACGTAGCGGTGGTAATGGCAGAACTTTGGGTTCTCCAGATCAGCCGACCGAGGCTCCCATCTTGGTGGAGGAAGCTGAATCCTATCTCCTTGTATGAGCAAGTCCAAGATAGGCTTGACGTGACCGTCTTCGAAAGAGTAAGTTATTTGAGGCCATTGTTTGTCTGCTGGTTGCGACTCAGGCTTTTGGGCTGTATCGGCTACCATAGCCTGCTTGTCTCTGTTGTCCCGGTTGTTGGAGGGGCTACCCCCATTGTCGTTGGTGGTGTTGGGACGCTTGCCCTTGTTCTCTCCCTCTGAGATATATAATTCCAGTTGGTGAGCCTTCTTTAATCGTTCTTCGGCACTTGTAGCACTAATGATAAAAGCCTTCCAGTCCTTGAATTGACTCTCGCCCATCCAGAGACTGATTGTTGGGAGTAGTCTCTTTTGGCAAATTTCGATCAAGGAAGAGTCCGGGTTGCCAGATGGTAACTTTATTGCGGTTTGACGAAACCGCTTAATGTAATTCCTCGTCAGCTCTTTCTCTCCTTGAATGACGTCCATGAGGGTAGACATCGTGACGTCCTGCCCTACCTCATAGAACCTCTCCAAGAACAGGCGTTTGAAGCCAGTGAAGGAATGGATGCAATTGTCTGGCAGGTTGCGGTACCAATCGAAGGCGACTCCTTCCAATGCCCCAATGAATAACCGCGTGAGGATAGCGTCATCATGGGGCAGATGGTCGGTAGTGACGTCAAAGTAAGTGATGTACCGACTTGCTGAAGTCTTGCCATCATATGGGTTGATATTGAACGGCTTATATCTTGGTGGAAAGGGAACATCCCTCCATTCAGCATGATATGGTTGCCGTATCCTGAGGTCTTGAGAGTTTTCTCGGGCGTGGAACATTGCTCGGAGCTCCTGAACCTCTCTTCTTACTTCTCGGGCCTCATCTGTCGCGGTAGGGGCCGTTATTTCGGGAGGGTTATTGCCCGGGTTCGGTGTCGCTAAATTTGAATCTACGTTGATTGCGGGACCCGTGCTTGTCTGGCCAGGTGTCACCCCCTGCAGATTAGGAAGTGCCGCTTTGATCTCGTCTACAGACTTGACCAAGGCGTGCAATATGGCCTCCAAAGTGTCGATGCGTTGGCGATCACTGGAACCGCCTTGATTGATGTCTGTCATGAACACCGTCTTCACATGAGGAGTGACGGAAGGAGTGGTGGAGGATGTACCCTCCGAGTCGTACCCGTGCATCGAGAAATCATCAGGATATATGGGGATGTTCTCTTCAGGTTCGGACTCGGAAGGAACACTACCCCCAGCTTCGGAGCTTGCTTCGTCTAGGATGTCCTTGGGTATGTCGATATCTGTTGTATCCGTCGGAGGATTTGCTTCCTCCAGTCCGTATTCCTGGAATGTCGGATTGTCGTGGATGTTTGGAGGAGTGCTACCCCCAGTTCCGATGACCCCCAGTGTTGTAGACGACGAACTTCCTACTGCAGCAGTTTTCGTCTTCGAACGGGTGTGTTGAAATACTCCAGTGGAGGATAACCCTTTAGACGACGGTTTCTTAGCTGTAGTAGTTGACACCTTTGGGCTGGAGATGCTCGTTTTCTTTCCTCTTCCCTTGGCAGGAACTTTCTGTACGGACTTGCAGGAGACAACAGGAGGTGCCTCGTCTTCTGAGCTCGGGTGATGTAGTCTTTGGAAGACGGATGGCCGGTCTTCTGTCACCGCTGCGTTGCTGCAACAGCAGTTGACGATGATCTGGGTGCATTGATGTCCGTGTGAGGGCTCTTTACACCCCGAAGCTCCTTCTCTTTCCTTGCGTTTGTGGAGGATAACCTCACGCAGGTCAGAGGAACCACTTTGTCTGTTTGCCGCCGGGGGCTGGACTTGAGTGGTTTTATACAACTTTCCATCAGAGGCCCGCGTGATAATCAGCGGGACGCCCCGATAGTCAGAGGTTGGGGCAGTCGTCTGGACTTGATGAGCCCGTACTGCCCTAGACTTCCTCCTTTTAGCACTTGTGGGTGCGTAATAGGAGGAGTCTAAGTCGAATACCACAGAGTCTGGATTATCATCCAGAGAATGATCAGTGTCAGGACCGCATGAGAGCTGGTCGAAGACTGATCGAGAGAAGGGTAGGACGGACGCTATACGGCTAGCATTGGGTACCGTGCAGGCTGTCTGCATGCGGCTGTCTTTTGTTGTAGGATGAGTCCTTATGCGGCTAGGAGTCATGACCGTGCAGGCTGATCGCATGCGGTTGGCATCTGTGGCCGCATGGGTTTTCTGCAAGCGATTGACTTTAATAGCCGCATGAGTCTCATCCGTGCGGTTGGCAACTGTAGCCGCATAAGTTATGCGGCTGACAGATGTGGCCGCTTGAGTTTTCTTTATGCGGTCGGCGGTTGTAGCCGCATGGGCTTTCTCCCTGCAGCTAATACTCTTCTGCGGCTCGGACCGCGTAGAGTTCTTCTTTGCCCCTGCAAGTCCAGCATCATAGTGTTTTCTTCTGCCGGACTTGGGGACAGCAGAGTTGTCTACGGTCTGAAGTGGGGCCGCAGTGGAGTCTTTCTCGCCATCTTGAGCAATAGAGAGCACCCCATCAAGGGCTTGCAGAGGAGCCAATGATTTTGGCCTCCACTCTTTGCGAGCCTTTATGGTGCGGGTGCGCTTCTGGACCGGGCCAGTGCTACCTTCAGAGAGCATCTCTTCGAACGCCTGTTGGTCGAAGCGTACGACCATCTTCTGTTATGTAGAGCCGAGTTTGGCTGCGTCCGATTGCGTCACCAACTCCTCAGTCGTGGAGAAGTTAGTCTCCAGCAGAGTCGCCATTGTGTTTGCCATTGATTGTAAAAGTACAGAACAATTATCGGAGGGCTGAACTTAGACTCACAATACAAACTCGCTCGTACAAAGAAAGCCTAGGGACGAAAACCTAGGTACAGCAGTCTAAGTACGATTGTTTATTTTAGATTCTGGGGGGTGATGACAGAGGCTCGGGAAAGCGACGGCCGCTCTGCCTTACTCCTTGGACGATCGGTACGCAGCCTTGGCTCGGGGAAGATCTGCTTGGTCGTTGACGAAGAAATGCCTTCTTGCTCTCTCTCTGATTGCTCTTCTGGCTTCTCTCTCTCTGTGTATATTCTCTCTCTGACTATGGGGGAAGTCTCTCTGTGTATACGTATTCTTCTCTGGTTTTTTTTTGTTGTATATGTCTATGCTACAAGGGAATGGCACCTTGCTATTTATAATAGTGGGATGTGATCACTAGGGTTGCCAATGATTAGCTCTTGGAGATGGCGGCGGCCTGGGGATTGATCAATCCAGGCCGTTCGTTTCTGATTGTGATGAATCAGAACCATTAAGGGTAGATTACACCAAATCCCCATTAGCAATTAATGCTGATTGGCATAAATCTTCCTTATAATGATTTTCTAATATCTGCGAATAAATCAAATTTATTCTCCTGCCACGTGCCCCAGGTTATTGGGTTTTGACCCGATCTTGGATTGCCATAAATCTGGGAGATTGATTGGCTGAGGACACGTGTCCTGAGAGCCAATGGTGAGACTGGAACCGCATACAGATTGGGCCGCATGAGATTTGGCCCGCATGAAATTTGGGCCGCATAAGACTCGGGACACGTGTCAGGGCTGTCTGGGCAGTGGCCCCCTCCTTCAGACTTCTAAACCATATGATGAGCCGCATGAACCGCATAATGGTGTGTCTGCTTGAGCCGCATGGGCATGATCTTCTTGAGCCGCATAGGGATGATTCCACTTGAGCCGCATGAGACTGTCTCGGCCTGAGCCGCATAGGACAGCTTCACTCTGAACCGCATGGGAAGTCTTCACTTCGAGCCGCATAAGCACGCCCACGTGGCAAGGCCACGTGGCATTTTGTTGCTCTCGGGGGATCGTGTCAGAGATTTCTTTCTCTTCCCTAGAGATTCATCATCATGACAGAGTCATAATTACCTGCTTTGGTGTCAGGTCTGTCAACTTTTCAGAAGGGTCAGCCGTCAAAGCAATTAATGCAGCATGGATCGGAGGGGAGCACTGTCACGCCACAGGTCTTCTGAGCCGCATGGAATGCCTCCGGCCGCATAGCTCCTTATGCCGCATGACTCCCTGAGCCGTATGCATTTTCTGAGCCGTATGGGTCTTTCTCTAGTATTTTCCATGCTTCTACAATATCGAACAGGTGATGTTCAGAAATATAGAATTAAGATTTCAGTTCTGTTTGAAATGATCCAAACTCAAAAATTCAAGAATTCAGCAAGGATCACCAAGATCCAGAAACTCAAATCACAAATTCAACTCTTATGCTCGAGATCCCCAAATTTTGAAACCAATTATCGCACAAGAAAAATCCAAAGAGAATTTGAAACAGAGACAAGGCTTAAGTTCATACCTCGATTGAGTTCCTGCTCGATTGCTACTGAATCAACCTGTCCCGATCTTCACTCCAATTCTAAATTCAGAATTTAAATAGAAATTTCAAGAGACAGGGAAAATTTTGTGGATCGGAAATACTTCAAGAATCGGCCACTCACTCGAGATGAGACGGCAACGCCGATCTTCATTGATGGAAGAAGATCACCGGATCTCGAGTGTGCAATCGATCGTTGATGGAGACTCGCTTAGGAAGTAGCTCATCATCGTCGTCGTCGAAGTCGTAGGCGTCGAAGTCGTGGTCACCGCCGTGGTCGTCGTCTAGTCTCAGGAGAGAGGGGTCGAGCTCTCGAGCTCAGGAAAGAGAAAAGAGTTAGAGTGGAAAATTCTGTAACAAAATAAAATAAAACTCTCTGTTCTCACAACTCATATTAATAAAAGTGCAATTTTGCACTTCCCCCCTCCGCCCTAAATTATTGCATAGAAGCCCCCCCCTCCCCCCCGCAATGTGTTTTATGCGAAAAGACCCCTTGCCTTTTCACTATTGCAGGATTTTGGTTAAAAAATAGTTAGAACATTTTTAAAATGAGTAGGGACAACTAAGTTTGTTACAACAAACTTCAAATTTGAATTTCTTCTCAAAAAATTAATTCCTTCCAAAATAGATCTCAAAATTTATTATTTAAAACTAACTTATTATTTGAAACTTCAATCAACAAATGTTATTATTAGAAATGCTTTAAAAAAATCAAATTTATATTTCTCAAAATAGGGAGGTGGAGTTACAAATCTCTTCCCCTTGAAAAATTTCGTACACGAAATTCGAAGATCCACAAAATAAATCTCAGTAAATCACAAAAGAGATTCAAACACAAGTCATTTATTGAAATTAGATTTTTCGAATAGTAGAATACAATCAAGGAAACAAGCTAGGATAGCGTTCTCGCATCTCGTCCTCACGCTGCCAGGTGGATTCTTCCAGAGAGTGATGTTTCCACATGACGCGGACAAGTAGAATAGTCTGATTCCGCAGTTGCTTCTCCCTCCTATCAAAGTTCTCCACTGGCTGCTACTCGTAGGTCAAGCTCGGACCCACCTCTAGCTCTGAATAGTCCTCCACACGGCTCGGATCTGGAATGTAGCATCGAAGCTGGGACACGTGGAAAATGTCGTGCGCTTCCTCCAAGCTAGTTGGAAGCGCTAGCCGATATGCCACCTCGTCAATCCGTGCTGTCACGTCAAAAGGCCCGATGAATCTCGGACTGAGCTTTCCGCCTCTACCAAAGCGAATGACGCCCCTAGTCGACGAGGTCTTCAGGAACACGCTTTCTCCAACTGTGAACTCCAGTGGCCGTCTACTGCTGTCCGTCCAGTGCTTCTGACGATCCTGTGCAACTCTGAGACACCCTGAGCCTTTGAGATCAAATACGATAATTATACACAAGAAGTTGAAATAACACGATCTAACAATGATCAAGAATCAAATAGGCACGAAATGGAATGATGTTTCGATTACAACTTAGAGGAGCAAAATCATGAAGACACAAACTATTAAGTATGATAAAAAAATCGATAGTTTAACACAAGTGGACTAGGGTAAGATAGAAAAATTATGGTCAGATAGACATGATTTAAAATTGAAGTGTAGACAAGACACAAATGAAGTATGGAATCAAAATCTGGCCATGTATAATTTTTGAGGAAATCAATGATCTAACGGTAAAATGCTAGAAAGAAAATTAGCAAGGGTTGATTTAGGAAACGTACGAAATATTCAGGAGGTACAGTATCAAATCAAGTTAAACGTGCAAGGATTTGTGATTCTCGAAAACCAATAATCATATGAAAAGGGAATATAGTCTCCATAATATACAAGAACATATAGATATTTGAAGTCACTTTACTTAGAATCCCTGTCCCTCCAGTGTATGTCTGGCTGCAGTGAACTTTCGGTTCCATGACTTAAATAACAATATGTTACCGAATAACATATCAACTTTATTCATTTTCAAACAATAATCAACGAAGCAACTCAAGAGATCTAAATATGAAGAGTTTAGAACAAAGTCTCAATAATGCCCGAAAAACTATGAATGTCTGAAATCACTTCAACTTGGAGTTCATGCCTCGCCAGTACACAACTTGCTGCAGTGAATCCTCAGTCTCCCTAATCCAGATAATGGCTGCAGTGAACAACTGCCACGCCCAAGTAGGTCATCGAATAGTCTTTGAACTTTATCCATAGTAAAATTTCAAAGAATCAAAATAAGTTTCAATAGTCCAAGTCACAAAAATGGTGAGGTTACCTGTCTGTTAGAATACAAGGGTTTATTAGGTACTATGAAGCAACACGGAATCCAATCAAAAAGTAATGAGTACAAAAGGGCAACCAGGGAGATTTAGAACCTACAACAGGTAATCGAAGTTTCAAATAGTAACCGAAATCTCAAAGGAAATCCGGAATGATAACAAGATCCCGTATGTGGAACGTAATCCTTTGTAGGTAAAGAAGTCTCAAAGGTGACATAAAAGCAAGGTACCAGACAAAAGACAAAGTCTCAAAATAAGGAATAAAATCTCGTATCGGAAACAAGGTTCAACAACATCTCAAATAACAACGAAATCTTGAACAAAATCTCGAAGAAAAAATAACCTCTGATAGGATACAAGCTCTCAAATAGAAAACCAATATCAATAAAGTCATGATTAGGAAATAAAATCTCGAATAGAAAACCTTGACGAGGAAACAAGATATCGAATAAAGAACAAGGGCTCATCGAGTCGCGAGTAGGAACTGAAGTTTCAAAGTCTAAAAAATCTTGAATATAAAACAAAATCACGAACGAAAGCAAAATCTCGAAATAGGAAACAAGGTCTTAAAATCTCGAATGAAATCAATGTCACGAGTAGAAAAAGAAAATCAATGGGTGAATAGGAAATAAGCATCGAATTGTGGATACGAATCTCAAAATAATAAACGAAATCTTCACAACCCTCAGAGGGATCCTCAACAATGTGCTGCATAGGACGGAGCTTTAAACAAGTTTCGAATGAGGAACATGATTTTGAAATAAAATCTCGAGAAACGATTAAGTATTAAATAACACGAAGTTTGATAAAGGAAACAAAATTTACAAATAGGAGCCATCACTAAAAAACAAGGTCAGGAATGATGAACATGCAAACGGTATCGAATAATGAATTTTAAACAATTATCAAATTGAGGATCTGAAACAAGTTTACCAAAATAGGAAATAATATCTCGAAGTAAGTTTCGACATCTACTAAGGTTTCAAACAAGAAGTTTCAAGAAATGATCTAGGTGCTTCAAGGAATTTAAGGGAAGGCTGGATTACGAATCAAGATACATGGTTTTCCCAACCACGTAAAAGAAACCTTCTGTCTTCAGTCTGTCTTCAGTATTCCTCCGGGACTGGAATCACTTCAATCTTCTTCAACTGTCCTGATGTAGACTGGTCCATACGGTAGTGCTCCATTTGATTGCTGAATCTGGAGAGGTGGGTCCCTTTGCTGTAGTCTTGATGCTCCTCGTGCTTGTCCTTGGGCAGTGTGATCAATGGTCTCCGGGCAATCCTTATCTTGATGGGCAGGCGATCCGTAGTACAAGCATAGCCTCCGTCTTTTGCGGCACTCTTCATAGTAGCGTCCTGAGAGGTGGCAGAAATTGTAAATGATCGTCGGCTGGATCTGAATCTGGATCTCCCGTTGGGGCTGATGAAGCGATGACTGAGTGTAACGACGCTTTGCGGATCCATAGTAGTTGCTATCCCCGCCATAAGTCTTCTTGTCTCTCCTGGTCTTTAGCTTTTGTCTTGTTCCATTATATGCGCTACATTCTGGATCTTCTGGCTAGTGGCACCAATCTCCAGAAAAGTCGAGTCTTCAGGGACTTGGATGATTTTCAGTGGCTGCTCCATGTTCTCGATTTGCTACTTGGTACAAGATATGAACTCAGTGTCGGAGAAGTCCAAAAGTCTGAGAGTATGGAAGTCAGAAGTCCTTCTTAGCTCAAAAAGCGCATCTGCAAGTATAACTAAGAAAAGGGTGGCCTGCTCCATCTGGGTGTCGAAGAATTTTTGAAACATCTCCATCAACTACGTACTACCCATGGGGATAGTAGGGCGATAGAAGGTAGTGTGTAACTCTACTTCCCAATTTTAAAAAAATAAAATAAATTCGATTTCTAATAATTACAATTGTTATTATTAAGTTTCGAATAATAAGTTAGTTTTAACTAATGATGATCTATTTTGGAGGGAATTTAAATTGGGAGCAATTTCAATTTCAAAAAGTGGTTACAACCAATTTAGTGGTCCCTTCACCTTTGTTTTTTAAATAAAAGTTTTTAACTGTTTTTCAACAGTTACTGTAATATTTGAAAAGGGGGAGGGGAATTTTGTAAAAATTACTAAGTGGAGGGGTTAAGAGGTAAATAAATGAAAATAGGGAGGGCTCCATTGAAAAATTCTCTTTGGTGGGAGGTAGTTTTTGTAAACTTTTCATTATTTCTTTATATCAAATCTGAATGGAGGAGAGAGAGTGTAGATTACTTTTTTTCAATCTATTTATTTCGAGCTTCTCAGCTCTTCCCAAACCTTCCCCTCTCCGGCGAAGGGCATGGGCAGCGCATCTCTTCCAGGCAGTGTTCTCCGGTGCATCTCGGTCCCACGGCAACGGCGGTTCTTTCCACGACGACGACGGCGGTGGTTTCCACAACGGCGACAGCGGGTGACTTCCTCGGCGACGACTTGACTGAGTTTCACCTTTCCCGACAACGGCAAGACACTTTCCCAGTGGCACGTCGATCTAGTCCACGAGTTCATCGTCTTCCTCCTTCGGGCATACGAATTCTCGGTAAGGCTGATCAAATCCCTTTAGTGCTGCAGATCCAAATTTGTTGATTCTATTTTGAATACTTTTTGATCGAATTATTCTATTTTTCTCGATCTGAATTAATCCTGGAGCTTGATCGGGTCGATTAGGATTCCTTGCATCTATCGAGAATGACGTCGTGGAGTAGGACGTCGATCAGGATCGACTGCTTGAGTTTGGCCGATCCTCTTCCTCGATGGAAGCTAGGCGTAATCAAATACTGCCCAGAATTTCCAGCCTGAGATCAAGTTCTTGATCGATCCTGTTCGTGTTCAGAAATGTGAGGGGCCGTGTCCATCATCGTGAATTTAGTTCTCAATTCTGAGTTGAATTTCCTTCAGGTAAATTCCTGCTTCTCTCCTCTATTCTGCTTAATTTACTTTGAACCTAGTTGATGTTTGGTTTACTGCCAATTTTTTATGTCCGAGGTTGAGTTCGTGTTCGGGTTGTGCAAGAGTTCGTGTCCAGTTTACATTGTGGCCAACGCCGATTGCATGTAGCTTTGGTTCGTGTTGGGATCAATAGGAGTTTGGAATCTTCATCGTTGTTCTCTCATCTCGGATTTTTTTTCGATTTGGTTGTAAATTCTTATTAACTTGTTTTGTATGTTGTTTCCCGAGTGTTTGAATTAGGGAGGGGATTCTTAGTCGTTGGGTTTAATTAGCTCTATGACTTGTGAATTGATCCTTGCTAATTGTTGGAATTTTATTGGCCTTGACTGTGTATGTAGTCACTGATTACTCGAATGAGTATTGTGAAGCTGGTTTTATATCAGTGAGCTTGTGGTGTGGATAGATGTGACTTTATCATTCTGGGTGCTACCGTCAGTGTTTACAAATTGTAGTGGATAGTAGGGTTCTTTAAGTCAACCGTGGGCTTGGGGATTTAGGTTGGTAGTGCTGGGCTTTGGGGATTTACACTCAGCCCATGAATATATGACTATCATTTTGTATGGTAACCACACTATTGGACCGAGCCTATCACTAGATGTGTTATTGAGTGCTAGCTTTACAAGCCTATATTGTTTTTGTAACTAATAAAGAGGCTGACTCTATAGGTTATTTGGATAGGTTGCAGGAATGGTTGGTTGGACTCATGGGTTGTTTAAAGTTTCAGTTATTTTTATCGTTCTGAGTTTGGTCTTGAGGGTGTAGGCTGATGCTTTGAGATTATGAGAGGTGGCTGGGTTTTAGTCTCGTTGCTAGACTATGGGTTATGTCTAATTTATTTTTAAAAAAATAAAATAACTAGGAATATTTATAATTAATGGTTATTGCAAATTAACCAAATATATTCCTTAAATAAATATTGGCAGTAAATATTCTATTTTAGTTGTTATTTAAATAAATAATATTTTACCAATTTATTTTCCTGAATAACTAGTGCAGGTATAATGACTGGTATATATGTATATATAATTAGTATTTATGGATAAGTAAACAAGTTAGCTTCTTAATAGTAAATGGTGACTTGATAAATAATTAGATTATTTAGTTAAAACCTCAATAGCTGGTGTAGTATTAGAACTTAACCAACTTGTACACATTATAAAATTCAGGTGGACATGGAGATTACTATCTCCCTATTCCCGATCTTCCCGGAGCAAAGGCAAGTACTTTTCTATGGTTTTGTGCATTTACATTCTTGTACTCTTGCTTGTGACACGTCATGACACGATATCATGTACCCTGTACTCATGTTCTTGTACTTACTTGCATCGGGTAGGGAAATACACTAGCCATATGACCAATCCTGGTTACTATACACATGCGTCTAGCTTAGGCCTCGCATCGTGCACACGGGCCCTAAGTCGTACCATTCATGTACTTTTATGTGCTTTCATGTGCTTACCCCCAGCCGGTCACATGAGCTAGTTGTATTTCAAACATAGTGCACTTGTCATATCTTGTACTTCAGGTTCATAGTTACATTCCTGTACTTTATACACTACCAAAATAAGTCATAATGGCGACGAAATTAGCGACTCCAGATGAATATGTCGCTAAGTTTTGTGCTTTTAGCGACGTTTTATATATACGTCGCTGAACGTCACTATCAGCGACGTTTGAGCGACAGTTAGCGATACAAATTATGTTTTGGACAACTGATGTCGCATTCTTGTCGCAAAAGGTCACTGTTTTTTTATTCAGCGACGTTTAGCGACGCCACTTTTACGACGTCGCCAGGTTTTAAAAAATAGCGACGGTTAGCGACATCTTTAACTGACGTCGCTAAAACATTTCATATAGGGTTCTGGCCCGATCGATTTTTCATTTTTTCACCCAAAATTTTCTAATCTCCCACTCTTCCTCTTACCCTTGCCCGCGGTGACCCCCTGCCCGACGACGCCATTCCTCCGACGACTCACTCCCTCCGACGACCACCCGACCAGTCTCCTCTTTCGCTGCTCCAGCCCCGGCGACCCCGACCCAATCCTAACGGTAAACCCTAACCCTATCTCCCTTTTTCTGATGCGACACAGACACGACCCTTTGACACACACATGGACACTTTGACACACAAGTGGACACTTTGACACACACTGTGACACTTTGATACTTTGACACTTTGACAACACGTAGACACTTTGACACTATTAGGCCTCGTTTGGTTCACGGAAAGGAAATGTATTCCTTTGTATTTTCCATGGGAATCGGAAAGTAGGATTTCTGTCACATTTTCTTTCCGTTGTTTGGTTGGTGTAGGAAAGGGAAGCAAAAATATAACAATGGTAAAATAAGCATTAATGGTAAAATAAGCAATAACACATGGTTACTTTTGTAATAAATATTGGAAAAGGAGGAGGGAAAATAAATCCCATGGGTCATGAGTGGAACCATATTCCCTCCAATTTTCCCTCTTGTGAGGAAATTAATTCTCAAGTTTGTGGTTACCAAACAAAGGAAAGGAACAACTTTCCTTCCTGGTTCCTTAAATCGGTGAACCAAACGAGGCCTTAGGATAATGTGTATAGATGAGGACTAGGACAATAAGTATAGGTAACTTCAAGATAGGAATTGTTTTACCTATGAGTATAGGTAATGGCATTACCTAGAGTGACTAGGTAATATATAGGTTTAGGAAGCCTATAGGTTTAGGTAATGGGTTGACACATGTGTATGGGAGATACCTATGTTATAGTGTATGGGGTATTGAGTTTGGGTATTGGTTTTTCCTAGAGTTAAGGATAGGCTAGTGTATAGGTAATTAGGTAAATAGGTCATAGTAATGGTTTTACCTATGTGAATAGGATATTGGTAGGGCAAATACATAGGGTATTAGCCTAGTATAGACTTGAATACCTTGGTAAGGCAACGTACAGCCCAAAAAACCTAGGTGTGACCTAGTTTGACCAAATTTGGCAAGGTATTGACCCAGTTGTCCTAGTGCGACCTAGAAATGACTTGGAGACCTAGAATTGACCTAGTATATCATGTTTATGATTCCAAAACACCAATTGACATTAATATTCTATATTTAGGTCTTCGAGGTACCGTATCGGATATTGTTGACATTTTACACTACCAAAATAAGTTAAATCAACGATGAAATAAGTCAATCCTAGAGTGTATAGAGTGAGCCTCCCTAGTTCCTTCTTTCTCATTCTGGTCATTCAGTCGACTATTCCGTATCATAGGATATCTACCTCAACCTTACCCTAGAGAAGTGTGGAAATATTAATGTTAACCAAGGTTCACAGTAAAGAGAGGGAGAGAAACTACATAGGATACATCATATCTATTAACACTTGTTGTATCATGATTACTTTTACAAGTATTTAAACGATGTACATGTATCTATCTTACAGAATTATCCTGAAATGGATATAGAGATGAACTACTATCTGCAGAATCGTTCGTGGATGTACAACCGTCTTACTGATGACATGTGCGGTGTGCAGGATGAATTCATAGAGGGTGTACACCAATTCCTGTAGTTTGCCAAGGCGTTCCCTCAGTACATGGACGGTACCAAAATTAAGTGTCCGTGGGTGAGATGTCGCAACTTGAAATATCATCCAGAAGTGGATGTAACGTATCATTTATACTCGAAGGGTTTAACGCCGAATTACTATCAGTGGAGCGAGAACGGAGAACTTGTGTCTGTAGCACCGGAGTACGAGCCTTATGTGGATGTCCACAACAATACTCCTTACGATGATGGGTTGGTGAACATGGTTTTTGACGCGGCCGGGCCTATTTTTGATCCGGATGATCATGATGCACCTGAGGAGGCACCGAACCCCGATGCTGCACAGTTCATGGAGTTGCTGGAGAATGCAAGGACTCCATTATATCCTGGTTGTGAGGATCATTCATAGTTGGAGGTGGTTACAAGATTGTTGAGCATCAAGTCTGATTTTAACATGTCGCAAGATTGCTACAATCATCTTATGGAGTTGCTTATAGAAATATTGCCTGAGGGTACGAAGTTGCCTAAAGACTTCTACCGGTCTAAGAGGTTGGTTAGATCGCTCTGGATGGGATACGAAAAAATTGATGCCTGTCGTAACGGGTGCATGTTGTACTACAAAGATGACAATGATGAAGATGCCTGCAAATTTTGTGGTGTCGATCGCTACAACACATGTGGTAGAGGAAAGTCTGTCGGAGCCAGAAAGCCTACCTCTTCGATGCACTACTTGTCGTTGACGCCGCGGTTGCAGCGGTTGTTTATGGTGAAGGAAACTGCAGAAAACATGAGTTGGCATAAGCGGGAACATACTGAAGGAGTGTTTGATCACCCATCTGATGGAGAAGTATGGAAGCACTTTGATCGAGAGTATCCAGATTTTGCTTTTGATCCGCGTAATGTCAGATTGGGTCTCTGCTACGACGGTTTTACCCTATTCGGACTTTCGGGATCCCAGTATTCGTGTTGGCCTGTGATCGTCACCCCGTACAATCTACCGCCTTAGATGTGCATGAAGACTCCGTATATGTTCCTCATCGTTATTATCCCAGGTTCGAACAATCCAAAAAGAAATATCGATGTGTATTTACAGCCGTTGATTGATGAGTTGAATCAGCTATGGGAAGTAGGTTCCAACACGTACGATGTATCTAGAAAACAAAATTTCCAGATACGGGCAGCAATTATGTAGACCATCAACAACTTTTCGGCCTATAGAATGTTATCTGGATGGAGCACGCATGGTCGTCTTTCATGTCTGTATTGCATGGACAATACTAAGGCTTTCTGTTTGAAACACGAAGGAAAACCGCACTTCTTCGATTGTCATCGACAATTCCTGCCGAAGGATCATCCGTACCGGAGGAACAGGAATGCTTTTCGTGCTGGTGTTGTGGAGAAGGCTAATCCCCCGCCAAGGTGGCCCGGATACACGATATGGGAAGAGGTAAAAGATTTACCAAGAGCTATTGAGCAGCCTGCTATGGGCTACAAGTGTGACAGATTTGGTCGCACTCATAACTGGACGAAGGGGAGTATATTCTGGGATCTTCCATATTAGAGCACCAATCTGATTAGACGTAACCTTGATATCATGTATATCGAGAAGAATATGTTTGACAACATGATTAATACTGTAATGGACGTAAAGGGGAAGACGAAAGACAATCCAAAGGCTAGATTGGACTTGGAAGAAATATGTAGACGTCCTGCATTGTATTTGATAGAGGACGGGAATGGGAAGTTGAAGCAGCCTAAGGCAATTTTCTTACTGGAGAAAGAGGATAAAGTGAGGCTTTGTAGGTGGATTCAAGGTCTGAAATTTCCAGATGGGTATGTTTCGAACTTGAGAAGATGCGTCGACCTCAAGGAGAACAAACTGACAGGTATGAAGAGCCATGATTGTCACGTATTCATGGAGCAGTTAATTCTGATTGCATTTTAGGAATTCTTACTGCAGGCAGTTTGGGATCCATTGACGGAGCTTAGCATATTCTTCAGGGACCTTTGTTCTAAGAAATTGCTCGTTGATCGTCTAGAAAAGCAAGAGATGGACATTACGGTAACATTGTGCAAGCTAGAGATGGTGTTCTCTCCTGGATTCTTCGACTCTATGGAGCATTTGCCGATTCATCTTTCCTACGAGGCACGTGTTGGTTATTATCTTGTCTTTATTATACTTTCATCATATGTTGTCTTGGTTATTATCTTGTCTTTGTTGTACTTTCATATTTCTAGTCTCTATTATTTGTTGTACTTTCATATTTCTAGTCTCTATTATTTATTGTATTATCATATGCTGTTATCAGGTATGGCAGGTCGTCGCGGATCGTTCCGAGGGGGACGACGAGGTCATGATCCTCCGGTACTTCCTACAGGTACTGCTAGAGGATGGAGTTTTCCATCGGTACCTCCTACTGGTACCGGCTCTGGATCTTCGTCGTCGATTACTCCTCTATATCGGACAGTAGCTGGGCCTGATGGGACGACGTCACGTGGCATATCTCCTTGGACGAGTATTTCCAGGCCTGTTGAGAGTGCTCGCCCGTCTAGCGTTCCTGCTGCTTATACGACGATGGAGACGGATGAGAAGATGGCGAAGGCTGCGCCGACGGCCGAGGCGGCTGCGCCGACGGCCGACCAGCATCATGCAGATGATGCGTGCACACCTCCGGAGGAGAGGAGGACGGAGATCTGGGCTGACAGTACAAAGTAGGTGTTTTGGTTTATAATTTTTTTCTGTTTTATCATAAATTAACTTTTTTCATGAATATAATATGTTTGTATAAATATCGTCCCCCAGAGGTACAGAGACGTCTAGGCCACATGCTGAGGCATAATTATGGTGGTGCTTGGATTAACTACTCTGATGCTCCGGACGAGAGGAAGGCCTTCTGGTTTGCGCGCTTCAAGGTTAAAATATATTTGCTTTTAACATGAATCATATAATTTTTGCATATTATATATAACTGAAAAATATTTGGTTTGCGCTCTTCTAGGATATGTTTTTCTATCCATCGCACTGGGTCGAGCTTATCGAGGGGATGTTTCCAGCCGTCGCTGCCAAGCTGATCCGCGACGCTATTAATGATCAGACGGATCGTGATCATATCGAAAAGCCGATCCAAGGTTGGATCACTCCTGATCAGTAGAATGCGATGAAGGCTAGATTCGACGAGCCAAGGTACAAGAAGAAGTCGGAGAAGGCCAAGGCGGCTAGGTAACATGTCTCGAAGTGGTGCGGTGGGTCGATTCCGATGACGGAACATTTCCGTCATCTGGTATGTCTTTCTCTTTTAGAAATATTATTTTAATACAAAACCGATAAATTATTACTAAGATAATATATTTAATTACAGGTAAGGAAGATCGATAACGCAGACATGGTGACCGTCTTCCTGGCCACCTATCGGAAGGGCGAAGACCTTATTGACGAGAGGGCCGAGCAGACCTATGTAAGTATTACAATACGTTATCTTAATTTAATACTTCGTGTCAATTTTAATATAACTTAGTAAATATGATGCAAATAAATATTTATGTAGTTAGTAATAATAAGTACATTAATTATAAATTAGAAATTATAGAGTACTATCCATAATTTCTAGGCCGAGTATCAGAGGCTGCGGGAACGGGCGGCTGCTAGTGCACCGGATGTAGGAGAGGCCGGTACTTCCTCGCAGCCCACTCAAGCTCCGTCGGTAGACGAGCTGTGGATGACCGCCGCTGGTAGACTCCGTAGGGGTACATACTACGATACGGGATCCTATGGCGCCCTAGTTACGACCCAGTCCTCTAGGGCATCTCCTGCTAGTGTGCATGGTCCACAGCCGTCCCAGGAGTCTGCCCGAGTCCACCAGATGATGGAGTCTCTCCGTGACGACATGCTATGACGGATCAAGGAGAAGTCTCAGTACCCTACGGATGATCCTGCGCTGCTAGCACGATTGGATGCGCTCGACCGCGGTATTATGGAGCTCATAGAGATGACTGAGAGGACAGAGCACAGCATTGGAGGGTTAGAGCGCACGGTGACGGAGCTGCAGACCGGACAGGTGACCATGGCCGAGAGGCTGAGATTGGCGCAGGATTCGATGGTCCAGAGCAGTAATAGAATGTTATCTATCATGGATTCATACCACCAGTGACTTACAGCGTTGGAGCGTGCTGGTCCTCCGGGTGCGCCTTTATCGTCGTCGACTCCGTTGCCTCCACCGCCTTCTTCTTCGACACCGACTCCACCGACGTCACTGCCTGCTCCATCGGTATCGATTTCCCTTCAGGAGTATGAGTTGTTCTTATCCCTTCGTCGCGGCAGTGCCCCTCCTGCACCAGATCCCTAGTTGGTTGTGTGTAGACTTTGGTTATTTGGTTGTAGACTTTGTTATTTGGTGTAAACTTTGGTTATTTGATTGTAGACTTTGTTATTTGGTGTAGACTTGGTTATTTGGATACTTGTTGGTTGTGCCTATTCTATTTGTTGGATCCTAATCTATTTGTTGGATCCTATTCTATTTGTTGCCTGCAACATTGTGTTATACTGTTGTTTATGTTATTATTCGTTTCAATTGGATGTTAATGTGCTTCTGTGGTTTACGTTTAGAAGTCAATCTAGGCCAAAGTCAACTCTTGGTCAACTCTGGTCAACCCTAGAAGTCAAACTAGGTCAACTATGGTCAAACTAGGTCCAACAAATCTAAATTATGTCAAACAAGTCATTCTAGGTCTAAACAAGTCTAGGTTATGTTAACTAGGTTTAACAATCGTTCTAAGTCATAACAAGTGTATATTAGTCTAATCAAGGCTAAACTAGCCTATGCTAGTATATCAAGCCCATACAACCTATACAATACAAAGTAAAAACCAACATCACATAACCTATTATTGCATCTAGGCCTACACATGGAAATCACGTATTACATACATATATATAAACATATAGGCTACCTATATGTATACCACACATACACATATATATATAATATATATATAATGGTACGTACACATAATATAATATATAGGATACCTACATATATACATAATATACTTAGATGCATATTACATACACATACATATTTATATACATTACATTATATATATATATATACATAGGAAGATAGAAAGATAGAGAGTTAGAAAGAGTGAGGTAAAGGGAGAGTGACAAGTGTGTGATAGAGAGTGAGTGTGTGTGTGTAGGAGTGACTGAAACCTGTGTATATAGAGACTGAAACCTGTGTACAGTGAGGGAAAACAGTGTGTGTGTGTGTGTGTGTGTGTGTGTGTGTGTGTGTGTGTGTGTGTGTGTGTGTGTGTGTGTGTGTGTGTGTGATTGTGTTTCATTCACATGGGTGTGTGTGTATATGGCATGTGTTCAGCAAAACAGGGAATGTGGACTGTTGGTTATGGTGTGTGTTATTGAGTGTTCATTCCTGTTGGTTATATAGTGTGTGTGTACATGGTGTGTGTTATTGAGTGTTCATTCCTGTTGGTTATGGCTCAATCATTCAAATACTCAAATCTGGAATGTGGACTGTCAAGTCCAAATACCCAAGTAAAACCCAAACTGGGAATGAGGGGACTGTGCAGACCAAATCTCAGGTTTACATATTCCAGATTTTGAAAAATAGTCCAATATTGGTTTTGGTTATCTTTTTAAACTGCAGGGAGAAAAGGACATTCTGTATTTTTTTTTCAGATTTAGCGACGTTTACCGACGTCCACCGACGTACGTTTGTGTCGGTAAACGTCGGTAAATCTGCAAAATTTTCCAGGGTACCGATGTTTAGTGACGTCCTTCTACGTCGGAGAACGTCGGTAAACGTCGGTGAACGTCAGTAATAATCCTAGGAATTACCGACATTTAGTGACATTTTAAACGACGGTAAACTTTCGTAAATTCCCAGGATTTTACCGACGTGTAGCGACTTTAAACACGTCGCTAAACCACCGACGATACGACGGTAATCGTCGGTAAATTCCTAGGTTTTTACTGACGCGTAGCGTCGTTAAACACGTCGCTAATACACCGATGACACGACGGTAGACGTCGGTAATATACCGACGTATATATACGTCGGTAAACGTCGGTACTTGCGACGTTTTAAAGATCAACGACTTACGTTTTCGCAATAAGTCCAAAACGTCGGTAATTGCGTCGGTAAATATTTTTAGCGACAAAATTTATCGTTTTAGCGACGTCTTTAGGCGTCGCTAAAACGACTTATTCTGGTAGTGATATTCCTGTACATTATTACCTGTACTTACATTCATGTACTTTCATGTTCTTTTCCTGTACTTTATAGTTCATGTTCCCTTGTACTCATTTTCATATCATGTTCTTGTTCATTACCTAGAACTGTACTTTGCTTTGCTCCTGACTGGATAAGTTGCAAGTATGCTTGCAGGATATCATTCTACCTTATAGGCCAGAGCTCGAGATCTTAGCTGAGCAGGATGGGTCATGACTTAGCTTGAGGTTTCAGGTTTAGACGGTTAGATTTACTATTAGATATTGTTTTAGAATTTATAGTACATTTTACTCTTGATGACTCGTACATTTATATACATAGAACTATGGATTATGGCGATAATTCTGGGATACATTTTTAGATGTTGTGATTATATACATTTATGATTATCTGGTTAAATTTCCCTAGTTTGATACAGCTTACTTTATTGTGTCAAACATGAAGGCTGGGTGTGTCCGACTCGTGTCCGATTATTCGGGAGCGGGTCATGACATAGTGGGAGCTCGAAACCCTCAAGTGTAGGTGGATCAATAGTTTCGGTGTCGCGTACTTTGAACTATCTAAAAAAATAGAAAACTGTTAAAATATCCTAATCCTAAAAGCAACAAGTGTTTATATAATATCCATATACCAGATGTACCCGATTTTCTTTGATGTGATCAAGTTTCTCTAGTTTAATCAAGTCCCCCAATAGTACGCTAAGACCTAGGTAACATTAGGATAGACCTGCATGGGCCACCACTAAAATATGTCACGATCCGCTCCCGAATAATCGGACACGAGTCGGACACGCCCAGCCTTTGTCCTTAGACACGACGAAGTAAGCTGTACAAAGCTAGAAAAATCTAACCAGATAAATATGAATATATACAATCACAACATCTATAAAACTTTTCTAGAATGATCATCGTAATCCAACGATCATAATATCATAAAAGTACTAGAGACAAAAAGAATGAAAATACACTATGAATTCTAAGACAATATCTAGGAGTCAAGCTAAACAGTCTAAACCTGAAGCTTCAAGCTAAGTCTCATCATGTTCAGCTAATATTCCGAGCTCTGGCCCATAAAATAGAACAATACCCTACAAGTACACCTGCAACATATCCTAGTCAGGAGCGGAGCAAAGTATATCCAAGAAAATGAACATGAACATCATGGTATGAACAAGAAACAAGAAATATATATACAGTACGAGAAATGAGAACAAGATATGAAAACTGAACATGAATACTGAAAGTAAATACAGGGAACATGGTATGAGTCCTGAACATGAAATGCAACCTGAACATGAAATACAACCTGAACATGAAATACAACCTAAACCTAAAATATGCAACAAAACAAAATACATCCAGAGTGTGTGATCGGCTTGGGTAGATTCAATGAACATGAAATGGTACGGCTTTGGCCCCGCGTGCACGATGCGAGGCCTAAGCTATTCACATGAATAGTAACTCGGGTTTGATCACACATCTGTAGTATTTCCTCTCCCAGACACAAGTAAACTCAAGAAAACATGATACAAGACAATCCCGTAATACATCGTGTGAACAAGGTGATACAGGAATGAGTATACAAGACATGAGAAAATGAACAAGTCCGAGGAGTATACTTGCCTTGCTCAGGGTGATCAAGTGTGGATAGTAAAACTGGATGTCCACATGTTTATTTTAAGTACAAGTTGGTTAAGACTATGCATCAAGGTATGGTTATCTTATTATGTCCAAATATTTTAACCAATGTGAATTTTAACAAGAAGTTCACTAATCTACATTTGTAACGCCCCAGTCCCAAAATACGTAGGATTAGGAACATAGACATGCCAGTTGTATTCATACGAAGTACATAGGCCTCGTATGGATACATAAGCTATAAAATACAGTAAACCACAACTAACTAATCTCAATCCACAATAAATAATGAAATATCAAGAATGAACAATATGGTTCGTGGTCCGTAGCCCACTAGCATACATGTCTGAATAGACTCGAAAGGAAACACGAGTCTAATAAACTAGGCTAATAAGCAGAATATATCAAGATAAGAATATGCAGCACGAGAGAATAATAAAATAAAATCATGCACCAACGATACCTGAATCCTGGAGACTCAAAACATAACCATCCATCGAATTTACCTGCTTGGCTATAACCTGGAGAGATCACCAGGTCCTCAGAGGACTAGCAAGACACATAATATACATACCTACAGTATAGTAAATAACATGCATGAAAAATAGGAATAACAAGTATAGAAAAAGGTAACACGTAAGGGAACTCTACATATGGTGACATGTCATAAGAATATAATATTAATCATGGTTAAAACCGTAGCCCGGGGAGGCACTAACAGTCCTATAACAGGTTCTCTATCGTAGACCAGGGAGGCACTAACAATAGAGTATAGCCACGGCTAATAAAACATTCTCTCCTAAGGTACTAGAAAGTCAAGCCTATCTAGTCATGTTCAAGTCAAGTACAGGTCAATTAGGTCAGGAAAAAATATGGCACAGGCATATCAATACTATCACTAGACATGAACAAGATAGGAAAGATAGAACAAGTAGTATAGAAAGAAAAGTAAAAATCTACGTGCACGTGAAACTAGAAAGTAACCATAACATGAAACAAAAGAAATATATAACGAAGCAAGAAGGAATGGAAATAGAAAAGCATGTAAGTACTGTAAAGTTTGGCAAGGTATACGTACCTGGGTCGTGAGCACTGTGGTGACGAAGATCAGACAGGAAATTAGGTGGAACAACGGCTGCCGAGGAACTAAGATCCAAACAAACGTCTCTAGATGCTGAAAATAGCCTATTATCAAATTATAATTAATATTCTACCTATTAGATTTATTTAGTTAGGAGATGGTATAGATCTTCGTATCACCTTTCCGAAAAACTAAATGGATCGCATTTTCGTTTCCGGAATCTCCAGGAATCGCGAAAATATCGAGACATGTTTGTTTTTTTCGGGAATCTAATACTCAAAACATTTTACAAAAATCTATATAACGAATTTTGTCGATGTAAATAAGTTTTTGAAAAGCTTACCTCGATATGCTTCCAACAAAAAAACTGGGACGTGTTTCGAGTCCCGAGCTAGGAGATATGGCCCTTCTAAGTTGCTTTGTCGGGTAAAAAATATGGCTGACTTTTCTAGCGAATTTGGAGAATATTTTTGGACAAAAAAGTGAAGGTGTGCATGATTTTAAATAGAAGAATTATGAGATACTCATATATTCATATATATAATTAATATAGATACGTATTATTTAATTTAAGTACGATTAGATTGGACATGTTAGAATAAGATAATTTGGATAGTAGTAGAATTATCAATAAGGCTAAATTTGGAATATAATTTGATTAAATATTATAATCAATGGTCGTTATTGAAGGAGGCTTAATTTAAAATCTATGTGCTGCTATTAGATAAGAAACATATAAGTTTTAAATATTAAATTTAGATTTAATTAAAATACAAAGAAGATTTGTATGGAGGGCTTCCTAATATGGAACTAGTTAGATTTCTAAATATAAATGCAATCTAAATCTGAATAAATATTAAATATATATGGTTATTAATATATATTAATGCCCAACATGCCTATATAGGTTTGGGATGGACTTTGGGTCAAATATAAACTAATGTCAACAAGGATTACACTAGGATTACATGTAGACACTTCATATAAATAAAAACTTTCCAAAATTGAAAACATATTAATATTAATAAGATATATATACAAAATATATATCAACATGAAAGTATTTGAGAGTACTACATGTCAATTTAGATTTGAATTTGGTTCGGATCAAGTCGGAACTAAATTGGTACAACCGGGTCTCCTAGAAAGTCAATAATCTAGTAATAAATCATCGGTGGGGGTTAAATCACAATTTTACCTGGTTTTCCTACTTGGGACATAGCTATGTCCGGGCCCTCCCTAGCAAGGCTAATATACTAGTCAAAGCACACAACTATGCTAACCGTACCAAAATTCACAGTCGCTATGCATCTTAAAACTTAACCAAGACTAAGCCCATATCTTTATAAAATATTAGGCTATTATAAATATAATCATATATATGCAAAATTGTATATAAATCTATTTGGATGTATAACATCCCAAAATAAAAATTAAAATAATTATTCTAAGTCATGGCAACCTATCATGGCTCTATAAGTAGGGTTGGCTAGGTTAGGGTCCAAATATATTTTCTAGTCATGTCGAACTCGAAAAGTCAACTAATGAGTCTCTTGTGCCATTTGCAATTAAATAGCACATATAAAGTCGATTGAGTGGCACCCTTAGCATGTATGTCGTAGACTCAAAATGGGTCAAAATCATATATTGGGTCAAATGATTTTGATCTATATCGAGTTCCGAACTCACATGGGAAGCTAGGTATGGAATTATGGTAAATAATCTAATTGCCTAAATTTGACTCGAAGTTGCGTGAAGTCAAAAGGATGCTAGGGGACAAATTCAGATGGGACACGATATATCAAATTGAAGGTCATCCTGTCTACTACAAAGCTCATAAAGGACGTTTCGAGAGATGGGCATGTCGTGTGCTCTAACAATCAAAGACACAAAAAGTACATATAAAATCCTAATTAAATATACAATATAACCTAATAATTAGAAATACTATAAAATAAAATAAAAAATAATTCCTAAAAATCAGGGTCCTCACAATCTACCCACCTTAAAAGAATTTCGTCCTCGAAATCAAAATAAGGACCCTTAATAATGAAAAACCGCGTTAGTATATCTAGGAATAGTTTAAGAGATACGCTAGATTACTACGGTCTCTCCAAATAACTCAAGTAATAATCAATCCTAACCAATTTGATTTTGCAATATCTATATCGTAAAACTATAAGTGGTTATCTTTACTCGCTCTTCTTGGTTTTGGCGGTCTTGCAACGATTATGTTGAAGGCTTGTCCTCCTAACCATATTATTACCACAACTATATAAGTCTCTTTCCACCTGACCAAGCTAAGTGATACCTACCAATCTGTCTCACTCTAAATTTACAAGTGACATGGCATAATGGTAATCAGTTAGGTTAGGCTATTCTTAGGTTCTTCTTTTAGAGGGTCAGTCTCTATACTAAAACTATCACTCTATTCATGATCTAGTGACTACCATAGTGTATAACCTAGCATGATCATATATTTATTTCTATACTGAGGACGTCTACCCACCTTTGGTTAAACTACCTCATCAAACACATGATGCCCTATGGCATATGTCATCTCTAATCCCCATTATCTATCAAGCAATCACAATACAATAAGTAGACTAACTTATACTATAACTCAAGAATTTCTGATAAATCGTATATAGCACGATTATTCGTCACTCCGAAATAAGAAGGGACGAGAAGCAATGATACGAGAAAGCAAAGGAAGGGTAATCGAGAGCAAATACGAAGTTCAAGGGCGGTAGAGAAATTTTTAAAAGAATTGTCAAGGCAGTTGTGGATTGAGATTCCTGAGGTTTTAATCAGGTCGCAGGCCCGCTCGGTACTGTAATGTAACCGAAATGGCTAACTCGACCTGCATGGGCCACCACAAAAATATGTAACGCTCCAATCCTAAAATACGTAGGACTAGGAAAGTAGACATGCCAGCTGTATACATACGAAGTACATAGGCCTCGTATGGATACATAAGATGTAAAATACAGTAAACCACAACTAACTAATCTAAATCCACGATAAATAATGAAATATCAAGAATAAAAAATATGGTTCGTGGTCTGCAGCCTACTAGCATACATGTCCGAATAGACTTGAAAGGAACATGAGTCTAATAAACTAGGCTAATAAGCAGAATATATCAAGATAAGAATATGCAGCACGAGAGAATAATAAAATAAATTCATGCACCAACGATACTTGAATCCTGCAGACGCAAAACATAACCATCCATCGAATTTACCAGCTTAGCTATAACCTGGAGAGATCACCAGGTCCTCAAAGGACTAGCAATACACATAATATACATGCCTACAGTACAGTAAATAACATGCAAGAAAAATAGGAATAACCAGTAGAGAAAAAGATGACACGTAAGGAAACTCTAGAGATGCTGACATGTTATGAGAATATAATATTAATCATGGCTAAAACCGTAGCCAGGGGAGGCACTAACAGTCCTATAACAGGTTCTCTATCGTAGCACGGGGAGGCACTAACAATAGATGGTAGCCACGGCTAATAAAACATTCTCTCCTAAGGTACTAGGAAGTCAAGCCTATCTAGTCTTGTTCAAGTCAAGTATAGGTCAATTAGGTCAGGAAAAAATATGGCACATGCATATCAATACTATCACTAGACATGAACAAGATAGGAAAGATAGAACAAGTAGTATAGAAAGAAAAGTGAAAATCTACGTGCACATGAAACTAGAAAGTAACCATAACATGAAACAAGAGAAATATGTAACGAAGCAAGAAGGAATGGAAATAGAAAAGCATGTAAGTACTATAAAGTTTGGCAAGGTGTACTTGCCTGGGTCGTGAGAACTGTGGTGACGAAGATCAAACAGGAAAGTAGGTGTAACAACGGCTGCCGAGGAACTAAGATCCAAACAAACGTCTCAAGATGCTGAAAATAGCCTATTATCTAATTATAATTAATACTGTACCTGTTAGATTTATTTAGTTAGGAGATGGTATAGATCTTCATATCAGCTTTCCGAAAAACTAAACGGATCACATTTTTGTTTCCGGAATCTCCAGGAATCGCAAAAATATCGAAACATGTTTATTTTTTTCAAGAATCTAATACTCAAAATATTTTACAAAAATCTACAGAACGAATTTTTCTATTGAAATATGTTTTTGAAAAGCTTACGTCGATATGCTTCCAACAAAAAAATTGGGACGTGTTTCGAATCCCGAGCTAGGAGATATGGCGCTTCTAAATTGCTTTGTCGGGTAAAAAACGTGGCTGACTTTTCTAGCGAATTTGGAGAATATTTTTGGACGAAAAAGAGAAGGTGTGCATGATTTTTAATATAAGAATTATGAGATACTCATATATTCATATATATAATTAAGATAGATATGTATTATTTAATTTAAGTATGATTAGATTGGACATGTTAGAATAAGATAATTTGGATAGTAGTAGGATTGTCAATAAGGCTAAATTTGGAATATAATTTGTTTAAATATTATAATCAATGGTCATTATTGAAGGAGGCTTAATTTAAAATCTATGTGCTGCTATTAGATAAGAAGCATATAAGTTTTAAATATTAAATTTAGATTTAATTAAAATACAAAGAAGATTTGTATGGAGGGTTTCCTAATATGGAACTAGTTAGATTTCTAAATATAAATGCAATCTAAATCTGAATAAATATTAAATATATATGGTTATTAAGATATATTAATGTCCAACATGCCTACATAGGTTTGGGTTGGATTTTGGGTCAAATATAAACTAATGCCAACAAGGATTACACTAGGATTACATGTAGACACTTCCTATAAATAAAAACTTTCCAAAATTGAAAACATATTAATATTAATAAAATATATATACAAAATATATATCAACATGAAGGTATTTGAGAGTACTACATGTCTATTTAGATTTGGATTTGGTTTGGGTCAAGTCGGGACTAAATTAGTACAACCGGGTCTCCTAGAAAGTCAATAATCTAATAATAAATTATCGGTGGGGGTTAAGTCACAATTTTACCTAGTTTTCCTACTTGGGACATAGCTATGGACGGGCCTTCCCTAGCAAGGCTAATATACTAGTCAAAGCACACAACTACAATAATCGTACCAAAATTCCTAGTCGCTATGCATCTTAGAACTTAACCATGACTAAGGCCATATCTATAGAAAATATTAGGCTATTATAAATATAATCATATATATATATGCAAAATTGTATATAAATCTATTTGGATGTATAACATCCCAAAATAAATATCAAAATAATTATACTAAGTCATGGCAACCTATCATGGCTCTATAAGTGGGGTTGGCTAGGTTAGGGTCCAAATATATTTTCTAGTCAAGTCGAACTCGAAAAGTCAACTAATGAGTCTCTTGTGCCATTCGCAATTAAATAGCACATATAAACTCGATTGAGTGGCACCCTTAACATGTATGTCATAGACTCAAAATGGGTCAAAACTATATATTGGGTCAAATGGATTTGATCTATATCGAGTTCCGAACTCACATGGGAAGCTAGGTATGGAATTATGGTAAATAATCTAATTGTCTAAATTTAACTCGAAGTTGCGCAAAGTCAAAAGGATGCTAGGGAACAAATTCGGATGGGACACGATATATCAAATTGAAGGTCATCATGTCTACTACAAAACTCATAAAGGACGTTTCGAGAGATGGGCATGTCGTGTGCTCCAACAATCAAAGACACAGAAAGTACATATAAAATTCTAATTAAATATACAATATAACCTAATAATTAGAAATACTATAAAATAAAATAAAAAAATAATTCCCAAAAATTAGGGTCCTCACAACATTAATCCTTAATTGGTTCTATAATTCCCTTATTTATATATAAACAAATATTAATAAAAAAATCCTAAATACCTACACCAAGATCGTAGGTGACTGAATGTATGTACAGAAGAATCATTATGAAAATATTATTATTAAAACTCAAGATATTTCAATACTACATATGATCACCCATTTATACAAGAAACTCAACTCAACTTCCTATAAACCTTTCCAATTCAAAGTTGCATCAAAATTCTTAAATCACAAATTTAAGGAATAACATTACTCTAAGCTATGGAATCCATCCATATTCTACTGATTCTTGGGCTTGCCATGCAAAATATTCCAAAAATAGAGAATATAAAATAATGCCTATAAAATCAACCCACTGTTGTATATGTAGGCATGACCATTCAACATTTGGTTACTTTAAATCCCTTCCCCATCAAAATTTAAAATACCTATACTCTTGAACAATCCAGTTCTCACAAGGAATATACTGGATCCATAAAAAATTTATAATAATTACAAACCAAAACTTAACTGAATCAATCCCCCATAGTCATATATAAATATACATAACAGAATAAAGCCAACTCACTTTATTACAAAAATTCAAACCTACAACACTAACGGCTAAACAATACGAAATTCTCCATCAAAATTTCCTGAACTGTCAGAGCCCCGACACTACTCTCTCGGACACGACCCCCACTTGGATACCAGCTAGCAGTTCACGAACAAGGCTAGACACACGAAGACTTGAGCAGGACACATAAGAAAACTCGAACGTATAGCACGAACATGACACAAATGCCTGCACTCAGCCATAACTGAACAATCGACCCAAGCAACAATTAAACAGTAATTCTCGGCATAAATACAGCAAAGGAAGGATCGATCAATACCTGAGAGAAGAATCGAAGAAGACTTGAACCTAAGAACTTGAATATTGCTGCTTCACCCTAAAATTTAATATGAATTCCTGTTGTGACATTATATCGAACTGCTGATGTTCAGAAATATAGAATTAAGATTTCAGTTCTTTTTTAAATGGTCCAAACTCGAAAATTCGAGAATTCAGCAAGGATCACCAACATCCAGAAACTCAAATCACAAATTCAACTCTTATGCTCGAGATCCCCATATTTCGAAACCAACTCTCGCAAAAGAAAAATCCAAAGAGAATTTAAAACAGAGACAAGGCTTAAGTTCATACCTAGATCGAGTTTCTGCTCGATTGCTACTGAATCAACCCGTCCCAATCTTCACTCCAATTCTAAATTCAGAATTTAAATAGAAATTTCAAGATACAGGAAAAATTTATGGATCGGAAACACTTCAAGAATCGGCCACTCACTCGAGATGAGACGGCAGCGCCGATCTTCGTTGATGGAAGAAGATCATCGGATCTCGAGTGTGCAGTCGATCATTGATGGAGACTCGCTTAGGAAGTAGCTCATCATCGTCGCCGTCGAAGACGTTGTCACTACCGTGGTCGTCGT
Organism: Iris pallida; assembly: GCA_029216955.1. Classification (NCBI taxonomy): domain Eukaryota; kingdom Viridiplantae; phylum Streptophyta; class Magnoliopsida; order Asparagales; family Iridaceae; genus Iris; species Iris pallida. The sequence goes on along the minus strand of JANAVB010040216.1, from coordinate 7,248,474 downwards.
TGAGTCTCAGGAGAGAGGGGTCGAGCTCTCGAGCTCAGGGAAGAGGAAAGAATTAGAGTGGAAAATTCTGTAACGAAATAAAATGAAACTTTCTGTTCTCACAACTCATATTAATAAAAGTAAAATTTTGCACTTTCCCTCCTCTGCCCTAAATTGTTGCATAGAAGCCCCTCCCCCCCAATGAGTTTTATGCGAAAAGACCCCTTGCCTTTTCACTATTGCAGGATTTTGGTTAAAAATCAGTTAGAACATTTTTAAAATGAGTGGGGAGCACTAAGTTTGTTACAACAAACTTCAAATTTGTATTTCTGCTCAAAAAATTAATTCCCTCCAAAATAGATCACAAAATTTATTATTTAAAACTAACTTATTATTTGAAACTTCAATCAACAAATGTTATTATTAGAAATGCTTTTGAAAAATCAAATTTATATTTCTCAAAATAGGGAGGTGGAGTTACACCTACAACCATTAAAACACAAAGATACAATAACATTAGCTACAAAAGATACAACTAGTTTAAGCATATATAGAGTCTCATAGTGTGGAACTAAGATTTCATGGGATCATATTGAAATTCATGGAACAAAAAACTACTGACCTATCATACTCAGTCCTCCTGGAAAGCTGCTTATCGTATAAAAAAAAAAGAAAAAAATGTAGTCACAAAATTTAGAGGCTAATTTACATTTTATACTGAATGTCCTTTGTTATCATAATATATATAGTATGATCTGAATGTTAGCTAAAGCTTTTCTATTTCTTGCTAGTGTATACTTATTTGAGTAAGGATAACATCATTGGGAAGTAATAAACTTATAAACTTATATTAATTAGACTTATAGTTTAGGTATCGCAACCTTAAAATTTCTCCACTAGACTCAAACAAGAATGTGTGATATTAGTATAGGCAAATCCAACAAGGGAATCAAAAATTAATATTCAGTTGAAATAAGTAGGGAATAATACTCATGTATTTTTTAAACACAAGAAAACTGATACTGACTCGAATTGCTGACTTAATCAAAATTTCAGTCATGCATGATTGACTGGAGCATATCCTTCTATAACTATAAATCGAAAATGTATAACTACAAGACTACTTTTAATGTTATATCTGCTCTTTAAATTACTGACTTTAAGACCAAAAGTTATCAGTCTACACAAGAAGGTAAACAACAATGACACACATTGGTGGTTCTATCTTCCCATACAGATAGTTACTATGCCGCATTAATTAATGAATTAATAGCCAAAATTAAAATGTATTAAATGCTTAAATCATATCGGAGCATAATGTAAATAAAGATCACATACATGTCAACTTCATTAAATGTTGTCAGCATAGGAAATGTATTATGAATCCGCTTTCTGAGGCTTGGTATAGGAACCTGAAATCAGATATAGTTAAAAAAATAGTTTCAATGGAACACCCTCCAAGGTATGCTAGTCAAGAAAATAGTGCAGGTAAAGAGGTAAAATCACAACTCTCTGTAAACATTAAACCAAAGATCAAACAAAAGACATTATCAAACGCAAAATAACTCTTCGAGCAAAAACAATTAATTTGATGTAGTGAAGAATATTATAAGACTTACTCGTCTTTCCCTCTCCTTGGGAGGAAGCTGAGGTTCAGAAGCAGAAATCTTAGAAGGGGCAGAAGAAATGGACTTTTGAAATAGACATGCTTCGATTATCCTTGCTTTTAACATCAATCTTCACCTTAAGTATCAAATAGACATATGTCAGAAAAAGTATCATCTTATGATAGCCTGATGCTATATGAAATAGTACATAATTTTATATAATATCTTACAAGATCCAAATACCTTATCAGTTTCAACCTGAGCAATTGGTTCATCAACTTCAACCCTGTCACCAGGTTTTGTTTCCAAACGGAGCATGACAATCATAACAAATAATCCAGCTATGGTAAAGGCATAAACTTCAATTTTAGATGATCACTCATAAAGTTCTATTAGTTATAGATTCACCCATAAATGGAACAACGACATCAAAATGGTCACCTTCAAAACATCCAAAAGTATTCATAAAGAAGGATTTAAATGAAACTACAATTTCAGATGATCACTCATAAAAGACAGTAAAGTTACAAATTATTACCATTAGCCTACGAAAAAGACCTGCTCCATACCCTATAAGGAGAATCCTTCTGAAGATAGTCAAGAATTTTATTGTATCGTCGGTAAAGGTAGAAGCAATGAGACTTTTGAGATAAAGTATTTCAAAAAGGTCAAAGACAACAAATATGGTGTGGTGGACTTTATGAAAACTTCGAAAGTTGGCTTCTTAGAAGGATTTTCATGAGGGTTCACTAGCGTCTTTTCCACAACGTCAAACTTGGCAGTGGCCCATGGTGCAGTGCCAACATTTCCAGCAACACTTGGCATATCTATCGTTAAGGAAGACATGGCATCTCGTGTTGCGTACCACGAATGGCCATATGCCAGGCACTCTAGTTGTGGATTAGTTAAACACAAAAAGGAAAAACCTTAGTACTAAAGTAGTAGTTTTATTCCTGCTGAAAATTAAGAGTAAACTCTTGATTGAGTCGTAGATTATGCAAGCTGATAAATATTAGAAAAGAAAGCTCTGGTACAAATAGATCTATATTTCTACGTGCAAATATATCATTGTTTTGCAAAACTTTCATCCTCAAACAGACATTTTTGACATGCATATACTGCAGAATATTAACAATCAGATTTTATTTCCCCTACACTATTTCAGAGAGAAAAACTAGTTCAACCAGGAATGGGTCACCAACAAGATGTCCTAAAGTAAATCAGAACATGACTCTTCAATTCATAGCACCCTATCCATTATAGGCTCTATTCACACATACTATATAATTCATTCCAAAATATTTTGTTCTCATCTCAATAAAGTAATTCCCCTCTCCTGGTATACTCAGACACAAAATTGGCTATGTAATGTGTAGTACTTCTATATAGTCATAGTACGCAACGATAGGTACTACAGTGATTCAAGATGACAAGTCAAATTCACCAAGACTAAAGTACAATCCGAACTGTTGCCCACAAAACTAAGCTCCCATATTCTTAACTCGTAAAGTTTCTAATTTACAAGGATCCATTTTCTTAACTGATAATATAAAACAAGGAAACCCCTAACATGTAGTTAAGGGTGCAGGATAGCCGAGTTTAATTTGTACCAAACTAGCGTCTGATCCTTTCTGCTAATTATATTTTAAAAATATAACATGTTCAAGCTTGATCATTCTGTGCGTCTAGAAGTAGCCTTGATGATTCTGTACACGTTTAATAATCTAAATAGCTCTTGAAGACCATTTTGGAAAACAAGGTAAAAATCCATACTAAATAGAAACACATATTAAACCGTAAAAAAAATTGCTATACAAGAAGTATGAAGGAACAGGTAGATGCTATCTGTGATCTATTTATATTAGTAAAAATTGGGAAGCAAATTTTTCACTAGTTGGTCATATGAGGGATATTACATATTTCATCTCCAATTTCACGTCAGAATAGATAGATCATGAGGACCTATGGTTTCTACCTCTACTGAATCTAATTATGCAAAAACCCCAAATTTCTTCAATCGACAAACAAATCGGGAGATTGGAACCATAATTTCAGCAAGGACCGATAAAATTAGGGTTAGGTTTTCATTTTGATGATGTACCTCAAGCGGAAGGCTGGTGAAGTCGTTGGAGGGGTTCGACTACATCTCCTTCACCTCCTAAGAGAAAAATCTCTTTAGGCTCTAACTCCAGCGGCAAAATTTTAGGAAAAATTCTAAGAAGATAGATGAGAAGAGAGATATGAGAGAGATGAAAAAAATTTTGTATAAAAGAGATTTATCCTTTATTTAATAGTTTAATAAATTTTAATAGAAATCGACAGATTTTGTCCGACGAAAATACAACTACTATCATAGTCAGTCGTTATTTGTGAATCTAAAGGTTCAAAAACTACTACTTTTGACGTAGTGATACAATGTTATTACCCAATTCATAGAGGTCATTGACCCATAATGAATCTCACTCTTTCATAAGTCAAAGTAATGAACACTGCATATACATATCTGTTATTATATCTGAATTAAGAGCACAAGCATCCATAATAACAGAGGTGTTTGTTCACTTATCTAATCAGTACAAAGAGAACAACCTCAAGTGGTCATGTTCAATACACACAAAGTGTACTAGTGTAAACCTATAGTCAAAATAGACTAATTCCAGATTACACTACAACTTTCCAATAGATTGTCCAAGTCCATCTAGGTTGTGAACTATTTATATATTCCATAGGGAACTGATAATATTATCTTCTGTGTGACACCACACACCATATTATCTATAATATAGAATATCAGATATTGGCATTAACACTTGCAACAAATACAATATGCTAACATTTGTCCATATGATTCTCATTCAAAATTTAAGAAAATAAGGTTACTAAAAAAGTGATGCTTTTAGTAAATAACCCTAACAATCTCCCACTTCTACTCAAAGCATTGCTTTTCAGTATATTGTTACAAATCTTCCACTTATACTTAAAGCCATGCTGCTACACATCTGACTCCCATTCCCTCAATATGACTATTAAAAGCCTTAGCTGGTAAGCTCTTTGTAAAGGGATCAGGTAGGTTGTCGGCTGATGCTCTCTTGATTACAGCAACTTTTTCTTTCTTTACGAAATCTCGTATCAGGTGGTACTTGCCTTTAATGTGTTTACCTGTCTTATGGGCTCATGGTTCCTTCGAGTTTGCAACTGCACCACTATTATCACAATAAAGTGTAATAGACTTTGGCAAACTAGATACTACATCCACGTCCAACAGAAAGTTTTTGAGTCAAACCGCTTTTTTAGCTGCCTTAGAGGCTACCACATACTCGGCTTTCATGGTGGAATCAGTAATACATTTTTGCTTGATACTCCTCCGCACAATGGCTCCACCTCCTAAAGTAAACACATAACCTGAGGTAGATTTCCTGGAGTCCCTATCTGACTTAAAATTTGAGTCTGTATACCCCAAGGGAACTAAACTATCTGTCTGGTAAACTAGTATATACTCTTTAGTCCTTTACAGGTACTTCAAAATATGGTTTATGGTAGTCAAGTGCTATTGTCTTGGGTTAGACTGATATTTGCTGACCATGTCTACAGCAAAGCAGATGTCTGCTCTCGTACATAGCATTGCATACATTAAGCTTCCTACTGCTGAAGCATAAAAGAACTTCTTCCATGTTCTCCATCTCTTTAGGTGTCCTCGGACACTGCTACTTTGATAGAGCAATTCCATGTCTAAAAGGTAAGAAACCTTTCTTAGAATTTTGCATACTAAAACGAGTTAGTACAGTATCAATATAGGAAGCTTGGGATAAGCCCAACATCCTTTTCTTGCGATCTCGTAGAACTTTTATCCCAAGGATGTGACCTACTTCTCCCAAGTCCTTCATATCAAACTGTTTGGATAACCATACCCTTACAACAGATAACACCTTCACATTGTTTCCAATGAGCAAGATGTCATCCACATAAAGTACTAGGAACACCACCACGTTTCCGTCACACTTTCTGTATACTCATGATTCATCCTGACATTGATCAAATCCATAGAATTTTATCACCTGATCAAAACATATGTTTCAAGATCTGAAAGCTTGCTTAAGTCCATAAATGGACTTCTTGAGCTTACAAACAAGATGTTCTTGGCCCTTTTCAATGAATCCGTCTGGTTACTTCATATAGATCTCTTCCTCAAGACTTCCATTAAAGCTGTCTTGACATCCATTTGCTAAATGACATAATCGAGATGAGATGCAATAGATAAAAGAATTCGGATAGTCTTAAGCATGGCTACTGGAGAAAAGGTTTCCTCATAATCGATACCCTCTCTTTGAGTAAAACCTTTTGCAACAAGCCGAGCTTTAAAGGTTTCAACCTTACCGTTTGATCGTCTTTTTCTCTTATAGACCCACTTGCATCCAATAGCTTTGACACTAATGGGTGGTTCTACAAGCTCCAGACCTGATTGGAATCCATATATTCTATTTCAGACATCATTGCTTTTTGCCAAGTCTCTACATCTTTATCTTGGAGTGCTTCGTTGTAGGTATAGGGATCAAAATCTTGTTCCTCAGGGAAGAAGTCTGATGACTCTCCTAATAACATATATCTATCAGGTTGTATCACAACCCTCCCACTACGACGAGACACTATTGGTTGTGGTATAACATTTGTGACACGTTGTGCAGTTAATTATGGTTCATCCTCTTGTACTGTTGGTACTGAAGTACTTAGTGTCTCACCTCTCAGTTCTTCTAGGATAACTCTACTTGTGGGTTTATGGTTCATCACACAGTCTTCCTCTAAAGACATTAGTTCTAACAATGACCTTCTGATCCTTTGGACTATAAAATAAACCTCCTTTCGTTCCTCTTGGATAGCCTATAAACAAGCATACTTCTGTATGAGATTCCAGCTTATCTATTTTCCTATTCAACACATGTGCTGGACTACCCCAAATTCGAACATATTTCAGACTAGGCTTACGTCTAATCCACAGCTCTGTGGAAGTAAGAGGTACCGACTTAGAAGGAACCAAGTTCAAAATATAAGCTGCAGTCTCTAAGGCATATACCCAAAACGAATCTGGTAAATTTGAATAACTCATCATTGGTCTAACCATCTCCATAAGGGTTCTATTCCTTCTTTCGGCTATACCATTCTGCTGGGGTATTCCAGGTGTAGTTAATTAGGATGTAATTCTAGCCACTGATAAATAATTCCTAAACTCTCTAAAGAGTTACTCGCCACCACTATCTGATCATAATGACTTGATACATTTTTTATGATGTTTCTCTGTTTCAGCCTTGTGCTCTTTGAATTTCTCAAAGCACTCAGACTTACGGCGCATCAAATAAATGTATTGATACCTTGAATAATCATCAATAAATGTGACAAAATATTCAAAGCCACCTTTAGCTTGGATAGTCATGGGTCCACATAAATCAAAATGAACCAAATCCAACACATCTTTGGCCCTATACCCCTTTGTCGTAAAAGGCCTTTTGGTCATTTTACCTTCCAAGTAGGATTCACAGACTGGTATTGCCTCCACTTCCAATGAACTCAAACGTCCATGCTCAACCAATCTTTGAATCCTTCTTAGGTTAATATTCCCCAATCGCAAGTGCCAAAGATATGTTTGGTTCATGCAAGAAGGTTTATTTCTTATTTAAGTTAGATGACATATTATTCATTTCCATAAGTTGCATTGTGGGCAAAATAGGATTAATGACATACAGATTATCAACTAATACACTAGAACAGATAAAATGTTTATTCTTTCTAATAACAATATTGTCATTAAAATAAACTGAATATCCATCCTTAACTAACATAGAAACAGAAATTAAATTCCTTCTAAGTGAAGGTGCATAAAGACAATCTCTCAATGTCAAAGACTTATTTCTACCAAAAAATAAAGCAACATCTCCTAATACAACGACCGCTACTTTTGTAGCGTCACCCATGAACAAGCATATCTCTCCATCACTGAGCCACCTGGTTTCCTGGAACCCCTGCAATATATTACAGACATGATTAGTGGCTCATATATCTACACACCAAGTACCGGTAGATAACAGCGCTAAACATGTTTCGACTAATAGTAAATGAGATATACCTTCTTTGTTCCCTTGTTTGAGAAGTGGACAGTCAGTCTTCCAATGTTCTGACCCTTTGCACTTGAAATATTTGCCTTTCGGCTTTTTCATAGCGCCTTGAGGTCCCATGCCCTTCTTTGCTGAGTTTGTCTATTTCTGAATATTATTCTTCTTCTTACCTCCTTTTGGCTTAAAAGTAGAAGCCTTTTCAGAAAAAAAAAATATGACCACTCTGCCTAAAGAGAGATTCAGCATCATGTAGCTCTTTTGCAAGTTCTGCCAAACTATAAGACCTTTTGTTTATGTTTTAATTAAGGCAGAAATTGTCAAAACTTTTAGGCAGAGTCCTGAGAATGATATCTGCCTGGGATTTCCCATCGATTTTAGCTCCAAGGATCTCCATCTCATTGAGATGACCCATCATCTTGAGAACAAGATCCTTTACTGGTGTACCATCAGCCATTTTTGTATTCATCAAATACTTTATAGCAAACTGCGTAGCTGCTCTACTCTGATGTCCGAAGAGTTCTTTGAGGTTATACATCATGTCATAAGCCGTGGCCATGGCCTGATGGTGATGTTGCAGTTCATTTGACATAGATGCCAGAATGTAACACCGCGCTATCTCATCTGCCTTTTTCCACTTCTTATAAGCCTCTTTGACCTCTTCATCAGTGTTTGCATCAAGCTTAGGTGGGCATTCCTCAACAAGTACATATTTGTACTCCTCAGCAGTCAAGACAATATCCAAATTACGTTTCCAGTCAATATAATTAGGTCAATTAAGTTTTTTTTCTTTTAAAATCACCATAAGTGGACTGAAAGAACCCATTTTTGAAATCCTGAAAATCACATAAATAAAAATTATGTAGGGCAAAAACTTTTTGAATTAATTAAATATTGAATCCCTCAAAACAATAATAAGAAATTTACCAACACCTTGAACATCATGAATTTAGCATGCCACGAAAGTGTGGACATATACAAATTCAACTTTGTTCAAGTAGGTACTACCTATTAATTTTACTATTATGTCAACATAACTTTATGACAAATAAAATTAATATGTTGGTCTTGCTCTGGTCATACAAATAATAGCAGTGACTCCGATAGGGAGGATACCATTATTTGTATCCAAGTATATACCATTACTTAATACTAAGTCCATTACCTTGTAATGAGTTCTTTAAGATGGAGAAGTGAACACATACTAGGTAACTTTCTATAATTATCCCTAAGAAAGTTTGTACTGGTGATCCATCACTATGCTCATCCGATATGGAGGAAGGCACTAAAGCCAACGTGCAAGTATAATTGTATCACTTATAAACCGGTAATGGAGACCGTAGGATTTATACTAAATAAATATCCTTTCCCACATAGTTATTTAACAATGAGGGCATTTCTACTAGTTGATATTATGTCAATGTTGTCCATTATTAATGTAGGCTTAGTTTTTCAAAAAAACATCCACACAATAATAAACATGCATAATCAGAAAAAGCAAAATGACAACAAATACGAGAAAAATATCCAACTATTATGGTCATCTTTCCTGCTCCGTCCTCAATTATCCGAATCTAAAATCTGGTGCTGCACAGATCTATTCGGGGATCGACCTGTCCGGTTAGGTCGTGGGGTTCAGGGCACCGCCCCGAATTTTTTCTAATGAGTGAGTGTTGTCTCAATTTTATTTTTTCGATCACCATAAAAATTAAAAATATAAAAAATGATGTCGAAAATAGTTACCTATCATGTTAAGTACTAATGTTGACAGAATTAATTATTATAAAATAGAATTACTTTTCTTAGAAGGTGTTACATTAATAGTAAAGCATGAATATACTATGAACTAAAGTAAATGATAATGTTCTAATCATTCATTGATATAAAAAAATGCTACACAAAAGAACAAATGTATATTAAGTACAATAAACTTGTATTGTCAAATCTAAAAGAATTCTACAAGTTTACGTACACTAAAGTCAAATAATTTTATGAAACTGAAGCTTGTTGAATTTTTCTTGAAAGTCATGGTTAAGATTAGCATCCGAACCATTACTTCCAACATTATCCTGTTACAACAAAAAAAAACAATAAGGGCTCATGAATATAAATGAAATTAAGATTTAAACTCAACTTACAACTTATAAAATAGTAAAGAAATGTACATACCATATTTTGGTGATTGCCATGTTCTATCTTCAAAAGTTTGGATTTTGTTTAGCAACATTTGAACTTGTTCTTGCAGAGTTCTTAATTGACCTTTCACATCTTTTAGCTCATCTTTTAATTGCTGATATTTTTCGTCAAGTTCAACACATCTATGCTTATTACAATTTTGGCTAGATGAGTACAAATATTTACCTACTAAACTACCCCCAATCCAAGTACACGACCATGAATAGGTACAATCACCTCTCCATATATGTCCTAATCGTTCACATTCAAATTTTCCTCTTTAGCAATACTTTTTTTGTTTTCCATCATTTCCTAAACACAATGAAACTTATGACAGTATTATATAACATCTCGATAAACAATCATAAACACGCACGAAATCAATAGTGTATGGTATGCATTTAAAGAACACAATAAAGTGTGAAAAGGTTGGCTAACATACATAGATTTCGTTTGCCTTCTCACTTCGCCAACAATCCTCTTCTCATTCCTTTCCCTTACATTATATGAAACTTCTTGAAAGAGTTAATTGGACTGTGTTCAATTCCAGTTCGATTAAGAATTAAGAGAAAGTGTTATTATTATTATTATTATTATAATATTAGGCTAATACCAGAAATATCTTACTTCCCACATATAATAGCAACCAAAAACATGTAAAAATCTATGTAGATATGAAAATATACAATATAAAATATAAATTTGGGTGCATTTTTGTTTTATACCTTATCTTTTTTGTATTTAGCAAAGGAAGCTGAACGAGTGATATGCACGACTGTTGATTTTTCCCTATTAGTTTTGTTTGAGTTACTTTTATCACGCAAAATAAAATAATTCTTAATAGGCAAAAAAATATTAGTTATGAAAACAATTCATGTGAATGATTAATCTACCATTCAATATAAAAACTCTGCATCTGATACGTGTAAGTTTATGTCATGCCATAAGAAATGACTCAAATTGATATTAAAGTTCATGTCACGCCCCAGAACCAGAATACTGGAGAGCGGGGGAATGACTCAGCCATCTACGTATTACGGGTAGAAGAATACCGTATAATACGATCAATGTTGTCTAACCAGACGAGGGGGTGCATACTATATGAAAGTCTTACTATGGTCACTTCACATCTATTGTCTCAATCATTCAAACAAGAAGCAAAAATAGAGAACATGTAAGATAAAGCAGTAAGGCGTCCCAAACGCTCAGTCAAAATGTTCTGGAGATCTGGCTTTACAAAACATAGCCAGATGGTATAGTAACATATACACAATTGTTAGCAGCTGCAGTCTGACTTAGTTACAATTATATAAAAGCAAGTACAAGATAATCCGACTAACATGTCGGTGCCAAACGGCTAAGTATAAAGTAAATAACAAAACGAGCAGTGGAGTAAGGAACCCACTCGAGTCCTCCTGCGATCATTTCTCTAGTATTGACCATCTTAGAGGTGGAAGTAAGCTGAGTCCTCGGGAACCGACTCTAAATCTGGCCATACAAAACCAGAGAGGTTAGACCTCTAATAGCAAGTACTACAAGGAAGCACGATATGAAGGATTAAACCAGTAAGTAAGAGGATATAATAATAGATCTCTGCTTTCCACTAGGATTCACATAACATCACGATACTTCGAACCAACCTCCTAACCAAACAAGGACAGAAGTTGGCCTGTCATGTCCTGACATTCTGATCATCCCAGTTAGGCAACAGAGTAGGTACAGTACACAAACAAATCATCTTGAACGGCCAATCAACTCCTACGGCTTGCTATTGTGAGTCCCAAGTTATCCTGGAATTATGCAAATAGGGATCCCTCAGTTCTTACTATGTACGAGCAAGGCTAGTCTATCCAGTCAATCAGTTGCGCCAATCATGAATTAGACGAGTCCCAACGGGACGCCCGTCGTTAATATACAATATACAATAATAATATAAGCAGATACCGCTCCCTGCCCGTGTGGCAGGTTTACAGTATCTGTGGGAACCAGCCGGCCTGTCAGGCACTAATAGTTCCGAAGAGGGCTGCCATGTAAAACTCGGGAATCCATTCTCTCCATGCCATCATTATTTTATTTTACTTAATAGTGTCTACGTTGAGTGAAGTTCCATTCCGTGGATCACAGTCATTCAGAATGAGTACTTCCGTACAAAGTACGATATGCCCGACTCAACAATAATACCCGTGCGGTCAGGTTGTAGGTCTTACATAGCGTAATGCATCAATTAAAACTAACCACGGAATAATCATGCCTTGACCATAAAGTACACATGCTGCTCTGTAGAGAAATAAATAAATTGAAGCCTGCACATGCCTGTATGTCAATATTCGGGATCGGCTAATCGATTACAATAGTTCATTACATGAACGTGTCTCATTCATTTAATTCAATAAGACGACTAGCCAGTCTCTTAGTTCCAACTAGGAACGCATGATCAATTTTAGTCAAGATAACCATTATTATCAATGGTGACAAGGCATGAAAGTCAATTAGTATTAAATGGGGTCGAGTCTATAACTCCTCAGGGTTAAGTTCCAGTCTTACTGGGTATCCATAAACCAATCAAGACACAGGGCACGTTCTACACAACCATGTATATTAAAAATATTAACATGCTAAGATTATCGAGTTCATGCAAAAAGCATAAGGATATAATAGGAGAACTATCATGCCACCATTAAATGAATAAATTATAGAAGAAATAGAAACACCCAGGTCAGGAAGTCACGCCAACAAGTCTATGCTAAGGCCAACAAGTCACGTCAACAAGTCTATGCTAAGGCCAACAAGTCACGCCAACAAGTCTATGCTAAGGCCAACAAGTCACGCCAACAAGTCTATGCTAAGGCCAACAAGTCACGCCAATAAGTCTAGTAGGAGTGAGCGTATAAACAGCGTGAGCGTGAAAAGTGGTTCACGTTGGCACGCACAGCGTGAGCGTGAAGGAAAATTCATGCATGCACAGCGTGAGCGTGAAAAAGTGATTCACGCACTCATAACGTGAGCGTGAAAAGTAATTCACGCACGCACAGCGTGAGCGTGAAAAGTGATTCTTAACGTGAGCGTGAAAAGTAATTCACGCACACACGCATAGCGTGAGCGTGATAAGAAATTCACGCACGCACTCAAGGACGTGTGCGTAACTCAAAGTCACGCTGACACGTAAAGACGTGAGCGTAACTCAAATGTCACGCACGCACGTAAAGACGTGAGCGTAACTCAAATGTCACGTACGCACGTAAAGACGTGAGCGTAACTCAAAATTCACGCTGACACGTAAAGACGTGAACGTGACTAAAAATTCACGCTGACACGTAAAGACGTGAGCGTGACTAAAAATTTATGCTAACATGTAAAGACGTGTGCGTGACTAAATCTTCCGAACTCCAATCTTATGGAACCTTCGTTCCAAGCCAGAATGAGGTTCCCATGGTTCAGAATGGTGAAGAATGAGAAGCTCTGCCATATAGAACTATCTATTTCGAAAGCACGCCAGGTTGGGAGATCAAAACCCATGGTCAACCGAAAACACAACAATTAGATCTGTAAGAAACAAGCCAAGGAAATCAAAAATGCTAAGTAGTAAACTCTCTTAGAATCACAAGAGGAAGACAATTGAACCATAAAAATAGGTGAAGGAGAAGCAAGATGTACTTGCCTTCTCCTAGTATGTGGAAGAGAGTGGTGAGGAAGAAGAAGAAGTAATGGTGAAGGAGAGTTATGAGGAGAGAGAAGGGGATGGGGGCTTTAAATGGAAGGGTTGTGGTAGGTGGGGGTTTATTCGGTCGGGTTTATTCGGATCCATCCAAGGCCAACCCGAAAGCAAAGCAGAGAGGTTAAAAGCAGAAAATAAAATACAGAAATAAAATGCAGGAATAAAATTACAGGAAATAAAATACAGATAATTAATTAACATAAAATTAAAGGAAGATAAATACAGGATGATACATGATAAATATTAAATAAATATATATATGAGTTGCACATGTATAAAAATATGCATTCTGGGAATGGGGAGTGACATCTCTACCCACCTTAGAAAAAATCTGTCCTCGGAATTTCAAATCCAAGCAGGTAGAAATATCGGAGCTAAACTAATACAAGCAATTCTAGTGAGCAAGCAATCATTTTTACCAAATCAAAAGCAAGTACTATATATATAAATTCATCAATCCACGATATCAAGTAGCTCTACCCATAAGTTGATAAGCATGAAGAATCAGGACAATTAAGGTATACAGAAAGAGATATACCTTGTGAATCAAATAGGTGTGGATACCGTGATCGGGTATCATCCTCACGTTCCCACGTTGACTCTCCCAAGGAGTGATGACCCCAAGCAACACGGACAAGAATAATTGTTCGGTTCTTAAGTATCTTCTCTCTTCGGTCCAAAATGGACACAGGCTGTTCTTCGTAAGACAGGTTGGTACCAACAACCAGCTCAGAATGATCGAGGATATGGCTTGTATCCGATACATACCTACGTAATTGAGATACATAAAACACGTCATGCACCTCTCGTAACGAAGGTGGGAGGGATAAACGATAAGCAACATCGCCTATCCGATCATGGATAACAAATGGGCCCACGTACCGCGGACTCAATTTCCTGCGAACGCCAAATCTAATGACCCCACGAGTAGGTAAGATCCGTAAGAATACGTGGTCCCTAACAGAGAACTCTAACGGCCTACGATGCTGGTCCGCCCAATGACGATGTCGGTCCTGCGTAACTCGAAGTCGCTCTCTAATTCCCTTAACCACTTCAACCGTCTGAATAATCATTTCTGGGCCTAACATCTTCCTCTCTCCGATATCATTCCATGCAAGCGGCGACCTGCACTTCTTACCATATAGTGCTTCGAATGGTGCCATCTAGATACTGGCTTGATAACTATTGTTGTATGAGAACTCGACTAAGTGCAGGTGACTCTCCCAAGGCCCTCCAAAATCTAGAGTGCAAGCTCGCAACATGTCTTCCAAAGTCTGAATTGTTCTGATTGTTCGTCCGTCTGTGGATGGTAAGTCGTACTAAATCTTAATTTGGTACCCAGACTATGATGTAAGCTCTTCCAGAAATATGATGTAAAGCGGGTATCTCGATCCGACACAATACTGACAGGGACTCCATGCTGCCTGACTATCTGTTGCATATACAACTTTGCCAACTTTTCTGTAGATTGCCCTACTCTGAAAGGAAGAAAGTGTGCTACCTTTGTAAGTCGATCCACTATTACCCAAATAGCGTCCTTATCACTTGGTGATCTCGGTAAACCGGTCACAAAGTCCATTATAATATTCTCCCATTGTTATTCCGGGATAGGAAGCGGTTGCAATAATCAGCTGGCCTCTGATGTTCTGCCTTCACTTGCTGACATACCAAGAAACGGGAAACAAATCTAGCTATCTCCCTCTTTATCCCGTTCTACCAGAAATGTTGCTTGATATCTTGGTACATCTTGGTCCCTCCAGGGTGAATAGAATACTGAAAACTGTGAGCTTCTACCATAACCTCCTGTCTGATATCTCCACTAGGCACACATAGACATGATCCAAACCTAAGTGTACCATCTTCATGAATTCTCATCTCCTTCCTGAGTCCTGACTCGTATTCTGCCCTAAGCTTCTGAATCCTTGGGTCCTGAACCTGAGCTGCCTTGATTCTGTCTACCAGGTCGGATTGAACTTGCAGACTTGTTAGAACTCCTACATCACTAGGAAGTATAACTTCGATGCCCATCTCCTAAAGGTCTTCTAAGATATGCCTCTGTGTTGCCAACATAAATGTGCCGTCTCTCCTACTAAGAGCGTCTGCTACTACATTAGCCTTGCCTGGGTGATACTGAAGCTCCACGTCATAATCCTTGATCAACTCCAGCCATCTTCTCTGCCTCATGTTTAATTCCTTCTGAGTAAAGATGTACTTCAGACTTTTATGGTCTGCGTACATGTCCACTCGGTCACCATATAAGTAATGCCTCCATAGCTTCAGAGCAAACACTACTGTCGCTAACTCCAAATCGTGAGTTGGGTAATTCTTCTCGTGGTCCCGAAGCTGCCTAGATGCATATGCTATCACCTTCCCATGTTGCATAAGGACACATCCAAGTTCTTTACCTGACGCATCACAATATACTGTAAAACCTCCGGATCCAACTGGCAATGTATGAATAGGTGCTGATATCAACTTCTGCTTTAAAGTCTCGAATGATGCCTGACATTCTACTGACCAAACGAATGGTACATCCTTCCGGGTCAAGCGGGTCATGGGTGCTGAAAGCCTTGCAAAGTCTGATGCAAACCTTCAGTAATATCCTGCCAATCCCAAGAAACTCCGCACATCTGCTACGGTCTTAGGTACTGGCCAACTTTCTACTGCTTTTATCTTCTTGGGATCTACTGCTACTCCAGCTCCTGATATGATGTGACCCAAAAATGAAATATGATCCGACCAAAACTCATACTTGCTGAGCTTGGCATACAACTGGTTCTCTCTCAGAACCTGTAATACTTTCCTGAGGTGGTCTTCATGCTCCTCTTCACTAGCAGAGTATACGAGAATGTCCTCGAGAAATACCACGACAAACTGATCTAAGTATGGTATAAAGATGCGATTCATCAAATCCATGAATATTGCTGGAGCATTGGTCAAACCAAACGGTATTACTAAGAATTTATAATGCCCATACTTCGACCTGAATGCTGTCTTGGGAATATCTTCCTTCCGAACCCTCACTTGATGGTACCCTGAACGAAGATCTATCTTGGAGAAAACTCTAGCTTTGCTCAACTAATCAAATAAGTCGTCGATCTTGGGTAATGGGTACTTGTTCTTCACTGTTGCCGCGTTAAGCTTCCTATAGCCAATGCACAATCTGGATGACCCATCATTCTTTCCCACAAGTACCACTGGTACTGCCCATGGTGATATGCTAGCTTGGATGAACTTCTTCTCCTTCAGTTCCTCTATGTGCTGATATACCTTGGCCTGCTCTAAATCCGTCATTCTGTAAACTCGATCTGATATCGGTTTAGTTCCAGGTGCTAATTCTATACTGAACTAAATATCTCTAATCGGTGGTAGCCCTGGAAGTTCTTCGGAAAATACGTCTAGAAACTCTTCAACTACCTTCGGAATCTAAACTTCTTCCATTGTCATTATTACTCCCTGCTCTCGTTTAGTTGCCTCTGATCTGACTAAGGTGAATCTCTTCATGCCTGGAATATCAAAAAACACACTCCCTCTACGACAATCTATTATCGCATGACTGTCTTTCAGCCAGTCCATGCCTAAGATAACGTCGAAATTTCCAACAGAAAATTCTATCAACCGGGCGGGTAAGGAATGTCCGCAAACTACAATGCTACATGCTAAAATAACTCTACTAACTCCTACGATCCCATTACCAGTGAGTATATTCAACCTCCCTGGCAATGCCTCGAACTCCATTCCTAGTCGTGTCGCAAATTGTGCAGATATAAATGAATGGGATGCTCCCGAATCAAACAATGCTACTGCGGGATATGAGGCGACGAGAATGTTACCTGCCATAACATCTCCCGATGCAAATGCCTCCTCCAAGGACAGAGTGAATGCTTGCCCTCGACCTCTTTGCTGGTTTCCATGCTGCGGCCTAGCCTGATGTTGTTGCTAGCCCCTTCCTTGATGATGCTGGGGTGGTCTATGCTGGTATTGCTGCATCGGCGACCCCTGCTGCCGAAATATCTGAGCCTACGGCATTAATGGACGCTGTGCCAACGGCCTTACTGTCACCGCTGGTCCTCGATACCGGCCTGCCCCTGGTGATGGCAGAGCAGGAAACTGTTGTCCTGGTCCTCCTGACCTCGAATTCATGGGACATGTGGTAACCGGATGGTCTGGATTTCCATATATCAGACACAGTCCATTCAATGTCCGACACACATCTCTAGTGTGCCCCATCTTCCTACAATAAGTGCAGCCCGTCGGGGGTTGCTGGTTCTTCCTCTGTTGCTGTTGCTGCTGCCTGGGTGGTGGTACTGGTCCTCGTATCGCCACATCGTGGATACGAATGCCAGTGGATGGTGCTGTTGTCCGGGGCGCTGCTCCCCCTCCTCCTTCAATCTGACTGTGGGATCTCTTCTGACCTCCAGTCCTTGTCGCAAGCCTCTGAATGGTGATCTCATACCTTCGAGTTACCGTCAATACTTCGTCAAAAGTTTGGTAATTGTGCCCCTCTATCATTTACAAGAGTTCAAGATGAAACCCTTGCTGAAACCTCATGGTCCTCTGGCTCTCTGTTGCTACCATCTCTGGGGCGAATCTACTCAATCTGCAGAACTCTGCTGCATAAGCATCTACAGTCTTGCCGGCCTGCCTGAGGTTGATAAACTTCTGTTGTAGCTCAAACCGTGCCACAAATCCATAGTAGTTGGTCTTGAATCTTGTAGTGAAATCGTCCCAAGCCACAGGACGTCTGATGCCCACTTCCTCTGATTCCCACCTATCACGTGCGAGATCCTGAAGTAACAACTTCACTAGATCCACACGTTCTTCTGCCGGTACCTTAGCTGCTGTCAGAATAGCCTCAATATCCTTAAGCCATGCATCTGCTGAAATGGTATCCTCCGTGCCCTCGAAACGGCAGGGGTTGTACTTGCAAAACCTGACTGATGCTCCTGAATCAGGCCTCATTCCTCTTTCCAAAGCCGTCTGCAATCCTTGGTTGAGCAACACATTCTGCTCTTGTAGCTGAGTGTGCATGCGTTGCTGGGCAAATATCTAATGTTGCTGAGTAGCCATCATTCCTCTCATGATCTCCAGAAGGGCTGGTGTGTCCACTTGGGTAGGTGGAACTGTTGGTGGTGGTGGAACATCCGGATACTGCGATCCAGCTGCTGCTTCCACTATCACTTCTTCTTGAATAGCCTCCTGAGGTGAGACTGACCCTTATTGCTGACCAACCTGGTCATGTTGCCCATGTTGCCCCTACTGCTGTCCAGCTCTGACCGATGCGGACGAAGTGCCCCTAAGAAAAGGGACAAGAGAATAATCAAACAAACGGACATGAAGGATCAATGAAGTCAAAGGATACCGGAATATCAAGCAAGGGTTGAGAATAACGAATCATGAGATCAAGGGGGACACGTGTGATTAAGACATCCTATAAATAAAAACACCCCACAATTCTGAAATCAGACCTGCATGGGCCACCACTAAAACCTTGTCACACCCCAGAACCAGAATACTGGAGAGCGGAGGAATGACTCAGCCAGCTACGTATTACGGGTAGAAGAATACCGTATAATACGATCAATGTTGTCTAACCAGACGAGGGGGTGCATACTACATGAAAGTCTTACTATGGTCACTTCACATCTATTGTCTCAATCATTCAAACAAGAAGCAAAAATGGAGAACATGTAAGATAAAGCAGTAAGGCGTCCCAAACGCTCAGTCAAAATGTTCTGGAGATCTGGCTTTACAAAACATAGCCAGATGGTATTGTAACATATACACAATTGTTAGCAGCTGCAGTCTGACTTAGTTACAATTATGTAAAAGCAAGTACAAGACAATCCGACTAACATGTCGGTGCCAAACGGCTAAGTATAAAGTAAATAACAAAACAAGCGGTAGAGTAAGGAACCCACTCGAGTCCTTCTGCGATCATTCCTCTAGTATTGACCATCTTAGAGGTGGAAGTAAGCTGAGTCCTCGGGAACCGGCTCTAAATCTAGCCATGCAAAACCAGAGAGGTTAGACCTCTAATAGCAAGTACCACAAGGAAGCACGATATGAAGGATTAAACCAGTAAGTAAGAGGATATAATAATAGATCTCTGCTTTCCACTAGGATTCACATAACATCACGACACTTCAAACTAACCTCCCAACCAAACAAGGACAGAAGTTGGCCCGTCATGTCCTGACATTCTGATCATCCCAGTTAGGCAACAGAGTAGGTACAGTACACAAACAAATCATCTTGAACGGCCAATCAACTCCTACGGCTTGCTATTGTGAGTCCCAAGTTATCCTAGAATTATACAAATAGGGATCCCTCAGTTCTTACTATATGCGAGCAATGCTAGTCTATCCAGTCAATCAATTATGCCAATCATGAATTAGCCGAGTCCCAGCGGGACGCCCGTCGTCAATATACAATATACAATAATAATATAAGCAGATACCGCTCCCTGCCCGTGTGGCAGGTTTACAGTATCTGTGGAACCAGCCGGCCTGTCGGGCACTAATAGTACCGAAGAGGGCTGCCATGTAAGAACTCGGGAATCTATTCTCTCCATGCCATCATTATTTTATTTTACTTAATAGCCTCTACGTTGAGTGAAGTTCTATACCGTGGATCATGGTCATTCAGAATGATTACTTCCGTACAAAGTACGATATGCCCCACTCTATAACAATACCCGTGCGGTCAGGTTGTAGGTCTTACATAGCATAATGCAACAATTAAAACTAACCACGAAATAATTATGCCTTGACCATAAAGTACACATGCTGCTCTGTAGAGAAATAAATAAATTGAAGCCTGCACATGCCTGTATGTCAATATTCGGGATCGGCTAATCGATTACAATAGTTCATTACATGAACGTGTCTCATTCATTTAATTCAATAAGACGACTAGCCAGTCTCTTAGTTCCAACTAGGAACGCATGATCAATTTTAGTCAAGATAACCATTATTATCAATGGTGACAAGGCATGAAAGTCAATTAGTATTAAATGGGGTCGAGTATATAACTCCTCAGGGTTAAGTTCCAGTCTTACTGGGTATCCATAAACCAATCAAGACACAGGGCACGTTCTACACAACCATGTATATTAAAAATATTAACATGCTAAGATTATCGAGTTCATGCAAAAAGCATAAGGATTTAATAGAAGAACTATCATGCCACCATTAAATAAATAAATTATAGAACAAATAGAAATACCCAGGTCAGGAAGTCACGCCAACAAGTCTATGCTAAGGCCAACAAGTAACGCCAACAAGTCTACGCTAAGGCCAACAAGTCACGCCAACAAGTCTATGCTAAGGCCAACAAGTCACGCCAACAAGTCTATGCTAAGGCCAACAAGTCATGCCAATAAGTCTAGTAGGAGTGAGCGTATAAACAGCGTGAGCGTGAAAAGTGGTTCACGTTGGCACGCACAGCATGAGCGTGAAGGGAAATTCACGCACGCACAGCGTGAGCGTGAAAAAGTGATTCACGCACTCATAACGTGAGCGTGAAAAGTAATTCACGCACGCACAGCGTGAGCGTGAAAAGTGATTCTTAACGTGAGCGTGAAAAGTAATTCACGCACGCACGCACAGCGTGAGCGTGATAAGAAATTCACCCACGCACTCAAGGACGTGTGCGTAACTCAAATATCACACTGGCACGTAAAGACGTGAGCGTAACTCAAATGTCACGCACGCACGTAAAGACGTGAGCGTAACTCAAAATTCACGCTGACACGTAAAGACGTGAGCGTGACTAAAAATTCACGCTGACACGTAAAGACGTGAGCGTGACTAAAAATTCACGCTAACACATAAAGACGTGTGCGTGACTAAATCTTCCGAACTCCAATCTTATGGAACCTTCGTTCCAAGCTATAATGAGGTTCCCATGGTTCAGAATGGTGAAGAATGAGAAGCTCTGCCATATGGAACTATCTATTTCGAAAGCACGCCAGGTTGGCAGATCAAAACCCATGGTCAACCGAAAACACAACAACTTAGATCTGTAAGAAACGAGCCAAGGAAATCAAAAATGCTAAGTAGTAAACTCTTTTAGAATCACAAGAGGAAGACAATTGAACCATAAAAATGGGTGAAGGAGAAGCAAGATGTACTTGCCTTCTCCTGGTAGGTGGAAGAGAGTGGTGAGGAAGAAAAAGAAGTAATGGTGAAGGAGAGTTATGAGGAGAGAGAAGGGGATGGGGGCTTTAAATGGAAGGACGTGGTGAGGTAGGGGTTTATTGGGTCGGGTTTATTCGGATCCATCCAAGGCCAACCCGAAAGCAATGCAGAGAGGTTAAAAGCAGAAAATAAAATGCAGAAATAAAATACAGGAATAAAATTACAGGAAATAAAATGCAGATAATTAATTAACATGAAATTAAAGGAAGTTAAATACAGGATGATACATGATAAATATTAAATAAATATATATATGAGTTGCACATGTATAAAAATACGTATTCTGGGAACGGGGAGTGACAGTTCATGTTCATTTATCTGCCACTAAGGATTTAACCTTTCATCAACCTACTGCAGGATTAGGTACATTTTCTGTTCGAAGCATGTCTCTCCCCGGTACTCTTATACTTTTCAAATATTGGTTTACTCAAATTCAACATCGAGTCAGCAAAATTTCTTTTAATATGGTCAGTGAATGCATCCTTCAATTCTTTATTTGAGCCAGATTCGTTAAATCTATCAAACAACACATCCAATTCCTCCTTTGAATATTTAGAAAAGTATACCCACGACCTTTTAATCTCTTGTTTGAAAAGTACACCAATATTTCTTAATGATCCTAGGTATTAAAATCACAGGAGTATGCTATGAATTGACCAAAATAACTAATTATCTATAAAAAAAATTGTTTATGGTATGCCAATTACTAACTCATATTTGGAATATCAACTATGTTTACATCTAAGCATAGGCTGCTATGCAAATAAAGTATATGTCCCCAGAGTTAAAAATTGATTCCACATAACTCACTTTAATTTCTACACACGAGTCATAAAGAGGGGTGCCCAACAAACAAACTTGTAAGAACAATGATATATTATAAGGAAGATAAAAATGATAAATAGAAGATATATACATAATCTGATGCAGTTGATGCTTTCTCTTGATTGACCAATATAAATTTTCTTTGTCAGCTTGATCTAAAATTCCAATCTCTATAGCTTCTGGCCGAAGTTTCGTGCTGGAATAACTGATCCACTCTAGGATTCGATCTTCCAAAAAATGTATTATTAATTTTATTTAATAAAGAGATTCTAAAAATACTTAAATCTTAAGAATTTTAGGAGCGAAATACAATTAACAAGCACTAACACGCATGGGGATCATAGAATTAATAGCGACAATTCTTCCAAAATTTTGGACTGGACTATTTGAATCCTGCAATTAAATAAAATGAGTAATACGTTTCAAAACTATGAGGGTATGGGGCCATGGAACAACTCCAAATTCGACAACCAAAGCTTATTTAACTTAGCAACTTCAAAAGGGCGGTTCTGTAAACTGAAAATGGGGATTCTCCCAACTTTGAAATAGATATATAAACAAATCATAATGAATGCTATCTTAAATATCATTTGCTGCAACTTAGTGATATGGTGATTAAAGCAACTCATAATCAATTAGAAATTTGTCTTTAACCTCTATTCAAATACTCATTCTTATGTGCAAGGCACATTATTCAACTGTCTTTAATCTCTACTCAATTAGAAGTTAGTGCTATGGTTGGATGCAGGGCAGATTATTCAACTAGTGAGTATTTGTCTCTCGATACTCATTCTTGTGTCCTATGGTTAAATGCATGCATAATAAATTATCTTATCTATGAACTTTGTGACTCAAGAAAAATGATTTAGGTCGACATCTTCTCCTAAATACAGGGGTTATGTGAAAACTTCCTTCTATCTTGGCCTACGATCTAGTATACATAACCTAAGAAAGACTTGTCTGATCTATGAACTTTGTGATTTAAGAAAAATAATTTAGGTCATTCAATGTTAGTCAAATTGATATTTGAATAATTTGTTGTCAATTTATAAGCTTGAAACAACACCTTCACGTTTTCTTTGTGTTTATTGGAGAAATAGTTTATTGCACTGGTACTAGTGTGATACCAGTAGGGTGTGATATCTCTGTCTGTTTATACACATTTAGTTAATTCCACATGGTCTACTATGAATGAAAATGATAATCTATGGTTGTGGTGTGATTTATACGTTAGGACCTAGCGGTTTGCTTCCTTAGTAGTATGCCAAGTAAACTCAAGTGAAACTAAGAAATGGTTAGAAGCCCTTAATGATCAAGATTGAGACCAGTTTAATTTTGAGTGGTTTGGTTTCCATGGATGGAGAGATAGACGACTTTGAGGAAATTCATTCACCAACCAAGCCTTATAGTTTATATCCTCATTCTTGCAAGTTACAATCACTATTTGCCTTATGATATACAAAGGAAGTGTTACATTACTGTCCATCGCAAGTTTTACGAGAAGGTTGTCAAATCAAGATTAATGTAGATACGACTCGAGAGAAGTAGCACATATGGAAAGTCCCTGGATTTGGGCAGGGTAAAAGCAAAGTTCTTGGATTGGAAGGTAAAATCCCCGTATTGGACAAATAGCAAGCCCCTAGATTGGGCAGTTGGTTTTACAAGCTTTGACTCGAGAGAATGTAGCGAGACAAGTAAGAAATATGGTATATTTATTTAAGTTTTTTATTGTCACACATGATATGTTTTCTTTATAACTAAGTTGCATATGCATGCATAGTCATGAACAACTTATGCACAAGGTTTATTTTCTCGAACGGTACTGTTGGTCCACGAACCTGATTCGGCCTTGGAAGGAACAAGGATCGTGCTGACATACTAGCATCGGGATTTCGAGATCTTCAGTAAGGCTAGCTACATATGCTTTAAGGGACTTTGTAATACCAACAATCGAGATGGCTTATGGTCGGTGTAAGACCGTTGAGCACCTCTAGAGGGGGGTGAAGAGTGTGTGTTCTTGTGTAGCATAAATAATTACCAATTAAAAAATTAAGTAGTTATAACAACTATGGCAGATATAAGATACAGTAAAATAGGAGATCAGAGAATCAAACTCAGTGAACACCACGATGTATACTGGTCTTCCTCTGAGAGAATTACTCCAGTCTTGAGTACTCTTGCTCGATATTAATCCACTATTCACAAGTTAAATGAGAGCTTGTAGTCTCTTTACAACACCGTGCTTGTTGATGAGCGTACGATCGACTCCACAAACTTGATTTGAAAACTAGAACATTTTTTGAATTACAACCTCTTCTACAACTCTTCTAAAATAAAATACTATATCGAACAGAACTTTACTGGCTTTGGTGAAGAGTGGTATTAGACTAGATTTGAAAGCTTTTGCTCGTTTGAAAACACTTTAGAAAAATAGAGTAAATGAGTGATTTTGAATGGTGGAAATCCGTCTCTGTTTATAGTATTTTTCCTGACCGAACTCGGGCAGAGTTCAGGCAGAGTTCAGATGCATGAATCTCACAAACGAACGTTGGATGCAGATTTGGTGAAAACTAATTTTCAAATAACCCTGATCGAACTCGGTCAAAGTTCTGTCTGAGTTCTGTTGGATCATAACAGTAAGGAATGGGCCAAATTTGCATAGGTTTGGGTCTTTTTCGAATTATGCATTTTTAGGATTAAAAAAGTAGGCTTATTTGGATATGTGGACTGTGAATAACCTATGCCAGTATAATCCTAATCATTCTCACAATTATTTTCTAGACTCAATAAAGTAGAAAATACAGAATAAATTGAAAAAAGTCACTATCATGTCTTCAGTGCAATTGTTCTGGATAATGATGCCTTGTACTGTACTTGTAGTGGTAGGTAAAAGTAGGACGTAGACGAGCTTCTTCCTTTTTGAAACCTATAGCAGTTCGTATACTTTGTGTATCGACCAAAGTTATCATTGATTATCAAAATCAGGGGTGACCATTGGCCAATGGGCCAACAATCTCTCCTATTTTGATAATTGACAAACTATGAGTCTATACCAAAATATAACAAATATATAACTCTAAATTGATATACCTGACTTGTTCTGAGTTGATCAAAAATTTGAATTTTTTCTGTGGTTTTGGCCCGTTCTCCCCCTTTGTCATTTACTCAAAACATGTGGCTACCCCGCAATATGTGAAGCCAACAATAATAAAAAAAGAAAAACATAGAGTAATATACACAAAGACATATGAATTAAACAAGTCACAGCTCGAGAGAAATACTAGCGGTAGCAGTAACAAATTATGAGAAATGGAAACTAGACAAAGTAGTACATAAACTCAAATACTACTAAAAGAGTGCATAACACAAGAAAAGAGTGCAAACTACTACATAAGTCCAAACTAGATAGAAATAGTACAGCTACATATGATCATCATCATCGGATAAGTCAAAAAAATACTAAACTAATAGATGAAAAATCAAAGATCAACAGCATCATCGGCATGATCAGCAAGTGAATGAGGATCGACATAGGCCGTCATCCGATCAAAGAATCCGAAGGTGTGTGGATCCTCAAATCGTGATCCATCAAATCTAGGATGACGGAGGGTCTGAACTGTGTGCAGTCGGATGATGCGCTATAGTCCACTGAATGTCTGATATGCCATTTCTTAAGACATGGGCTTGAGAAATAAGGCGATACTCAACATCGATATAGGTTTGATGACGTTGTCCCTAAAGAGGGACAAACTCATCGAACCTCTGATAGAACTGGCCATCAATGTGGCCTTGAGCAACAGGAGAAGGAGCATCAGTAGAAGATGCGGCTGAATCAGGTGGAAGTGGAGCAACACCGGGTGGAAGTGGAGGCTGAGGGTACTTCCTAGATCTAGTCAGCTCAAAAGGTAACCCAAAAATAGGACAGATGTCTAAGTTGATTTCAAATTCTAGAAGATCACCGTAAGATGCATAGGGTATAGAAGGTTGCGACCTGCCTTCCGACAATTAATGATGTTTGAAATGGCAGTCATTGAAACAGAGAAAGTGACTCCAAAGTGAATATGATACATGATGACATCTCTAAGAGCATAACCTCATCAGTAGATCTTGTCTTAGGAAGCAAAACAGAATAAAAAATAAGATGGAGTTCATAAAAGTTTTAGTTATGATGCTTGCGTACAATCGATCTCCTCGAGGGACTTGACCCAGATGACACATAGCAGCCTTAAGAGAATCAAGGGTCATATCATTATGAAATTGAACTTTGTTTATCTTGACTAGAGCTTCGCTATTGTCCGACATATGGAAGTACTCATTCAAGTCAGTCGAGTTAAACTCAAGTTCCTTTCAAGTGACGCAAGAATAAATGTTGTCGCCTGCTTCTAGCAAATTGCAATAAAATATGCCGACATTATTTTCATAAATATCACTAGACACTTCAAGAAAATCACGGAGTGCTAAATTTTCAAAGGTAGATGCATATTCAGATAGGACAGTAAAATTTATTGATTTTTCGAGGTAAATTTCTTGGTATCAAAATTGTTTAAACGAAGATTCCAAAATTTTTGAAGTCGAAAATAGATTGGTGTAAAAGTCCTCTTCGTCGTCGAGACGTGGGACTAAATATATTAACGGGTTCTTACTTCAAAGTGGAGAATGAAGCCGCAAAATCTCTTTTCTATCTTGAAAAGCTTGGGAGCCATTAAAATTGAAATGAGAAAGAAGCGAGTTATACCTCAAATTGAGAGAGAAAAGGAGTAGAGAAACCTTTTCTAGACCTGGTAGATCCAAAGAGATGAATATAGGAGACTTTGGAAGCGGTTCTCCAAGAGCTGTAATTTAGTTTGTAGTTTTTCGGGTGGCAAACGTTTGAGGAAGATGAAGGAATAGAAGAAGCTAGGGCCGGCTGAAAGCTGTTGTCTTATGAAAAGATTACGACCGAGTTCGGTCCGAACTTGGTCAAAACTCGGACCGAGTTCTGTCCGAGTTCGGCTAACCTTAATCCCCACTCATTTTATGTTTAATGAGTGATAAACGTGCTTAATAACTTTTAACCATTCGATTTAATAAAAATCTATTACTTTGGGTTAGATGTAGGTGCCAGATCCCAAATAGCGGTAGTCCGAAGACTGTGCACCGTGTTGCTTCAGGCTATTTACGCTTATATGACTGAAGGACCCTTTCGGCTTGTACCCAAAATAACTTCAATTAGTAAATCTCGAAATATCAAGTTTTAAGTAATTTTATTAATCATAACACATTATGAATATGAAAATTCAAGTATAACTAACTCGTGACGCAGATAATTGAAACGGCCTTCAGCTAGCGGTTTTGTGAAAATATCTGCTAATGGATGATCTATGTCAATAAACTTTAAGCAAATATCCCCATAATGTTGGTGATCACATAAAAAGTGATGACGTATCTGTATGTGCTTTGTGCGTGAGTGACAAACAGGGTTTTTAGTCAAGTTAATTGTGTTACTATTGCCACAGTAAATGAGAATCTTCGTGTAGTGCAGATTATAGTCTTCCAAGGTTTGTTTCATCCACAAAATCTGTGCACAACCACTACCAAAATATCTTATATTAGCGACGCCAAATGACGTTGCTAAACAACCACAAAACGTCGCTAACTAAATACAACAACGTATTTAGCGATGTTTCGGGCATGTCGCGTTATTCATGATCGCTATTAGCGAAAATGTTGCTATTTGTCGCCATAGTGACGTAGATCGGCGATGCACTATGTTGTTAGTATTAGCGACTTTTACCGACAACAACGTTGCTATAGCAACGTAACCATCGTTGCTGATTGTCGCTGTCCGTTCAGATTTAGCGACGTTAAATTAGTGATTAACGACATTGTCCGACTCTATATCTGAGCATTTTTTTGGTTGCCACGTCAACATTTTAGTGACGTTTAGCGACGTTACGATACTTGAATACCGACGTCCAGATCCTAGATTAGCTTACCTGTACAGTTTGCCATGTCAACGCATCTGCGATGTTCTGCGACAATTAGCGACGTTTGGTTCTCAAGTTTATGACGTTCTAGCGACGTTGTGCATCGCTGACCGTCGCTGAATGTCGCTGAACGTCGCTGAACGTCACAAATTCCGAAAAAAATAAAAAAATAGCAGGCAGTATGCATTTCACATAAATAACAGTTACATTAAAAGCATTGTACCTGCATTTAAAGTTTTAGTTTACAAATAATAGACCCGGAGCAACCCTCCGTAGAATTCCTTGGGTTCGTCGACCCCTTCGGAGGAACACTCAACACCGGTAAGCCAAAATAGAGACAAATAATAATAAGTCACTAACAATAATGAAATAAATAGAATCGAACGGTCAGAAAGACAAAAAATAGCCGGGCGGATACAAATCTACTACCAAACGGCTATAAAAAGTGTGTCCAATAATATTCAACATAATCAAACACAAATCGTCATACCCGAGATAAAATAAATACATAAACCAACAAATACATAAATACCTAACAATGGGTCACCAACACAACAAATGAAACAAGTCCAATAAAGGACAACGCCTGGTCAGGATGAGGAGGAGGAGTAGGTAGTGCCTGCACCTGGGACACCAGGAACCTTTACTGCTCCGGGGTCAGCATCACCAGTGATGACCCATCAGTAGGAGGAAGAGGGGGCAATGGAGCCGCTGCAGTCGGTGTGGATGCTGAAGCATGACCAGGAAGTGTCCGCTCCATTTCCAGCAGTCTGGAGTTGGTAGACGCCATAACAGCCGCCAGCCTCGAAACCTACTCGCCAATGTCCATCTATATCCCCTGTACCGCCTGAACGGCATGATCCGTCCTCTCGTCCGTCTTTCTAATGGTGCACTCGAGCATATAAAATCGTACGGTAAGGGCCACATCGTCCGTCTGCGGCTGAAACTGGGGCTGCTCCATCCTCCACAATAGCTCGTCACGCAGCTCAGTAACCTGGCGATAGAGTTCCCCCACTTGGACCGGCTCATTTGAGGGATGTGGGGAATACACACTAGCAGAGGAGGCTCTGGATGACTGCGTCACCCCAAAGGCACCGTAGGATCCCGTATCGTAGTACGTACCCCTCTGAAGACCACCAACGGTGATCATCTAGAGCTCGTCCATCGTCTGATCCAGAGGGGGCTGCGCAGAAGTACTAGCCCCTCCCTCCACAGATACACTAGTAAGCTCACGCTCTAGCCTAAGATACTCATCCTAGAAAAGTATGCATCTCGATAAGCATAATATTTACTACCAACCTAGTTGTTTCACGTCTATGGATATATTTGTATATTTCTTAAGTTATAATAATGTTAGTGATACGTAAAGTAATACTTACATAGCTCTGCGTGGCCCGATCATCGATGAACTTTCCGTCCTTCCAATGGGTAGCCAGGAAGACCGTCACCATAGTGTCGTTCGCACCCTTCTTTACCTGTTATAATAAAATGTTTGTCATATTAAACATTTTCTTACTACTTTCATTAAAATAATATATTATAGTAAAATACGTACCAGACGACAAAAATGTTCGGTCATGGGAATCGAGCCACCATACCACTTCCCTGCCTTCGTCCTAGCCACCTTCGCCTTCTCTGACCGTTCCTTGTACCTAGGAGCATCGAATCTAGTCTTCATGGCAGTCCACTGCTCGGACATGATCCAACTTGGATCCCTTTTCTGGAACGGTCTCGAGCCTTCTGGTCATCAATCGCATCCCGGATCAACTTGGCGACAACGGCAGGAAATTGCTTCTCAATCGTCTCAGCCCGATGTGGTGGATAAAAATATGTTTTCTACAAGAATTAAATTAATTAGCTATACAATATGCATAAAATATAATTTTTATTAAAAGTAATATACTTTAGTTACCTTGAAGTGGGCAAACTAGAATGCCTTCCTCTCGTCGGAGGCATCCGAGTAGTTGATCCAAGGCCCGCCATAGTTCGACCTCATAAATAGCCCCAATGCCCTCTGTACTGATAGGGGACGATATCTACACAACGATAATTAAATTTATTAATATATAGATATAAGTATGAATAAATGTTAACTAATTAACTTACTTTGTAGGCCCGTCGGACCAAATCTCAATCCTCGTCTCGTCCGGAGGGGCGTATGGGAGATCGCTTGGATCATATATAGACGGCGTAGGTGCGACCTCCTCCACCCGCTCCTCCGTCTCCATAGCAGTTAGCAGGAGGAATGCTGCTGGACGGGCTAGGATCAGGCCTGGAACTGTCCGTCCTAGGAGTGCTGCCACATACCGTCGATGTAGACGGAGATCCGTGTGGTTGGTACACTGGAGTACTATGAGATGAGGGACAGACACTGTCATCCACTAACGGAGTACCACTCCGTCCACTGGTGGAACCTCTACCTCCACAGGATACTCTTCTACTGCCACGGGGGTACGCGATCCTCTACGTCCTACCATACCTGATGGAAATAGATATCTATAAGATAATAATCATATATTTAATATATCACAGGTTATAAAGATAGACCTGGAGCAACTCTTCATTGAATTTATAGATAATAAACATGCATTTAACATATCACAGTTTATAAAAATAGAACCGGAGCAACACTTCTATTGAATTTCTAGATAATAACCAAGTCTAGATAATAAACTCTATAAACATCCAGAAACATCCAGAAAGTAAAACAAACATCCTGAAAGTAAAATAAACATCTAAGTCCAGATAATAACATCCATAAACATCCAAGTCTAACCTAGAAAGAAGTTTACCGAAAACAAAGCCTGTCAAAAATCAATATCCAGAAACAAAGCCAAGTCTAACCCAGAAATAAGTCTACTGTCCTCTACGCATGCGCAGAGAGATCTCCCTCCTCAGCCACTGTGCATAAGTAGGATCCACACCAGCAAGATCAATATCCAGAGGAGATGGATGACCGGAACTCCGGGTGCAACTGCCCTCTGGTGCCACCTCCTCCTTCACAGCAATGTCGGCTTTAGGAATCACTTCCTCCTTAATAGTAGGAGGAAGTTTTTTCTTGACCGTCATCTCTGCAGTAGGTACCACTACCGACTCAGTAGCAGGAGGAAGCACTACCTCCTCAGCAGCAGAAGGTGCCACTACCTCTTCAGCAGCCATCTGTGCCTCTCTCAAGCGACGTCCTCGGGTCATGGGTTCCATCTGGTAATATTGATGAAAACATAGAGATTAATTAAGGATTAAAGAAAATAACAATATTAGACGTATAATGTGGAAGATATTTTATATTTTATTTTATTTTCAATCATCTTCTGAAAATTCATCTTCTTTGTCCCCCGCGTCCTCATCTTCCTCTTCCTCCTCATCTTCGCTTTCATCTACTTCGTTTTCCTCTTCGGATACTTCTACCTCTTCTACAAGATTAGACGTGTAATATGGAACTTCTATTGTGTCCATGTCAACTGTGTTTGTTACGAGAGGTAGCTCGTCCTCCTGATAAGCTATTTCGTCAATATCGTAGGTATTTCTGGCTTTAGTCTTGCATACTGCCCACCAGTCCAACCTAGTTATTCCCCGTCTATGATAAGTAGTGAAGTAAACTAGTTGAGCCTGAATTGCTAGGACAAATGGTTCGTATCCTTGATATCGACGGCGGTAGTTAATATCCATAAGACCATGCTTGTCCATTTTCTAACCTTAATCTTGGATCGGATCGAACCAATCACACCTGAACAACACGATCTTAGCCGGCTCTACAATGTAGTTATATGTCAACTCCACAATCTTCTGTAAGATGCCATAAAAATCATTCCCCGGATCTATATCTTTCTAGTTTGTAGATCGGATACACAAACAACTATTTTTGGTCAAATCAAGATCTGAAAAGTTCTCTCTGATCAGAGCATTTGTTGACTTGAACCTAAACCCATTCACACAATAGCTTGGCAATATTATGACGGAATAAATGGGCCCCTTTGTTAGTGTTATAATAGACTTATTCTCTAGTATTGCGTCTGGACGATCGACCTAAATACCACAAGATAAGAAATTAAATTCAGCGTTCCATTAATTACTGTACAAAGTACATATATGAGAAGTAATTACTGTATCATATTACATATGCACTCAACCATGAAGAAAAATGATTTCTCATTTCTTGTTCCAGTTCTTCATCTGTTATGTACTGTCTACTCGACCTCACCTCCTCATTAAATGTGCTGAAAATAACAACACATATACCAATTAGAGTAATAATAATATTGGATACTATTACATGCATAGATGACGTAAATGTGGACGTGTTAGTTACTTACCCCTCGAGCTTCTCCACTTCATCCTCGTCGCAGTTGAGCAATATATATAACTAAGTAGACCTTAGTTCTTCTGCAGTATCCTTCACCATAAACAACCTCTACAACCGCGGCGCCAACGACAAGTAGTGCATCGAATCGGTAGGCTTCCTTGCACCGGGAGTCCTACTTGAACTTGTTGCCTTGTAGCGATCAGCTCCGCAAAATCTGCACACGTCTTCATCCTTGTAGTCTTTATATTACTACATGCACCCGTTGCGACATGCATCAATTTTCTCGTATCCCATCCAGAGAAATCTCACCATCCCCTTAGACCGATAGAAGTCTGTAGGTAACTTTACACCTACCGACAAGATCTCTATAATCAACTCGATGATTTGGTTGTAGCATTCTTGAGACATGTCAAAATTAGACTTGATGCTCAATAGTCTTGTAACCACCTCCAATGGTGAATGATCCTCACAACCAGGATACAAAGGAGTCCTTGCATTCTCCAGCAACTCTATGAACTTCGCAGCATCGGCATTCGGTGCCTCCTCTGCCGCATCATGATTATCTGGATCAAAACTAGGCCCCACAATGTCAAAAACCATGTTCATACTCCCTCTCTGACCCCCCCCTCTATGACCCCCCTCTACTACCCTTCTTCTCATTCGAATCTCTCAGCATCCTTTCTCGTTTGGCTCTACATTATGTTCTGCTAGAGAAAGCTATGAGATTCATGATATCAACTGTAAATGGTACTGATAATGATACCGATACTGAAACTGATACTGTGAACCTTGTTTAATATTAATATTTCCACACTTCTCTAGGGTAAGGTTAAGGTAGATATCCTATGATACAGGATAGTCGGCTCAATGACTCGAATGAGAAGAAAAGAAGTAGGAAAGCTCACTCTATACACTCTAGGATAGTACAAAATACTACTAGTATACTCACTTTATACACTCTTACTTAAGCAAGCCTTTTGAGGCAATCAGCGTTATACTATATTTTCGAAAAAATCTATAACTCTGATAGGCCCAAAAGGCTTGGCATAAGTAAATTTAATTTCTAGAGAATGGCTCAAAATACTGTAGTAATCATACCTACACTTCTAGGATACTCTATACACTCTTGGTACTATGACTGAACTAACTCTCTAACACTCTAATGACACTCATCACATATACCCACTCTTACTTAGGAATACTAAGATCTAACACATATTGATAATCACATACACTAACACTCTTAGATAGGATACTCGCATTCACTTCTAAATATCCTAATTGATCCTAAGCTACATTCACTCACTAGTACCAACACTAACTCAAATAGGCACTCTCATTTCCCCATGATACTATACTTATACCAACTGATACCACTGCTCACACTCACACTTGACACATACACACTTCACTCAGGCATTTGCCTGTACTTGAGCTCCCAAATGGGATTCCCTCTATCTCCTAAAGCCCTAGACTTCTATAACCCCTGTCCACGTGGCATGTAGCCCGAGCCAATGCAAGCCTTGCCAAGGCAAGTTGTTGCTACTATAGCAATGCCACATGGCATATGCCAATATGGTACTGCCCTATGTCGTGTCTGTGTGTGTGCGTGCTGTATTTGTCGAGTCATGACAGCATGTGTGTATATGTGTGTGAGTATGTGTTTGCGTATGTGTGTGCATATGTGTCGTGTCTGTGTGTGCGTGTCGTGTATGTGTGTGTATGTCATGTTTGTCGTATCGTGTCTGTGTCAACATGTCTGGAAGAGGAAGGCCTTGGTCGAAGTCGAGTCGGGGTCATCAGGGCTGGAGCAGCAGCGAAGGGGATTGGTCAGGTCGGTGTCGACGAGGGGAATCGACGGTAGAGGGGGGGACACCGGAGGAAGGTGGGTCGCCCTGGGGAAGGGGGTCGCCTCGTGGAGGGGTCGCCGGAGGAAGGGGGAAGGCCGGAGGGACGAGTGGAGAAGGAAAATTTGGGGACGAGAGAGCGGGAAGGGAAATTTAGTGTGAAGAAAATGAAAAGTTGATCAGCACTTGAACCCTATATGAAACTTTTAAGCGACGTCTAAAAAAAGTCGTCGCTAAACGTCGCTGTAAACTAAAGATACGGCAACGTACAGAAGTATGAGTCATAAAATGTTGCTAAATGAAACAAAATAACGACATTTTGCGACGAGACCGCGACATCTGCTTTCCAAACAATAATGTTGGTCGCTACTCGTTACTCTACGTCGCTAATAGTGACGTTCAACAACATCGTTTATAGACGTCACTAAATACACAAAAAGTAGCGATGTTATTACTCAGAGTTGCTAAATTCGTCGTCAATATGACTTATTTTGGTAGTGAACAACGTCCTACGACGATATATTCATCCTTAGTTGTTGATAAAGCAATAGAGTTTTTCTTCTTGCTAAACCAGGAGACTAAAGCTTTTCTTAGGAAATGACATGTACTACTGGTACTTTTATGGTATAATTTGTATCCAGGAAAATCAGCATCTGAATAATCGATTAGTTCAAAAGATGTGGTTTTAAGATACCGCAATCCGATTGTAGAAGTTTCCTTAAGCTATCGAAAGATACGCTTAACAGCACATAGGTGTGATTCCTTAGGATAAGCTTGATATCGTGCACAAATGCAATCACTAAATATAATATTTGGGCGACGAGCAGTTAAGTATAATATACTACCAATCATACCTCCAAACTTACGCTGATCGACTGGTTTGCCACTTTCATCAATGTCAAGCCGTATTGATGTAGCCATTGGCATGTCGATAGGCTTTACATTCTTGAGGTCATACTTCTTCAGTAACTCCTTCGTGTACTTGGCTTGATTGATGAAAGTTTTCTGTGAGTGTTGTTTGATTTGAAGTCCTAGAAAGTAGTTGAGCTCTTCCATCATACTCATCTCAAACTCTCACTTTGCATATACTTAGCAAAATCTTGACAAAGTTTTTCATTAGTAGAACCGAAAATAATATCATCAACGTAAATTTGCACATGTAAAATATTATCATCTGAAGACTTGATAAATAATGTTATATCAACCCTTCCTTTTGAAAAACTATTTTCAAGTAGGAATGCACTTAGGCGTTCATACCAAGCACATAGTGCTTGTTTGAGTCCATATAGTACTTTTCTAACTTTGAAGACGTGATCAGGTTTTTGAAAATCTTCAAAACTAGGGA
The DNA here is from genome assembly GCA_029216955.1 of Iris pallida. Taxonomy (NCBI): domain Eukaryota; kingdom Viridiplantae; phylum Streptophyta; class Magnoliopsida; order Asparagales; family Iridaceae; genus Iris; species Iris pallida. The sequence continues at coordinate 7,212,410 of JANAVB010040216.1, read as the reverse complement.
GTTGTTTAACAAAAACTTCTTCCTTGAAAATTCGTTTAAAAATATTCTTTTCACGTCCATTTGAAAAAGTTTATAATTATGAAAACATGCAAATGCACAAAACATGCGAATGGCTTCTAGTCTAGCAACAGGAGCATATGTCTCGTCATAATCAATCCCTTCTTCTTAATTATATCCGTGTGCCACTAGACGTGCTTTGTTGCGTAGAACTTGTCCATCCTCACTCAATTTATTTCGGAACACCCATTCGGTACCAATTATCGCACTACCAGAATAAGTCGTTTTAGCGACGCCTAAAGACGTCGCTAAAACAATAATTTTCGTCACTAAAAATATTTAGTGACGAAATTACCGACGTTTCGGACTGGTTGCCGAAATGTAAGTCGCTGATCTTCTATACGTCGCCAAACGTCGCAATTATCGACGTTCGCCGACGTATTTATACGTCGGTATAATACCGACGTCTACCGTCGTGTCGTCGCTCTTTGCGACGTTATATTTCGTGTCATTATGAGTCGGTAAATTTACCGATGAATTACCGTCGGGTCGTAGGTGATTTAGTGACATGTACAAAGTCGCAAAGCGTCGGTAAATCCTGGGAATTCCTGGGGATAATTACCGACGTGCACCGCCGTTTACCGACGTCCTCCGACATATATTAACGTCGCTAAACGTCGGTATCCTGGATAATATTAATTATCTACCAACGTTTACCGACGCAAAATTACGTCGGAGGACGTCGGTAAATGTCGCTAAATCTGCAAAAAAAAAATAAAAAAAAATACAAAATGTCCATTTCTCCCTGCAGTTTAAAAAGCCCATTTCTTACTGTAGAATAGGATCCAAACAATCACATAATGTCCATTTCTCACTGTACACAGGTTTCAGTCCCTATAACCAAGTCTACAACAATCACACAATGTCCAGTTCTCAGAATGGCTCAGAACACAACCCAAAATTCACACAATGTCCAAGTCTACAACAATCATTCTAGCAATGTCCAAATCTATATCATAAGACAAACTAAACATAATCAGTTCTATTTCACATGCTTAATTGCCATGTATAGGAACGAATGGCTCAGAACACAACCTAAAATTATTCTAGCATACATTAGTGTGAATTATCTATGTTCTGTATATATGGTGTAGTATATGTTCGGTAGATTTTCCAGATAGCTCTTGTTGGTAGCAGTATCTTAAATTGCCTGGCTTTTGCCTTGTACATCTTCATCGTCACTATAGCTAGATCTGCGACTATTGAGCTCACCAAAAGTAATGTTAATGGATTCTTCAACAATCATTGATCTTTTATTAAAATCTTGTATCCCTTACTATGGGCAGCATACCCGAGAAATATCCCCTTCGTCTTTGTTAGAGTCGAACTTACCCAAGTTGTCCTTGGTGTTCAAGATAAAACAGCGACATCCAAAAACATTAAAATATAAAATGTTTGGAATCCTTCCAAACCATAATTCATAAGGGATTTTCTTCGAGATAGGTCAAATTAACACCCTATTCAAAACATGCCAGGCTGTACAAACAACTTCTGTCCAAAAATACTTTAGAAGATTATGCTGGTTCAACATGACTCTTACCATTTTGCTTAGAGTACGATTCTTCCACTCCATAACATCATTCTGTTGAGGAATTCTAGGACAAGAAAACACGTGGTAGTATCAACTATCATAAAAAAAAATTGAAATCACCATTTACGAATTCATCGCCATGATCATTTCGGATTTAAGTTATTATGAAGCCTTTTTTGTTTTGTACCTTTTTACAAAATATTTAAAATTTAAAAATGGCATCATTTTTATTAGATAAAAAGACCCATGCATAACGAGAGAAATCGTCGACTATAACAAAGGCATAGAGTTTACCACCAAGACTGCCAACTTATAACGCCCCAATCCCAAATTACTTAGGACTAGTTACGTAGACATGCCAGCTGCATACATACTAAGAATACTCCAATATATGGAACCCTCGAATGTATCCATAAGCTATAAAATGCAGTAAACCAAGACAACTAATTCTCATCTACCAAACAAGAGAATAATAATATGAATCAACTATAAAATTTATCATTTATACATGTAGTTGGGCGGAGACAAATCCACTACCAACTAATTGGAATGAAAGAAAATATACAAAAAATGATCGATAAAATGGCAAGACGAACCAATAACAATCATCTTCGAAGGAATGAAGAATATCACGGCCATGGCTAGAACACCTGTAAAAAGTCACAAAAAACATACCTGGAGAGATAACCAGGTCCTCAGAGGGATGTAACAAGATACATAAAGAACATGCCACATAACTGAATATATATAAAATGTCATAAATCACAAGTAAGGTAAAATAGCCTCATTCGTAACAAGATCCAATATCACATTATCGAAATAGTGGACTACTCCTACAACCAAACAAGGACAAGGGGTAGCACACTATAACGCGATGCGACATTGTCCCAAGCTACTTATAGGAGTGACATGACATTGACTAAGATTAACTAACCATTCTACTGTGTTCATGCAGTTAAAGAAAAAACCTTCAACGCATGGGCACTCTGGCTATAGGAGCAGGAAACTCAGGTATGGTCCCGCCAGGATACCAGGGACCTCAAAGCATAACATTCATCGAATGTTAGAGGCCAGCAGGAAATTAGGTATCAGGATCGAGGACCGTATCTCCAGCGGAGATAACCGGCAATAATAGGAACACTACTAAAATTTGCTTCATTAGCGACGTAAATTTAGCGACGTCCGTATAACGTTGCTAAATTTTGCATATTAGCGACGTTTAAGTGAAACGTCTCTAATAGTCGCTATAAGAGACAAAAATAGCGATGTGACAATGACGTATATTAGTTACATGAGGTAGTCATCGCGAAACGTCGCTATAACGTCGCTAATAGCGACTAATGTAGCGATGTTAAAATGAACGTCGCTAAATTCTAATTAAATTCCCCCCAACGATTTATTTCTCCTCATTTTACTCTCTCACTCTCTCTCCTTCCCCCTTCAGCGCTCTCACTCTCTCCGGCGACACTCCTTCCTCTCCGGTACGTGACTCCTCCTTTCTCTCTCTCCCTCTCTCTCTCTTTCTATTTTGGTTGTTTGTGGTTGGGGGGTTACGGGTAGCTCGAAGGGAGGGGCAGAGGGGTGTAGGTGGTTGGGGGTGAGGAATGGTCCGATGGGGAGTGATGGGTAGGGGATGCGGGTGGTTAGGTGGTGAGTAGGGGGGTAGCTGGAGGGGTAGGACAGGGGTGGTGAGGACGGCTGGGGTGAGAAGGGGGGGCTGGGGGTCGGGTTAGGGGTGGGTGTGTGGAAGGAGAGGGACGGGGGGTGAGGGCGACTGGGGGTGAGGAGAGGGGGCTGGGGGGAGTGGAGGGTTAGGGTTAGGGGTGGTTTGTGGGGGAGGGGAGTGTTTGCAAAAACAAAAGTGTTCTTTATTTCACAAACTTTGTAAGAAGATTACAATTGAATTCTGGGAAAGTACAACTATAGAAATCCGTTCTGAAGACGATCGCTTTATCCCTTCGACGATGTGAACTTTGAAGACGGTAGCCTCTGAAGAATACAGCAGCATTTTGGCAAGAACTCCTGATCTCTGGTGATGATCTGATCTTGATTCTGATTTTTCTGATCCGGGCTTGATAATGAAGGACTTGAAACTCTATTTATAGAATTCTAGAAAATAACTAATTGGTAATTATTTCTGGATTACACATGATAGATTGTGCAGGCATTGGACTGCGCAAGCAGCGAACTGCGCTGGCAGTTACTCGATCGTGGACCAAATGTATGAGATGCATGGTATTGTTTGATTGAAATGCGCTTGGTCGTGTACAGACGGTTGCCACGTGGTGAGCAATTGATGGCATGTAAGCCACGTGTACATTGTCAGTTATCTTGATGGATTGTGCCACTTGAACTGCGCTAGCATCAGACTGCGCTTCTAATAGGTTGCACGAAGACTCGGATTGCGCTGAGGTTGAGCTGTCAGACTGCGCTAGCTTTTGGTAGCTGGACCGTGCTGGACAGCTCTCATGGCGGCGTGGCCCAAGAAACGAACAGTTTCCTCGTTCTTCAGGCTGTCAGTTGTCAGAAGATCTGATTCTGTGTCAGGTAATAATGACGTTGCCACGTCAGCTAGCGCGCTTGGATGGGTGCGCAGTTCAGCTTACGTAGTTGAGTTATTGCACAATCTGTCTCCAGCGCAGTTCATTTGAAGGATGCACAATTTGATTTTCATTACTTCTTTGATGGGTGCAACTTGATTTTTAGGACCTACAAGATCCCCTTCAAAGTTTTCAAAATTTGAAAAGACTTCAAAATTTCAAAATACTTTGAATTTAAGCACTAATAAACGTCCAAATGAACTTATTAAATGTCATGATGACTCTTCATTTTTCGAGGCTGATTGAATTCAATTTATGGTGGAATATGAACCGCCGGTGAGCTCCTTTATATAAACGGGGAGAAGATTCGGCTTTGACTTCATCTCGTATCAACATGACACCGAAGGAGAAAGCTGATGAAGAAGCATAAAAGTTGGGTTTCTGCGCCCATGGCGACCCTACTCTCGGAGGTAAGGAACTGGAACCTTTAGTCTTCGAGTTCAATGATGACCCCACCCAATTAGCCAAGAACTTCCTGAGCCATTTTGGTCTGGACGGCTCATCTTCTTCCAATGGGCGCAGCCTTGAAGAGCAGCGGGAAGCGCTTGATGCTTTGCTACACCGTATCGGGGGTCAGTAGTGTAGAGGAATTGGGCGCCAAGCTCAGTCGCTCCGCAAAATAGGGCACGTTCTTTCATGTTTCTGTTTTCTTTGAAATATCGTACTTCTTTTCCTCTTTTATTTATGTAAGGTCATCAGCGCCTCTTCTCTTTTAGTCTTATCTTTGCTTTGAATGCTCAAATATTTCTGTGGTACAACTTTGTGCTGAGCGCTAGATTTACTCCGAACCTCGTGCGCTAATGAAGAGCCTTACGTGGCACTCTTTGAATATTTCAAATGCTTTGTTGTTTTCCAAAGCACACGTGACAATCGTTCTGTGGTTATGAACGCTTTTTATTCCGATTTTTCCCGAAATAGACTCGCGTCGTTTGCCTCTTTGACCCTTTATAAATAGCTAAGTTAAAGAATATTTATGCATTCTCATTCCTTTATTCTTCTTCTTCTCCGACGATGGCTTTTTGCAAGATTCTATTCTCGACAAGAAATTGATGATAGCGATGCTTTCTGATATTATTTTCCTGTGCGCTGTGTCATCAGACATTGGTTTGTCAACCCTTAGCGCCAAACCGTTTGATCTCGATGGTGAGACCAATATAGTATAGTAGCCCTTCTACATACTATCATCTTTTATTATACGTACCACTTTTTACTGAAAACCGTTTGACAATAGGCATTTGATTATGAAAGGGGCAGGGTGCGCTCTTCTTTGACAGGACAGAGTGTGAGGATGCGCATGTCTTTGACTGAACAGAGCGTATAAGCGCCTATATAAAACTGAACAGGATGCGCCTGTCTTTGATAGATAAGGCACGCCTGTTGAAGACGAGTTTTGTCTTTGACTGAAAAGGGTGGTGCGCCTATCTTTGATTGGCCAGTACGCCTGTCTTTGATTGGCCAGTGCGCGTCTGATGATAATGACACTTCTGTTGATTAATTTCTTTTTCTTTGCTGTTTTCTGCAGAATCTTGGCTGAAAAACTTTTCCAGAAATGGTATTGGCGATTTGGATGCTGTGGGGAGTATTCTTCTGACACCAATATCAGGCAGCTCATACGCTTTTGACGTGCAAATCAGACTGCTTAGAACTCTTCGTGGGATAGAAGGGTCTTCCTCAGATGGTCCTAAAAATCAGAAGGGACTTTCTCATCTTACCTGTCAAAGGGTGTGTTTCTCGTCCTCAATCCTCCAAACCACTGGCTATTCACTTGCCAGTCCAGAAGCAACCAGCTGATGGTGGTCAGGATCAAAGGGAGCTCACCTCTTCTGAGCCACTTGTTATTGATTTATCTCATAACAAGGATAAAAGGGAGCTCACCTCTTCTGAGCCGCTTGTTATCGACCTCCGTCGTAACAAGTCCAATACTCATCCACGTTCTTCTTCTCTCCCTCTTGTAATCAATCTGACCAAGCCTGCTAAGGCTAAAGGTCCTGTTGTAAAAACAGATGTACAAATTAATGAAAAAGCATCTCCTTTCCAGTATACTGATGTCATTTATTATGCTAAGTGCTATTTGGATATGTTAGATAGCTTTCAGTCATTTATAATGGGAGTTGTACAGTCTCTTCAAATAGAAGTCTTACTCGAACACCCAGATGATTTATACTTTGTTGTCCCTTCTTGAAAGAGAGGCGAGAGTCCAATACTTTTTAGTAAAGGACCAGAACAAAAATTCAGCTATACGGATGATAGCAAAAATAACGATATGGGACGTCTCCAACTTCGTCGTTATAGTCAACAATCAAAAGACATCATCCGAAAGATGGGTTATGGCTTCAAGAATGGCCTCAACTACGGTAAGGGTAGAAGAATTCCTATCCGTACGGTTGTTCCGGAAGGAAAATCAGAGATGTATTATAGCAGGACAAAAAGAGGTCTCGGATATGCTTCACCTCCGGTATTATCCCCAGCAGAGTCGCCATTATGTTTGCAAAAATAAAAGTGTTCTTTATTGCACAAACTTTATAAGAAGATTACAATTGAATTTTGGGAAAGTACAACTATAGGAATCCGATCTGAAGACGATCGCTTTATCCCTTGGACGATGTGAACTTTGAAGACGGTAGCCTCTAAAGAATGCAGCAGCACTTTGGCAAGAACTCCTGATCTCTGGTGATGATCTGATCTTACCAAAGTGCTGCTGCATTCTTCAGAGGCTACCGTCTTCAAAGTTTACACCTTCCAAGGGATAAAGCGATCGTCTTCAGATCAGATTCCTATAGTTGCACTTTCCCAGAATTCAATTGTAATCTTCTTACAAAGTTTGTGAAATAAAGAACACTTTTGTTTTTGCAAACAGGGAGCAAGGGGGAGGGGAGCAGGGGGGCGGGGGCTGGGGAGGGGAGGGTGGCTGGTGGGGGAGGGGTTAGGGATAGGGTTCGTGTTAGGGTTAGGGCTAGGGTTCGTGTAGGGGGAGAGATGCATGGGAACTTGGCCAGGGGCACCGATAGTGCCAAAAAATCTGATAATTTAGTAATAATTATTTATTTTCCGACACCGAAAAATCTGATACTCTGATTCGAAAGCACCGATAGTGCCGATATTTGTAACAAGTAGTTTTGTTGGTTGGTTAATTGGTAACATTTTATTCATGAAATGGGTTGGATTGGTATTATTCTAGATACGGCAATCCAACCCATTTCCCTCGGTAATGATGATACGACAACCTATCACTATATCTTTTAGTAGTAGATGATGTCTTAGTATTACATTATGTGGGTTCATCTTGATTCTGTTATATCGTTCAGATACTTGATTCGATAAGAACATATATTATACCATATGTATAGAACATAGATGATTCACACTAATATATGCTAGAATAAATTTTGGGTTGTGTTCTGAGCTATCCGTTCTCACACTTAAAATAGATATGAATTAGTATTGTGTGTCAATCTTTGTTTTTGTATTTTCGGGGAACCCAGGGATTGGATTCTGTATTTTGGATTTTGGATTCTGTATTTTGGCTCTAGCTCCAACTCTTTTTACATTAATCTACGGTACGACATGGTGATCAGGACATAGTCCCTGCAGCCATTCGACTGGCGAGACAGAATCTATGTAGCCGTAGATAAAGTTGACTGTCCTTCGACCCTCATCCCTCGGCAATGATGATATGACAACCTATCACTATATCTTATATAGTAGTAGATGATGTATTAGTATTACATTATGCGAGCTCATCTTGATTCTGTTACATTCTTCAGATACTAGATACGATAAGAACATATACTATACCATATGTACAGAACATAGACGATTCACACTAATGTATGCTAGAATGAATTTTAGGTTGTGTTATGAGCCATCTGTCCCCACACTTGGCAATTAAGCATGTGAAATATATCGTTGAAAAACATTACTATATATTAGTCATATGATATATTATACCTTTATAGTATTGTATCAGTATTAGAAAGATGGACCTTATATGATATATTATACCTTTATAGTATTGAATCAGTTTGGCATGTCCCGATCCGATAACGACCGATACCCGATACTGATCGATACCGACGTTGGGGATCTCTTTTTCGATTAATTCGACAAAGAAAATTAAACTAAAAAGACAAATCACAAGGGTTTAAAGCGTACTAAGGTTGTAAAATCATGTAAAAAAAATCATTCTATTGTATGAAAACCAATCGGGTAATAATGACTACTATTTCTGTCACGATCCGTACCCTAGATTAAGGGCACGAGACGTGGGTACGTCCAGCCTACGCCTCAGTGTCGACAGTAGAACGTTGTCCTAGGTCACAACATCTAACAATATAAATTCTAAGCAGTTTATACTCCCCGAATGGGGGTGACATAGCAGAAAGTAAACTCAATCACAACTAAGGCAGATGATAAGATAGAAGATAGATAGATAGATAGATAAAACTTCTGAAAAGAAAAGAAATCCCAAGTACAACAGAGATGTCTAAGATAAATACATATCCCAGTATCATATATATACAATCATCCATAGAGTCTATAAATGAAAAACATCCTAGTCTAGAGGTGTGTCATCCACTGCTAGTGGGACCTGCTGCTGGTCCAGGTCCAACATCTCATCTAAAGTAGCACCGTAATAGGTATCCACACCGGCCTCCTCCTCGTCCTCTGTAATATTTTCAACAGGTCCAGTCAGGACAGGAGCGAGCACAATACATCTCAACAGTTCATAGCAGGTTAGAAAATATAAACATGTAATTGAGTAAGATACAGGAAACTGAAAGAAGTATGGAATGTAAACAGAAAAAACTATAATAGAAATATATACACTGTAAATAGAGAACTAACAGTGGCTAGTGAGTCAGAGTACAATATAAACATGTAAATGGCATAGGAGATTCTAGAAACTATACTATGGAGTGATTCTGGGAACTACACTACTTGGATTTCACATGTTTACTTCTACTCCCCCGTACCTCCAATCAATACACAAGGATCCAGCCAGGTTATGTTATGATTCTATGCAAAGCCCTACAAGGGTGATACATGGATAGCCCATAAATGGGTGATTCTAGGAATGCCCATAAATGGGTGATTCAGGGAAGACTCTGTGATCATGAGAGTACATGTCATAAGTGATCGATGAACCGTGAAGCATAGTGATACACCATTTAAGTGAAACGTACAGAACATATAGTATACGATGCTCTCTAAGGGGATAACATCTCAAGAATGGATCCATATAGTACTAATCCGTGTTACCAACGTGACAGCATCAAGTAAAGTAATCTAAAGCAGGAAAATAATTCTAACAGGATATGAAATGATCAGAGAATGTACTCGCCTGGTATCTGAGTGTCCAACTGAAAATGTACTGTCCGAGGAGTGATTTCTGGCTCCTATTTAGAACAGCACAAGTCACAACAAGTCCAGAATGGTAAAATGAAGCACTACAATGCATTCTACAAGAATCTAGGTCAATCTAGGTCAAACTAACCAATACTATACCAGTCACAAAAGCCTAGTGATGCACAAGTGTATCACACTGCATGCCATAGGCTATTCTACCTAAGCCAATGAAATCTCTACCTCATATCACACTATCACACCACATATTTACACTAGGATATAATATATGTACTCACATATATAGGTCACATTCCATAGGCAATGCAATATTCTTTTCAATTTACACTATCACACTACACATTACACATTGGTTTAGATATTATATATATATATATATATATATATATATATATAATATATATATATATATATATATATATATATATATATATACACACACATAGGGACATGTCATCAAGGTAATTGTGTGTGTGTGTGTGTGTGTATGTGCTTAGGCATATGTGTGTAGATGGTATTCCTGTGTGCGACAGGAATTTAGGATAGGGTGTGTCCACATATGTGTGTGAGTGAATGGCATGTACTCAGTCCAGTGGACAGTGAGGAGTGTGAGAGTGTTCAGTTCATCATGGACAGTAGTGTGTGTGTGTGTGTGGGCATGAGGGAAAACAGTGAACTAAATGTGTGAATGATGAATAGTCACATAAGGTTCAGTTCAGGAATTTATAGAAGGGAACCCAATGACAGTGTCAATGAGAGCTCCTGACAGTTCTCAGAAACTAGAATTCAGATGTGAGAGTGAATGCCAAGGGCAACTCTCAATCTCAGATTTTCACATCAACTGAATCACATGCTCATAGTAAGAAGAAAAGAAAATCAGATTCAGAATTTCTCAGGTTTTTAGCATATTACAAGTTCAACAAAATCTCAGGTTTAGACATAAAAGGAAACATGGTTTTCATAAGCCAACCCATAATCAATACACAGTGACTCAATTCAGGTTTATATCAAAATAATCTCAGTTAAAAGTAAAGGAATTCAGTTCATTTATTCTCAGGTTAGCACATGACTAATTGAAAGAAAACAGTCCAACCAAGCCATTCCATTTCGAAATCAAACTACAACCACAATCACTCAAAATTGGCATACAGTTAGAACAGAAGTAGGAGAATATCATTAGAGTATAAAACCCATATTTAATAGAATTTAAATAGGTAGAATAGATTGCCAAAATTCAAATTAGGAACCTGGAAATTACAGGATACACAACCTAGTATCAGAAATTTAGGGAAATGGAATTTGATAAATAAAAACGTGTTAAAATATACAATAATTGGTTGGTAATGTAAATATAACTTGTGCACGTGTCTTAGGGAGTGTTTCGTGTCCACCACAATGTGACACGACGTGTCCACATACAAACAAACACCAATCGGGCACACAGATACTGTATAGTGCACTGTCTCGTGCACAAGTGCACACGTGTCGTGTACCCGACACGATACGAATGGGGTCGTGTCCTCGTACAGGGTGGTTCGCCTAGGGTCCAGCTAGGTGTGTGTCACCCTGAATTAGGTCCTAGTGTGTCGTGTCCTGACTTAACAAGCCGTGTCAGAACCCATAAACCGACTGTGCACGAGTAGAGGAAAATCAGCGCACGAGCTCATGCTCGCTCGACACGACACGGGAACACGTGAGACTTGACACACGTGGTGTCAGTCAATGCCCCAAGCCACGTGTCAAATGGTTTGTGTCGAGTCGCCGTGTCCACAGAGATAATGCCCCCAAGTAGCAGGACACGCACGCTGCCCATGCACGCGTGTGCACCCGCATGTACACGTGTCCCAAACCGACACGACACGACCTCGATTCTAACTCGGGACACTAGAATCGTGTAAGCCGTATCAAAATGACATTTCCTATTCAAAAACTTTCACAAAAACAAATCGAAATGCCCATTGGGGCATTTCATCAAACACTTGCACACATCACTGATACGTGTCCGATACAGACACGTACAGGACACGAAAATTCACAAACCCTATTTCTACAGGACCAGGACACCTAGGGCTAGGTATTTATGTAATTAAAACCTAATTTTAATGGGTGGATAGAAAAATACCTATGTGTGTTCTTCAACACAAAAGCTCCTTCAATGTGGATCCCCAAAAGCCACCAAACTCCTTCAAATTGCTATAAAATTGAGATTAACAAATTCCAACAGCAAGAAAACACTAATAACCTATTGCAATTTGTTTGGATTAAAAAGGAATTTTTTTTGGAATTTCTATGAATTAAAGAAGTTGTACATACCGTGTTTACCATGAAATATAAAAGAGCAGAACAGTTATCAGAGGACTGGACTTTTACTTCACAATATAAACTCGCTTGTATAAAGAAAGCCTAGGGACGAAAACCTAGGTATAGCAATCTAAGTACAATTGTTTCTTTTAGATTCTGGGGGGTGACGGTAGAGGCTCGGGAAAGCGACGGCAGCTCTGCCTTACTCCTTGGACGATCGGGTGCAGCCTTGGCTCTGTAGAAGAACTGTTTGGCGTTGATGAAGAAATACTCTCTTTTCAGGCTCTGTATACTCTCTCTCGGGCTCTCTATGTCTCTCTCTCTGTATATGTCGCTCTGTATATCTCTCTCTGTGTATGTATGTGTGTCTTTTGCAAGGGAATGGCACCTTGATATTTATAAGAGTGGAGGGCCTCATTAGGGTTTGCAATGATTGCCCATTCTTAAAAGTCGGTGGCTAAGGATCACTGGATCTGGGCCGTTCATCTTGAATATACGAGATTTGAGCAATAAATATGATTGTATCAAATCTTTTGTGGGTAATTAATGATGATTGACATAAATCCTCCTGATTTGCCATGCCAACCTCGAATTTCTCGACACGTGTCATTAATTTGCTTGTTTGCAAATGATCTGATTTGATCCCAATATTTCATTCGGATTTATTGAGGGATTTCGATCAATTTGATGCCACGTGCCCTGCTATTATGCCATGTGTCGTAACCGCAAGCCACAACAGAAATCTGAGCCGTAGGAAAGTTGCTCCTTATTGGGCCGCATAAGGCAGGCTATGTGTCAAGCCTGCCTGAGAGTGGCCCCCTGAACATTTGGACCGCATGGTAATGATTTGAGCCGCATGAATATGGATGACCGCCTGATGGGTGCCTTCTTCGTGAACCGCATGAAGATAGTCTTCGTGAGCCGCATGGGGCTAGTCTTCATGAGCCGCATGAAGGCAGTCTTAGTGAGCCGCATGGGGCTAGTCTTCATGAGCCGTATGGGGGAGCCTCCACTTGGGCCGCATGGGGAGCCTCCGTTTGGGCCGCATAGGATGGTCTCTACTTGAGCCGCATACGACTGTCCACGTGTCAAGGCCACATGACAGTTTCTGAATCTCGGGGGATCGTGTCAGGGATTTTTTTCGCTTTTCTAGGAGTCCATCATTATGAGGGAGTCATAATGATATCTTTGTGTCAGAACTGTCACCTTGTCAGAGCTGTCAGCCGTCAAGGCATTTCATGTAGTAAAGGACAATCGGAAGAGCTGTTTGCAGGCCACGTGGCTTCTCTCTGAGCCGCATAGAAATTGTTTGAGCCGTATAGACGCTCGAGCCGCATGGATACTTGAGTCGTATGAACTTTCTGAGCCGCATGGGGCTCTCTGGCTGTATGGATCTTTCTTTATTCCTTTCTATGCTACTACAAGACCCCCTTCAAAGTTTTCAATTTATAAAATTAAAATACTTTGAATAAGAAGCATGGCCATGTATAAATTCTCCTGGCCGCATATGATGTCCTGGTCGCATATGATGTCCTGGCCGTATGGATGTCTCGGCCGCATAGATGTCTCGGCCGCATGGATATCTCTGCCGTATGGATATCTCAGCTGTATTTAGTCAATCAGCCGCAGGGACTTTCGGGCCGCATGAGCTCCTCGTCACATTATCCTGCCACATGTGAAGATCTTTTGCATTAAATGCTGTTGATCTGCTGTCAGTTTTAAGGCTACTTTTCGGAGGAGGATCCCAGGAGTTTGGCCTTCATTTTAGGCGGCTCGCATCGATAACCGAAGGGTCGGTTTTTTGTGTTTATACGAGAATCGAAATGCCCTGCTTTTGTTTATAAATAGGGACGAGTTCAGTAGGAGAGATTTCTTTACTTTCTCTTTCGTCCCCAACTCTTGTAGTCTCCACTTTCCTTCCTTCTTCGACCGTCGAAAATGGCCCCCAAGTCTTCCAAGGTCGCCTCTGCTGCTGCAAAGGACAAGAAAACGGCTTCCTCGTCGGCCGCCGTGCCCAAAGTGCACCCTGATGTCCACCCTACTTTCAAGGGTAAGAAATGGATTTTGAATACTTTGAACCCCAAGGACCCATGGCTTTATTGCATAACATATGCACAAGCCTTCATCCTTCATTTTTATTGAACCACCCAAGCTCGACCATGATGGAGCCGCATATGTTGTATGGGCTGCATGACCCTCTCATATTCGAGCCACATAGGGTATACCCTATGTTTGAGCCGCATTGATAAAGATTTGAGCTGCAGGAGTGCTTCTGGATTTGAACCGCATGGAACCTCCTTTGAGCGAAACCGTACATGTTTCTGACAAATTAGCCCGTATAGAATTTTGCTGAGTCGGGTCGCATAAACTCTTCTGCGAGATAGAACCGCATAAGTTTTAATCCGAGCCGCATAAGCTATCGAATCAGTGCCACATGGAACTCCCAACTGAATTAGGCTGCATGAGTCTGTGTTGACCCGAGCAGCATAGGCTCTATTGGAGCCGTGCCGCATGAAACCCAGCTAAATTGGGCCGCATAAGGCTTCGTTGATCCGAGCCGCATAGGCTCATAGAAACTTCTTTTCGAGGAACTTTTAAGTGGTTTCGTTTTAACCTATCTTTTAATCCTGTTTCTTTTGTCCTTGTCCAGTAAACCTCCCAACCAACCCGGCAGGAGAGCTTCTGGTGGGTTCAGCTTAACTTGCCGTGGGTGTGCGGCTTGACGGCCTAATTTGACATGTGACGGATCAACTTCCCCCAATGAGCCGTTGGAGAGGGTGGTTGCCATCAACAACCAGCCTTTCCACTTTTTTTGTACTATGATGAATTTGGGGAAACTGGACGGAGAATATCTGAAACCAGCTTTTTCTCTTTGGAGATGCTTTATCCATAAAGAACTCCCAAATGCATGACATTTTTGAGAACTGGGACTTTATTGTGGACGGGGTGGAGATCCATATTCCCGAGATGGAACGACATTTTCCCCTCTCGTGGTTTAATATGGTGCCGTTGAGCAGGAAAATAGCGGGCTCTCTAACTCCAACCCAACCGGGGATGTTCGTGGGCAACATCCACTATAATATGAGTATTAGGTCGGCATGTGCAAGTAGGGAGTCAGTCAGTCGGAGTGTGATGGGGCTAATTCCTGGTACTTTTATAAACGTGTCTGGTCCCAACTTCACTTTTACTCGAGCTGATACCTTCTTGAATCATCTCGCTCGCAAGGGGTCTTATCCTGTGGACAGGTTGTCGCTGCTGAATTGGATAAAACCCATTCCTACATGGGCCAATCTTTCCTCATGGATCCTGAGGAACTACGAGGAACTCCTTCGGGAGATTGACCTTTACTATGCCATCCGGGACACCCGTTACGGATTGCCCATTAACAAGCCGCTGTTCATGGCCCTTTTGGAGATGTATAGCCGGCGTACGGGGACTTTCTTCGCGCCCGGAGGGGAGTTGGGACTTGCTCTCCATGAATTGCATGTTGTTTCTAAGCTGTCGTGGGGAGGCGAGGCCTTTGAAGTATACACCTCGACGAATGAGGAATTCGATGATCTGGATCGAAGATTCCCGGGTTTTGTTGCTGTGTACCGGGAAATGCTGTGCCACCATAGCATCTGTCACCAGACTGCTATCAAGAAGAATAATAGTTCAGAAGGGAATGCCCCCCATACTATGGCCTGGGTCGCGTATCTTTTCAAATTACATCGTTCCGGCCGAGTTTTTTCTCGAGGTCCCCAAACCCAGGCGGAGGTAAAGGACCTGATGTTGAATGCCAAAAGGTCGAGGTCCACCCGCGATAGATTTGGGAGTCGCACTGACTCCCTCAGTTATTTCCACTACGGTACCCGGCAGATGTCTGAGAAAGCAATCTTGGCCGGGTTCTTGATGGTATGGCTACGGAATTGGGTAGTCTCAGGAGGGGCAGGTTCTACTGAAAGGATCAGCCGCCACTTCATTCTCCCGGATGTGAAGCTGGTCTTCAAAGTCAGACTGGCCCTTCTTCCGGCTATGGTGTGTAGCATACACCACGGCCTCCGCACCTTTTCGTCTAAAGTCACTGCTCGCGAGACGATGCTGGACTTTGAACGAATAGAGCTACCATACCATTATCTCATTTGGTGGTTACTGATGCATTACCGATCGTTGATAAGGCCCGAAACAGAGGATGATGTTACTGCTGATGACGCCTTCCTGTTTCGATACCGTCATCAATCTTGGGAGTATGACACCATGCCGGCTTGTCAGAGGGCGTTGGCGAGAGTTGACGGGCCTGACTTCTTTGTGTTTTTTCCTCAATTTACCCCTAGAGAAGTGAGGGGGGTACAAGTTGATGGCATTGAACCTCCCCAGCTCTTATCTGAGAAGATGCTTCTATGGCTGCGCAACATTCGCCCCGCACCTAGTATATCGTTACCGAAATAACATATACTTGGAGCCTTATTTTTCCAGCAGGTTTTCTCGTCAATTCGGGTATAGTCAGCTGTTTCTTGACTGTCCCAGTGCTTGCCTGGGCTTCGAGGGCAGTGTCCTTGATGGCATCCGGGCGTGGCATTATTACAATGTTGTTCATACCCGGGCTAGCTTATCGGTCCCTGACGCTAATACGTAAGGGGATATTCTGTACATGGCGGCCATTTATCATGTTGCGGCGAGCAAATCTCCCGTGAATTTTGACATGAACACTAGCTTCATTGTCGGGACCGGCTTGGCAGAAAAGCCCGAGGGTTCCAGGAAGAGAAAGAGAGGGGCGAATAGGGTTCCTCTGCCAGACTCGGAGTCCACTGCGGCGGACGAAGAGGATGACGAATAGGACGTCGATGACTCGTCGCACTCTTCGGACGAGGAGGTAGGGGACCAGCCTCCTACTGTGCCGAACGAAGAGGTGGAGGATCATCCACCTATTGTGCCTGGTGCTTCGTGCAAACGAGGCATACGTTTATCCACTGATGATGGCAGGACCTATTCCACGAAGCGGGCTGCGGTAAGATGTCGCAGGCTGTTTATTGATGTTGATGCTGTTTCTGAGGTGATTGGAATTTCAACTGCCTTTTTCTTCTTTTTCTAAGTTATGGCCTAATCATTTTTTTCTTTTGCTCTTTGTAGGCGTCAGAGGAGTCTGCGTCTTGGGACTCGATTGCTGAGGTCGATCCGGCCTTGTCTACTTTGATCAATGATACGTGCCCCGCTATCACTTCTGCTGGAGTTCTTCCGGAGGCGACCGGGGAGTCTCACCTTGCTGAGACCTCAACCCATGGGAGAGGGGGCTCTACTGCACCTGTCCCAGAGACAGCTGAATTTCAACAGGATGACAATGACCTGGATGGCTCCCTTTCAGGGGTGGCAGGGGCAGAAAAACCAGTTTAATTTAAATTGGAAGCCACGGGTGGGGAGACCATGCCAGCTGGGAATGAGCTGCAGCCTCCGTGTTCTTTCTCTGGTAAGATAAACCAGCTTTTTGACTTGTTAGGAGGCCTATTTGCTCTATCATCTATCCTTCATGGATTAATGATTGCTTTGAACGTGCAGGTCCTACCCCTTTATTGCCGGTGACGGACATTACCGGGGTGGACTCTACCGGAGGGGATCTGATGGAAGCACGTGTGCCTCCTTCTTTTCCAACCTATACTGAGGGGCCTCCAGCTGGGTCAAGTTCGGGAGCCCTGGTGATAGCACAGCTGGGGCAAGGGATGATGCTTTCCGTGCCCTCCTCTGCGAATAGGGTTTCGGGAGTTAACCTTTCCGCCCTGCCAAGTATCTAGGCTCTTCGGGCGGCGGAAGAGGAGCTAGCTGCCATTCATGCATCTTTTCACACAAAATTCGTTTCCCTGGTGGCAGGGAAGGCAAGTTCTGAGGCTACTCCTTTGGTACTGCCTACCACACTTCCTTTGACGTCGTCCTCTACAGAAGTTTTGGATGAAGTGTCCCAGGATGTGGTCGACAGTTTCTACCGTCACCTGAAGAAGGGGATTGAGGCAGCTGTGGAGAGGGGGACTCCCTTTGCTAGGGCCCGTCAATGTGCCGGTGGCCAAGTTAATTTCCTTAGAACACTTTTCGGCGGGACGGGACTAGCGGCGCTTCTGGAGCCTAAGCTGTTAGAAGTCGATCGTCTTGTGACCCAGTTTCGCGTACTACGACAAGCTGATCTATCAGTAGCAATAGATCAAGATTGTACTTTCCTCACAATCGCGGTAGAGAAGGTGAGGATTACACAAGAATCGCCCAAGCCAGCTATATTGAAGGATCATCGGGATCTGACTCAGTTGTACGATCAATGGAGCCGTCGTACTGACGATTGTGCGACCCGAGAAGCGACTGCCTTCTGCGGGATAACTGACACCCGGGAGCAGATTCTCGAGCTCCAGAGAAAGCTGGCATTCCTGAAGTCCGAGCTCGAAGCTGCTCGTACTGCGAAAGGGGTGGCTATTCAGGAGGCTGACAAATTTAGTAGAGCTTCTGCCAATCTGGAACTTGCTTTAAAGAAAATGGAAAATGATTGGCAGGCATATATGTACTTGAATAATGTGGAGCAGTTGTCCCAGGAGGCCGAGCGTCGAGCTAGGCAGCGGCTTGAGCGAGGGACTACCTTGGTGAGAAATCGCCTTTTGGAGTTGTGTAATGCCGAACTATAATCGGCATTTTCTTGTTTCTATTTTCCTCTCCTTTTCTTTTTGAGAGGGACATAGTCTCCACCATATGTAATGCTTTTTTCTGTCTATCAAATAAAGAGTACTTTCCATTCTACCCTTCATTTGTATTACTTATTGTGTCTGTTGTATTGTGGTGATGTTTGCTCCGCATAGGGGACTTGTTTGTGGACCTGTTACCCCAGGCATACCTTAGTTTTAGGTACGGATAACAAGTTTGATTGGGGATACCTAGAACAGTTCCACGGTAAGGTGGTCGTGGGTATTCGGGGTATCGGGAGATAAAATGCCATAGAGCAGCTGGGCTTCCGGGGCATGATGAGGAATGATGGGCCTGTACTAAGAGACTTAGCAAAGGACATTTGTGGGCCTATTATCCTTGGCGTACCCTGACTTAGGATACGAATAATAGGATGAAGGGGAACCAACATACTTACTCAGAGGTAATGAGGACATGGCAAGTATGAGGGTTTTACCGTGGAGTCTTCCTACTCAGAGGTAATGAGGACATGGCAGGATTGGACTCAACAGAGGATATTTGTGGTCAACAGAGGACATTTGTGGGCCTATTATCCTTGGCGTACCCTGACTTAGGATACAGATAATAGGATGAAGAGGAACCAACATACTTACTCAGAGGTAATGAGGACATGGCAAGTATGAGGGTTTTACCGTGGAGTCTTCCTACTCAGAGGTAATGAGAACATGGCAGGAGTGGACTCAGCGGAGAATATTTGTGGACCTATTATCCTTGGCGTACTCCGGTTGTGGGTACAGATAATAAGTCAAAAGGGAATCATCATACTTACTCAGAGGTAATGAGGACATGGCAAGCATAAAGGTTTCTTCGACGGAGCCTTCCCACTCAGAGATAATGAGGACATGGCAGGAGTGGGCTCAATGAAGGAGGGTACATAGAACGACTCAGAGGTAATGAGGACATGGAAGTTCTATGTAAAGGGGTGATTTGTTTTTGGCAGACGTGAAACGACTCAGAGGTAATGAGGACATGGCCGTTTTAGAAATTTGTGGATCGGTTACCCTTTTTGTGCACTGGGAGTGCGGGTAGTGGATCATGAGGGAGGATCTCTTCTAGGAAGAAAGTTCAGAGGTATGGTCATACATGACTTACTATCTGAAAGAGTGACCAAAATGTGAGTTCAGAGGCACCTGCGGTTACATGACTCGATAATCTGGAATTTGGAAATGTGAGTTCAGCGGCACCAGCGGGTACATAACTCAATGATATGGAATGTGTCGTTTAGACATAATATTTCTTCAGGAACTTGCCGTCGACGGGCAACATGAGCAAGTCTCCATTTTGTTTTGCGAGGCGGTAAGCACCGTTGGAGAATACAGCCTCGATGATAAATGGACCTTCCCATTTTGGCTGGAACTTGCCGGCGGTCTTGTGAGTTATGACCATCGACCTCCGAACTGCCAGAACGAGATCGCCCATTTGGAATGTTCTGATTTTAACCTTCTTATGGAAGGCTCCAGAGATGCGTGCTTGGTATAGCTCGATCCTTTGCTGAGCCAGGAGGCACTTTTCATCTAAGGCCTCTAACTCTTGTAGTCGGTATCGGTAGTTATCATCCGTCGTCAATTGATAAGTGAGGGCGACGCGGAGTGAGGGTATTTGAGTCTCCAATGGGAGAACTGCCTCACTCCTGTACACCAGGGAGAATGGTGTGTTCCCTGTGGCCGTTCGGACTGTGGTACGGTACGCCCATAAGCATTCACCAAGCTTCTCGTTCCAGTCGTGTTTGTTGGACGACACGAACTTCTTGAGTAACTTGATGATGGTCTTGTTGAATGCTTCTGCCAACCCATTCGCTGCTGGATTGTATGGCGTCGAAGCAATATTCTGGATGCGGTGCTTGTCGCAGAACCGATAGAAGGTGTGGCTTGCAAACTGCGGACCATTATCGTGGATGATCCTTCGGGGCAGTCCAAAGCGATAGATGACGTGATGCTTAAGGAAGCTGATCACGTTTGAAGTCTTTACTTCTTCAAGCGGGACAGCTTCCGCCCATTTGGAGAAGTAATCTATCATTGCGAATATGAAGCGATGTCCTCGGGAGGAAGGTGGAGTGATTGGACTAATGATATCCATCCCCTATGCTTCGAATGGCCAGGACGCCATTGTCGGATATAGAAACTCGGATGGTTGGTGGATGAAGTCCGCGTAGACTTGGCAAGCTTTGTACTTTCTAGCATAGTCTATCGCATCTGCTACCATCGTGGGCCAGTAGTAGCCCATTCGACGAAGACGGTCTTGCAATTTAGGGCCAGGCTGATGGGCCCCACAAACACCGTCATGAGCTTCTCGTACGGCTTCTTTGGCTTCTGCGTTTGACAGACAACGAAGCAATAATCCATCATAGGATCGGCGATACAGCATTTTTGTCTCTGTATCGTAGAAGAATCTGAGAGAATGCCTTCTGATGGAAGTGGCTTCCTTTGGGTTCTCGGGCAGGATGTCGTAGACGACGAAGTCAATGAATGGTTGTCTCCAATCTGGGACATCGTCGATCGTCTGAACGGAATAACTCACCACGAATTGAACATTGTTCTTGGGGCAGACCAGTTCGTGGCCTATCATATCTACCGATTGATGAGTATAATTTGGCACTGCTAGGGAAGCGGCCAGGCCTGCTAAGGCATCGGCTTCGATATTTTGGAGTCTGGGAATATGCTCAATGAAGAACCCTTCGAACGACAAGATGATGTCGATCTCTATTTGGTGATAGGGGATCGTGTCTTCGTGGCGGACTTTGTATGAGCCCCGGATCTGATTGACGATTAACTGAGAATCGCCTTATACTTCAAGATATTCTAACTCCAGCTCTCTTACAAGTTGGAGGCCAATGACCAAAGCATTGTACTCGACCGCATTATTAGAGCAGGGTTCTGTGAGAGAGTAAGCGCGATTGATCGCCAATCCGGAAGGAGAAACTAGCACCACCCCGACTCTGACGATGATGTTGCCCTTGGGTCCAGTTCTCGAAGCACCGTCGAAGAACATTCGCCATATATCATCGTGAGAGATAGTATGCGAGTCGATGACCTCATCTTGAATTTCTTCATATATTCTGGACGACTCCGAGCCCGGGTGGGCTGCCAAAAAGTCTGCCAGGGCTTGACCTTTGACAGCCTTTTGTAGGACGAAGATCATATGATAGGGGGATAGCAATATTGCCTATGTAGCGAGGCGAGAGCTGAGTTCCCCTGGTTTAGTCATGAGGACCCTGAGAGGGTTGACTCGTGAGATCACATGTATGGTTTGTCCCGTGACATAGTACCGCATCTTCTGAATGTCGAACACCAGGGCGATGCATTCCTTTTCCACGGCGGTGTATCGGTGTTCTGGCCCAATCATCATTCGACTGAGATAATATATGGCTTGTTCATAGCCTGCGTCGTTGTTTTGTGCTAGCAGGGTGCCAAGGGAATGCTCCATTGCACGTACGTAGAGCAGGAATAGTTTTCCAGCAACCGGGGCCACCAAGACTGGAGGGTTCGACAAATATTCTTTGATGCTGTCGAAGGCCCGCTGACATTCTTCGTTCCATACGAATGAGACGTCTTTCTTCATGAGATGGGTGAATGGTCGACATCGCCCGGAGAGGTTAGAAATGAACCTCTTGATGTAAGCTAGCCTCCCTTGGAGGCCTCGGAGTTCGCGGAGATTTCTCGGGAGACCCATCTCCATAATTGCCTTTGTCTTCTCAGGGTCTACATGGATACCCTGGGCGATGATGATGAAGCCCAAGAACTTTTTGCTAGATACGTCCAAGAAGGATTTTGTGGGATTCATCTTCAGATTGTGCGCTCGTATCAGGTCGAATACCGTCCCCAGATCCTGCAGATAGTTTTCCTTACAGCGACTCTTGACGGCGATGTCATCAATATAGCACTCCACCGTCCTACGTAAGTGGTCTCTGAAGATGATACTCATGGCTCTTTGATATGTGGTGTCGGCATTCTTCAGACCGAAAGGCATGACTGTGTAACAGTATGTGCCAATCGGCGTACGGAATGATGTATGCTTTTCGTAGTCAGAGGACATCTTGATTTGGTTGTACCCCGAGAAGCCATCCATGAATGACATACATTCGAAGCCTCAGGTGTTGTCAATCATGATGTTTATGATAGGGAGGGGGAATTCATCTTTGGGGCATACCTCGTTCAGATTACGGAAGTCGATGCAGATTCAAATCTTCTCATTCTTCTTGAGGACGGGTACTATGTTGGTGACCCAGTCAGGATGTTGTTCCTCACGAATGAAGTCGCTGGCTATCAGTTTGTTGACTTTGGCTTCTATCGCATCCATGATGCTTGGGCGAAAGCGTCGCTGTTGTTGCTTGACTGGCTTTGCATCTGGCCGAATGTTGTTCTTGTGAAGGGCAACCTCGGGGTTTAGTCCTGGTATGTCTTCATAACTCCAGGCGAACACATCGATATATTCTTTGACAAGCTCCAGTAGCGATTCTCGCTCTTCGTCTGTCAGGCTTTTACTGACGAAGATTGGTTTTGGAGAAGATTCGCTACCGAGATCCACCTATATAACTTCATCTTCAGTAGGAGGTTCTCTCTGTTCGAACCGCTTTTCCTATTGTGCATCCAACTGTTGGGCCGACGGCTCTAGCTCAAGGATTTCAGGAATGTCTTTATCTTCTTCATAAGCGTCGGCGAATGCCATGTTGACTGACAGGACTTGTCTGAATACGTCTCCGATGCTGGTATCTGAGTCAGAAGTTGGTGACCCGGTTGAATGTGAATGCCAGTCACATTCTTCATCTGAACTCTCAGGGGTCATCGTGGGTGTAACATACCCTAATCCACATCGAGTCTTGCTATAGTAGTCTCGTCGTTTGCTAGCCGGGACCGGTGGCTTCAAAGGTAATCGTCGTCCGGTGCCGTAGTTCAAGCCTGGCATCGTCTCCAGATCATACCCCTATTTTTGCACGAGATACTTGGATTGGGGGCTATAAAGATACAGAGGCAGTCTCCCGGCATCTGATTCAAGGTCGACTTCTCCTATAGTGAAGGGTTGCGAATTGTCCTTTCGGCCGAAGATGATTGGATGGTCCCCTCCTTCGATTATGCGATAAGCACCTTCCACTGGAGTAAGCTGGTTTGCGGTGTACACATTTGTCACCTGTATGTAGGTGAGTGCCTATATCGTGTTCCATTACATACATTGTACAAAGCTTATTAAGCTCGAGGTAGTTCAAAGATAGCCCTTTATTGATGAAGTAAGGTATCTTTTCTAGCGAGATTACATCATCAGCGGAGGAAACATCAGTGTGGTCAACCACATACTTGGCTAGCTCCGGTTCCTCTTCGGCTACCTCCTGTATAAACGAAGACTGAGAGGACGACCTGGGCAGCTTGATCGTCAAGGGTTCAGCTGGTGGAGCAGAGCGTGGAGTTGTTGGCAGACTAGCGACCCCCAGTTTGGTGCTCGATGCTGGGCGGGGAGTGGTTGGTTCGCTAGAAGTTCCAGGCCTTGCATCTGGGTGACGACTCTTCTTCGGAAGGCGTATCGTCATTGGCTTGTCGGAGGGATTGAGCTTCTCCATTTACGGCTGGCCGACTCTTGGCAGTCTGAATGTCAGTGGCTCTATTGTGGGTCTTGGCATTTGGCCAGACCTTGGCAGCCGAATTATTATTTGCTCTTCTTGTGCCGAGAGGCTGATTGTGTCCTTATGCAGAGTGGCGGTAAGGGGTGCGAACTTGCCAGGTTTGCGAGCTTGGAGATGGATTGTCAGAGGTTTTTCTGATCCTGTGGCTGACTCGGTACGAGCTTGCACATCTCCTTCACCAAGGTGCCTCTTCGACTTTTCGATGTCGAAAAATTCTGTCCTCACGAAGCCGTGTTTGTCGACATACTTGAAGCATTGGTGCAGCGTGGAAGGCACGATCATATAATCATGTATCTAAGGGCGTCCCAGGAGGATGTTGTAAGAAGTGTCTGTATCTATGACGTAACAGGTAACTTCCGACTGGAGATCGCCAATTTGACACTTCAGACGAATCTTCCCAATTGGGTAGCTCCTGACCGAATTGAAACCGCTGATGGCGGTGCTTTTGGGCGTCAGGCGATGCATAGGGATGCGGAGATGATGTAACAGACCCTTCAGGATAATGCTTATGGAAGAGCCAGGATCGATGTGCATCCGATCCACCTTTACGTCGCCGATGTATCCAGTATAGTATAACGGGCGATCGTGCAGGTTGGTTTTGATGAGCATATCCTGCGGAGTGAAGATAATGTTGGGCATCGCTTCAGCGCAAGCGCTATCTTGGAGATCTGCAGGCGGGTTCACTCCCATTAGGTTGACCTAAGCCAGGTACGCATAAGCATTTTGTCGCGCATCGCTCAAAGCTGTGCGAACATCCTTTAAAAGTCTCAGAAGCTCGTATAATGACAACTTGGCCGGTGTGTTGGCCAATTGTGCCAAGATGTCGAAGTTGTAGGGCATCTTCAGCCCCTGCGGTGCCTCTTTTCAGAGGGATTTGTCAAAGCGAGTCTCCTTCGGCCTAGGCTTGTCGGTCGTCGGAGGCTGAGCAGGTCCCGGAGCGTCAGTTATAGCGGGCTGATGATATTCAGCTGAGTTATCAGCCATGAGTTGGGATTGTGCCCCAGATCGCGTGACGACAGCTGTAGCTTCTTCGATATCTGCCGAGATTGTACGGCAGGACCTGACTTTTCCACTCTTCTTCTAGCAAATGGAAGATGGTGTGGGCTGAGTCACTTCTGATACCAAGTCTGGATGGACCTATATGACCTCCCCTCGTGATGTGGTGAGGGGCACTAGACCAGCAGCCTGATCTCGGGGAGGTGGAAGATTAGTAATCTTCATTGTCGCCAGAGGGATGGGGACCACACCGTCTTGAGTTTCCGTCGGAGGAAAGCTGCCGAATTGTACCGATACCATATTGGCTGCCATGGTTACCTCTTCGAAATCGATGGCCAGAGCGTTCGAACCGATGAGATTTTGGATGTACCATTTTAGTTGGTAGCAGTCGTTTGTAGCATGGTGGACGTAGCGGTGGTAATGGCAGTACTTTGGGTTCTCCATTTCTGCCGGCCGTAGTTTCCGTCTTGGTGGAGGAAGCTGAATTCTGTCTCCTTGTATGAGCATGTGCAAGATGGGCTTGACATGGCCATCTTCGAAGGAGTAGGTGATTTGCGGCCATTGTTTGTCTACCGGTTTTGATTCAGGTTTCTGGGCTGTATCGGCCACCATAGCCTGCTTACCCCTGTTGTCCCGATTATTGGAGGGGCTATCCCCATTGTTGTTGTTGGTATTAGGACGCTTGCCCTTATTCTCTCCGTCCGAGATGTATAATCCCAATTTGCGAGCCTACTTCAACCGTTCTTCGGCACTTGTAGCACTGATGATAAACGTCTTCCAGTCCTTGAATTGACTTTCACCCATCCAGAGGCTGATTGTTGGGAGCAATCTCTTTTGGCAAATTTCAATCAGGGAGGAATCCGGATTTCCAGACGGCAGCTTCATTGTGGTTTGGCAAAACCGCTCAATGTAGTTCCTTGTCAGCTCTTTCTCCCCTTGGACGACGTCCATGAGGTTGGACATTGTGACGTCCTGTCCTACTTTGTAGAATCTCTCCAAGAACATGCGCTTGAAGCTGGCGAAGGATTGGATGCAGTTGTCTGACAGGTTGCGATACCAGTCGAAGACGACTCCTTCCAATGCCCCAATGAATAATCGTGTGAGGATGGCATCGTCATGGGGCAGATGGTCGGTGGTGACCCCGAAGTAAGTGATGTACCGACTGCGGAGGTCTTGCCATCATAAGGATTGATATTGAACGGCTTATATCTTGGTGGGAAGGGGACATCCCTCCATGCAGCAGGGTACGGTTGTCGTATTCTGAGGTCTTAAGAGTTTTCTTGAGCGTGGAACATGGCTCGGAGCTTCTGGACCTCTCTTCTTGATTCTTGGGCCTCATCCACGACGATGGGGGCCGTTACTTCAGGAGGGCTGTTGCCCGGGTTCGGTGTCGCTGAATTTGAGTCCGTATTGACCGCGGGACCCGCGCTTGTTTGGCCAGGCGTCCCTCCTTGCAGAGTTGGAAGGGCCGCTTTGATCTCGTCTACAGACTTGACCAAGGCATGCAGTATGGCCTCCAGAGTGTCGATGCGTTGGCGATCACTGGAGCCACCTTGGCTGCTTTCCGTCATGAACACCGTCTTTACATGAGGAGAGATGGATGGAATGGTAGAGGAAGCACCCTCCGAATCATGCCCCTGTAGTGAGAAGTCATCGGGGTATGTGGGAATGTCTTCCTCTGGTTCTGACTCAGAAGGAACAGTACCCCCAGTCACTGAGTTCGCCTCGTCTTGGGAGTTGTTGACGTCCTCGGGGACGTCGGGGTTCGCTGTATCTGATGGGTAGTTGTTTCCTCCGGCTCATCTTCTTGGAACATCGGATTATCGTAAAAGTTCGGAGGAGTGCTACCCCCCAGTCCCAGCAACCCCCAGTGGAGTGGATGACGAATCTCTCACTGTAGCAGATTTCATCTTAGAACGGGTACCTTGGAAAACTCCGGTGGTGGGCACCCACTTAGACGACAGTTTCTTAGTTATAGTGGTTTAAATCTTCGGGCTGGGAACATTTGTCTTCTTCCCTCTTCCATCGACGGGGACTTTCTGAGCAGAGTTGCAGGAGACAACGGGAAGTGCCTCATCCTCTGAATATGGTTGTTGCAGTCTTTGGAAGACGGACTGCCGATCTTCTGGTATCGTCGCGTTATTGCAACAGCAGTTGACGATGATTTGGGTACGGTGACGTCCGTGGGAGGACTCGTTGCACCCCGATGCACCTTCTCTTTCCTTGCGTCTGTGGAGGATGGCCTCACGCAAGTCAGATGGGTCTGGATCGACCATGTTTGCTCCCTGGATTTTGGGAGACTTTTGCGAACCTCTCTGTCCGTTTGCCGCCGGGGGCTGGACTCGAGTGGTTCTGTACAACTTCCTATCTGAGGCCCGCATAACAGTATGTGGGACGCTCGGATGGTCGGAGGTCGGATCAGCGGATCGAGCTTGCCAAGCTCGTGCTGCCCTAGACTTCTTTGCTCTAGTACGTAAGGGCACATAGTAGGAAGAGTCTAAGTGATGCTGGAGAGAGTCAGACATATCTTCTTGAGAGCACAAGAGATTAGGACCATAGGAGAGGGGGTCGAAGACAGAGCCACGTGGAGTAGGCGTCATGCGGCTGGAATCAATAATCTTCATGCGGCTGGTAGGCGTAGCCGTATAGGCTTTCTTCATGAGGCTGGAAGTCTCAGCCGCATGAGTTTTCTTCATGCGGTCGGATGATCTGGCCGCATAGACGTCCTTCATGCGGCTGGCAGATTCAACCGCATGAACATCCTGCATGCGGCTGGCAGACTTGGCCACATGACTGTTCGGCTTCTTCTTGGGGCACTTAGAGTCGCTCTTTGTCCTTGCAAGTCCAGCATCGTAGTGCTTTCCTCTGCCGGACTTGGGAAAAGCAGAGTTCTCTATGGCTTAAAGTGGAGCCGCATGAGAGTCGCCTTCGCCGCCTTGGGTAGCAGAGAGTACTCCGTCCAAAGCTTGGGGAGGAGCAAATGATTTTGGCCTCCACTCGCTGCGAGCTTTCTTTGTGCGGGTTCGCTTCTGGACCAGGCCAGCGCTTCCCTCAGAGAGGATTTCTTTAAACGCCTGTTGGTCGAAGCGGACGACCATCTTCTGTTGTATAGAGCCAAGTTTGGCTGCATCCGATTGCGTCACCAACTCCTTAGCCGTGGAGAAGTTTGTCCCCAGCAGAGTCGCCATCGTGTTTGCGATGAAATATAAAAGAGCAGAACAATTATCGGAGGACTGGATTTTTACTTCACAATACAAACTCGCTTGTACAAAGAAAGCCTAGGGACAAAAACCTAGGTACAGCAATCTAAGTATAATTATTTATTTTAGATTCTGGGGGGTGACGGTAGAGGCTCGGGAAAGCGACGGCAGCTCTGCCTTACTTCTTGGACGATCGGGTGCAACCTTGGCTCTGTAGAAGAACTGCTTGGCGTTGATGAAGAAATGCTCTCTTTTCAAGCTCTGTATACTCTCTCTCTAGCTCTCTGGCTCTCTATGTCTCTCTCTGTATTTGTCGCTCTATATATCTCTCTGTGTATGTATGTGTGTCTTTTGTAAGAGAATGTCACCTTGCTATTTATAAGAGTGGAGGGGGCCTCATTAGGGTTTGCAATGATTGCCCATTCTTAAAAGTCGGCGGCTAAGGATCACTGGATATGGGCCGTTCATCTTGAATATACGAGATTTGAGCAATAAATGTGATTGCATCAAATCTTTTATGGGTAATTAAAGATGATTGACATAAATCCTTCTGATTTGCCATGCCAACCTCGAATTTCTCGGCACGTGTCATTAATTTGCTTGTTTGCAAATGATCTGATTTGATCCCAATATTTTATTAGGATTTGTTGAGGGATTTTGATCAATTTGATGCTACGTGTCCTACTATCATGCCACGTGTCGTAACCGCAAGCCACAGCAGAAATCTGAGTCGCAGGAAAGTTGCTCCTCATTGGGCCGCATAAGGCTGGCCACGTGTCAAGGCTACCTGAGAGTGGCCCCCTGAACATTTAGACCGCATGGTAATGATTTGAGCCGCATTAATGTGGATGACCGCATGATGGGTGCCTTCTTCGTGAACCGCATGAAGATAGTCTTCATGAGCCGTATGAAGATAGTCTTCGTGAGCCGTATGGGGCTAGTCTTCGTGAGCCGCATGAAGACAGTCTTAGTGAGCCGCATGGGGCTAGTCTTCATGAGCCGCATGGGGAGCCTCCGCTTGGGCCGCATGGGGGAGCCTCCGCTTGGGCTGCATAGGATGGTTTCTACTTGAGCCGCATACGACTGTCCACGTGTCAAGGCCGCATGACAGTTTCTGAATCTCGGGGGATCATGTCAGAGATTTTCTTCGCTTCCCTAGGCGTCCGTCATTATGAGGGAGTCATAATGATATCTTTGTGTCAGAACTATCACATTGTCAGAGCTGTCAGCCGTCAAGGCATTTAATGTAGTAAAGGACAATCGGAAGAGCTATTTGAAGGCCACGTGGCATCTCTCTGAGCCGCATAGAACTTGTTTGAGCCGTATAGACGCTCGAGCCGCACGGATACTTGAGCCGTATGAACTCTCCGAGCCGCATGGGGCTCTCTGGCCGCATGGATCTTTCTTTATTCTTTTCCATGCTCCTACATACCTCTCTTTCTAATCTTGTTCTTTCCTATAGAGGCTTAACCTAATGGAAGAGGATATTTATAGGGTGGGGATCCCTAGGTTAGAGTATGTGGCCGGCCAAGAATTGTTAGGGTTAGGGTTAGGCATTTGGCTAATGGGCTTTGGGCTTTGGGCTTCTATGGCTAAGTTATTGATTAATGGTTCAATCATAAGTCATGGCTTGTGACTTAATATTCTGACTTGAGTCAAATAACTAAACCATAGGTCAACTCTAGTCTAACTAGGGTTGTATGACCTAACCAAGTCCAAACTCAACTAGGGTTAGCTCCTAGGTTAGTCTACCAAGGTCATTGCTAGTCAAAGTCAACCTAGTCAACCATCATTCAAACAATTCCAAAATAATTTCTAAAAATTCCCATAAATTCAATTAAATTCTAATAAATTCAAATAACCCCAAAAATGACAAAAATACCCTCAAACTAGAAATATGGTAGTGACAAATCTACCCTCCTTAAAAGAATTTCGTCCTCGAAATTGAAAGGCGAAATACAACTGATGAGAAGGATAAAAAGTATACCTCAAGGTCCAAAAAGATATGGGTATCGCTCGCACATCTCATCCTCACACTCCCAGGTAGACTCTCCTGGAGAATGATGCCTCCATGCGATGCGTACCAAAGGTATCACCTGGTTCCTCAGAACCTTCTCCCGTCGATCCAGAATCTCCACTGGCTGCTCTGGATAGCTGAGAGAAGGCCCAACCTTAATCTCCGAATAATCAAGCACATGGCTAGGGTCAGCCACGTACCTTCTCAACTGTGATACATGGAATCCGTTATGGACCTCCACTAGTACAGGTGGCAAGTCTAGCCTGTATGCCACGTCACCGACTCTCCCGCTGATAACGAAAGGGTCGATGAAGCACGGGCTAAGCTTTCTGCCTCCCTCAAAACGTATCGTACCACGAGTCAGAGATATCCTCAAGAAAACCTGGTCTCCGACCTAATCATGAGCAAGGTCTCAATTAATTATGATAAACAAACATGATTAATAAAACACAAACAATCAAACCTAAATTATTTACTACCCTAATCTGTACCTCAAACTCCAAGGGCCTCCGGTGGCTATCGGCCCAGTACCGATGTCTGTCCTGCGCCATGCGAAGTCTGTCCCTAATGAGATTCACCTTCTTGGCTGCGTCAACAACCATCTCTGGCCCAAATAAAGCTCGCTCACCAACATCATCCTAAGATAAGGGTGTACGGCACCTACGCCCGTACAGAGCCTCGAAAGGTGACATCTCAATGCTGGCCTGGAAACTGTTGTTGTAAGCAAACTCTACCAAATGCAGATGATCCTCCCAGGAACCTCTAAAGTCTAAGACGCACGTCCGCAACATATCCTCAAGTGTCCGAATAGGCCTCCCTGACTGTCCGTCCGTCTGGGGGTGTATGCGGTACTAAACTTGAGCTGAGTGCGCAAGCTAGTCTGCAGACTCCTCCAGAAATGGAAAGTAAAGCGACTATCCCGATCTGAGATGATGCTGACCGGAACCTCGTGAATCCTGACTATCTGTCATATATACATCTCCGCAAGCCTCTCTGTAGACGTACCCACCTTGAATGGCAAGAAGTGGGCCGATTTGGTCAACCTGTCGACGATGACCCAAATCGCGTCTTTTTCTCCTGGTGTACGCGGCAATCCTGATACGAAGTCCATAGTGATATGCTCCCATTTCTACTCGAGAATAAGCAGCGGCTGTAATATTCCACCGGGCCTCTGCCTCTCCGTCTTGACCTGCTGACAGACCAAGCACCTAGCTACGAAGCGAGCCACCTCCCGCTTCATCCCGGACCACCAAACATGCTCCCTCAGATCTAGGTACATCTTGTTGGCACCAGGGTGTATAGAGTACTGAGATCTGTGGGCCTTCTGCAAAACCTGCTCTCTGAGCTCTCCGCTGGGCACACATAATCTGGAACCGTGCCTCAAGGCACCATCCTCTGCAAGAAAAAACTCGCCGTCCACCAATCTTGCTCGAACCTGCTCTCGGAGACAACGCAGAGCAACATCCTCAAACTGTGTCGCCTTTATCCTCTCCACCAAGCCCGACTGAATCTGCATGCCCCACATCTGCATCTGCACTCCGGGCACGATCACCTCAATCCCAAGGCTCTCCAAGTCTGCAAGCAAATGCCGATCCATGGTCAAACACATGGCTGTCGGATACCTACTCAAGGCATCGGCAACCACGTTGGCCTTCCCTGGGTGATACTGAAGTAGGATGTCAAAGTTCTTCATCAACTCTAGCCATCTGCGCTGCCTCATATTCAACTCCTTCTGAGTGAACACATACTTTAAGCTCTTGTGATCTGTGAAGATCTCCACCCTCTCTCCATACAGATAATGCTTCCACAACTTCAGAGCAAAAATCACCGCTGCCAGCTCCAGGTTATGGATCGGGTAGTTCTTCTTATGGGGATGTAATTGCCTGGAAGCATAGGCAATCACCTTCCCATGCTTCTGCAAGACACAACCCAACCCCTTCGCTGAAGCATCACTATAAATAGTGAATCCACCTGATCCTGAAGGCAATATAAGAATCAGAGCTATCGTAAGCCGTTTCTTCAACTCATCAAAAGCTGCCTGACACTCCTCTGACCAAACATACACAGCATCCTTCCGGGTCAACCGAGTCAACGGCTCTGCAACCCGGGAGAAATCCTGTACAGATCTCCGATAATATCCTGCCAGCCCTAGGAAACTCCTGATCTTTGCAACTGAAGTCGGCGCTGCCCATGCCTCAACTGCTATAATCTTCTTGGGGTCAACTGAGATACCATCTCCAGTCACCACATGCCCCAAAAAGTCTACCCGGTCCAAAAAAAACTCACACTTGGAGAGTTTCCCATAAAGCTGCTCCCTCCTGAGAGTCTCCAGCACTATCCGCAGATGCTCCTCATGCTCCTCCTCAGTCTTGGAATATACCAAGATGTCGTCAATGAACACCATCACAAACTGATCCAGGTACTGGTGGAACACCTTGTTCATCAGGTTCATAAATACTGCCGGTGTATTGGTTAGCCCAAATGGCATAACCAAAAACTTAAACTGCCAGTACCGCATCCTGAAAGCGGTCTTGGGAATATCCTCCCCCATCACCTTCACCTGGTGATATCCCGACCTCAGATCAATCTTGGAAAATACCCGAGCTCTGCTCAACTGGTCAAAAAGATCGTCGATCCGCGGCAGTGGGTATTTGTTCTTTATTGTGAGGTTGTTGAGTGCTCTATAGTCAATACACATCTGTACTGACCCATCCTTCTTCAGCACAAACAACACTGGTGCACCCCATGGCGACGAACTCGAGCAGATGAAGCCCTTGTCCTGCAACTCATCCACTTTCTTCTTCAGTTCTACCAACTTACTATTGTTCACTCGATAGACATGCTGGGAGATGGGTTCCGCTCCTGGAACCAAGTCTATCGAGAACTCTATGTCTCTGTCTGGTGGCAATCCCGGCAACTCCTCTGGAAAAACATTCATATATTCTGCTATCAAGGGGTGTGGAATCGCCTGCTCCTCAACCGAGACTCCGCAGAAAACTCCGCTGCTCTGCTTCGCCTGACGTCTGGAGTACTCAAACTCTGGCTCCTCCGGCGCTCTGAAGAGAGCTCTACCCCCTCTGCAATCAATGCTGGCGTGGTGCCTGCTCAACCAATCCATGCCGAGTACTATATCGTAGTTCGACAATGGCATTACGAGCAGGCTCACCTCCAACACACGGCCTCCCAAAATAACTCTCCGACCCTTACAAATATCATGTACGAGGATAATGCCATCCCCGGTCGTGATCTTGTAAGTCCTAGGTAACGATTCAGCTATGATACCGTGTCTAATCATAAAAGATACTGATATGAAACTATGCGAAGCACCGGAATCGAATAATGCAAAAGCTGGACTGGAGTCGAGGAGAATCAAACCTGCAATCAGCTCTCCTACCACCTCTGCGTCCTCAGCTGCCATAGCGAAAGCTCGCCCCTGCTGGTCTTCCCTGGCCTGCTGCTAATGCTGAACAAATCTCTGTTGCTGGGTCGGCAGGGCTGGTCCCCACTGCTGGCCTACTGCTGTCCCGGCTCCTCCTCCCTGAGCTGCTCGTCCCATGGTCAAGGTACACTCCATCATTTGGTGGTCCTCTGAGCCATATACCAGGCACTTGCCTAGTCTCTTCCTATACTCGTTCCACCCGTGCCCTGGCTTCTTATAATAAGTGCAGGTGGTGGCCTGCTGCCTCGGTGCCTGCTGCTGCACCCTCTATTGCAGATGCTGTACTGGCTGATGCCTCGGCTGCTGAAACTGCTGTGGCTGGAACTGCCTCGGCTGCTGGTGCTGGAAGTGAGGCCTCTTAGCCTGGCCTCCACTGCTGCTGCCTTCCTGGAAATCTCGCCCCCTCTTGAGCCTAAGCTCAAGATTATCCTCTGCAGCTAAAGCGTCCACCAGGATCTCCTCAAAGGTAGCGCTGCGGGCGTTCTTGGTGTAGGACTTGACCTCCTTTACCAAGTCCTTTCGGAACCTTCGGGCCTTCGTCGCCTCCGATAAGTCCTCCATAAATCTGCTCAGGCGGCAGAACTCTCCTGCATACTCCTCCACAGACTGTCTCTCCTGGACTAGGGCCTCGAACTGAGTCTCGAGGGCTCCCAGCGCTGCATCTGGAAAGAACTTTTCCTTGAACAGCTTCTTGAATGCTGCCCAAGTCTGTCCTATTGTGCCAACCCTCGGGTCGGTCTGGTACCATGTACGGGCCAGATCCTGCATCATGCTGGCCGTTGCCTCTATCTGGAGCCTCGTCGGCATCTCAGCCAACCTGAAAATATCTTCCATATGCTCGATCCACTCGTCGGCATACAAGATCCCCTCTATCCCTCGGAAGTCCCTCGGGTGCATCTTTTGGAAATCTTGGATGCCCTTCTCCCGTAGCTGGTACAGCTGCGGGGCTGCCGCTGGCTGAGCTACGACTCTCTCTACTGCGATCACTGCCAGCTCAATGCCTCGTGTGAGCTCTGCTGTGTGCCTCTGCTGCTGGGTCTGCTGACCCTCCATGTACTGCCGAAAGAAGGCTAACAGCTGAACGGCATCAACTGTCCCTGCAGGTGGCTGCTACTGCTGAAGTACATCCGGAATCACCGGACTCGGCTCATGCCTCACAGGTGGTGGGGCTCCTCTGAAAATAGCCGAAACGCCTACCCTAGCTGGCATGACTGGGGCTGCGATACCAAGGGCTGGCTGCTGAGTACGAGAGGTGGCAGACCTCTCATCGGCGTCTCCCTGGCCCTGGCGATGCGACCTCATCTCAACCATCCTGGAGACACAGATCAAAAGAAACAATTGCTGAGAATGAGTCGAAATATCAAAGGAGGACAGTTTAAATTCAAAGGAAGACAATAAGCAGCAAAATTTAGATATACGGAATCTGATAAAGAGTTTTCCTAATGTGATTGAGTACCTTCAAAAAATTTTCTAATTCTACTGCAGGCTGCAGTGATATTCTAGTTCGAATACCACTACATTTCTAATCTAGACCTGGATGGGCCACCACTAAAAACGTGTCATGACCCGCACCCTAGAGTAAGGGCACGAGACGTGGGTACGTCCAGCCTACGCCATAGTGTCGGCGGTAGAATACTGTCCTAGGTCACAATATCTAACAATATAAATTCTAAGCAGTTTATACTCTCCGAATGGGGGTGACATAGCAGAAAGTAAACTCAATCACAACTAAGGCAGATGATAAGATAGAAGATAGATAGATAGATAAAACTGCTGAAAAGAAAGGAAATCCCAAGTACAACAGAGATGTCTAAGATAAATACATATCCCCAGTATCATATATATACAATCATCCATAGAGTCTATAAATAAAAAACATCCTAGTCTAGAGGTGTGTCATCCACTGCTAGTGGGACCTGCTGCTGGTCCAGGTCCAACATCTCAGCTAAAGTAGCACCGTAATAGGTATCCACACCGGCCTCCTCCTCGTCCTCTGTAATATTTTCAACAGGTCCAGTCAGGACAGGAGCGAGCACAATACATCTCAACAGTTCATAGCAGGTTAGAAAATAAAAAAATACAGTAGAGTAAGATACAGGAAACTGAAAGAAGTATGGAATGTAAACAGAGAAAACTGTAATGGAAATATATACACTGTAAATAGAGAACTAACAGTGGCTAGTGAGTCAGAGTACAATATAAATATGTGAATGGCATAGGAGATTCTGGGAACTATACTATGGAGTGATTCTGGGAACTACACTATTTGGATATTATTCACATGTTTACTTCTACTCCCCCGTACCCCCAATCAATACACAAGGATCCAGCCAGGTTATGTTATGATTCCATGCAAAGGCCCATAAGGGGTGATACATGGATAGCCCATAAATAGGTGATTCTGGGAATGCCCATAAATGGATTATTCAGGGAAGACACTGTGATCATGAGAGTACATGTCACAAGTGATCGATGAACCGTGAAGCATAGT
Organism: Iris pallida; assembly: GCA_029216955.1. NCBI lineage: Eukaryota > Viridiplantae > Streptophyta > Magnoliopsida > Asparagales > Iridaceae > Iris > Iris pallida. Next base: position 7,176,113 of record JANAVB010040216.1, on the reverse strand, counting down.
GATACACCATGTAAGTGAAACGCACAGAACTTGTAGTATACGATGCTCCCTGAGGGGATAACATCTCAAGAATGGATCCATATAGTACTAATCCGTGTTACCAATGTGACAGCATCAAGTAAATTAATCTAAAGCAGGAAAATAATTCTAACAGGATATGAAATGATCAGAGAATGTACTCGCCTGGTATCTGAGTGTCCAACTGAAAATGTACTATCCGATGAGTGGTGTCTGGCTCCTATTTAGAACAGCACAAGTCACAACAAGTCCAGAATGGTAAAATGAAGCACTACAATGCATTCTACAAGAATCTAGGTCAATCTAGGCCAAAGTCAACTCTTGGTCAACTCTGGTCAACCCTAGAAGTCAAACTAGGTCAAACAAGGCTAAGCTAGGTCAAACTAGTCCAAGTTAGGTCAAATAGGGTCAACAAGTCTAGGTTGGTCAAACCTAGGCATAACATGTCAATCTAGGTCAAACTAACCAATACTATACCAGTCACAAAAGCCTAGTGATGCACAAGTGCATCACACTGCATGCCATAGGCTATTCTACCTAAGCTAATGAAATCTCTACCTCATATCACACTATCACACCACATATTTACACTAGGATATAATATATGTACTCACATATATAGGTCACATTCCATAGGCAATGCAATATTCTTTTTAATTTACACTATCACACTACACATTACACATTGGTTTATATATCACATCACACATTACACATTGGTTTATATATTTATATATATATATATATATATATATATATATATATATATATATATATATATATATATATATATATTTTATATATATATATATATATTATATATATATATATTTTATATATATATATTTTATATATATATATATATATATATATATATATATATATATATATATATATATATATATATATATATATATATAGGGACATGTCATCAAGGTAATTGTGTGTGTGTGTGTATGTGCTTAGGCATATGTGTGTAGATGGTATTCCTGTGTGTGACAGGAATTTAGGATAGGGTGCGTCCATATATGTGTGTGAGTGAATGGCATGTACTCAGTCCAGTGGACAGTGAGGAGTGTGAGAGTGTTCAGTTCATCATGGACAGTAGTGTTGTGTGTGTGTGGGCATGAGGGAAAACAGTAAACTAAATGTGTGAATGATGAAGAGTCACATAAGGTTCAGTTCAGGAATTTATAGAAGGGAACCCAATGACAGTGTCAATGAGAGCTCCTGACAGTTCTCAGGAACTAGAATTCAGATGTGAGAGTGAATGCCAAGGGCAACTCTCAATCTCAGATTTTCACATCAACTGAATCACATGCTCGTAGTAAGAAGAAAAGGAAATCAGATTCAGAATTTCTCAGGTTTTTAGCATATTACAAGTTCAACAAAATCTCAGGTTTAGACATAAAAGGAAACATGGTTTTCACAAGCCAACCCATAATCAATACACAGTGACTCAATTCAGGTTTATATCAAAATAATCTCAGTTAAAAGTAAAGGAATTCAGTTCATTTATTCTCAGGTTAGCACATGACTAATTGAAAGAAAACAGTCCAACCAAGCCATTCCATTTCGAAATCAAACTACAACCACAATCACTCAAAATTGGCATACAGTTAGAACAGAAGTAGGAGAATATCATTAGAGTATAAAACCCATATTTAATAGAATTTAAATAGGTAGAATAGATTGCCAAAATTCGAATTAGGAAACTAGAAATTACAGGATACACAACCTAGTATCAGAAATTTAGGGAAATAGAATTTGATAAATAAAAACGTGTTAAAATATACAATAATTGGTTGGTAATATAAATATAACTTGTGCACGTGTCTTAGGGAGTGTTTCGTGTCCACCACAATGTGACACGACGTGTCCACATACAAACAAACACCAATCGGGCACACAGATACTGCATAGTGCACTGTCTCGTGCACAAGTGCACACGTGTCGTGCACCCGACACGATACGAATGGGGTCGTGTCCTCGTACAAGGTGGTTCACCTAGGGTCCAGCTAGGTGTGTGTCACCCTAAATTAGGTCCTAGTGTGTCGTGTCCTGACTTAACAAGCCGTGTCAGAACCCATAAACCGACTGTGCACGAGTAGAGGAAAATCAGCGCACGAGCTCGTGCTCGCTCGACACGACACGGGGACACGTGAGATTTGACACACGTGGTGTCAGTCAATGCCCCAAGCTACGTGTCAAATGGTTTGTGTCGAGTCGCCGTGTCCACAGAAATAATGCCCCTGAGTAGCAGGACACGCACGCTGCCCGCGCGCACGTGTGCACCCGCGTGTGCACGTGTCCCAAACCGACACGACACGACCTCGATTCAAACTCAGGACACTAGAATTATGTAAGCCACATCAAAACGACATTTTCTATTCAAAAACTTTCACAAAAACAAATCGAAATGCCCCTATGGGCATTTCATCAAACACTTGCACACATCACTGATACGTGTCCGATACGAACACGTACAGGGCACGAAAATTCACAAACCCTATTCCTACAGGACCAGGACACCTAGGGCTAGGTATTTATGCAATTAAAACCTAATTTTAATAGGTGGATAGAAAAATACCTATGTGTGTTCTTCAACACAAAAGCTCCTTCAATGTGGATCCCCAAAAGCCACCAAACTCCTTCAAATTGCTATGAAACTGAGATTAACAAATTCCAACAGCAAGAAAACACTAATTAGAACCTATTGCAATTTGTTTGGATTAAAAAGGAATTTTTTGGAATTTCTATGAATTAAAGAAGTTGTACATACCTCTCTTTCTAAACTTGTTCTTTCGTAAAGAGTCTTAACCTAATGGAAGAGGATATTTATAGGGTGGGGATTCCTAGGTTAGAGTATGTGGCCGGCCAAGAATTATTAGGGTTAGGGTTAGGCATTTGGCTAATTGACTTTGGGCTTTTATGGCTAAGTTATTGATTAATGGTTCAATCATAAGTTATGGCTTGTGTCTTAATATTCTAACTTGAGTCAAAAAACTAAACCATAGGTCAACTCTAGTCTCACTAGGGTTGCATGACCTAACCAAGTCCAAACTCAACTAGGGTTAGCTCCTAGGTTAGTCTACCAAGGTCATTGTTAGTCAAAGTCAACCTAGTCAACCATCATTCAAACAATTCCAAAATAATTTCTAAAAATTCCCATAAATTCAATTAATTTCTAATAGATTCAAATAACCCCAAAAATGATAAAAATACCCTCAAACTAGAAATGTGGTCATGACAATTTTATTTAATTTCAAAAATACTAAAAATGAAAATTATTCTATTATGTATAAAATATATGTTTTTAAATGTAAATAATTTATTAATAATTATTTGTTTTGCAATAACAAAAAATCCTATACTTCTATCTGTAACCACCGATACTACCGATATCGCCGATACCAATACTCAAAGGAATAGTTCGATAGCGATTCCCATACCTATATGTTGTGATTCTGACTGGCTTTACAGAATCCTTGACAATTAGGATATATTATTCTATCTATGAAAGTCTCTATGGAAATGAATGTTCCATCTTGAACATATGTGGAGAGTTATGAATCTCCTATATTTTATAATTTAAAACCTATGGGTCTTACTATTCTACAAAATGAGCTCCTACATTCTAAATCTAGAATCTAGAAATTGGGATGAGTATCGAAATCGGTATCGGAATTTGTATCGGTATCGGTATCGACAGCTTCTCATAATCAAAACTGATGTGGTTAGCCATTGGCCTTGATTTTTAGTTTAGCTTCTATAAGAATTTTGTATTAATCTACGGTACGACATGGTGATCAGGACATAGTCCCTGTAGCCATTCGACTGGTGATACAGTAACTATGTAGCCGTAGATAAAGTTGATTGTCCTCCGACCCATATCCCTCGGCAATGATGATACGACAACCTATCACTATACCTTTTAGTAGTAGATGATGTCTTAGTATTACATTACGTGGGTTCATCATAATTCTGTTATATCCTTTAGATACTAGATTCGATAAGAACATATACTACACCATATGTACAGGACATAGATAATTCACACTAATGTATGCTAGAATAAATTTTGGATTGTGTTCTGAGCCATCCGTTCTCATACTTGGCAAAAAATTGAATATAACATTTTTATCTGCTTTCAAAAATGTACTCAAACGAGATGATGGTTCCTTTAGTTAGCTTGCTTATGTTACAATTATATTCTTTATGAATATCGATCTTACCAGATGGCACCCATGACCCGAGCAGTAGCACGTCGTTTGAGGAAAATACTGAATGCTGAGGTGGCTCCTCCTACTGTTAAGGAGGAAATGGCACCGGTAGCTAGTGAGATCGGGAGTTCCATTCATCCAGCACCTACAGTGGATTGCATCTCTCTTGGAGCCGTTGATCCCACTTTTTTGAAGTGGTTGTGTGATCGTATCACTGAGCGTTAGCGTGAGCTGCATGGTCATCATTAGTGTAGTGTAGTTTTATGGATATATGTTATATTGGACTATTAGTACTTATTACCAGTTGTACTTGCTTTATGAATATATTTTGTATTGGACTATCTACTAGTTTGTTTCTTTTTTGTAATTACAAAACATATGTGAATTAGTACTGTGTCAATCTCTGGATTGTATCTCCAGCTCCAGCTCCATTTGTATTCTGGATTCTGTATTTTTTTAATTTAGCGACGTTCTTAGTGTCGCTATTACGTAGCGACGTTTATGAACGTCACTAATAACGTCGCTAAATTGCTGACGTGGCAAAGAATCTTTCCTCACCACATTATTGCCAAAATGTCGTAAAATGTCGCTAAACGGCGACCACAAATGAACGTCGCAAATAACGTCGCTACTTAGCGACGTTTGTAACATCACTAATTAACGTCACCATAGCGATGTTTTATGACGTTTTATCGATTAGCGACATGCTTTTTTCGTCGTTTCCAAAATGACGCTAAAAATGTCGGTAACTTAAATTAGCGACGTTTTGGTCGGCAGTAGCGACGTTTACAAACGTCGCTAATTTGACAAATTCTGGTAGTGGAAAATGCATACATGGTCCATACGTTAAGGAACTGTTGTACCCATCCAATGCCTAGTAGAGTCACGTCCATGACTCATATACCTCTACTAATTGTCAAGTCTCCTAACATGCCTCTATTAGCAATTAGCCCTAATGCATGCACACAGGCGATCAGCCATCACGCAAATACCTCTACATGCTACTCATCCCACATATACCTCATGGTACAACTATGTCAAGGTTTATGATATACTCTACAAATGGTAGTCCCTTAACTCTAGGTCCATATGCAATCAAAGGATAATAAGTAAAGTAAAGCTAATATCACTTAGCAAGTAGTAAGACAGGAACTGTAATAATAGTACAGCTACAGAACTGGAAATAACAAATAGTGATATACAAATAACAAAAATGCAGACTAAATATAAGAAGTAAATATGGCAAGGTATCTTGCCTGAGGTTGTGTGCAAAAAAGGCATCGTCCAATAGCTCGAACCGTTAGAATGGTGAAGCAATGAAAGTCAAATCCCACATACATCCTCGGATGCTGAAATAAATACCATGAACATGCTTGGAATAAAATATATGTCTAGGAAATGCATGTCCAAAAGTTCAATTCTAGAACAGGGGTAAAATCATAATTTTATGTCAAAATAATGTCCGTCGTTGGATCCATTTTGTACCGAAACGTATGCCTAAACCTACGGTCTCTAAAGTTATCAAACTACATGTCTACAGGTCTGATTTGAAGAGACGAATCCAACGGTATGTCCAATTTTGGATTCCGATGAGCCGTGCACAAATTTGCCCGTTGGAGAGGATCGCGGGCCAGCCAAATAGGCGTTCTAGTCGACCTTTTCAGAATCGGACCAAACTTGGCATACAGGACCAAAAAAATGATAGGTCCTATTGGTGCAAGTTTTGTCTCGATTCGATGAACGTGCACAAAGTAATTGGAGAATTTGCAAAGGGACCGATACGGTAAATTTTGACGGATACGCATCAAATTCGTCGCGCACATGCAACCAATTTGAATTCCGTCCAAGACCACACATCCGCGAAGTTGTTACGTACCTTTCGATACTTTCGGTTCATGGCCACGTCGTCCGGTTTGGCGGGACGCACGTCGTATCGAGGTTTTTCAATATAAAAAATAGATTTTTCTCTATTTTCAAATTAATTTTAACTAAAAAATAAACATCTAGAAATTAAACTAAAAATAGGGTTTTGATCTTGCTCAGGTTGTCTAAAAGTCTATTCAGGTAGATTTCTAAATTTCATAATATCCTGGTCGTAATTCGATCGCAAACATGGGACGTTGAGACAATTTCTATAGTCCATAAAATCGAGTTTTTCTTGACTTTGGAACTCATTTTTCATCGTGCACAACTCGAAATAGAATAAACTATTATAAAGAAGTCGGTAAGGTTAGATTCGCACCCGAGAAAATGGATCGGAGAACGGACGAGCGTGAAGGCGAAAAACTCGTGAAGAAGTCGGCCTCCAAGGTGTGGTACCGTGCTCTGCTGTCGGCGCATACTGCGGTTGTTATCGCGCTCCTCTGCAGTTGCTACTGCATGGTTGCCGTGCCTGGATGGCCTGCCGACGGCCATGGTGGCGGCGCACGGTACGGTACGCAGGCTCAGGGTCGAGAAAATTTTGGCTAGGGTTAGGATTTATTGTTGTGGTGGTGGGGGTGTTTTTGGTGTTGTTGTTGTTGTTGTTGTTGTTGTTGTTGTTGTTGTTGTTGTAAATAGGCTCGGGTTAACAATGGCCCATCCGCGGGTACTGTTCACCCGAGTATGATTATATATATATATATATATATATATAATATATATATATATATATATATATATATATATATATATATATATATATATTTATGGTTTTATAATAATATATATATATATATATATATATATATATATATATATATATATATAAAACCATAAAAATATATATATAAAACCAAAAAATATATATATATATATATAAAACCTAAAAAAATATATATATATATATATAAAACCATAAAAATACACACATATATATATATGTGTATATTTATGGTTTTATATATATATATATATATATATATATATATATATATATATATATATATATATATATATATATATATATATAAAACCATATATATATATATATATATATATATATATATATATATATATATATATATATATTTATGGTTTTATATATATATATATATATATATATATATATATATATATATATATATATATATATATATATATATATATATATATATAAAACCATAAATATATATATATATATATATATATATATATATATATATATATATATATATATATATATATTTCTTTTCCTTTATCCTTTTCCTTTTCTTTTTCCTTTTCTTTCCAAAAAATACATTCAATAATATGGGTATATTTACACTTCTAAAAATATCAATAAATTAAAAAAAAATCTAAAATTTAGAATCTAAATCACTCTAATAATTATTTTTTTATAAAAAAATAGATTTCTTGTACTAAATATTTCAACATCACATATTTAGTAGAATTTCAAATACAAATTTTAAATAAAAAATACTTTAGAATCTACAATAAAATCTATAAATATCCTATAATTGATTTCTTGTAAAATTTCCTATTGTGCATAACATGTAGAAACAATTCCTACATTTAATATTTATTTAAAAATACCAATACTTATACCAAGTTAAGGTAATTAAATAAAAATATTAATTAAATCAAAAAATAAAATATAATAAAATAAAAAATAGGGGGTTTACATTCTACCCAACTTAGAAAAATTTTGTCCTCGAAATTAAAAATTAATCTTAATAAAAAGTAACGATATATATATATATATATATATATATATATATATATATATATATATATATATATATATATATATATATATATATACAAAAGTTGAGCAGATACGTCAGATCGTAACTTGGTTTTCGAAGCCCATGGAATCCAACTTGGCGTCGCACTCTACAAGATGGGTAATCTTGGTTCAAGGTCCTACCCAACTTATAGAAGTTGGCTGACCATGAAAAATTGTCCTTACAAAACTTTCTGAGAAAGGCGAATTCTAGGGAGAGGTACGAGAATATTGGACACTTTCTGACTACAGTTACGGAGTCTAAGTGAGCCCTGATACAGCCACGATATTCTTAGTCACTAACTTCCATTAGAGTATTATTAATGTTTAATATCGTTCCTATCGGTCCTACTTTCAACAGGATGGTAGGAATCTCATGCTTGAATATAACTATAACGTGTCAGTTAAGGGATTTTCCTCTTTGCCTAGCATGGGTAACTAAGAATGAGGCTGAAGGGTTTTGGGAAAGAAGAATTTATGGGTCAAGAGATGAGATGATAGTCTATAACGTGTGTAGAAACCTTACTAATTGACTATTATTAGGTAAGTGTATGGGAATCTTTAATTCATAACAGCTAGCATGTGTGGGTTGGTGTGTCATGCATGTAGCTTGACTGGTCTAGTTTGTGAGCGCAAAATTTATTAGAAGGAAACGCTAGTGTTGTGCTCCCGACATCACGATCATGGTAAAGGGTATCCAACGTTGCGAATAAAAGTAGACGTTATAAGTCACTGAATTATTAGTCTAATTGGAACCAATCATTTCCAACCGCTTGCTAATTCCAAGAGTCTTATGCTTCATAGTGAGGCTTGCAATCTATACGCTTGGAAAAAAAAATTATTCTCGTAATTAAAATAAGACACGATCCTAAGATAGCATGGAATTTGAAGTGTCACAGTCGCGACCCTTGTACCTTATTTGTTGGAATAACCGCACGATAAAATAGAAACGATATACAATACGATTAGAAGTCATGTATGGAGCTCGTACCGTGATTTGGAGCATTTTGGAAGATGTAGTTGTGTATGTCATTCTTCATTCCCAAATTTGCATGTTTTAATAATGACACACGAACCGAGGGTAGCGGTTTAACTCTTCTTATGGCCTATGCAAAATTATAGTCGAGGGCAACGACTTTTATAGTTCGTCAAAAAATACCTTGGTTGACTAAATCCCTAATTTCCTGCCCATAACAGGCTTATCGTTTATGGCTAAAAGGCTACTAATGGCGTCAAAGGTAGTACCTTATGATAATACTGTTAACTAATAAGTCTAAGTATCTTTTTAGGAAATGATAGGTTAACTACATTAAGCAGGACAACTAAACTATTAAGGGTGTTGCTCCGCTATCAACTAATGTCTTAACGATAAATAATGGGCTAAGACAATACTCTATGTGATTCCTCTGATCGTAGTCAAGGGATCTATAGGAAGCCTAGGTAATACTTATTTAATATTACTCATATATTGATCATGTTATTGCCGAGGCACTATTTTCGATGGAAAATTCTGAAACTGAAACAATTATACACACAACGTTTCAAATGCAGCACCTTAAAGAAGATGTGCAACAGAGATCCTGGAGGATTCTGAATTACGAGGATCTAAAAAGATTCTACGTAATACACCAAAAATCTAAAGAGATTTTGTGCAAGCAACTATCGGCAGTAGAGCTTCTAAAAAGAAGTTACTGTAAAAGGCAACAGCAGCGATGACAGGCGAGAATGAGATGCTGGGGTGAATGAACCACCGTTGCTTAAAGCTTTATTTGCCCCACACGAGCACGAACAGCTTCCAGGAACCAGCAAGTTCACGAAGAACTTCTAGAACGCTCGTAAGTCAATATTTGAGACTTGAACGGGCTTTCTGGACTTAACAGACTCCCTCAACTCTCTTCTTGGTGCATCTTTCCAAGGAGGCCAAGGGGCTCTATTTATAGAGTGGAGTTGAGACTTCACCTCTTCTCCTATCCGATGTGGGACTAAAATACCAATACTCAAAAATAGAGTTTGATATTTTAGATCATCCCACAATCAGCATAGAAGTGTGCCAGTCCATGCCTACCCCCCGAACACTCCCGTGCATGCACGAGACATCCTGGAGTCCGTGTCCGAGTCCGCACAACAAAAATTAACTTGCATCCTTATTGGATTTAATCATTTTTCCTTCTAGGAAAATACTTTCACATGGCACAAACTTGTGCCCCACTACACCTCATGTGCACACCTCAATACAAGCAATACATTATATTGAGATACTCACCATTTGGTATAGCCGATGTGGGACTATCTTTTCTAGTCCAAAGGCAAAAACACCAACAATCTCCCATATATCCCAATATATGGGTTGAGCATTCCCCACTGTTACTGTCCATCATGCATTAGGAGAGATGTCGCTACGACTTGAATCTTCCCGCATAGGTTAAATAACAGCATAATACAAGAATGGACTAAGCCTTAAATTCTGTACCATAACTGCAATTCTTCCTACTCACATAATGACATCAACTGTGCTTCTGGCTGCACATTGAAGGCCTTGTGCCAGCCTGGTTTCAGTGTATAATTTTTGGGCGTCTACAAGTTTACCCTCAAGAGACGGCCTGATATCTCTGTCCATACACTATAGGTGAGTTCTTTATAAAGAGTCATGGCATGAAGCATTGTGCTTCTTTGCGATGCTATGCCGCTATGACATGGCTTAAAGCCGAGGCTTTACCCGGGTACCTCATCATAGTGTCATACTACTATAGCATGAGGTCACAGGCCTCTTTGTAGTGCCAAACTACCTAGTATGAAGCCTTGCACTTCCGTACGGTATTACGCCGCTATGACATGGCTCGCAAACCGAGGCTTTACCCTATCTGGTACCTCTTCGGGGTGTCATGCCATTGTAACATGAGGACATCATCCTCTTTGTAGTGTTGTCTACTTCTCTTTATTACGATTATCATACAACATTAGGCTACCTGCCTATTTGCGGTGCTACTCCGCTGTGACTTGGCTTGCAAAGCCGAGGCATTACCCCTACTTGGGAACCTCATGGTGGAGTCATCCCACTGTAGCATGGAGTTACACTCCTTGTAGTGCTGCGCTATCGTGCTTCCTGTAAAGCACTCCAGGCATTCACTCTGCCTGAGAACTCATTAAGGCATTTAAGCCAACTTTCCTATAGAAACCGTTTTCCGTAGAAAAAAATAGTAGACAACAGTGGTTATAGGTCCGTAACCTCTCCATGTCCAATAGAACATGTACCCACCGTTCCTGATATTCTTCCGATTAGTGGTCCTTCCTTGAACCAAAAGCTAGATGCCTAGTAGATAAATCTTTGAACTAATAACATAAAACTTTATGGTAGGAATACAATAATACAATATCAGAATGCCTTCAAGCCCATTTTACAAGTTGTGTCATCGACCAGCTAGCGCTTGAGGCCTTTGGTGAACAGATCCGCCAGGTTCTCCTGACTCCGAACATCAATCACTGCAGTAACACCTCTCTTGATAAGATCATATACTGCTCTGTGCTTCAACCGCATCGTTCTCTTCTTCCCGTTGAAGAGTTCATTTGATGCCACTGCTGCTGCCCCCTGGTTGTCACAGTATATCGGTATTGCCGGTATCTGTGCCCCAACCACCGGAAGATCATACATGAGCTCCCGAAGCCACTCTCCTTCATCTGCAGCAGCATCCAATGCAAAGAATTCAGATTCCATGGAGGAGCGAGATAACATAGTCTGCTTCTTCGACTTCTATGATATAGCAGCTCCGCCCATGGCGAATACGAATCTACCTGTAGAATACTCGCTCTCCATATCTGAACACCAGCTAGCATCACTGAAGCCTTCCACTACTGACGGATCTCCGCTGTAGAAAAGTGCATATGTCTGAGTTTTCTTGAGATATCTCATAACACGCTTCACATCTTTCCAGTGTTCGACGCCTGGATTGCTAGTGAACCGACTCAGCATTCCCACTGCAAAAGCTATGTCAGGCCTTGTGGCAGTAGTAGCGTACATCAAGCTTCCGATGACGCTAGCGTACTCCAACTGCCTGACACTTTCCCTCGAATTTGGCTCCAACTTCTGATCACTCTGGTACGGTGTATCAATAAAAGGAAGATCTTGATACCCGTAGCGAGTGAGCATCTTCTCAATATAATAAGATTGTGACAGCGCTATTCCAGTGTCTGTCCGGATGATCTTGAGCCCCAAGATTACGTCGGCATCCCCCAAGTCCTTCATACGAAACTTGGTCGAGAGGAATTTCTTTGTCTCTGTGACGCAGCTTAAATCCGTACCTAGGATTAGCATGTCGTCTACGTAAAGACATACGATTACTCCTCTTCCGTCAGCAAACTTCATATAGACACACTTGTCTGTTTCAGACCCTGTAGCCATTTGACCTTATCACCTTGTCAAACTTCTCATGCCACATTTTGGGAGCTTGTTTCAAACCATACAGAGACTTCATCAACTTGCAGACTTTGTCTTCCAGACCTCTGACGACAAAACCTTCTGGTTGTTGCATGTAGATCTCTTCGGTCAGCTCGCCATTAAGGAATGTTGTTTTCACATCCATCTGATATATCACCATCTTGTGTATTGCTGCTAGAGCAATTAACAATCTGATGGTTGTCATCCGAGCTACTGGAGCATAAGTGTCAAAGTAGTCGATCCCCTGCTTCTGAGCAAACCCCTTGGCCACTAGCCTGGCCTTGAACTTGTCAATGGTTCCATCTGCTTTCATCTTCTTCTTGAAGATCCATTTGCATCCGATGGATCTTGCTCCTTCTGGCAGGTCAACCAATACCCATGTGTTGTTGGAGGTGATTGAGTCAATCTCGTTGTCTATCGCCTCCTTCCAGAATACAACATCTCTGGTCTTCATCGCCTCATCATAGGTAAACGGATCTGCTTCCACATGATAGGTGACAAAGTCATCTTCGAAGTCTTTCGGCCTCCTCGTTCGCTTAGTTGACGGCTCAGCAAGTTCTGGTTCAGCTGGTGTCTCCTTGACGACAGCTTCATCTTGGATTACTGGTTCATTAAAGACTTCTGTCTGCTTTGTACCCTCATTATTCTCCGGAAGATCCATGAGCACAATATTCTTGTGTTTTGCAAACTTGTCTTCAAAGTATTCAGCATCGCAAGATTTGATGATATAGTTTGACTCGACATCAAGGAATCTCCGAGCATCACTCTTCTCGGCATACCCCAAGAAGATCGCCTTCATAGTGCTTGTTCCCAGCTTCTGAATCTTCAGATCCGGGAGCTTTACATAAGCCAGACACCCCCACACTCGAATGACATTCAAGTTAGTTCTAACTTTGAACCAGAGTTCATGAGGAGTTATGTCGGAAGTTGCATATGGCACTCTGTTCAGAATGAACGTTGCCGTTAGTGCAGCTTCTCCCCAGTAACACTTTAGAAGACCCGCAATCAACAGCATGGAGTTCATCATCTCTGTCAACATTCTGTTCTTCCTTTCTGCTACTCCGTTGGATTGAGGAGAGTACGGAGCCGTTGTCTCATTGATGATTCTATGTTTTTTACAGAATGATAAGAATTTATGAGACCGATACTCCCGGCCTCGATCACTCCTTAACCTCTTGAGTTGTTGTCCAGTTTGCCGCTCAGCCTCGGTCCTGAACTCCTTGAACTTCTCGAATGCTTCGTCTTTAGACTTGAGCAAGTAGAAGAAAGTATACTTTGAGAAGTCATCGATGAAAGTAATAAAATACTTCATCCCGGCCTTTGTAGAGAATTGTTTGAAGTCACAGATAAATAAGTGAACCAACTCCAGAAGATCTGTGCTTCGATGGACCCTGTGAAAGGGTTTCCTAGTGATCTTCGTATGAGCATATACTTCACATTTCTCTACCTTACCCCCACACTTGGAGATAAGTCCTAGACTAGACATTCCGTTAATCCTTTTACAATGAACATGTCCTGGCCTATTATGCCACAACTCAAGAGAATAATCAGAAAAAGTAATTGCATTTATATTATCATGCTGGGTTACAACAAGCTGAATCTTGTACTTTTCTTCAGTTTGGAAAGCTTTCCCGAAGAATGTACCCTTCTTGGACATCACCAACTGGCCAGCATTGATGTCCATTCTCAAGCCTGCATTGCAGAGTAGACTTCCAGAGATTAGGTTCTTAGCAATTACTGGAACATGCTTCACACCTTGAAGCGTCAGAGTGTTCCCCGATGTGAGTTTCAGCTCCACCGTCCCGATCCCCAGTACTTCAGCTTGTGCCTGGTTTGCCATTATGACCTTCTCTGAAGTTGGCTCATATGAGACGAACCAGTCTTTGTCTGAACAGACATGGCAGGTCGTACCAGTGTCTATCTACCAGTCCAAGTCAGCCCCCACAGTTGCAACCTGTGCTATCATGGCAACTAGATTAGTAATCATAGAAACCTTACTAGGCTCACCTTGTGCTTTGGGCTTGGACTTGCATTCGGATTTGTAGTGGCCCTTCTTGCCACAATTGAAGCAAGTCACATGGGACTTGGACTTCTGCTGCTTGAAAGCAGGACCCTTCACTTTCAAATTCGTGAAGTCCTTCTTTTTGCGATGAGAAGCAGCCTGCTTCCCCTGGTACTCTCTGGTTTGGACCAGATTTGCCTTCGCCAGTTGTTTGGACAGAGTATCCATCTTCTGTTGAGAGCAAATCTCGTCCTCAACATGGATCTCTTGCAAGAAATCTTCCAAGCTAATTTCCATCTTCTTTTGATGCATCCTTGCATAGAAGTTGCTCCATTCTGTAAGAAGTTTCACGACGATCCCTCCAACGACAAACTTGTCGACGAGGGGCATGTTCTCGTCTTCTAGTTTCTAACACAACTTCAGAAACTCCTTCACTTGGGGCAGCATCGCCTTCTCGTCTTCGAAGGTCCACTTGTGGTATTTTTCTACCATGAAGATCTTGGACCGGCTCTCGTCATCTTCATAGAGCTTTCCCAAGGAGTCCCATATCTCTTTGGCAGATGTCTTCTTGGAGTAGGACTCTGCCAGAGAGTCTTCCATGGAATTGAGTATCAGTAGTTTGCATATACTGTTTTCTCTCTTCCATTTCGCTTGCTTGGTCGTAGCAGCAGCCACAGCCGCAGCAGATCCAGTGGTTGGAAGGTGCTGCATTTGAAACGTTGTGTGTACAATTATTTCAATTTCAGAATTTTCTATCAAAAATAGTGCCTCGGCAATAACAATCTCAAAGCTTTATTCGCCCCACACGAGCACGAACAGCTTCCAGAAACCAGCAAGTTCACGAAGAACTTCTGGAACGCTCGTAAGTCAATATTTGAGACTTGAACGGGCTTCCTGGACTTAACAGACTCCCTCAACTCTCTTCTTGGTGCATCTTTCCAAGGAGGCCAAGGTGCTCTATTTATAGAGTGGAGTTGAGACTTCACCTCTTCTCCTATCCGATGTGGGACTAAAATACCAATACTCAAAAATAGAGTTTGATATTTTAGATCATCCCACAATCAGCATAGAAGAGTGTCAGTCCACGCCTACCCCCGAACACTCCCGTGCATGCACGAGACATCCTGGAGTCCGTGTCCGAGTCCGAGTCCGCACAACAAAAATTAACTTGCATCCTTGTTGGATTTAATCATTTTTCCTTCTAGGAAAATACTTCCACATGGCACAAACTTGTGCCCCACTACACCTCATGTGCACACCTCAACACAAGCAATGCATTATATTGAGATACTCACCGTTTGGTGTAGCCGATGTGGGACTATCTTTTCTAGTCCAAAGGCAAAAACACCAACAGATCATGTCTTATCAAGGCAGTGGGAGGGGTCTTGGTCAATCATAACCTGAAGCAAGTTGGTACTACAGGGTACCATTCATCTCTTAATACAGGTTACAGAGAGACACTGTTAAGGAATTCATGGAAGGGAATTAGTGGGCCATGGGATGAGGGCTACCTAATAGGTCACTACAAAAAAAGTGAGCTTTTGGGACGACATTATTGGACACATTATTTTGAAGAGTCCTAAAAGATCAATATTTGAGACGATTACTTATTTTGTTATAAAATATAATATTATTTATGACAGATTTATAAATAGATTATAATAAGGTATATTATCTAAGACCTATAATCAGTTTCATCCTTATTTGTGTCCCAAAAAGTTTTTTTTCATTGCAATGAGCTGCAAAATTCTCGCTACAATTCACCACCTAATACTTTTTCACTTTGTCAAAATTGTAGCCAAAACCAAATTAAACCCTCTTTTATTCATCTTCTTCAACCTCCTCTCTCTCCATCTCCAAAAATTCTAATCCCAACCCTAACCTTCCTGCTTGAATCGTACATTACACCATTCTCCTCTAGATCCTCCTTTCTCGTCCTTCTCGTCAATGCTCAAACCTTCGAGCTTCCTCTTCCACTTCTAAAAAACCACCATGTCGTCAAGATCTTGTCGACAAGCAATATATCGACCGACTAGGAGCTTATATAGCCGAGCACGGTAACTCTGACGTCATTGGCCGAGCCATGAGCCCCTTTAGACCTCTTTGCCTACTGCCTCCCCCTTCCGTCCCTGCCGAGCTAAATTAATGGTATATAGATTTGTGTCAAGGTTGGTGTTCTATTTTTTAGATCTAGATGGTATGCAGGTTTATGTTAGGAGTTAAAATTGTTATTTTTTACTTTAGATCTATATATTTGTGTTGGCTTGTTCCGATAGCATCTCTTATCTCTATCAATGTTTATACACTCTACTACTTGCTAGGCACTTGTTCGTAAAATTTTCCCAATAAAAAAATGCAATCTTGGATGAGGAACACATGAAATAATACACATGTTGAAAGTAATTATCAATGCAGTTAAAATAGGATAGGAATTTGGAGCTATTAAGCATAATTCAAGGAATTGTATATTATCAAGAAATGAATTGTTGCCATACGATGTGCTTCACATGAGTTCCTTCGTTTACGACCATTTTACATTGGAAAATAGTTGTCCACTAGAAAATTCATTTTGAGGAACAATGTATTAGCTAGTGATGCGATCCTTCTCCAGGAAGCCAAGGGTAATAAAGGAAAAGTAGTACACCAGTTTAGCGACTTGGTTGCATTTATTTTGATATTGCTTGGTATACTGAAAGGGAATGAAGGATGTGAGTTGAAATATAGAAAAATTTTGGTTTATTAATGTAGGTTTTAGACTATAATTTCCCCCAACTACCTTGTTTTTGGTTAATTTTGTTCATAACTTTAAAATGTTATGTCATTAACATAGTTGTTTTCCTTCGAACCATTGATTAATTCAGTCTATTTATATTTATTACTATTTTATAGTCTAATACTCGATGAATGGAGTTCTTGATGCTGATATCTAAGTGGATCAGTTGATACATAGGCAAAGAGGCCCTTTAGCTAGTACATGATTTAGTAATACAATATTAGTTATGTTCTGGAATGGATTATAATAAAGTACTTGTTTTATTTGGATAACTATTGTATTATGTCTGATGAGTATCATATTATGCTCAACTCTGACATGTTGGGCTAATAATAATTTAAGAAATGATTTATGGTATTGCTAAATTTTATACCCTTTGTGCTTTACTGACAAATTATTTAAGTCCTAGATTCATTTCTTTTCTTTACTAAGCCCTGCCTTAGCTTGTAATGAGATATGGTGTCTAATTTATTGTTAACACCATTATAGGCAGTGGTAAAATTCCTACGAATTACGGTAACCTTAGCTAACGTGCTTAAGTCAGTTCTTTCAACCATGGATGTTGGCTAGCGGTAGAGGGAACCATAACTTGCCATCTCATCCTCTCTTTATCATTGTCTTACCATTCCCATATCTCCCTGTCCCTCTATATTCCCCTGATCTTTCCATTGGATGCATATAAATGTTAACTAGGGGCAATTATTCTGGCATCATGACTAGGTGATGTTGATCAGCATGTTGCTATCTGCAAGAAGCTGCAGCAGGTTGGTTAGAGAGATGGAGATAGCAAAAACATGAAATAGAAGAAAGTGTTGCAACTAGTCCTAGATGTTGCTCGAGTTGATAAATTGGTAGTTAGTGAGTTATTGCTGGGTAGGAAGAAGGGAGTCTATTAAGACTCAATTTAGGGGAGTGGTTAACTTTTCAATATTTAAATTTAACTTCTCAAATTTATAGGAGAAGGAATTTAAAAGTCACCTAAAGTTAATGTAATAAGGTCAATAAAATAATTTTTCAAGGGCATCTAAGAAAAGAAGTACATGCACCGACTAATTCGGGCAAGGTACAAAGCTGGGAACTTAAAATCTGCTATCAGTTGTGATTATGTTAAGGACTGTAAATTTGTTGCAATCTTTGATGCAGAAATTCTTGAAAAGAATCATTCCACATATTAAGGTATCTTCTGTACTTTTCATATCTTTTTCCCTATAGAGGTAAAACCCCAAAAATGAAACAGTAACCACGCCGAAAGTTCTCAATATGCAATTTATTAATAAAACCAACTACACAGTACAAAATTATGGCCTGGAAATTTCTTTTAAATAATCTCAAAAGGAACTATATACTCTCCATCTTTGAAAATTGTACTGGTTGGATATATGATACAAAAAAGCTCTACATGTGTCAACTAGTTACCTGGCACCTCTTTTAATCTTCATATTTTCTTATAGATAAGTTCATTTTTAGTAAAAATATTTCGTTGTCATATATGAAATATATGTTAGTCTAAGGAGAGTTGTTCCGTGGTAACATGAGCTTAAGTTGCATAAATAATGCAGTAAAGGACTATAACTTCAAACATTCTCTTAGGGTGTTTCCTCCAAGCATTTTTTTATCTGTAATTAGATGGCCAGGAAGTTATATCATCTTATTGGAGGTTGTAATAGGCTGATAGTTGTTTGAAAAAGTCTTCAAGGATATGTTTATGTTTAGAAAGTTTATATGCAGCCAAGTCCATATCATATGTTTTGACCTTGTTAATGATGATACATTGATAATGGAAGAAAATGCTTGTATAAAATTTGTTCCACTAGAAGTATTGGCTAATAAAAGCTTCATGACCGAAGACTATTGGCTTATTATAAGTTTCATTATTAGAATTATTTATAAGATGCTACCTTTATTCTTGTAGTCAGCCACATTGTCTTTACATGGTTAACTTACAAGTACTATGACCTTCCAATCACTTATGGATAGGATAATGATTATTTTTCATACTTAGCATCGAAAACCAAGATTTGCTTAACCCAAAAAAAGTCTCTTTCCTAGCTAGCAGCTAGTAATAGAATGTACATTTTCATTTAGTTGAAATTTGCCTAAGCTTCATTTGTAATTTGCCTAAGCTTCATTTGTTGCTAGTAGGATAATGTAATTAACCCAAAAAAGAATATGTGTATCCTACATCTCGTTAAAGAACATGGTTATGGTAAGAACTTTCGACAGTTTCCTGGCTTTTTTGTTATTAATAGGATGTTCGATTTTTAAAAGTGAATGTCTGCTTTCTCAAAAAGAAGAAGAAAAAGAGAGTTGCTTACATGGGTGCTAACTATATTAGTGTCTAATGCAGGAAACTTGCTAGTACATATTATGAACAAGCTCAACTGGATTTGGCTATACTTTATTACAACTCTCACTTGTGACCTAGGATTTGTTGAGGCATATAATAATATGGTTGAATTTTATTTTCTTATAGAAAAATGTTTAATCGGGTGGTGACATAAACATTTGGAAGAAGGAAATTTTTAAATAAAATGATGCACACCTTCGTATTTGAACACAAGCATAACTTCCATAGCGGATATGTACCTCATGTGTAACACATAAACAAATCGAAAAAAACTCAACACAATGAAATTAATAAAAATGTTTTATCACTGATTTTCTTTATTCCTTTGATTAATTTGGTGTCTCTCTTCTTCTTAATTCTCAGCTTAATTTGGGCCCTCAAAGTCGACCAAAAGGGTTGATAACACATTGAATTTTCCAACATTCATTTCAAGTTTCAGTCTTCTTGTATTTCATAATGGTTTCTCCAGATGGCAGTTCATTGATAAATCCTACCTTTTGATATCATATAGGAAAATGGTGAGCAGACTTTGTTGGATGGTGAGACTATCGTGTCCCATTTCGAAGCACTAATGTTTAAAGATAAAGAATTGGTATGTTTAAATATTTGTGACATGTTACTTTTTTTAATACATATTCTATTCCTTATGGCATTGCTCTTCTAGAACTCAGATTCTCTCAAGCGAAGTAGAGGATGAGATGGTGATATATAGAAGAGAAAGATGGGGATGGTAATTAGGTACCTCTCGAAAAAATAATGAAAATACTGAAGGCACAGTGGGAAAGACACTAGGAGGAAAGTTATTTAAAGGGACCAATGAATCTATTGATTCTGATTTATTGGTTTCCTACTTGCCAACAATCAAAAGCATGTTGTCATGGAGTGATAAAAAAGATATCGAGGGATCAAAAAATGGAGCTATCAGTAACCTAAAGGTATAGTCTTTCTTTTAACTTGCACATGTTTCGTTATCAGCCATGTGGAATTTCTATGACTTGTAAAAAAAATTACAAAATTTAAAAAATAATAACTTGATTTTGTAGATATTTAATTTGTGATTAATTGCCATACAATATTATATAATACTTGTAGGAATGCATGTATTTATGTCTACACTAAAATATTTGTATTATTTGAAAATATGATTATTGTTTTTCTGCACTCAAGTGGCATATTCTGATTCATCATGTCAAAAAATAGGACTTCCTGAGTGCCACAATTTTTCTTCTAATCTTGGGCCTGGGGGTCAAGATATGTGGGGAGCTATTTCTCTGACTTGAACCCTTATCTTCTAGGATGCCAAGCCCAGGGAAACTATGATTGTCTCATGATACCATAACTCTAAGAAGTTCGGATCAGCCAACCCTTATATTCTTGGGATTCAATGTTTGGATCAATTAGAAAATTGTGATGCTTGAAGTAAAATTCATGTCTGGACTGGTTTATAGAGAGTTAGAAAATTGTGAATATTGAAGTGGAATTAATGAGTTTTCTTATTCCTTTTCTTGATGATTTTTTTAGTTTGGGGTTAAGACAACCAAGGTTAGAATGAGAGAAATATTTATCGATCGTTGATGAATTCATGGAAGCTGTATATTCCTACTAGGTTTGGGCCCATCCCTACCTATACCAGCTAATTTGCAGCAATACAAATGCATAGGTCACTACTTGCTTACAAATGCAATGCCGACTTACTTTCTGAAATTTCCATGTTGCTTATCTACATACTAGTTACTTGGTAGATGATTATAACAAACAAATATCTAGAAAGCAAGCAAGATAATTATAATTGTCGTATCTCTATACAACATATTTGTAAACAATGTTGTGTGTATGGTCATAGTATTCTCATATGCATTGCCATGAATTGTATACATAAGTTTTTTAATTTCTGCCTAAACATTGTACACACAGGTTCATGGTATTCTCAAATACTCTGTATAAATTCTTGATGTATATATGGTCTTTTGTTAACTAGTTATTTTTATTTTTATTTGTAGGTCCTTCAAAAGAGTTTAGGCTGATTTTACAAATGATGGAAGATTTGCTTAATGAAAAAGCATTTTGGGTTCATTTTTTAAATGATGGCAAATAATGCTTAATAATGTAAACAATTTTAGATTTATTTTGTAAATGATGGTAGATCAACACTTAATAATGTAAAGCATTTTGAGTTCATTTTTATAAATGATTAGAAGACGTCCAATGATGTAAAGCGCTTTGAGTTCATTTTGTAAACGATGGGATATAACATTTAATGAAATTAATCTTTGTTGATGTACTTTAGAGTTTACAATATTTTTTTGAACTTAAATATTTAGTTATATATTGTTTTTGTTATATATGTCTTTTAATTGTACATTCTATATGCAGAATAAGGAAACAATAATTTTAAAATAATTGGGACAGTTGTTATAAGTTTTTGGGACAATTTTGTAATTGTCCTAAAAGTAAATTATATTCTTTTATGACTATTATCCTAAATTATTATGACGGTTCCAATCCGTCATTTAACAATAATTAGGACGGCAAAATCCATCCTATAAGCTTTTGCCACGCCACCCTAATAGCACCGTTTGAATCTGTCCCAACTGCCGTCTCAAATAATGTTTAGGACGGTAAAGTTGTTTTAAGAACGGTTTTTGGTTGTCCCAAAAGGCCACTTTTTTGTAGTGGGTGTAGGGCCTATTTCATCAAGTTTGGTTTTATAGTCCATACATGATGATAGACAAGGATGGGTTTAACTGGGTCTTAATGGTTTTTCCAAATTGGACTTCATTCCTTGATTGCATGAACCTTAGATTTTTAATCTATAGTGGCTAGACAAAATCTTGTGGAATCAATTTAAACCATCCCTATTGGGTTAGGATAATGTAGAATAGTTTCAAATTCAAACGGTTGGACAACGCATCGGGTTGGTATAATAGGTTCTGTAAGTCATGAGATGTGCCTTCCGTGATTTTGGTGTTTAAGTAGCACAAGAGGCCTCTATTGAGTGGCACACTAGTGGCATGTGCATAGAGGGCTTCGAGTATATCACAACCATATATTGGGGCAAAAGATTTGAGTCAAGATTGGATCTCTAACTACAGTCGAAAAGTACATCAGTGTTATGGTAAGGGTTATCGCTAGTCCATTTTGACCTGAAAGTCGTATCATAAAAATAGAGTACAAAAAGATGTGTTTGAGTGTGACATGATATGTCTACTTGAAGGTGCACTCATCTAGATATTGTATGTATAATTTGTTGGAAGGAAACAGCTGGTCTCGTGCTCCAAATATTAAATTCACGCGGTCGGGGACATTAAATGATCTAAAGAGAAAGTGGGAGTTCATGAGTCACTAACTTACCATCCCATTGAGAACCTATTTACTTTATTCCATCTTAATCTTAGTGAATCAAATTGTAGAAGTCTTACAATCTATTCACTCTAGTAACTAGGATATGGTTTTAGGAATAATGAAGTTAGGAATACTTGAGTCGTGACATCGTACCTTGACCTTTGGTAATAATAAGTCACGATGTGATCGATAACATGATATGAAAGTTATGAATCAATTTCGAAGATCGTAACCCGATTTCCGATAATGGTGATGATTGTGTAACACGATACATGAGTCGATAGAATAGAATGATCCACTCGTCCATAGTATACGAGTGTTATCGATGAGGGTAACAAACAATATTGCACGTCATATGAGGACCTCTGATGACCAAGTCAAAATTTCTATTTGTGTCAAGCCTGCAGGACTATAGTCACAAGGGTTCTAGTGGTATCGAATGTAGTACTCATGCATTGCTGTTGATAACTGGTAAATCATAATATGACAGGGTATTATGCCATGGATATTGGCTAAGCTAATGAGTGTGATATTCTAATGCTAAGTCACATCTTAAAAATAAAATTGTATAATTAGAATAATACCCGTTGGATCCCTAATCTCAGAATGGGTGTTTATTATAGTCACGGTAACTGCTTGGGTTTTTGTCTATTCCTCTCATGACTAAACTGGGGGCTTGGTCAAGTAAAGGTTGTGTTAAGGCATAAGGATTGCTAGTTAAGGCAATATTCAAGAAAAATATTTAGAGACTCACAATAAATTGTTTCTTGCAAATATTTAGTCTTCCAGGTTGGTAATTTGATCAAGGAAAAGATCCTAATCATTCTCGAACTCCAATGACTAGAAGATCATGATAGTAGGTTTAGGGTCGAGGGAAGGACAAGTAACTCGAGGCAAGGTTGTAGTCACATGGCTGGCCGATGGTAGCTACACATGTGTATACAACTATCATGGCCATGGGGGATACTCTGTATCTACCTATCAAATACGAGCGTTTGTCTTTCTCATTAGTGAAAGACAAAAGCAATAAGGAGTTCAAGAAAAATATCATCGAATACAATTATGTTATTCAAGGGCGAATGTATAATTCAAGAGGAATTGTCAATACAGTCGCGGGTGAGATCCTGGATAGCTCTATATCTCAATCCTCGTAGGGTAATTAAATGAAGAGCGAACCAATGCATCATGGTTGATCAGACCGTAATACACTGATTCTGATTAGACAATATGTTAGTGGACGTCCCCAGTATACATATGTCCTGAACAAGCTCGATAAAGAACAAACTTGCAAAACTAGGCTAAAAATAGCAACATTATTTATGATATTGCAAAGTAATAGTACGGGAGAATATGTTGAAAGCAGTAATAAATAGTTCAAGTTTCACAAGGATTTAAGTCTTATTCGGTGTTCTTGCCTATATAGTCATCCTATTGGTTCTTGTATCAGGCCTTGGTTGACCAATAGAGTATGGGCTACAAAATCTCTATATTCTAGGTAAATATCTCTTCCTACGCTAGCATATATTCATTATCACTCAGTTACACCCTGGTAATAGGTTACAAGGACAGGGGGTGATAGGCCGTGAGGCATACTACCCAACTTATAAAAGTTAAATAATAGAGCGATTGAAAAATAACATGTGTAACTAGTATGAGTTATCTTCCTAACCTTTCTATCAAGCACGAAGGAAAAGTTAAGATTATGGTAGAAAAGAAATCAAGCTGAAGGAATTCAAGGTAGTCGGACGAGAGTTCAAAATTGGAATCAAGGGAGGAAGTCAAGCTTGTGGATGAGATTCCTATATTCTAATCCTATATGCAGGCTCACATCGGTACAGTAACGTAACCGAAGTGATAAACTAGACCTGTATGGGCCACCACAAAAACATATAATGCCCCAGTCCAAAAGTACTTAGGACTAGTTACGTAGACATGTCAACTGCATACATACGAAGAATACTCCAATATATGGAACCCTCGTATGTATCCATAAGCTATAAAATGCAGTAAACCAAGACAACTAAATCTCATCCACCAAATAAGAGAATAATAATATGAATCAACTATAAAATTTGTTATTTATACATGTAGTTAGGCGGAGAAAAATTTACTACTAACTAATTGGAATAAAAGAAAATATACAAGAAAATGATCGATAAAATGGTAAGACGAACCAATAGCATTCATCTTCGAAGGAATGGAGAAGATCACGGACATGGCTAGAACACCTACAAAAAGTCACAAAGCACACACCTGGAGAGATAACTAGGTCCTCAGAGGGACGTAACAAGATACATAAAGAACATGCCACATAAATGAATATATATAAAATGTCACAAATCACAAGTAAGGTAAAATAGCCTCATTCGTAACAAGATCCAATATCACATCATCAAAACAGTGGACTACCCCTACAACCAAACAAGGACAAGGGGTAGCACACTATTCTGCGATGCGACACTGTCCTAAGCTATTAGTGGGGGTGACATGACATTGACTAAGATTACCTAACCATTCTACTGTGTTCATGCAGTTAAGAACAAACCTTCAACGCATGGGCACTCTGGCTACAGGAGCAGGAAACTCAGGTATGGTCCCACCAGTATACCAGGGACCTCAAAGTATAACATTCATCGAATATCAGAGACCAGCAGGAAATCAGGTATCAGGATCCAGGACCGTATCTCCAGCGGAGATAACCGACAATAATAGGAAAGTGCATATGTGGTCCATACGTTAAGGAATTGTTCTTCCCACCCAATGTCTAGTAGAGTCACATCCATGACTCATATACCTCTACTAACTGCCAAGTCTCCTAACATGCATCTACTAGCAGTTAGCCCTAACGCATGCGTACAGGTGATCAACCATCACGCAAGTGCCTCTACATGCTACTCATCTCACACATAACTCATGGTACAACTCTTTTAAGGTTTATGATATACTCTACAAATGGTAGTCCCTTAACTCTAGATCCATACGCAATCAAAGGATAATAAATAAAGTAAAGCTAATATCACTGAGTAGGTAGTAAGGCAGGAACTGTAATAGTGGTATAGCTATAAAACTGGAAATAATAAATAGTGATTGCAAATAAGAAAAATGTAAACTAAATATAATCAGTAAATATGGCAAGGTATCTTGCCAGAGGTGTGCAAAAAGGGTGTCATCCAATAGCTCGAACTGTTAGAATGGTGAAGCAATAAAAGTCAAATTTTGCAAACATCCTCGGCTGCAGAAATAAACACCACGAACATGTTTGGAATAAAAGATACGTCTAGGAAATGCCTGTCCAAAAGTTTAATTCTAGAACAGGGACAAAATCATAATTTCAGGTCAAAATGATGTTTGCCGTTAGACCCGTTTTGTACTGAAATGCATGCTAGAACATATGTTCTCTAAAGTCATCAAACTACATGTCTACAGGTCTCGTTTGAGGAGTCGAACCAATAATATGTTCAATTTTGGATTCCGATGAGCCGTGCACAAATTTGCCCGTTGGAGTGGGTCACGAGCCCGTCAAATAGGCGTTACAGTCCACCTTCTCAGAATCGGACCAAACTTGGCATACATGACTAGAAAAATGATATGGTCCTGTTGGCATAAGTTTTATTTTGATATGACGAACGTGCACAAAGTAATTAGAGAATTTGCAAAGGGACCGATATGGTGGATTTTGACGGATATGCATCAAATTTGTCGCACACACGCAACCAATTTGAATTCCGTCAAAGTCCACACATCCGCAAAGTCATTACGCACCTTTAGATGCTTTAGGTTCGCAGCCAAGTCGCTCGGTTTGGCGGGACGCACGTCGTATCGAGGTTTTTTAATATAAAAAATAGATTTTTCTCTATTTTGAAATTAATTTTAACCAAAAAATAAACCTCTAGAAATTAAACTAAAAATAGAGTTTTGATCTTGTTCAGGTTGTCTAAAAGTCTATTCAGGTAGATTTCTAAATTTCAAAATATCCTGGTCGTAATTCGACCACAAACATGGGACGTTGGAACAGTTTCTATAGTCCAAAAAATTGAGTTTCTCTCGACTTTGGAACTCGTTTTTCATCGTACACAACTCGAATTAAAATAAAATATTTTAAAGAATTTGGAGTCTGTAAGGTTATATTCGTACCCGAGAAAACGGATCTGAGAACGGACGAGCGTGAAGGCAAAAAACTCGCTAAGAAGTCGACCTCCAAGCTGCCGTACTCTGCTGTCAGCACGTACTGCGACTATTGTCGTGCTGCTCTGCAGCTGCTGTTGCATGGCTGCCATGCTTGGCCAGCCTGCCGATGGCACGGTGTGGTACGCAGGCTCGGGGTCGAGAAAATTTTGGCTAAGGTTAGGGTCTATTGTTGTGGTGGTGGTGGTGTTGGTGGTGGTGGTGGTGGTGGTGGTGGTGTTGTTGTTGTTATAAATAGGCTCGAGTGAACAATGGCCCATCCGCGGGTGCTGCTCACTCGAGTATGGTTTTATATATATTTCTTTTCTTTTCTTTTCCTTTTATTTTCTTTTTTCTTTTTTCTTTTCTTTTTCCTTTTCTTTTCTTTCCAAAAAATACATTCAATAATATGGGTATATTTACACTTGTAAAAATATCAATAAATTAAAAAAATCTAAAATTTAGAATCTAAATCACTCTAATAATTATTTATTATAAAAAAAGAGATTTCTTGTACTAAATATTTAAACATCACATATTTAGTAGAATTTCAAATACAAATTTTAAATAAAAAATACTTTAGAATCTTGAATAAAATCTATATATATCCTATAATTGATTTTTTCTAAATTTTCCTATTGTGCATAACATGTAGAAACAATTCCTACATTTAATATTTATTTAAAAATACCAATACCTTATACCAAGTTAAGCAAATTAATAAAAATACTAATTAAATCAAAAAATCAAAATATAATAAAATAAAAATAGGGGGTTTACACGATTCTACTAGGATCGAACAAATCCATACGAATCAACTCTAAAGGTCTAGAAGTACTAGCGTTTGTAGACTTAAACAAAGACCTAGTTGCTTTGTTCTTTTCATAGTCAGCACAGACCATATCTCTCTTAAATGTGATCTATGGGAGTCATTTTACCAGCTTTTGGTGCATAATCGTGAGATAGTGTCCATATATGTCCTAGTCTCATGTGTCATAGGCAGCTTTCATCTTGATTGGCTACTAGGCACTTTCCTGCATTATTAGTCATCTCTAAAAAGAAAACATAAATGTTGTCTTCCCTAATTCCTTCATTACGGGATTACCATATGACATATAGTATGTAAAACATTTGTCTTTTACAAAATTGATACCATAACCATTATCTGTCAAATAACTTACGCTCAGTAGGTTATGTTTCAATTCTGTAACTAGACAGACATCTTTTATTACTAGATAGGGAGACATACCAAAAGTGATGTTACCAATAATATCACCTCTCAGATTATTGCCGAAGAAAACATATCCTTCCTTTTTCATTGATAGCGTAGCAAATAAAGATGCATCATAAGTCATGTGTCATGAACATCTGCTATCGAGTATCGATTTGCTTATAGCATGATAGGGTTGAGAGTCCACCAACAAAATAAGTAAATGAATCATTTGGTACCCATTTCTTCAAGGGTTCTTTTTTATTAGTCTTAGGAATCCATGTTCGACATGACAAAAGGTTGAATAAACTTTTTGCATTATGAACATAAAAAAGAGTACAATCGATTCTTATGCGAAGAAATCTAAGTACAAAAGTTTTTGGAAAAGTGTGACGGTGGAGATTGAACATTACAGCGTCTTCTTTACTCCGTTGACGGTCCGATGATGATATGAGACTTTCTCTGACTTTCTGGTGCCTTTGATGGAACTCTAGGGTTGCCGATCAGGAGGACGCTGAAGTTGAAGATTTTGATAATTTTGTGGATCTTCTTCCTCTTGTCGATCATGTTGTTGGAGAAAAACCTCTCCTATTTATAGGGGGAAGGGCCACATATGTGATGTGTATTAGGGTTTCAAGATATGAAGGAATCTATCGTCCTTGCACGGTGCAGGCTTCTGTGGCGCTAACACGTGGCAGATGTTGAGATTCCCCTCAAACGAGATCTTTGGTGGTTATCAAAATAACCGAAGGAGGTGATACGTGGCACGTGCCAATTTACTTGTTCAGATGTAGCCGACTGAATCTTGGGATTTCATCTCAGATTTGGATTTTGTGTAATCTTCATCCGAAATTTAAATCAATCTACATTTATCAACTTGGTCAATCTCACTCTTATCTTTGAAAGAGGCAGTTTAAACAAATCGGTTGGGTGGGATCATGTCGTCTGTGCTTCAAGCAAGACTGGCTACGCTTCTGGGGCGACGAGTAGACTGTGCTTCTGGAGACGACAGAACCTCTGTACTTTAGGGCGACAAGTAGACTATGTTTTGAAGACAATGGGGCCTCTATGTTTTTTGGGGCAATGTGTAGGCTATGGTTCGGGTAAAGTCACTGTGCTTTAGGGCAACGAGTAGGTTGCGCCATCAGATAGGCCATTTTACTATACTTTTGACTAGCAGTGGGGCATGTGCTGGAGGTAAACAGTCTCCCAAGTCACTGACGAAAGGTAGTTAAGTTTCTGGGTCGGAGCAGAGTGCTACGCCGTTGGAGTTTGAAGTCTTCTTTTAAAGAGCAATGAATGATCGCTCCTTAATGAATGACTCCCTCTTAATTGACACTGTTACTTGGGGAATTTTAAGGGATCCTACGATAATCTAGGACTTAGTCGAATGAACATTATTTAATGAGGTTCATCATGCTGAGTCCTAGGTTCATCCCCTTAATATGGAAATTTTGACCGTCGGACATGTGGCCTATGTTTTGGACCACTTTCGCCCTATATAATGGGAGAGTTTCTTCTGAAGAGTCATGTCTTCTTCTTTTTCTTAT
Organism: Iris pallida; assembly: GCA_029216955.1. NCBI lineage: Eukaryota > Viridiplantae > Streptophyta > Magnoliopsida > Asparagales > Iridaceae > Iris > Iris pallida. The sequence continues at coordinate 7,146,349 of JANAVB010040216.1, read as the reverse complement.
CCTTCAACACCATGCTGGATCCAGACTTACCTTCGAGCGATGGTTGGCCTTGCCTAAGTTAGATTTTAGTTGAGGATTTCTTCGTTCAAAGGGACTATGCCTTCGTAGAAGAACTGTTGATGAGCCTTGGAACATGTTGGAACGCTTCTCATGAGGAGTTCGAACCTTAGCGATGGCTTAGAGGTCTTGAAGGTCCTGACTACATGGTTAGGATTGGTTGCTCATCCGATGAGCAGCCGATCGTGCTTGTCATGTTGTGGCCTAGGTCTTCCACTACTTTTGTATATATTAGAGTCCCAGCTTCTCTCGGAGGTAAGATGATTTGCTCTAACGATGTTATGAGTCAGCAGAGAGAAGACTTTGATGGAGAGCAGATATATCTCCTTTGGTCTTTTTGCCCATGATGATCATACTGTGGGGGCTACACGGTGAAAATAAACCTTCTCATGGATCTATAGGAGTTTCTATTCTCACTTATGTAGCAAAAATTTTGCAATTGATCCCTGTAAGTATGATTTATGAAGTTTCTCTCTTATGTAATAACGACAAGTCTGTGATAGACCCTTGTAGCCATGATTAATAAAAAGAGTCTTTTTTGAACTTCATTCTGAGAATGTCTCTGTTTTCGGCTGGTCTGTACGTCTGATTGCATGCGCCTTTGTGAAGCTAGGGGGTAATAAGAGTACCCGTCTGCGCTTGTAGATGCTGTATTTTTTATGCTTCTATAAGACCCCCTTCAAAGTGTTCTGAACTTGAGTCAAGTTTGGGATACTTTGAACAAAAGCATGACATGTGTTCTTTTGTAGGTGTGCTGCACATCACGTCTATTGCCAGGGTGGCATCATGGTTAGGCTCCGGTATTAAATGCATTGAGTCGTCGCCTCCTTAAGCATGATCATGACTCCTCATTTTTAGTAAACATTCATCTTGACCATTTTTTGAACCAACAACGTCCGAAGGGTTTTGTCTTCTCTTGTCGATGTGGCTGATCCTATAAGTAAGAATATTAGGGAAAGGAGAAATCTTTCTGTCTTTACCTACTCCTCAAAAGTTTGTGTCAGAGTTCCTTCTCCTTTTGACCCCTAGCTTTTTCCGACATGGCTCCCAAGCAATCAAGCAATCTAAAAATGCCTGCGGCTAATTCCAAGAAGGCGAAAGGAAAGAGACCTGTTTCTGATGTTGGTGATCTCGATAAGCCTTCGACTGCTGGCACAGTGGCCTACCGTGATGTGCGCTCGCCCGTAGCAGGTATCTATTTTGATCTCTTTGCTTCTTAGAGTGTCTGCACAAATGTTTTACATTCTTACTCTTATGTCTATTTTTTGTGCAGTTTCTGTGACTATCCCATTGAGGGAGATCCTTTACGACTTTTCTTCATGCTCGTTGGGGATCGATCTCGAACAGAAACTTGTCACCCCTTTTTGGAGGTTAGTTGTTGCAGCTCAACTGAAGGGCGGTTGGACGTATTATGGGGGCAGACTTCAGCCTATTTTTGCCGTATGCTGGACCAAGGACGATTGACCCCCTCTTATGATGCTGATGCAGGGCAGTTGAAGCCCTAATTTCTTTTTGGTGACTGGTTAGTCCCAAAAGAGTCAGACCTCCTCTCTCTCAAATTGGTATGGTTAATTACGAGCAACAACCTCCCTTTGTATATCCTAACAATCGAGCAGTACCTGTCTTTGTCGGTCTTCTTCTATTTTTTTGAGAAGCGACATTTGGAATAGGGTCTGACCCCTAGTCAGGTGGGTCAAGTCTCGGGCCAAATCCAGGCGGGTAAAGGTTCTAAGGGTCAGAGTACCCCTGTGCCTATTCGGGGCAGTCCATCATCCTCTCTGCGATTGTTGCTCCCTGGGCGCAGGTTCAGCGATGTACCTACCGATTATTCTTTGTATCGTACTTCCAACTTTGCAAACAGACTCCTGGCATCTGGTTGCGCTTATCCGACGGGTCTCTTTCGTGTCGAAGGATGGATCCAAATTGACAACAAGTGGAGTGACTTGACCAGGTGGGTGTTGGATACTTTTAAGGAGGATATTGCATGTACTAACCTTCGTCGTGCCATCAGGGGTACTGAATACGGCATTTCCTCCAATCGATCCTTATTTTTGGCTATGCTGGAGTTATTCAATTGTGATACTGGGACCTTCTTCCTACCCTGTAGAGAGATGGGACTGTCCCTCCAAAAGATATTTGCCATCTCAAAGCTGCCTTAGGGTAAGGACCCATATGAGGCATATTGCCCTACCTCAGAAGAGCTTGAGGGGCTAGAGAATCAGCACCCTGAGATGGCGACGGTGTATAAGAAGTTACTTTGTCATCACCAGGCATGTGTGCGTCTGGACTCCATGCATGCCCCGCCTTATTCTAATGCTTGGAGGCAATATTTCTTCGGTATTGACCTGCCAAAGGGTTGGTCTATCCAACCTTCTATTCGTGGGGCGTATGGTCTTGCTGAGATAACAGAGATGGAGGTAAAGTTCATAATACAGCCTCATTCTATGGATGTCGAGGGGACCCCTGATCCTGCATTCTTTAGCTACTTCTACCAGAACTCGGCTCCTATCAGCCGTAAGGTAGTGTTGGCAGCCTTTTTGATGATGTGGTTACGGAAAGCTGTGGTCCCCGGAGGCTTAGGCTCCATGGGATGATTGGAGAGGGAGCTCATCATGCCGGCCGTGAGGTTGGCCTTTGGCCATTTACTGGCGTTGCTTCCGGCTTTGGTCTGCGACCTTCTCTATGGTCTAAGGGATTTTTTATGAAAGGTTATAGAGCCTCACGGTCGTGGCAATGGGTTTCCCCGAGCGGAACTACCCTACCATTACCTGATGGCCTGGTTGGCCTTACACCATCCTGGGCTGAATGCCTCTACTGTCCTAGATGGTGTTGATGGGAATGATGCACTTCTGCGCCACTATCGTCACTCGAAGTGGTTTTATACGGATGTCCCAGCATGTAGACACATGCTGGACTGCCTGGATAGTTACAGATTTAACCCAGTCTCGCCTTCTTATGGTGGCCACAGAGTCGGTGATGAACTGAGCGATCAAGCTGGAGCAAAAGGTGGACTGGCGGCTAGTGCTTTTCGCTGGTTGTTATCTATCCGCCCTTCGCGCTTGGTCTATCGGAGCCAAATAAGGTATACTTGGAGCCTTATCAACTAAGTCGCTTTGTGCAACAGTTTAGCTACAGCCAAACCATGATAGATAATCGTACCCCCTGTCTAGGATACGAGGGGAGTTTGTTGGATGGTGCCCACGCCTGAAAGTACTATATCGACGTATTCACCAAGACAACGTTTGCCTTTCCTGATATGAACGAGGAGCCCTATATTTTGTTCTCCGTCGTAAGGTTTTAATGCCTGACAAACCACTTCATGCCAGGTTATGATCAGGAGTGGAGCTTCATTGCGGGTACAAAGTTTGACAAGCTCCAACCGGAGCTTCAGGAAGCAGAGGGGATCAACTATGGGTCTCTTGTTGTCTCAGATGACTCCCAAGAGCGAAGGGAGTGGCCTCTTAGGGCGGTTCTCTACGATGTAGCATACCTCCTGTTGCCTCGAATTTGCAGGTTGATTCTGGTTTTTAACTGCATTTCGAGTTGTTGTCTACGGTATATTTTTTTTTCTTATTCCTTTCTATTTTGTTAGCATATGCCCAGGGCACCCTGCGTATTTGGAGGGGCCTCTAGTACAGGCAGGGGATCCTGGTGTCGGGTCGGAGGAGGCTCAGTTTTTTGAAGGCTCAATTTTGGACGAACTGTTGGTGGCGTTCACCCTTCCACGTCCTCGTGTAGAGTTTAAAGAGAAAATCGGAACTCAAATTCCAGTGATGTTTTCTGATAGTGATACTGATGAACCTGTTGATGAGGGCCCTCCAATTTTGATCAAAGAGGTAGAGTCAGCTGAAAGGATGACTCATGTCTTGGTGGGGGAGTCGTCCCGTGAGGCTTCGCCTAAGTTGTCCGGAGAGACCACCTGTGAGCTTCTTGTTGAGGATACCCTTAGTAAGTCGACCGCTGGGGGTCTAATTAAGGGGTCGGTTATGAGGGTTGTTGAGGCAGCGATCGCTGTGGTGGCACCGGCTCCGGTCACTTCAGTTTTATAGTCTACAGAGGTATTAACTGATCATCAGTCGATATTAACTCCTGTTCACGTCTCATAGTCTGCTCCATTAAGGACGATGGTACCTTCACTTTTGGCTGCACCTTCCGAACGTCCGCAAATTATTGGTTCTACTGATGAGCCATCTGCTGTGCCTCTACCAGTTACTTCGACGAGTCAGGTGGATAAGGAGTACTATGCAGGGCTCCTGCTGGATACCATTCGAAATGCCCTAAGGTGTGGTATAAAGGGTGTACTACAAGATAATCCATTGCTTAACCAGGTCCAGCATATAGTGGAAGGCATGTTAGTGCTCCTGCGCGAGTACCCGGAGCACAAAGCGAAGGCTGTCGTGGCGAGAGACTTGTTGTTCGGTTTGGAGGCAATCGCTCAGGAACTTCAGAAGTTGGAAAACAGTTGTCACTCCCCGTTTCCAGAATACGTATTTTAAATACATGCACTGTTTAAATGTATTTATTTTAATATTTACCATGTACTACTCTATATTTAATTTTCTTCAATTTTATGTTAATTAATTTCCTGTAATTTTATTTCTGCGTTTATACTCTGCTTTAGCCTTGCTTTAGGATCGGCTTAGATTGGTTTATTTGTGGGTTCATCATGAACCGGATTAGAACCCCACCTACCACCATCCCTTCCATTTAAAGCCCATCCCCCTTTCTCTCTCTTCATTACTTCACCATTAATCTTCTTCTTCCTCATAACTCCTCTTCCACCGACCTAAGAGAGCTAGGCAAGTGCCAACTTGCTTCTTGATGGATCCCCATTATTATTGTTTCATCATCTTCCTTATTTGATTCTAAGTCTCTTTAGTACTTAGCATTTTCAATTTCTATGGCTTATTTGTTGTAGATCTAAGATTGATGCATTTTCGGATTTTTTAGGTTTTGATCTAGTAAACTTTGTTATCTTCAAGTTTTGATGGTTCCATGTCGTATAGAATTTCGTTCTACCCCATTTTGACCTATGGAAGTCCAAATTTGGACTTACGGTGAAGGTTTTATGGAGCTTGGGAGCCAAGGGTTCCATGACCATCCTTCTCAGGTTTTCTGAGAAGATGGGTTCCTTCACAGCCGCATGAGATATTTATTTCCCAATCTCATTTCACAGCTGCATAGAATCTTTATTCCTCAACCGCATGAGATATTTAGCATGAGATATTTATTTCCCAATCTCATTTCACAGCCGCATGGAATCTTTATTCCTCAACCGCATGAGATATTTATTATGGATTATTTATTTCCCAATCTCATTTCTCAGCCGCATGAGATTATTTATTTTCCAATCTCATTTCACAGTCGCATGGATTATTTATTTTCCAATCTCATTTCTCAGCCGCATGGATTATTTATTTCCCAATCTCATTTCTCAACCGCATGAGATATTTATTTCCCAATCTCATTTTACAGCCGCATGGATTATTTATTTCCCAATCTTATTTCTCAGCCGCATGGATTATTTATTTCCCAATCTCATTTCTCAGCTGCATGAGATATTTATTTCCCAATCTCATTTCTCAGCCGCATGGATTATTCATTTCCCGACCGCATGAGACTTTTATTTTCCAACCTCATGAGATAGATTTTTATTTTCCGAATTTGGCATTAATTAACATTGATTGTTATCTTGCTTTATAATTGATCATGCGTTCCTAGATGGAACTAAGAGACTGGCTAGTCGTCTTATTGAATTAAATGGAATGAGACACGTTCATATGAACTATGAACTATTGTAATCGACTGGCTGATCTCGAATATTAGCATATGGATACATGCAGGCTTTAATTAATTTATTCATTTATTTTACCAAAGCAGCATGTGTACTTTATGGTCAAGGCATGATTATTCCGTGGTTAGTTTTAATTGATGCATTACGTTATGTAAGACCTACAACCTAACCGCACGGGTATCGTTGTAGAGTTGGCATATCGTACTTTGTACGGAAGTACTTATTCTTAATGACCATGATCCACGGCATAGAATTTCATGCAACATAGAGGCTATTAAGTTAAATAAAATAATGATTGCATGGAGAGAATGGATTCCCGAGTTCTTACGTGGCAGCCCTCTTGGGACTATTAAGTGCCCGACAGGCCGGCTGGTTCCCACAGATACTGCAGTTCTGCCACACGGGCAGGGAGCGGTATCTGCTTATATTATTAAATTGTACATGGTATATTAACGACGGGCATCCCGCTGGGACTCGTCTAATACATGATTGGCGCAATTGATTGATTGGATAGACTAGCCTTGCTCGCACATAGTAAGAACTGAGGAATCCTTTATTGCATAATTCCAGGATAACTTGGGACTCACAGTAGTAAGCCGTAGGAGTTGGATGGCCGTTTAAATTGATTTGTTTGTGTACTGTATTTACTCTGTTACCTAACTGAGATGATCAGAATGTCAGGACATGACGGGCCATCTTCTGTCCTTGTTTGGTTGGGAGGTTGGTTCGAAGTGTCGTGATGTTATGTGAATCTCAGTAGCAAGCAGAGATCTATTATTATAATCCCTTATTTACTGGTTTCATCCTTTATATCGTGCTTTCTTGCTGTACTTGCTATTAGAGGTCTAATCTCTCTGGTTTTGCATGGCCAGATTTAGAGCCGGTTTCCGAGGATCCAGCTTACTTCCACCTCCAAGATGGTCAATACTAGAGGAATGATCGCAGGAGGACTCGAGTGGGTTCTTTACTTCACCGCTCGTTTTGTTATTTACCTTATACTTTGTCGTTTGGCACCGACATGTTAGTCGGATCGTCTTGTATTTATTTTTACATAATTGTAACTAAAGTCAGACTGCAGCTGATAACAATTGTGTATACCTTACTACATCATCTGGCTATGTTTTGTAAAGCCAGATGTCAAGAACATTTTGACAAAGTGTTTGGGACGCCTTACTGCTTTATCTTACATGTTCTCTATTTCTGTTCCTTGTTTGAATGATTGAGACAATAGATGTGAAGTGACCATAGTAGGATTTTATGTAGTACGCACCCCCTCGTCTGGTTAGACAGCATTGATCGTATTATACGGTATTCATCTACCCGTAATACGTAGCTGGCTGAGTCATCCCTCCGCTCTCCAGTATTCTGGTTCTGGGGCGTGACAAGGTTTTAGTGGTGGCCCATGCAGGTCTGATTTCAGACTTGTGGGGTGTTTTAATTTATAGGATGTCTCAATCACACATGTTCTCCCTTGATCTCATGATTCGTTACTCTCGACTCTAGCTTGACATTTCGGTATCCTTTGACTTCATTGATCTTTCCTGTCCGATCGTTTGATTGTTTTCTTGTCCCTTTTCTTAGGGGCACCTCGTCCGCATCTGTCAGGATTGGGCAACAACAACAAGGGCAGCGTGGACAACCTGACCAGGTTGGTCAGCAACAAGGGCCAGAACCACTTCATGAGACTATTCAAGACGAAGTAATAGTAGAACCAACAACTGGACCGCAGTATCCGGAGGTTCCTACACCACCCATCGTTCCGCCTACCCCCGTGGAAGTGGACACACCAGCCCTTCTGGAGATCATGAGAGGGATGATGGCCACTCAATAACACCAGATGTTAGTCCAGCAGCGCATGCATGCTCAGTTGTAAGAGCAGAATGTACTACTCAACCAAGGGTTGCAGACGGCATTGGAAAGAGGGGCAAGGACAGATTCAGGAGCGTCAGCCCAGTTTTATAAATACAACCCCCGCCGTTTCGAAGGCACGGAGGATGCCATCTCAGCAGATGCATGGCTTAAGGATATTGAGGCTATCTTGACAGCAGCTAAGGTGCCGACAGAAGAGCGTGTAGATCTAGTGAAGTTGTTACTTCAGGATCTCGCACGTGATTGGTGGGAATCAGAGGAAGTAGGCATCAGACGTCCTGTGGCTTGGGACGATTTTACCACAAGATTCAAGACAAAGTACTATGGAGTTGTGGCACAGTTTGAGCTACAACAGAAGTTTATCAACCTCAGACAGGCTGGCAAGACTGTAGATGCTTATGCAGCGGAGTTCTGCAGATTGAGTAGGTTTGCCCCAGAGATAGTCGCGACAGAGCGCCAGAGGGCCATGAGGTTCCAGCAAGGGTTTCATCTTGAGCTCTTGCAATTGATAGAGGGGCACAATTACCAGACTTTTGATGAAGTATTGACGGCGACCCGAAGGCATGAGATCACCATTCAGAGGCTTGCGACAAGGACTGGAGGTCAGAAGAGATCCCACAGTCAGATTGAAGGAGGAGGGGGAGCAGCGCCCCGAACAACAGCACCATCCCCTGGCATTCGTATCCACGATGTGGCGATGCGAGGGCCAGCACCACCACCAAGGCAACAACAACAGCAACAGAGGAAGAACCAGCAACCCCCGGCGGGCTGTACTTATTGTGGAAAGGTAGGACACACTAGAGATGTGTGTCGGACATTGAACGGGCAGTGTTTGATATGTGCAAATCCAGACCATCGGGTTACCACATGTCCCATGAACTCGAGGTCAGGAGGACCCGTACAGCAATTTCCTGCTCTGCCAGCACCAGGGGCAGGACAGTATCGAGGACCAGCGATGGCAGTGAGGCCGTTGGCACAGCGCCCGTTAATACCGCAGGCTCAGATGTTTCGGCAGCAGGGACCGCCGATGCAGCAACACCAGCATAGACTACCCCAGTATCATCAAGGAAGGGGCCAGCAGCAGCACCAAGCTAGGCCGCAGCATAGAAACTAACAAAGAGGTCGAGGGCAGGCATTCACTCTGTCCTTGGAAGAGGCATTGGCATCAGGGGATGTTGTGGCAGGTAACATTCTCGTCGCCTCATATCCCACAGTAGTATTGTTTGATTCGGGAGCATCACATTCATTTATATCTGCACAATTTGCGACACGGCTAGGAATGGAGTTTGAGGCATTGCCAGGGAGGTTGAATATACTCACTGGTAATGGGCTCGTAGGAGTTAGTAGAGTTATTCTAGCGTGTAGTGTTGTAGTTTGTGGGCATTCCTTACCCGCCCAGTTGATAGAATTTTCTGTTGGAAATTTCAACGTTATCTTAGGCATAGACTGGCTGAAAGATAGTCATGCGACAATAGATTGTCGTAGAGAGAGTGTATCTTTTGATATTCCAGGCATGAAGCGGTTCACCTTAGTCAGATCAGTGGCAACTCAACAAGAGCAGGGAGTAGTGACGGCAATGGAAGAAGTTCAAGTTCCGAAGGTAGTTGAAGAATTTCTAGACGTATTTCCTGAAGAACTTCCAGGTCTTCCACCGGTTAGAGATATTGAGTTCAGTATAGAATTGGCACCTGGAACTAAACCGATATCAGATCGAGTTTATAGAATGGCGGATTCCGAGCAGGCCAAGGTATATCAGCATATAGAGGAACTGAAGGAGAAGAAGTTCATCCAAGCTAGCGTGTCACCATGGACGGCACCAGTGGTACTTGTGGGAAAGAAGGATGGGTCATCCAGATTGTGCATCGATTACAGGAAGCTAAATGCGGCAACAGTAAAGAATAAGTACCCACTACCCAGGATCGATGACTTATTTGATCAGTTGAGCCATGCTAGAGTTTTCTCCAAGATAGATCTTCGGTCAGGGTATCATCAAGTGAGGGTTCGGAAGGAGGACATCCCCAAGACAGCATTTAGGTCGAAGTATGGGCATTATGAATTCTTGGTAAAGCCGTTTGGTTTGACCAATGCTCCAGCAATATTCATGGATTTGATGAACCGCATCTTTATGCCATATTTAGACCAATTTGTCGTTGTGTTCCTCGACGACATTCTAGTATACTCAGCTAGTGAAGAAGAGCATGAAGGTCACCTCAGGAAAGTGTTGCAGGTTCTGAGAGAGAACCAGTTGTACGCCAAGCTCAGCAAGTACGAGTTCTGGACGGATCGCATTTCATTTTTGGGTCACATCATATCAGGAGCTGGAGTAGCAGTGGATCCCAAGAAGGTAGAAGCCGTAGAGAGTTGGCCAGTACCCAAGACCGTAGCAGATGTGCGGAGTTTCTTGGGATTGGCAGGATATTACAGAAGGTTTGTATCAGACTTTGCGAGGCTTTCAGCACCTATGACCCGCTTGACACGGAAGGATGTGCCCTTTGACTGGTCGGCAGAATGCCATGCATCATTTGAGAATTTGAAGCAGAAGTTGATATCAGCGCCTATTCTTACATTGCCAGTGGGACCCGGAGGTTTTATTGTATATTGTGATGCGTCAGGTAAAGGACTTGGATGTGTCCTTATGCAGCATGGAAAGGTGATCGCATATGCTTCTAGGCAACTTCGGGACCACGAGAAGAATTACCCGACTCATGACTTGGAGTTGGCAGCAGTAGTATTTGCTTTGAAGCTATGGAGGCATTACTTATATGGTGATCGAGTGGACATGTACACAGACCATAAAAGTCTGAAGTACATTTTTACTCAGAAGGAACTAAACATTAGGCAGAGAAGATGGTTGGAGTTGATCAAGGATTACGACGTGGAGCTTTAGTACCATCCAGGCAAGGCTAATATGGTAGCAGATGCTCTCAGTAGGAGAGGCGGCACATTTATGTTAACAACACAGAGGCATATCTTAGAAGACCTTCAGGAGATGGGCATCGTGGTTATACTTCCTAGTGATATAGGAGTTCTGGCGAGTCTACAAGTTCAATCCAACTTGGTAGACAGGATCAAGGCAGCTCAGGCACAAGACCCAAGGATTCAGAAGCTTAGGACAGAATATGAGTCAGGACTCAGAAAGGAGATGCAAATCCATGAAGATGGTACAATTAGGTTTGGGTCACGCCTATGTGTTCCTAGTGGAGATATCAGACAGGAGGTTATGGCAGAAGCTCACAGTTTCCAGTATTCTATACACCCTGGAGGGACCAAGATGTACCAAGATATCAAGCAGCACTTCTGGTGGAACGGAATGAAAAGGGAGATAGCTAGATTTGTTTCCCGTTGCTTGTTATGTCAGCAAGTGAAGGCAGAACAACAGAGGCCAGCCGGATTATTGTAACCGCTTCCTATTCCGGAATGGAAATGGGAACATATTACAATGGACTTTGTGACCGGTTTACCGAGATCACCAAGTGGTAAAAATGCTATTTGGCTGATAGTAGATCGGCTTACAAAGGTGGCGCACTTTCTTCCTTTCAGAGTAGGACAATCTACAAAAAAGTTGGCAGAGTTGTATATGCAGCAGATAGTCAGGCAGCATGGAGTCCCTGTCAGTATTATGTCAGATAGAGATACTCGCTTTACATCACATTTCTGGAAGAGCTTACATCATAGTCTGGGTACCAAATTAAGATTTAGCACGGCTTACCATCCACAGACGGACGGGCAATCAGAAAGAACAATCCAGACTTTAGAAGATATGTTGCGGGCTTGCACTTTGGATTTTGGAGGGTCTTGGAAGAGCCACCTGCACTTAGTCGAGTTTTCGTACAATAACAGTTATCAAGCCAGTATCCAGATGGCGCCATTTGAAGCACTATATGGTAAGAAGTGTAGATCGCCACTAGCATGGGATGATATCGGGGAGATAAAGATGTTAGGTCCGGAAATGATTGTCCAAACAGTTGAAGTGGTTAAGGGAATTAGGGAGCGACTTCGAGTTGCGCAAGATCGACATCGTCATTGGGCGGACCAGCATCGTAGGCCGCTAGAGTTTTCTGTTGGGGACCACGTATTCTTGCGGATCTTACCTACCCATGGGGTCATTAGATTTGGCGTTCGCTGGAAGTTGAGTCCGCGGTACGTGGGCCCGTTTGTTATCCTTGATCGGATAGGCGATGTCGCTTATCATTTATCCCTTCCACCTTTGTTACGAGAGGTGCATGACGTGTTTCATGTATCTCAGTTGCGAAGGTATGTATCGGACCCTAGCCATATCCTCGATCATTCTGAGCTGGTTGTTGGAACCAACCTGTCTTACGAGGAGCAGTCTGTGTCTATTTTGGATCGAAAAGAGAAGATACTCAAGAACCGAACAATTAGCCTTGTCCGGATTGCTTGGGGTCATCACTCTTTAGGAGAGTCAACGTGGGAACATGAGGATGATATCCGATCACGGTATCCACACCTGTTTGACTCACAAGATATATCTTTTTCTGTGTACCTTGATTGTCTTGATTCCTCATGCTTATCACCTTATGGGTAGAATTACTTGATATCGTAGATTGTTAAATATAGAATGATTGCTTGATTGAATTGCTTGTACTTAGATTAGTTTAGCCCCGATGTTTCTATCCTGCTTGGATTTGAAATTTCGAGGACGGAATTTTTCTAAGGAGGGTAGAGATGTCACTCCCCGTTCCCAGAATACGTATTTTAAATACATGCACTGTTTAAAACTATTTATTTTAATATTTACCATGTACTACTCTGTATTTAATTTCCTTCAATTTTATGTTAATTAATTTTCTGCAATTTTATTTCTGCGTTTATACTCTGCTTTAGCCTTACTTTAGGATCGGCTTAGATTGGTTTATTTGTGGGTTCATCATGAACCGGATTAGACCCCCACCTACCACCATCCCTTCCATTTAAAGCCCATCCCCCTTTCTCTCTCTTCATTACTTCACCATTAATCTTCTTCTTCCTCATAACTCCTCTTCCACCGACCTAAGAGAGCTAGGCAAGTGCCAACTTGCTTCTTGATGGATCCCCATTATTATTGTTTCATCATCTTCCTTATTTGATTCTAAGTCTCTTTAGTACTTAGTATTTTCAATTTCTATGGCTTATTTGTTGTAGATCTAAGATTGATGTATTTTCGGATTTCTTAGGTTTTGATCTAGTAAACTTTGTTATCTTCAAGTTTTGATGGTTCCATGTCGTAGAGAATTTCGTTCTACCCCATTTTGACCTATGGAAGTCCAAATTTGGACTTACGGTGAAGGTTTTATGGAGCTTGGGAGCCAAGGGTTCCATGACCATCCTTCTCAGGTTTTCTGAGAAGATGGGTTCCTTCACAGCCGCATGAGATTTATTTCCCAATCTCATTTCTCAGCCGCATGAGATATTTATTTCCCAATCTCATTTCACAGCCGCATGGAATCTTTATTCCTCAACCGCATGAGATATTTATTATGGATTATTTATTTCCCAATCTCATTTCTCAGCCGCATGAGATATTTATTTCCCAATCTCATTTCACAGCCGCATAGAATCTTTATTCCTCAACCGCATGAGATATTTATTTTCCAATCTCATTTCACAGCCGCATGGATTCTTTATTCCTCAACCGCATGAGATATTTATTATGGATTATTTATTTCCCAATCTCATTTCTCAGCCGCATGAGATTATTTATTTTCCAATCTCATTTCACAGCCGCATGGATTATTTATTTCCTAATCTCATTTCTCAGCCGCATGGATTATTTATTTCCTAATCTCATTTCTCAACCGCATGAGATATTTATTTCCCAATCTCATTTCACAGCCGCATGGATTATTTATTTCCCCATCTCATTTCTCAGCCGTATGGATTATTTATTTCCCAATCTCATTTCTCAGCCGCATGAGATATTTATTTCCCAATCTTATTTCACAGCCGCATGAAATCTTTATTCCTCAACCGCATGAGATATTTATTATGGATTATTTATTTCCTAATCTCATTTCACAGCCGCATGAAATCTTTATCCCTCAACCGCATGAGATATTTATTATGGATTATTTATTTTCCAATCTTATTTCTCAACCGCATGAGATATTTATTTCCCAATCTTATTTTACAGCCGCATGGATTATTTATTTCCCAATCTTATTTCTCAGCCGCATGGATTATTTATTTCCCAATCTCATTTCTCAGCCGCATGAGATATTTATTTCCCAATCTCATTTCTCAGCCGCATGGATTATTCATTTCCCGACCGCATGAGACTTTTATTTTCCAACCTCATGAGATAGATTTTTATTTCCCGAATTTGGCATTAATTAACATTGATTGTTATCTTGCTTTATAATTGATCATGCGTTCCTAGATGGAACTAAGAGACTGGCTAGTCGTCTTATTAAATTAAATGGAATGAGACACGTTCATATGAACTATGAACTATTGTAATCGACTGGCTGATCTCGAATATTAGCATATGGATACATGCAGGCTTTAATTAATTTATTCATTTATTTTACCAAAGCAGCATGTGTACTTTATGGTCAAGGCATGATTATTCTGTGGTTAGTTTTAATTGATGCATTACGTTATGTAAGACCTACAACCTAACCGCACGGGTATCGTTGTAGAGTTGGCATATCGTACTTTGTACGGAAGTACTTATTCTGAATGACCATGATCCACGGCATAGAATTTCATGCAACATAGAGGCTATTAAGTTAAATAAAATAATAATTGCATGGAGAGAATGGATTCCCGAGTTCTTACGTGGCAGCCCTCTTGGGACTATTAAGTGCCCGACAGGCCGGCTGGTTCCCACAGATACTGCAGTTCTGCCACACGGGCAGGGAGAGGTATCTGCTTATATTATTAAATTGTACATGGTATATTAACGACGGGCGTCCCGCTGGGACTCGTCTAATACATGATTGGCGCAATTGATTGATTGGATAGACTAGCCTTGCTCGTACATAGTAAGAACTGAGGAATCCTTTATTGCATAATTCCATGATAACTTGGGACTCACAGTAGTAAGCCGTAGGAGTTGGATGGCCGTTTAAATTGATTTGTTTGTGTACTGTATTTAATCTGTTACCTAACTGAGATGATCAGAATGTCAGGACATGACGGGCCAACTTCTGTCCATGTTTGGTTGGGAGGTTGGTTCGAAGTGTCGTGATGTTATGTGAATCTCAGTAGCAAGCAGAGATCTATTATTATAATCCCTTATTTACTGGTTTCATCCTTCATATCGTGCTTCCTTGCGGTACTTGCTATTAGAGGTCTAACCTCTCTGGTTTTGCATGGCCAGATTTAGAGCCGGTTCCCGAGGATCCAGCTTACTTCCACCTCCAAGATGGTCAATACTAGAGGAATGATCGCAGGAGGACTCGAGTGGGTTCTTTACTTCACCGCTCGTTTTGTTATTTACCTTATACTTTGCCGTTTGGTACTGACATGTTAGTCGGATCGTCTTGTATTTACTTTTACATAATTTTAACTAAAGTCAGACTGCAGCTGATAACAATTGTGTATACCTTACTACATCATCTGGCTATGTTTTGTAAAGCCAGATGTAAAGAACATTTTGACAAAGCGTTTGGGATGCCTTACTGCTTTATCTTACATGTTCTCTATTTCTGTTCCTTGTTTGAATAATTGAGACAATAGATGTGAAGTGACCATAGTAGGACTTTTATGTAGTATGCACCCCCTCGTCTGGTTAGACAGCATTGATCGTATTATACGGTATTCATCTACCCGTAATACGTAGCTAGCTGAGTCATCCCCCCGCTCTCCAGTATTATGGTTCTGGGGCGTGACAACAGTCTCCCAATCCTAGTTGTGACTTAGTTGGAAAGAATAATTTATGAGAAATCACAATATGAACATAGTCGCCAGGTTCTGGCCGCTCGACTTGTCGAGCTTGACTTTGAGATTGAAAAGATGGCTGATGCTGAAGAAGTTCACATCAGTCGCCATACAGCCATGGAGAAGAAGTGTGAGGCTCTCCTAGAGCAGATATGCAAGTTGGAGACGACACTGGCTTTTGTCATATGTGACTTGGAAAATTCGAAGTGTCAAAAGGAACTTCAGCGCCAGCGTTCTGATACTTTGGCCCAAGAGAAGGAGGATATTGGCAATCGCCAGGCCAAATTGGTCCTTGCAAATCAAGCCTTGTCTTCTATTGGAGATGAAGATGTCTGACGTCAGGAGGTTGAGCGAAGGGTCTAGGCATCAGTTGATGGCCGGAGAGAGCACTTGAGAGGCCGCTTGGAGGAGCTTCGAACTCAATTTTCTCAGTTCTGATTTTCTTCTCCCCTTTTTTTGTTTCTCTTTGTGTGAAAGAATCTCTTTTGTATTAGCAAATATATTTTAATCTCATATGAAATTTTCTTTTCTTTCCTTTCCCTGTTCATATTCATGTTTGTGAAATTTATACATGGATAGGAATTCCCACAAGGGAACAACTTTATTGGGGACATGGTGTTTACTCAGAGGTAATATGGACGTGGCAAACACCGAATCTTTGTGGAGAAACTTTCCTTACTCATAGGTGATATGGACATGGTAAGGATAGATTCTACGGGGGTATAGAACGACTCAGAGGTAATATGGACGTGAAGGGTTCTATAAATGACAACTATGGAGGATTGTCATAGAAAGAGTGCTTTACTCAGAGGTAATGTGGACATAGCAAACATCCTTCTACTAGAATAACAATTCTGAGGTAATATGGACATTGTTGTATTCTAGGGAGTTATGATAACTTTGGGGTTATCGTAACGGGGGTGACTACTCAGAGGTAATATGCACATGGTAGACAAGGTTATAGAAGGACCCTTCAGAGGTGATATGGATGTAAAATATTTTCTATGTGGTCATGATGGCACAGAGTCTTCACGGGAGATGCAACTACTTAGAGGTGATATGGACCTGGTATATACACAGCAGGGTAAGAAAGCAATCTAGAGGTAATATGGACGTGCAGGGCCTTATTACTAGGATTTAGTGTAGGAGGGTTGAATAATTTTTCACCAGGATCTGCAAGCACGCATGAGGGCGCAGAAGCAAATGTTGGGGTTGCTGATAAAGATAGGTTTAGAGGAAGTTTTCATCCCCTAAGTCGGTCTGGACGACCTTGTCCTTGGTGGGAGGCTCTCGCTATTCGAAACTCCATTCCCACTGAGAGCTAAGGTGTTGAGCTCAAGGCTCTTCTTCAAAGAAATTGAGTGCCTGGTCTTCTTCCTCTGTGGGATCGTCTATGGAAACCATGTTAACGGATAGTACCTTTTCGAGGTCCCGGCCTATACTGGTATCAGAATCCCCAGTTGAAGAGTAGAAAGAATGCGAGTGTAGTGGAGCCTCCGATTCTGAACTCTTCGAAGTAGTCGTGGGAGTAATATACCCAACCCCGGGCGAGTATGTTGGTATTAGTTTTGATGCTTCCCCTTCGGAGTACGAACTCGTAAGGGAAGTCGTCGACCTTTGCCGTAGTTCAGCCCTTTGTTGTTGTTCAGGTCATATTCCATCTTCTAGATGAGATATTTGGCTTGAGTAGCATAGTGGTAGACCTGCATCATGCCCGTCGTCGGGTTTTGGTTCTCCTGGGGCTGGCTGTTGTGGATGTTCCAGTCGACCGAAGACGATAGGTTGCTCCTCTAGGTTCCTTGGCGGGACTAGAAAGTGGGAGCCTTTGGAGGGGACAACTCGGTTTACAAGGTTGCCGATTTTCCCTTGTATTTGTAGAGTACATAGAGCGTTGTCTAAGAAGTACTTAGTGTTCCAATGCGTACAAGAGTAATTCGAATACAACTTTTTATTAATAAAATATGAAATTTTATCCCGAGGGATTACATCATCTAAAGACTGTGCCTCGATATTGGCACAGACATCATCTCGTAATTCCTTATGGGCAAGAGCTGCTACAGAAGGAGGTGGAGGATATTTTTACTTCATCTTGATCACCGTGGGAGGCGCAACTGGAGTATCCTGCGACTTTGAAGCGGGTGTCGGGGCCTTTCGGGAAAGCTTTATTTGCAGGGGCTCCTAGCTTGATGCCGTCGAAGGCGGGCGTACGGGAGCCTTGTCCTGGAGTTTGATGACGAGGGGGGCTGGAGTTTTAGGTGGCTTCCCTTTCAGTCAAACCCTCATGGGTCCTTCCGTGACGGTTGCAGCTTCTGCTTCATCATCGGCACGTTGGACTCATTATCTCAGGTGAGTGGTTTGTACAGATCGGCATCCATACAGTATGCTTCGAGACCTCGGAATGGGTCGATATCAGCAAACTCTGTCTTGACGATGGCGTCACTGGCCACGTACTTCATGCATTGGTAAAGGGTGGAGGGGATGATCATGTACTCATGTATCTATGGCCGCCCAAGCAACATGTTATAGTTTATGTCCACGTCGATGACATAACAGGTAACCTCAGTATGAATATCGCCTATTTGGTACTTCAATCAGATCTTCCCCAGAGGCTCACTCTTTTCTGCGTTGAAGTCGCTGATGGTGGTGTTCGATGTCGTAAGACGGTAAAACGGGATGCCTAGAGCTTGGAGCAGACTTCGAGGGATGATACTGAATGATGAGCGCGGGTCGATGTGAATGCGATCGACCTTGATGGTACCCATGTATCCTGTGTAGTACAGGGGTCGATTGTGCCGGTTGTTCTTTAGCAGCATATCGTCCTGTACGAAGGTGATGTTAGGAATCACCTCGACCACGCTATGGCAATGCGGACACGCCGCAGGGACTTCGTTGGGTTGCTTCACCTGTGCGAGGTAAGCCTCTACATTCTACAGCACCTCGCTAAGGACGTCCCGTGTTGCTTTGGAGAGTTGAAGAAGCTCGAAGAGTGATAACCGAGCCGACATATTGGCCAGCTGTGTCAGTATATCGAAGTTGTAGGGCTTGATCGGGCCTATTGTTGAGTCCTTTCATAGAGGCTTATCGAAGTGGACCTCCTTCTATTTCTGCTTATCTGCGACAGGAAGTTGAGAAGGTCCGACTTATGCTGTATCGAGAGTAGAATGGGTCGCCGGTGGGGCATCTCTTCTTCAGGAGCCTGGTTTTTTTCTTGCTGGAGAGCCGAACGAGTGGTCACCCTAATGCCTTCTACTGAGGAGGAGACCATGCGACATGTCCTGACCTTCCTTCCTTTAGTCGGGCGTACTGCTGGCGAAGTCATGTCAGGAGTGAGATCAGGATGAACCCACATCACTTCACCTTGCGGTGTTGTGAAGGGGATGAGGCCCTGAGCATTGTCCCTGGCGGGCTGAAGGTTGACGACTTCCATCATTGCCTTTGGGATAGGGACGACATCGTCTTGAGTCTCGGCCATCGGGATGCTCCCGAACTGTATCGTGACCATGTTAGCCGTCACATTCTTTTCTTCGTAGTCAAGAAAGGTGACTTTGGCGTCGATAAGATATTGAATCTGTCTTTTCAACACGTAGCAGTCACATGTTGAGTGCTGGATGTACTGGTGGTAATGGCAATACTTAGGATTATCTACCTTTCCTACTTCGTTAGGACGCTTGGGAGGTGGAAGCTGTAGCCTGCCACCTTTTGTCAGCATCTCGAATAATTCGAGCGTATCTTCATCATTAAAGGAGTAGGTTTTCTTTGGCTTCTGTGCTTCGGCTGGCTTCGAGCTCACGAGCGCTAGACCCTTTGTAATATTGATGGCCATAGCTTGATTGCCTTTGTCGTCTCTTACTCGCTTCCCTTTATCTTCAATAGAAGGGAAGTTCAAACCCATGAGTTATGCATCCTATGCCTTCTTCTGAGCTATGTCTGCTTCATTAACAAAGGGCGTCCACTCAGTACAGGGAGCACTGTGCCACAATTTGGTGGCAGGGACCATATTCTTGCTGCATGAATCCATGAGCATGGGCTCAGGCATGCCTGGAGGTAGCCTTAGGGCGGCTTGGCGGAAGCGTTCAATATACGCTCGTACGGGCTCATTTTCTTTCTGTACAATGTCCATGAGAGTATACATCGTCATGTCCAGCCCTCCTTTGAAGAACCGTTCCAGTAATATGTTCTTCAGGACTTTAAAGGATTTCATGCAGTTGTCTGGCAAACAGCAGAACCATTTATAGGCCACCCCTTATAGAGCTCCAATGAAGATGCTGGTGAGAAGGGCATCGTCCTTTGGTCGGTGTCCTGTTACTGAGATAAAGTACCTCAAGTATCGTCTGGACGACTCCTTAGTATCTTATGGGGTGATAGTCTGTGGTTTATATTTGGGAGGATAAAGCACATCATCCGACTCAACAAGACAAGGCTGTCGGATGTCCATCTTTCGGAGTGTGGCACACTTCTTTTTGGCATCATGGCGAGCGTATAACTCCTCGAGTGCTTACTGTATTTCGTTGGATACTGCTGGATTGATGGTCGACGGAGTGGCCGACGACTGCGTAACTTGGTTTATGATGGGCAAAGTACTAGACCCGTCACAATCCGTCGGAGTCGCAGGTATGGAGGCAGTAAAAACCAATCTTTTCTAGATCTCTAGAACGATAGAGGCTAAATTCTGCATGGATATGTTTAATGCGTTAAGACTTCCTTTGAGAGCCTCAATGTGTTTCTGCTGATCAGCACTTCCGCTTGATTCTTCGTTGTCATCAGCCGCCATATGCACGGATGCTATGAGTGTGTAAGTAGAAGGGGTAGTAGATCTTTCGCTTTCTGGTTCGGAGTGGTGGTGCTCATCGTCTTGTGTGAAGACTGGCAAGTTGTGATCGTACTCCGACTCGATATTGTTCTTATCCCCGATCTTCTGACTGCTTGCGCCGGTAGAAGTGTCGATATCATACATCATACTGAAACGAAGGGTTATTATACTCCATAGTACGCTGGCTTCCCCTAGCAGGCGCAGCGATCTATGAACCATTTTCTTGCGATGATGATCCGTCCTTGCAGCGCATGTGTTGGAGCATGCCTTCCTTGGGCACATGCTTCTTGTTACCCCCAGGCCGATATTTGGACTTGCCAACCGAGGAAAGGGGGCTCTTGGATAGCTTCTTCTGGAACGGAGAGTCCCGAACAATATTGCATGAAGTAACGCGAGGCTCTTCTTCTTCATTAGTTCTTGGTCGAGGCCTTTGAAAGACTGACCTCCTCTTTAGCGGTGATGGATCTGCTTGACAACAGCAGCAGTTGATGGTAATCTAAGTATAGTTGGGTCTTGATTTAGACACCAACTGCGTCTCAGATTCTTCTCTCGTCCTACGCTCGCAGGAAGCAGACGAAGTCTTTATGCCTCTACATGCTTCGTGTACACAGGAGTGTTGTGTGCAGCCGAAGAGGTATGGAGAAGGCATTCTTCCTTTGAATTCCTGTGGGTGAGGTCCGAGTATGCCTCGATCAGAGAGTCGCTGATGACGTACCCCCGGCCTTGAGTAGTACGAGTGGGTGCTTAAGGGATGACGGGGTTCTATCGGACGAGGCTTCGGAGAGTCTGGGATGTTCGTGTATGGCTTTCCATCCACTACGCCCGTTACTGTCAACGCGGGCCTCCGGTCCACCATAGGCCTAACACTTTGATCGCTTAGGGCAAGTTCTGCCTTGGATCTCCTCCTACCACGATTAGATGATGTGTAGTATTCGGAATCCAACATGGCTATACCTGATGGACCGGTTATTCTGTCGAAGACAGAAGTTCTCACCAGTGCAGTATCTTCTACGAGCAGGCGAGCCATCATCTTCTCCTTTCGACATTGTACCTTTGTTATGCTTGCCATATGATAGCCGTGATCTTCTCTGCGTTTCCTGAGCATGGGATGAGAGAGAGATGGCCTGCCATCAACGGTCAAAGGAATCTTCGGGGCTTCATCGACGAAGGGGGTTTGAGACGCAGTCCCCTCCGTAATGCTGTTCGTTCCAGCCGCCTTAAGCACCCAGGTCCATCGAGTCTTGTTCAGTTTTACGAACCATTTCGAAGGGCTCGACTTCTCTTCAGAAAAGAGATCTTCAAAAGCTTGCTAGTCGAAGCGTACAACCAACATCTTCTGAGAGGATCCCAGCAAGTCATCATCGAATTGTGTCACCACCTTCTCGTTGGAGGAGAAGGTAGTCCCCATCCGAGTTACCATCTTGTTCAACATGACAAAAGGTTGAACGAACGTTTTCTATTATGAACGTAAAAAAGAGTACAATTGATTCTTATGCGAAGAAATCTAAGTACAAAATTTCTGGAAAAGTGTGACAGTGGAGATCGAGCACTGCAGTGGCTCCTTTACTCCGTTGTAGATCCGATGATGATATGAGACTTGCTCTGACTTTCTGGTGCCTTCGATGGAACTCTATGGTTGCCGATCAGGAGAATGTCGAAGTTGAAGATTTTGATAATTTTGTAGATCTTCTTCTCCTTGTCGATCATGTTGTTAGGGAAAACCTCTCCTATTTATAGGGGAGAGGGGCACATATGCGATGTGCATTAGGGTCTTAAGATATCAAGGAATCTGTCATCCTTGCAAGGTGCGGGCTTCTATGGTGCTGACACATGGAGGGTGCTGAGATTCCCCTCAAACGAGATCTCTGGTGGTTATCAAAATAATCGAAGGAGGTGACACATGACGCATGCCAATTTGCTTGTTCGGATGTCGCCAAACAAATATTAGGATTTCATATCAGATTTGGATTCTGTGTAATCTTTATCCGAGATTTAAATCAATATGCATTTATCAACTTGATCAATCCCACTCCTATCTTTGAGAGAGGCAGTTTAAGCAAACCGATTGGGTGGAATTATGTCGTCTGTGCTTCAAGCAAGGCTGGCTGCACTTCTGGTGTGACGAGTAGAATGTGCTTCTAGAGACGACGGAACCTCTGTGCTTTAGGGCGACAAGTAGACTATCTTTCAAAGACAACGGGGCCTCTGTGCTTTTAGGGGCAACGAGTATGCTGTGTTTCGGGTAAAGTCACTGTGCTTTATGGCGACAAGTAGGCTACACCTTTAGACATACCATTTTATTGTGCTTTTGAGTAGCTGTCGGGCTTCTGCTAGAGGCAAACAATGTCTCCCAAGTCTCTGACGAAAGGTAGTTAAGCTTCTGGGTCGGAGCAGAGTGCTATACCGTTGGAGTTGAGGTAGTGTGAAAATATCACCAGTTTGCGCCTAAGGTTGGCGCAGGAATGTAGCTACTCCTCTGGATTGAAGGCAATGGCTTTGAAGTCTTCTTTTAAATAGCAATGAATGACCGCTCCTTAATTAATGACTCCCTCTTAATTGCCACCGTTACTTGGGAAATTTCTAGGGATCCTAGGATAGTCGAGGACTTAGTCGGATGAACTTTATTTAATGAGGTTCATCATGCTGAGTTGTAAACCCCCATATTTTAAATTAATTATTATAGTATTTTAAGATTTGTTATACCTATTTTTATATAAAACCATTATTTTTCCTATATATATATATATATATATATATATATATATATATATATATATATATATATATATATATATATATTATATATATATATTATATATATATATATATTTAAAATATGATAGAGTATACATATATAAAGGTTGTCCACAATATAGTTGGGAAGAAAATAGATATTTTTATATATTTTTAGAAATTTTGGCATTTTTACCTACTATATTCAGTTGCTAAGGTTATATATATATATATATATATATATATATATATATATTAGAAAATATATATATATATGCTATGAATAAGTAAAACAAACCTTAGCTGTTGTTCACCCAGTGAACAGTGTCCCTCAGAACCTAACCCAGCCATCATGAGTTCGTGGAACTCTATTTCTACGAGATTAACCAAATCTCCCTTAAATATCATTCAAATATTTTTTAAAAAAATTCTGTGCAAACCCGATAGAACCTTCCTCGGATTAAACCACAAACTTAGTCTAGAACCTATACGAATTCGAATCTAAATCAGATTCAAAATCGAGTATAAGAACTCGAAAGCATTTGATAGAATTCTCTCCAAACCCTAAGAAAATCTACCCAACGCTTCGTACTTTGTCTCCAGAGTAGCCTCAACTACGCCTCGACCCCAGGCGAACCCCTCCTGCCGACTGCAGCCGTTGCTAGCTCGCTAGAGCGCCGTCGCGCTTCCCACGGGCCGACAGCCAATAGAGTACGCTCTGTTAATCACAACCACAAGGTACCCCATTCGACCCCCGATTTCTTCTCACACTTTCAATCATTTTATGATCTGTAACTTGCTACGCATAGTCTATGCAACCCTCTTCAAGTCCCTTCAAAAGGAATTCGAAATCGTTCCCTGGATCGGCCGCAAACTCGACACAAAGTCGAGCAAAAACTGTCACGAAACAGAGTATTAAAACAGCCTAGGAACCCAACTTGGAAGCCAATTTCTAGACCATATACTAAATATTTTGAAAAACTAATTAATAACAGACGAATACAAAATATACGAGATTACAACACACTTTCTGGAAGTACTTGTCATCCAGCATACAAGAAGTTATATGTAATTGAAGTTCCATGAAAAGTTATTTCAAAAACTATAGAAAATTTAGAAATATGTCCGATACAGCGTGCGCCTGACAAACCGGGCGACGTATTCGTACACTATATGCATCGAAAGCCCCTATGGATGTTGTCGATACGGCGTATGCACGACGAAATCAGTGCGTATCCGTCAAGATACCCCTGTATCGACCTTTTGCAAACTTGACCATAATTTCATGTACGTTCGTCGTATCGAGACAAAACTTGCGCCAAGAGGAACATATCAAAATTTTGGTCCTGTGTGCCAAGTTTAGTCCAATTCTGAGAAGGTCGACCGGAACGCCTATTTGGCGGGCTTGTAACCCGATCTAATGGGCAAAATTGTATGCGGCCCACCGGAATCCAAGTTTGGACATATAGTTGTATTTTTTTTAAAATTGAACCCGTAGACATGTAGTTTGATGACTGTAGAGACCATAGATATTGGCACATATTTCAGTACAAAATGGGTCCAACGGCGGACATCATTCTGACCCAAAATTATAATTTTGCCCCTGTTCCAAAATTTGACTTTTGGACAGGTGTTTCCTAGATATATCTTTTACACTGGGAACATTCTTGATGTTTGTTTCAGCATCTAGAGTCGTTCGTGAATTTTGAGATTTATTACTGTCGTGATTGATTATTTGGAGTTGTCATTCCTGCACCACCAAGCAAGATACCTTGCCACCTTACTCTATGATTTACTTATTCTTATTTTCAGTTATTTATATTCAGCATTACTTATCAGTTGTTAGTATTATATCACTGTGCGTCCAAGTTACACTT
Organism: Iris pallida; assembly: GCA_029216955.1. Lineage (NCBI taxonomy): Eukaryota > Viridiplantae > Streptophyta > Magnoliopsida > Asparagales > Iridaceae > Iris > Iris pallida. Next base: position 7,121,328 of record JANAVB010040216.1, on the reverse strand, counting down.
GGGGGCAAGCTACTATATCGGTCGTTTTACTTGATTTTATTTTATTCTCTTGCATTGACTTAGCCTAGTGACCACCCATTGATGATGAGGTATTGGTATATCTTATACGGCCTTGACACATGATCATCATGAGCTGTGAGTCACATGTAGAACACGTACCCGTGTAGTCGGCTGGCCACCGATTCGTATGGAGTGTGCGACGGATAGGAGTAACTACCAATAGAATTGCTTGTTAGAAGACTTGCGGTTACTAGAGGTTCTTATCAGTCATGGAGATGATGATACCAGGCATTAGGTGGGGAGAAAAATACCTGACGTATGGGCTTCTTTTGCACTTCCCTGATTACCTGTGCGCTCCACTGGAGACGCAGGCCCCAGGTGCCCTCTGACATTTTCTAGAGCGTTATGGACGTACCCCCTTACACATTATACCCTCTAAAGATCTTCGGACGTTACGGACGTAGGCTCTTGGTGCCCTATACAGAAACTATGCCGATTCCATCTACAATCAGGGCTCATGCGTCGAAGGATTGTATATCACCTGCATATTCATAGTAGAATGGTTAGGAACACTATTGCATGCATTTCCTTTTACTTTCTATTATATATCACAGTTTATATGGTATGATATTTTCTTGTATCTTGTTACGTCCTTCTGAGGACTTGGTTATCTCTCCAGGATTAGACGATTTCCCACAGGAGTACGGAACGATACTGGATCTTTCATACGTTGATAACGAGGCATCTCCTGCTGATTTCTAGATTATGTATTCATTGATATTTAGTTGACATCTTTCATATCTCTTTTCTTTCTATTTTTCAGAGGTTGGACTCTGATTGTTTGAGACTATTTTTTATAATTGTTTGGAGTGGGTATGCCCACCCGCTATCTCTTTAATACATTATTTCTTTGGACTCTTATATCTTCTGTATTGAGCTATGATGAGATTAGATTATATTATTCTGGCCTATGGTATTTTATATATACATCTTATGAACGTGTACAAGGATTCCATATATTGGAGTATTCTTCGTATATGTGTAGCTGTCATGTCTACGTACTCGGTCCTAAGTATTTTGGGTCTGAGGCATTACATGAGTCCTAGGTTCATCCCCTTAATGTTGGAATTTTGACCGTCGACCATGTGGTCTGTGTTTTGGACCACTCCCATCCTATATAAAGGGGGAGTTTCTTCTGAAGAGTCACGTCTTCTTTTTTGTCTTGTCCTTCAACACCATGATGGATCCAAACTTAGCTTCGAGCGGCGGTTGGCCATGCCTAAGTCAGATTTTTGTTGTGGATTCCTTCATTCAAAGGGGCTATGCCTTCGTAGAAAAACTATTGATGAGCCTTGGAACATGCTGGAATGCTTCTCATGAGGAGTTCAAACCTGGGCGACGCCTTTGAGGTCTTCGAGGTCCTGACTATGGGGTTAGGATTAGTTGTTCATCCGATGAGCAGCCAGCCGTGCTTTGCCCCACTCATTGAGGGCTACGAGGCTTCGCCGTGCTATGGCCTGGGTCCTCCACTGCTTCTGTATATATTGGAGTACCTGCTTCTCTCGGCGGCGAGATGATTTGCTCTAACAATGTTATGAGTCAGCGGGGAGAAGACTTTGATGGAGACCGTATACATCTCCTTTGGTCTTTTTGCCCATGATGATCACACTATGGAGGCTGCCCGATGAAAACGAACCTTCTCGTAGATCTATAGGAGTTTCTATTCTCACTTATGTAGCAAAGACTTTGCAATTGATCCCTGTAATTATGATTCAAGAAGTTTCTCTCTTATGTAATTGCGACAAGTCTGTGATAGACCCTTGTAGCCATGATTAATAAAAAGTGTCTTTTCTGAACTTCATTCTGAGAATGTATCTGTTTTTGGCTGTCTGTGCATCTGATCACCTGCACCTGTGTGAAGCTAGGGGGTGATAAGAGTACCCGCCTGCGCTTGTGGATACTGCATTTTTCGTGCTTCTATAATCCAAGCAAGTATGTTTATGTCAACAAGCTTTCTAGCTTTACAATATTGTGATATGTGCCCGCGTGCACCATAATATGTGCGTAAAAGTTTTGAAACAATGCTTTTTGCTTCTGTGTTGACATTATTATGTGTCTTTTTGGAAACCTATATGTGAAAGCATAATTGTGAGTAACGTGTTGCTTACATGCTTTCTTTGGTTTAGTTCTTTGAGATGTATGCTTGGCATTAGGACTAACCTTAGGTAGTGTAAGAAATGGCCTGTTTGCCTAACTTGATCTCTGACCTTTTAGAGACCGAGCAAGACTCTTCATATTTAGCAGTCATGTCTAAGAGTCTTTGCTCATTGACTAAGTATCTTCTCTTCTCTATGTCACAAAGTTCTTGCACTTTGACATAGTCTCTTTTTTTCTTCTCAATAATGAGGATAGCCTCGTGATAGTCTACTTTAAGCTTGGCTACCTCTTCCGTGTCACCGATAGTAGACGTCTCTTTAATATCTTCAATAAGATTAGGTAGTCTAGCTATTTCAATTGTGTGTGCCTTAATCTCCTTGCTAGATTGCTTGTACTTGTCTAACATATTGCTGTGTTCATCAACTAGTTCGCTAAAGGCATTTTCCAGTTCATCGAAAGTAAAATCATCGTACAGAGGGTTTGAAGATACCTTATCGAAAGCCATTAGATAGACATTTGCAGTGCTGCTGGATCTCTCCTACTTCTCTGACTTATTGGCCTCACTTTTATGCCAGATGCTTATATTAGCGTACTTTTAACCTGTCGTAGATTTTCTGTTTGATCTTGATCGGTCGTATGGACTACTTTTCTTTGACAATGGACAATCCTTCTTTATGTACCCTGTCTTCTTACATCCGAAGTAGATTGTCTCTTCTCCATTGCTCTTATGGATGTATTTCTTCTTTCGCTTTGATCTCTCAAACTTTAAGAATTTTCTAAAAATTTTGACCAATACGGCCTGTTCTTCACCATCAAATAATTCTTCATCAGAGTCATTGCATAAAACTCTTCGGGCTTGTGCTTTGAAGGCAATAGATTTCTCCTTGGGAGTACCTTCTTCAAACTTTTGTAAGTCCAGCTCATGGGTCATGAGCTTACCCATTAGTGACTCTAAAGTCATCATGGTGAGATCGTTTCCTTCTATGATTGCAGTAGACTTTAGGTTTCAATTATTGGTTAGAGCCCGAATCACCTTCCTGATCTTCTCGTGATTGCTGTAATCTGATTGTTGTAGTCCTTACAAGAGATTGTAGAGGATTAGTAATGTCAAGAAAATGAGTAAACATCTGTATAATTGACTCACCAGGTTCCATCTTAAAAGACTAGTACTCCTGTGTCAGTCTAATGATTTTGGATTCCTTCACTTGGGAAGTTCCTTCATGAGTTACCTCAATAAGTCTCCAAATTTTATTAGACATCGTACAAGTAGATATGCGATTGAACTCGGTTTTATCAATTGCACGTAATAGTGTATTGATGGCTCATGCATCTAGACTAGCATGTGTCTTTTCATACTATGTGTATTTGTCATGTGGCTTGTCTACAACTTCACCATTAATCAATGTTCTAGGCGGTTTCTTATAACCGTCTATTACTATCGACCAAAGATCGAAGTCCAATGATTTAAGAAAGAAACTCATTCATATTTTCCAGTATGTGTCGTTGGTTCCATCAAATAGTAGGGGTCTCTTCATGCATTGCCCTTCACCGTTGAATATAGATTTAACAACTGTCATAGTTATATATACTCTCTAAAGTGGTTATGGATATGTATAACCTGTTCTGAAACCAATTGTAGAACCGTTGAGCACCTGTAGAAGGGGCTAAATAGAGTGTGTGCGTGTGTAGTGGAAATAATCACCAATTAAAAAACTATGCAGTTATAATAACTATGGCAGATATAAGAGACAGTAAATAAATGTAGTAAAATAGGAGATCAGAGAATCAAACTGAGTAAATACCACGATGTATGCTGGTCTCCCTCTGAGAGGACTACTCCAGTCTTGAGTACTCTTGCTCGATGTTAATCCACTATTCACAAGCAAAATGATGGCTTGTAGTATCATTAAAACACTATGCTTGGTGACGAGCCCACGACCGACTCCACAAACTTGATTTCGAAAACTGGAATATTTTCTGAATTACAACATCTGATACAACTCTTCTAAACCAAAATACTATATCGAATAGAACTATACTGGATTTGGCTAAGAGTGGTATTAGGGTAGATTTTAAAGCTTTTGCTCGTTTGAAAACACTTTAGAAAAATAAAGAAGAGAGAGTGAATGATTGATTTGGAATAATGGAAATGCTTCTTTATTTATAGTGTTTTTCCTGACCGAACTCGGGCAGAGTTCAGGCAGAGTTTGGATGCATGAATCTCGCAAACGAACGTTGGATGCAGATTTGGTGGAAGCTGATTTTTAAATAACCCTGATCGAACTCGGACTGAACTCGGTCAGAGTTCTGTCGGAGTTCTCTTGGGCCAGAACAGTAAGGAATGGGCCAAATTTGCATAGATTTAGGGCTATTTTGAATTATGAATTTTTGGGATTAAAAAGGTGGGCTTATTTGGATATGTGGACAGAGAATAAGCTAGGCCAGTATAATCCTGATCAATCTCACAATTATTTCTTAGACTCTAAAGTAGAAAATACAGAATAAAATTAAAAAAATTCTTTATCATGTCTTCAGGGCAATTGTTCTGGATGACGATGTAGTGTGTTGTACTTCAAGTGGTAGGTAGCAATAGGACATAGACGAGCTTCTCTTTTTGAAACTTGTAGCAATTCGTATATTTTGCGTATCGACCAAAGTTATCATTGATTATCAAAATCAGGTGTGACCATTAGCCAATGGGCAAACAACCTTTATATAGACATAGAGCATAGCTGATGATGTCTTATACAAATAGAGGAAGTTATTACTCTTTTACACGGAAGGACAAATGATAGTAGGTAAGAATCATAAAATAGTGAAAGCTATATTATTTCTTTTATGTTCCTAAAATATATCTAAGGCAATAAATAGCAAGATCACTATTAATAATGCTTTATCACATGAATACTGTATTGATTTTAGGTGAGTGGGTTAGCATCGCTCACCAGTACACTATAATATACTAACCCATGTCTCTGTGGGCCTCTACAGGTGCAAGGAGTAGCTTGGAAATTCACAAACATCAAAGAAATTATCATATATACATAGCTACTATTGTAAAGATGTTATCTTCTATTATAAAGGACATAATGTATGGAACTTTGTAAATCTTTTGTACTAGTGAGTTGTAAGCCAAGTCGACAAGTTCAATGTAAGCCAAGTTTGGCAGGTTTTAGTTGGCTATTAAGATCTTTTGTATTCCACTACAAATATCAATATAATTGATTTTTTTATGTATTATGTTGTGACTTCAATTGTAACGCCCCAGTCCCAAAATACGTAGGACTAAGTACGTAGACATGTCAGTTGTATATATACGAAGTATATGGGCCTTGTATGTATACATAAGCTGTAAAATGCAGCAAACCACAACTAAATAATCTTATCCACAAAACAAAGGAATAAAAGATAGCATATAATGAATTGTCTTGGTACAATATGTTAGGTGGAGACATATCAACTACAAACCAAAATAAAAACGAAGAAGTACATGATATATAAAGGACTGAGTGGTAGTAGCAAGGAGGAACCAAGTCACATCATCTTCGAATAAATAGAGAAGACCATGATCCCGGCTAGGATACCTGCGAAAGACATGAACAGACACCTGGAGAATAACCAGGTCTTCAGAGGGACGTAGCAAGATACAGGAAGAACAAGCTAATATGAACTGTCAAAATAATAATAATATGCAAGACTCTCCTAGTCACCAATATGCAAAAGGGAATGCAAACCATCTATTGTGCAATTTAGAGGACAACTTTTATGCGCATGGGTGGGATTTTAGGCTATAAGTACGTAACTGGCATCCAGTCATACGTATCCGTCCGTAACGTCCAAAATGTCAGAGGGCATCTGCAAATATAAATCGCCACAGTTCCATCCGGAGACTATAGTTTACCTGTTTGGATTCCCATACGCACTAACGACTGTCCTCCCCCAATATTTCCCAAACTGACCAAGTCATGTCCATGACCCACCCAGTTTTGTAACTGCTCGAGTCTCCATACCTTAATCGTAGCAGTTACGATCAATCCGTCAAACGACAATTGAGATGGCCAGTTCATAAGTCATGGCCCTAGCAAACTGTCTCAAACCGTGTAGTGTGAGTGTCATGGCCAAAGGAGATATAAGGATATCCCATAACAAGAAGGTAGTCCGCTAAAACTAAGTTAACATGGATATAATAAAGTAACGACTAATAGAGTCGCTTGCACCCAAGTGTGGCTTGGACGCACAGTTTATAAAAAAATAACAAATATGTAACAAAGTAAATAATGCAGAAAATAAATAATAAGACAGTTAATTTGCAAGGTATACTTGCCTGGTAGGATGCCTGGTGTGCTGCGATAATCAAGGTTGCACAACATATGACTTCGGTGTTATAACTAAGCAAGACGACCTCCGATGATGGCACGGTCTATTCCATCGGGTCTAGAACGGACAGATTAGTTAAGGTCGACGGGGAAGGTACAAACTTGGCGAGGGATTAGGAATAATGGGCTTAGTCACGGATAGAAGGATAATCAAAAGAGATGAAATAAATAATATATACGATTTTGAAAAAACTAATTATAATCATTGAAAACTATATTTGGATATAGAAATTATTATAACCATATTTTTAAGGTCAAATTATTTTTGGAAGATAATAGCTTAGAATCCTATCGTAAAATATATTTATTATTTCTAAGTAAAAATCATATTAAAAATAATATCGTAATATAATTTAGAGATATAACAATATTAAATATTAAAAAAATTATTAAAACCAGTAGATTCAATATAACCATAACAGGTTTTATAAAATATATTTTATAAAAATGTATTAAAATTATGTTATAATGCACAAAATATTAATAATAATTTTAAATTGCTTAAAGATTAATATATTAACAATAAAGTTTGTATTTAAATTGCTTAAAGATTAATATATTTTAAATTGCTTAAAAATGTATCAATATATATTTTATATATACATTAATAATAATAACAATAAAGTTTGTAGTAAAATAATAATAATGATATTAATAAAATGATAATAAAATTATGCTATTTTTACTGATAGTAAACTATAACACATTATGCTATTCTGCTAAAATCATAAACTGTTACTAATATCTTCAGTTGCTAAATGTAATAAAGACAAAACACAAAAAAACAAAGAAACAAAAAAATAGAAAAAGAAAAGGAATTGTGTTGTCCCCTTGGTTAACACCAGAAGGGAATAAATGGGGAAGTGAAGAGAGAGGAGCGAGAGGGAAGAGAGGGGCGAGATTGAGGGAGACCTCGAGAGAAAGAGGGAACGAGGGAACGGGTGGAGTCGCCGGCGCCGGGGCTAGGCAGCCCGGGCGGATAGAGGAAGACCACGGCGGCTACGCTAGGAGGCGGTCCGGGGCCACGATCGGGACGCCGGCGCTCGGCCCGATGCGCAGAGAAGCAGGAGCGGAGCTATGGGGCGAGCGCGCTGCTCCGGCGTAGTGAAGCCGGACGCGGCGGCGAAAGTTCACGGAGGTGGCCGGCTACGAAGGGGTTCACCGGAGGCGTCGGTCGAGGGCGGATGCGGTGGAGCCCCCTCGGCTGGCGGTGTGCGGCGGATGAGGCTCTCGGTGGGAGCTCGGTCAGAGAGCACGCAGGCGGTGGCTCGCTCACGAATGGAGGCGAGGCTACGGGCGGACGACAGGTAAGGCGGTGGTGGTGGTGTTATAAAATTTAGGATTTTGGTGGTGGTTGTGTGGCTGATGGTGAGGAGGAACGGGGGTTGGCCGGAGGATGACAGGGTGGTGCCGTTGGTGGCAGGGGCTCCGTGGAGATGGAGACGGTGTTGGCGGTGGTAGGCCAGAGTTGGCCGATGGTGGTGCAGGAGTTTGGTGAGGAGGGTGCGTGGCTAACATTGTCGGGGGTGATGGCGATCTGGTGGCTGAAAGAGGTAGGGTCAAAAACGTGATGGAGGCGGATGGCCGAGATTGGCCGGGTGGCAATGGTAGCTCTGGTCAGACAGGACGACGATGGTGGTAGGCGGGGATGATGGTGATGGTGGTGGTTTTGGCGAGAGGCGGAGCGGAGATGGGGTTGCGAAGGAAGTCGACGGAGAGGACAGGGAGAGGGGTACGGGACCAGTGGGTGGTTGCGGGAGATGATCGGCTGGCTCTGGGTTTTACTTAGGTTAGGGATTGTGTGTCCAAGTGTTGGTCACGGGGACGACGATGAGGTCCAGGGTTATTGGACTCAAAAAAATAACTATAGTAATGGAAGAGATATAATGTATGGGTAGGTACGGACACGGACACGATGCACAACTTCTTTGTGGAGAGAAATTTGTGGAGAAAGTAATGGAATGCTCCCCTATATATATTGGGTGGAGGTATCCTGGGTTGATAAGGAATATGAACAATTTAAAACCGCTTAGAAAGATCACCGTTTATTCAAATAATTATTAAAACAAATTAGATCCAATCTGATCCGAATTTATATATAAGTAAATTTTTATCTATAAGTTTAAACTTATTTAAGAATAAAATCAATAGATTTAAATCTTAATTTAGATTATCATACCAAATAAACATTAAATAAAATTTCCCAAATATCTTTATAACAAAATAATAAATAAATTTTGAAAATCTTATAAATATTTTAAATAGTAAGTAGGGAATAACTTCAAAAATTCTTTTCGATAAAATAAGATAACAAATAATAATTTTGAAGGTTCAAAATATATACATGAATAAAATTATATGTACCCCGTATGCAATATTATTTATATAAATATACTTTTCTATTATACTACATTTAAAAAGAAAATATCATTATTACCTATAACTATATATCATTATTTATCTACTGTGAATATGCAGTTAAGAACAAACCTCCGATACAAGGGCCTTCTAGCTATAAATAGGATCAGCATAGTCCCCACTTGGGGTACTAGGGGCCAAGCGCATAACGTTCTATAAACGTCAGTGGCAAACCTGAGAAGCTAATCTCACATCGTATCTCCAGCGGAGCTTCCGGGTTACAACAAGAAAAAGTGCGATAGTGGCCCATATGTTAAGGAACTGTTCTTCCTACCATATGCTTATCTATGTCATCTACATAACACATACAAACCCCTAATAACTACCAAGTCTACTAATTATGCAAAAGTCTATTGGCAGTTATATCCTAACCGTCGTACGTCTCAAACGTATCGATGGCTAGCCAACTACCCAAGTCTGTGTCCTACATGTGACTCACAACTCGTGACAAAGCAAGTGTCAAAGCCATATGAGATATACCAATACCTCATTTCAGTGGGTGGTCATCTAGTACTAAGTCATTATGCATAAAAATAAAGAAAAGCCATAAAACGACTAATGCAGTCGCTCGCACCCAAGTATGACTTGGACACACATTATGATAGAAACATATAGATAACAAATAATTAAAAGAAATAAAATAGAAGTAATAAATAGTAAATAGTGGCAAGGTATCTTGCTTGGAGGTGGTGTGCAAACGACAATGTCCAGCAACTCAGACCGTTAGAAGTCAAGAGCAATGAAACTCAACTCCCGCAAATGTCATTGGATGCTAAAATAAATATTATAATTATTTTTGGCATCAAAGAAATGTCTAAGATCGCCTACCCATAAGTCCAATTCTAGACACATGAGAAAAGTCATAATTTTGGGCCAAACCGATATCTACCATTGGACCTTCTTTGCACCGAAAAGCATGCCAATACCTACGGTCTCTAAAGTCATAAAATTATATATCTATGGGTCCGGTTTGACGATATGAACTCAAACGTATATCCAAAGTTGGATTCCTGTAAGCCGTACATAATTTTGCCCGTTGGATCGAGTCGTGGGCCATAATAGTATTCCGGACGACCTTCTCAGAATCGGACCAAGCTTAGCTCACAGGACCAAAGAATAAGACAAGTCCAGAGGCACAAGTTTCATGTCGAGAAGACGAATGTGCACAAAGTTGAAGGCTAGTTTGCCAAGATGTCGATACAGGGTATCTCGATCGATACGCCTCGATTTCGTCGCGTATACACAACGAAATCGAGTTCTGTCGAATCCCACACATCCATGAAGTTAATACGCACCTTTCGATGCTTTCAGTTCACAACCATGTCACCTGGTTTGTCGGGGCATGCCGTATCGGGTTTCTAAAATTTCTACTATTTTTAAAATATTTTTTGTCGGTTTTGTGAGATCGATTTCTCGTCGCACAGTCGATGAAATTCCAATCCATAAAAAGAAACACGAAGCCTTATAGGTTGTCTAGGACCGCCTTTAATTAGATTTTCAAAATTCCTAGTATTTGGTTCAGAAACTGTCTTCCAAAATAGGGTTTGGGATAGGTTTTCTGCTTTGTTTTCGAACAGATTTTGCTCGTCTTTGTGTCAATTTTCTGGACAACATATTTACCTATCTACAAATTTATTTACTAGGGTTTTAAGAGGATCATATAGGCTGCATGTAGGATTTTTTTGATCAAAAATTAATTAATCAAAGGAGAAAAAACACGTGTTCAAAGTTAGTACCTGGGTTTCGAAAGTGCTCTGTGTAACAGAGGGCTTCCTCTGTTTCACGGGTTAACTTGCGATTTATCCAATGATTACAGGCAATTGACAGTAACAACAAGGGTCGTGGGGGTGTGCAGATGGTCGGAGAGGCCACGGGATTGGAAGTTGCCTTTAGATTTTTGTTTTACTGTTGTTTACCCCTATATTTATATACCCCAACCGACTGACTTCTAATCATCAAATTTTAAACAAGGATTCGAACAGATATGGGGAGGGTTTACTCGAGATTGTCCTGGCTAAGATTTGGTGCATAATTGATAAATTTGTTGTTCATTTAAAACAACAAAAAAACAAAGTTTAAAACCTGTCTCCTATGCCTATGTGGGCTCAGGGAAGAGACATTACTGTTCCTATGAATAGTACTGTGAAGAAAAGAAAATTATATATATATATATATATATATATATATATATATATATATATATATATAATAAAATATATATTTTATATGTATAATATATATACATATAAAATATATATTTTATATATATATATATATATATATATATATATATATATATATATATATATATATATATATATATATATATATATATTTATATATATATATTTATATATATATATTTATATATATAATAAAATATATATTTTATATGTATAATATATATAATATAATATATATATATTAAAAGTTCCTTTATTCAGATCAGCTTGTAAAAGCCCATTACAGAAGCATAAAGCCCCATTACAAAAGATGATATATATATATATATATATATATATATATATATATATATATATATATATATATATATATATATATATATATATAATAGCAAACTTAAGCAAACTCTGGTGTGAAAAAAAAAATATATATATATATATATATATATATAATAGCAAACTTAAGCAAACTCTGGTGTGACTCCATGCGAGCATCTGATCATAGCCTTCTTAATTTGTCCTCTGACTTCTACAATAAGCTGCTGTGAGTTGAAACAGTAAGCTTCATACCTCCATTGTTTACGGTTTTTCCACATCACCCAACATATAGCTCCCACCACAATTTGTTTGATATGCTTTTGTCTTCTCCGCCACCAAGTTTGAAGCCGTTGAAGAAGATCCATTCCCCGAGCTCGAACACCGAAGCCATTCTGGAAGAACTGCCATACTGCTCTTACAAGCTCCCCCCTCCCCGGAAGATATGAGCAATAGTCTCCGATGAACGACTGGAACAACAATGGCAAGCTGACGCCATAGAGAAGCCCAACTTTTGTATATTATCGTCTGTAGGAAGTTTATTCAACAATATCGTCCAAAGGAGCACTGGCCATTTAGTAGGAATATATTTATTCCAAATATTATTGAAGTTATAATCTTGAGGGTACTGGACTCGGATCTGATCCCATGCTGAATGTATAGTAAAGTTACATGTAGAAGTAAGCATCCATAGCATATTTCCCCCGCTGTCTAGGTTGATATGAGCATCCCCAAGCTGTCCCCCACTGAGAAGCCTCTTCCAAACATGCGATGCCACCGAAGTGAGTTCGACCTGAGAAGGATGATAAACAACACAGTATTTTGCCTTTATAAATATCGACCAAAGAGAATTAGTCGATCGTAGTTTCTACCATGGCTTAACAGTCAAAGCACCCATCACATCTGCCATTCTTCTAACACCAAGGCCAGCCTCCTCTGTTGGTCTCGCCATACGTCCCCAGCTGAGCCATGACCTTTTGTGAAATTCGTCTTTAGAACCCCATAGGAATCCATCTAGCATACTTTATATGCGATTCGTCACAGATTTAGGGGGGCTACTAGCTGATATACAATGCATAGGGATGGAGGATAGCACAGACTTGATCAAAAGTAAGCGGCCACCATAGGATAGAACTTTATTGTTCCACCTGAAAGCCTGCTACTAATTTTTTCAATCAAGTCATCATATATAGTAGCATTTCGTCTACCCATAGTAAGAGGAACACCTAAATAAACAAAAGGATCATCTTTGATAGCAAATTTAGTGATAGATTTAATAGCTGCAGCACGAGTGGGTGTAACATTCTTAGATAAAATCATGGCCGACTTTGTATTGTTCACCTTCTTCCCCGAGTTAGCTTCATATTTTTGGATGACAGACATAAGCATGTGAATGGATCGAAGGTCCGTTCCAGAGAATATAAGAACATCATCTGCATATGCCAGATGGGACACCCGAGGATAACCTCTAGGAGAATGATATCCAGAATAGCCTAATGTTGAGTTCAAGTGTACTAAACTTCTGGTTCGGGCTTCAGCAACAATAATTAATAGAGCTGGTGAGATAGGATCTCCTTGCCGAAGCCTACAAAAACCATGAGAGAACCCCAAAGATCGACCATTAATAAGTGTAGAAAACCACACACTATCAACTAAATGAAGTATATATCTCGCCACTCAATACAGAAGCCAAATTTCTTCATTACTCTGAGTAAGAAAGTCCAATAATACGATCATAAGCTTTACTCATGTCCAATTTGATAGCTATATTACCTCCCCAATGTTTGTGATCTAGAGAAGATACCATCTCTTGGCCCAGAATAATATTATCAATAATCTCTCTTCCTTTAACAAAACTGCTTTGTTCTGACGAAATAATTCGCAGAGGAATGTCCACCAGTCTCCTGGACAACAGCTTCGAAATGATCTTAATAACAAAATTACAAAGACTAATTGGTCGATAGCCGTTAAGAGACTTCGGGTGTTTGATTTTAGGGATGGGAAGCAAGAAAGTGCTAGTAAAAGTCTTAGGCAGAGAGAATCCATCCATAAACATATACACCGCAGCAAGAATATTGTCCCCTATAATCGACTAACAGCAAAGATAGAAGGATCCAGGAAAGCCACCCGGCCCCGAGGTACTATTAGGATCTACGCACTTGACAGTATCAAATAATTCCTCCATTGTAGGTTTAGCAATAAGTGCAAAATTATCCTCTTGAGTAATAATAGTAGGAATATGAATGAGATAATCATCTTAAATAGCAAGAGGAGGTTGGAGGAATACCGTGCTGTAATAAGTATTAGCTTCCTGTTGGATCTCCTGGAGAGTCAATATAGTGTTACCATTCTCAAAAATAAGTGAGTGGATCTGCAAACGTTTGCGTTTAGAAGATACACATGAATGATAAAACTTGGTGTTTCTGTCCCCATCTGTATCCCATTTCACTCTAGCCTTCTGCTTCCAATAGGCATCCTCAATCTTCAGTCTTTACTTGATACGAGCCCGAGCATCAAGCCATTGCGAGCGTAGAGCTAGATTAGCTTCGTATGCAGCCTCTATGATAGTCACATGGTCCTCTGCAAATTTAACTTCTTGGAATATGTCCCTAAACGTAGATCGACTCCAAGTGGATAAGGCTATCCTCGTAGCAGCTAACCTTAATCCAACTTTCACCAGACAGTTAGCATGATCAATAGACTCCCATGCATCAGACACAGTACTCATAAAGTTAGCATGTGTTTTCCAAAAGTCCAAAAAGTGAAATGGCCTAGGAGAGTCAGGCTTCTCCTTACACAATGAGATAAAAATAGGAGCATGATCAGATTCTGATCTATTCAGATAGGAGATCGAAGAAAGTGGAGCCCTGTGTAGCCATTTGGAATCCAGAAGCACCGTATCTAGCCGCGAACCAAGCTTAGGAGCCCCACACTGCCTGTCGACCCACGTGAAGCAGTTACACGTAAAAGGAATCTCTGCCAGCCCTGCCGCCACTTGGAAGTCTAGGAACTCTTTTATCGAAACTGAGTTAGGAGGGAGCCCACCAAACTTCTCATCCACATGGGTAACAATATTGAAGTCTCCACTAACCAACCAAGGCAAATTCGATCTTTGTCGTACGTACAGTAAATTAGCCCAAAGCATGCGCCTTCCTTCTTTGGTGTTACTACCATGAACAGCTGACAGTAAGGCCAAAGATGGCAACATAGGGTTGGAAACTATCACCGAGAAGCATTGTTTAAAGGACTCCACCACTTTCAGCGCAGTATCAAATCTAGCCATCACCCAGATTTCCCCTTGGGGTTAGAGAAGGCACTTTTAAAACCCAACTTGAGTTGATATGTTAGGAGCTTATCAACCTGAACTTTCAATTCTATATTAATGATAACTATGGGAACTTTATGAGATCTACACGATGAATTTAATCTTTTAAAATCCATGGGGTTGGCGATACCTCTAATATTCCAACAGAGAATCTTAAGCATTAAAGGGCGAAGGGGAAGGAGTTTTTGTAGCTTTGATGGAAGATTTGAGAATTCTAGGCTCAGCTAGGACGATTGGAGCTTTCTTTTTCCTTTGATCTCCATTAGGGATGGGGGAAGAGCCCCCTTGGCCTGGGCGTGCTGACTAGGAGGTAATGGCTCCTTAGGGACCTACACAGCCTGGTCAGTTCCATGTCCTCCAGTGTCGGTGTCCTCGACACTCTCCACCTCTGTAGTGGCCATAATATTGGGGTCTCCATCACTGATTGCCTTCGTAGTGTCCATGCAGACCGTCTCCGAAGTCAATGTCGTCCGCTCACCTTTGTCCCCCACCGTAGTAGTATCCTCCACCGGAACTCCTGTTCAGACCTAGTGTTATTTTTCTCCTCTTCCACTCTATCCGCCCACGATCATATTTCTCCTTCTTCTGGAATTTTTGTGAGGTCTAGTAGGGAAATATTATTCGTCGGTACGATAATAACCAACGAGTTGGGGATGGTGAAAGCATCAGGAACCGAGTCTGCGTTGGGAAGCACCACCCCAAGTGATTTGTCTAAGGAGTTTAAAAGTGGCGCTTGGTCATTAATGGCTAAATCATTAATGTTTTGACGGTGAGTTGATGTTTCTTCCAGAGCTACCGATTCCTTCTCTTTATGAGCATTAAGATGCTGATATTTTCAGACCTCTTTCTGTTTGTGGTTTAGTAAAAGCTCTTTACCAGTAGGATTGGCCTTGCATGAATCTCTGGAGTGCCCTTGGTCTTTGCAGCCAGAACAAAATTTTAGAATATTCTCATATTCAGTACGTTGTGATATGGTCCTGCCATTAGGCAAGTTAATGCGAACCACCTGAGGTACTACTTTACTAGCGTCTACCTCCACAAAAACCCTAGCAGTGCTAGGTCTAGAAAATTCTTCAGTAGCACGATCCAACTTCAGAGGAGTCCCAATACCAAAAACGATTGAGAATAAGGCATTTTTTGCAAACAGTTGGTATGGAAGACCAAGCAGAGATACCCAGGTAGGAGCAAGGGGGACCTTGGGCAGAGTTGAAGTCTTTCGACTATCGAAACACCCTCATAGGAGCCATAGACACATATCAAACTTCACGTGCCCTAAGGCGAAGAAAGTCAACTTCAAGGCATGGTCAGATCACAATATATTTAGGGTCAATGACACCAACTTTAACTTCAACAGTGAACTGAAAGCCAAGGAAAGCTTTTTGAATCACATCTATCGATGGCCTAGCATGGGAAAATTTCCCAATCAGTGCAAATTTAAAAGGCTGGATCAGGATCTGATCGTCTTCCTCCGTGAAGGAGACAACAGGCACCCCTTTGGAGAAAGTTGGGGAGTGGATGGCAATGGAGCGGATGAAGGAGATCCACCCCCGACCGCCTCAGCAAAAGTTTTGGCCGACATGAAACCTTAACAACATAAATAATACAAAGGGGAGCCAGACGGCCGATTGATCCAGTCGTGAAATGACTTCGGCCCGACCAACGGCCAAGCCGGGGTTGAGAGGGAAGAGATCAATTAGGGTTTCAGAGCGAAGGAGGCACCGCTCGGAAAGCCATTTGAATGCTCACTTAATAGCTATTGTTATAAGAAAACTCCACAAGATGGAGGTAATCTTTCTATGGTCCAACAAAGTCAAGCATACATGCTCTTAACATGTCTTCTAGTATTTGAATAGTATGCTCTGCGGGTGATAAGCGGTGCTAAACTTTAGATGGGTATATAAGCTTTCTTGCATGCTCCTCCAGAAATGAGATGTAAATCTCGAGTCTCTGTTCGATACGATGCTAACTGGAATACCGTGTAGCTTTACTATATGCTTCATGTATATGTCATCCAAGACTTCCGTGGACTGGCCTACTCTAAAAGGCAAGAAGTGGGCTGACTTTGTAAGCTTATCCATGATCACCTATACGATGTATCATCCACTAGGACTCCGTGAAAATCCCTTGACAAAATCCATGGTAATGTGCTCCAACTTTCACTCAGGAATGGGAAGTGGTTGCAACAATCCATCTATCCTCTGGTGCTCTGCCTTCACTTGTTGATATATTAAATACTTAGCCATGAAATGAGCTATCTTCCGCTTCATTATGTGCCACCAATAGTGTCACCTCAAGTCCCGGTATATCTTGGTTCCTCCGGGGTATATGAAGTAGATTGAGCTATATGCGTCAGCCATCAGCTGCTGCCGAAGCTCTCCGTTTGGAACATATAGACGATCTCTATATCATAATGTCCCATCGAGATGAATCCTCAATCCATTCTGCTATCTTGCTTCGGTCCTCTCTCTAAGTCATCGGAACCTAGCGTCTATGGGTAATATTGCCTTGATCCTCTCTACTAGCGATGATTGTACTTGAAGTTTAGCTAGTACGCCATCAACTCCGGGAAATACGACTTTTATTTCAAGCTTCTACAAGTCTTCTAATATCTCCTTCTAAGTGGTAAAGAAATAAGCCATGCGCTTATGGCTTAACGCATATGCTACAACGTTATCCTTGCCCCGATGGTAGTTTAACTCGATCTCATCATCCTTCATCAACTTTAGCCATCGTCGTTGTCCATGTTTAGCTCTTTTTACGTGAAGACATACTTGAGGCTTTTATGGTCGGTATAGATGTCAACCTTCTCACCATACAAGTAATGCCTCCAAAGTTTTAGAGCAAAAATGACTGCTATGAGCTCTAGATCTTGGGTTGGATAATTCTTCTCATTCATTCTCAACTGCCTCAATGCATATGCTACTGCTCTGCCATGCTGCATCATGATGCATCCCAATCCCTTTTCAGATGCATCGATATAAATCATGAATCCTCATGGTCCTGATGGGAGAACCAAGATTGGTGCAGTGGTCAAGCGCTTCTTTAACACATAAAAAGTCGCTTGACACTTGTCCGTTCATTTGAACTCTTGGTCTTTGCAAGTC